>CM060987.1:67286306-68497556 GCA_030765065.1 Deroplatys truncata | reverse complement strand
ATCTTGCACTACGTAGACCTATTGTGTCCCTATTAGGTGTTACAATTTGGAACCACCATACTATACGTCCCATTTAATTTGTAAAAGGGATATAATGAGAGAGAGAGAGGGGGGAGGGAGAGAATACTGTGCAGTTCTGTGGAGATCATGGACTTCCAATAGCAGTCAATCTGATGTCTAAGAGGCAACAAGTGAGTGAAAAAGACCTCACCCTCCCTAAACATACCTCCATCTTTTCTGAAGCCATTTTTAAGGGAAAACCTTGTAGGATGTCCACAATTCAAAAGTAATCAGGTTGATCTCCCATTTTCACCTATAGATACCTTTAAACGTTGAAGAATGTCTTTTAGAAGTATTGGCCGTCATACATTTCAATCGCAGAAAAACTACAGAACACTACTCCAATAACACGACTTTTCGAAGTGAAACGCGGGAACAAGTTTCCATAAGGGAACGAGTGTCCTAAAACTATAAATCACATAGACAAATCCTAGACACCTCTCATGTGAAGAAGTGACGCCACTGAGCCATAGAAAAGAATAACGGTATATGATGTGATGCTCCGATGACAGAGTGCAGGATCTGAGAACGCTGCAGAAGGGCATATATTGACTTGTGTAGTGTCTAAAGTATAGGGGTGCTGTAGGGAGGTTTGTTTACTCCTTGAAAGAGCTTTTAACTCTATTACTCTGGCATGGAAGCTGGTTATATAGGCATCTTAGGTGTTTTGTTGCTTGCCATCCAGGACCATTATTCGGTAATGAAGCGTTTGTATATCAGCATGAAAGTTCATCCTTTTATAGAGGTGCTACTGAATTCAACTGACTCAATTTCAGGGGTTATAGAGGAGTGTTAAGCAAGCCCTCGATATAGGACCCTTATGGCTTTCGAGTTCATGGTTATCAATAACGAACTAGTACGCCACTGATAAAACTTCCCTGAATTGCTGCTACTTGCAGTTAATTATGGCCACGTTATGTTTAAACATTCCATGTGAATACCTCCGTAACATGTACTTAAACGTTTAAAGAAACGCGAGAAATTAAAATTGGGTTAACTCCAATTATATATAATTCATTTGTTTGGGGAAACAAAAGTGTTTGAGGGCTGGTATGGGGTTTGCATAACTCGATTTACAGCCAAACACGTTAATGACTGCGATATTACTACAGCTAACTGTTGTTTGTTTCTCTAAGACTTAGAAATCACTATTGAAAGTGAAGGTATCAGGGGTCCTTGCTGACGGAGGATTTTACCAAAAAAAGCAAAGTTCATAACATTGTAAATACCGCAATGGTGGCTATTTCCGCGCTTCTCGAAGATAAGTTACTATTTTCATCAATCAGGACCGTATTCTTATTAAATCTTTATGTATTTGCATTTATCAGTACGGAAATTGAAATAAGAAGTAATTACCAAGTTATTTCTATAGCATCTCTCTGTAACCCCTGAAAGCTTGTCGGTTGAATTTTGTAACACCCTATGTATTGCATAAATTGCGTGGCTGTGGTTTAGCATTAAGAATGTAGACAAACTGGCGCTTAAGTCCTGTGGAACATAATATACTGACTGGATATTTGGAGACGATAAGCAACAAGACAGACCACATAAACCAACATCGATACCAGTGTCTCAGTATAGTTCGCCGCCATTCCTAAGGGAATTTTTTGCTACCTATGCCTAAGCGAGTGGTGGTTGTCATACAGCAAAGAATGAACCGATGCCATATTAGAAGTCATCACATGAAATGTACCAATAGGCAAACTTCAAAAACAGTTTTAGGTGTATATCGGATACCTTTGATCATTAAATGTTATCTAAATGTTACACTCCTAAAGTTGAGAAAATACAGGCGATCCGTTTGAGATGTCAGAAAAGTAAAACATTATATTTAAGAGGTCAATGCACACATCTCTGAGCAATTGGTTGTAATATAAACGAAAAGGATGGAAGTTAACAATGAGAAATGTTTCAGTCTCCCTGAGTGGCAACACTATCGTGCATAGGAGACAAAATGATGATCACGCCATAACAGCACATTCAGTGTGTCGTATGGTTTGTGAAATGTCATATCAGATGTGGGGGTTCTCAGTTCTCCAAATAAATACAGTTATGCTTGTTGACTCGGCCATTCACATGATATGAGGCTTTGTCCATGAACATCCATCGATTTAACCACTGATCGTCTGCTTCCTGCCTCTTCCTCCCTGTTTCTATCACGCATCCTGTGCGAGGCAGTTTGAGACCTTCGCTAAGAAAATGTAGCAGTTAACAATATGTCAATGTGATGGGGCGTAATGCGAGTTGTACTGAAGTCTGAAAAGCTCACAGGATCCGTGTTACTCTTAAAACGTTCGTATACCATATGACACACTGAGGTCGCTGTTGTGGCATGACCGCCATTTTGTCTCCTATGCACAATATCGCGCCATGCCATGTGGGTGAAGTCTGAAACATCACTCATTGTTAACTTCCACTCTTTCTGCTTATATTACAGCAAATTGCTGAGACTTGTGGGCATTTACCTCTTATATTTAACGTCTGATTTTTCTGACATCTTAAACATCTTACACTGTTCAATTGATTTTGTTCGTCATTACCGAGATAACAAATATTTTGTTGCACTCCCCTTACTTAATCCATCTGAAACGTGAGGAATTTTAAGTGGCATGAAATGCATTAAGTTGTAAATTATTAATATCTCAGTATCTCACTTTTCATTTAATTTGTATGTTGAAATTGGATCTTAATCTCTTTTTCTGTCGGCATTCTCTGGTTGTCGTGAAAGTCTTGGATGATCTGTTTTCTTTCACAGAACCGAGCGAGGTTGCACCGCGGTAACTTCTGCAACTTGCATTAGGGAGGTTCCGGGTTCGAACCCCGGCGACCGCCTACTCTGACCCACGTGGTTTCCCCAAATCGGCAGGCGAATGCTGGGGTGGTTCCTCTTCTACCACGACTTTCCTCTTTTGTTATCTGTTTCAGGGTTGTAGGACCAGGCGACAGTGTTCGGCGGGTTACGGCCAGACTGTGGAATGTGCGCGGATCGGAACTTCCAGTCGGGACCTCCTCCGAAGTGGGCTCCACCAGGGGGAACCGCCAGGGACTAGGGACTCGTGGGTGGGGTCGAGCGGCGTCAGATGCGTTCATCCGGATGTGGTCGCCTTTCGGATCTCTTCCCTCATCCCAACCAGGGGTCGTGTTAGAAGCGAAACGGGCTATTGCGGTGCTCTGTCCTGGTTTCGGAGGCCCCTCCGAAATATGTATATTTACCTTTCTTTCACGATGAATTGCCCTAATCCGATATAAAAGTGTTTTGCACAATGTAAGTATTACTGAAAACAGTCTTCAAAAAATATGATTTGAAAATGTTTTCTCTACTATTTACTTACAGTAAGCAGGCGAAGTATTGTATTCCATCCAAAAATTCTATGTTGAGATTTCACGGAAATATATGTTTTGAGAACCCCTTAACCCTAAAAAAATCATTTTTAGAAAAAAGATATGTATGTGTGTCTGCGTGTGTTAATGTGTGTTTTGTGTTTGAACAGCATAACTCAGAAATGAAAAGTCCAATAAATACCAAATTTTGTATTTAAGTTAGAGCCTTTCAAAGATGCGATACATGAATCTTCAAGAAAATCCTTTCCACTACCGTTTACATAGACATTTTGTCGCTACTTTTGATTTTCTCAAAAATGGATCTAACGATTTTGATTAAAATATAATGTATTTAATATATATTATAAGTACCGGGTGATCATAGTTAAAGAGGAGGTGTTTGAAGGGTCATAAGTAAACAATGGTGAGACAAAATACATTGAAATTTTGTGTACACACATTTCAGATAATGAGAAAAAAAATTGTTCCAAAAATTGCGAGTAGAGGACGAAATGGCGCTATATGGAGGATGCAGGTCTTATCCTGACATCTTTGGATATAGTCATTAGGATACACTTGCTCTCTTTACATTATTGTCCCTTGCTCATCAAGCTTTCTTACCAAAATAACAGCAATGCTTCCGTTGCGAAGAACCTACGGAGAGGTTAATGACTATTACTGATTTGCAAAAGATGATCTCAAGTTTGAACGTACTGGCCCTTTACAAATGCAGTCAGGACGAGGACGCAAATATGTATGCAACGAAGATTTGGAATCTATTGCAAGTGCTGCTACGTTCTGCAGTGGACAATGCTATTCTAGACAGCAGTTTCTCAAACATGTTCAAGGGCAGCATACTGAGCCCCATTTGTAATTGTCTTGTAATACGTTGGATCAAAGACACCAGTAACATTTTGCTTCCTCACGCCACATACAGTGCCATTTCATCTTCTGGTGGCGATTCTTGGAACTAATTTTTTCTAATAATGGAATTCCGATTGTGTGAAACGTGTGTACACCAAATTTCAATTTATTTTGTCCTCACCGTTGTTTAGTTATGACCCCTCAGACATCTCCGCTTTAATTATGGCCACCTGGTACATGACACATGAAATATATATTATTGAATTTTCTGGCAATAGGCTGTGAAGTCCGGTTCACTGGGAAGGAATTTTGTATAGTTTTTTATAACGGGTAAATCATAAGAAATAGACAAAAACCTATCACACAACAAAAATATGTAGACTACTTTAAAGTACACAATTTATTGCAAATAGCTTTTTTTCTGTGTTATAAGCCAGTTTCAGATTAGCGTTGTTATTGGTTTGAATTTTTCAACACTTTGTAATTTTCTTAAAGTCCTGTTGCAGTTGTTCCTCGCAATGTCATGGAAGGAGTATGGAATTTTAAGGCCAGCATATACCAATTAGATTTGAAACAAATTTCAATTCCGTTTCCTCTATCCCCTTTGTACCTACAACGAAATGAGTATCTGCAAAGGTTTATTATGATTAACATGAAGTAGACAGATAAATATGCTTGCGTAAGAATAGTCTGCAGAAGCTGTATAAAAATAAGTTCATAGCGGGTAGAGAAAGTCACGTGATTGTAATATACATTGATTCTTTTTTAAATTTAGGGTTTCTTAATATTTTGTTGTTTTAGAACCAACAGAAAACAACGCGCCCTTCATTGATGCATACAGGATTCACATGGGTGGTAAACAAAAATGCATTTGTCAGCACACGCCAGTTCTTTTAATAAGGATGAATGGAACGAATACAGCGGCAGGGCGAACAATCCCAGCTGCACTGCAACACTATATTCTGTAATTAAGCGATACGTAGAGCATGTGCTTTATACAACAATTAGCTTAATCAGTGAAGGGGTGGAATGGGCATGATGATCGTTTTATGGTTGTGCGCAGGTGCTCTGTCTGTGTGAACGTGAGTATGTGTGCGATGAGCTTTCTATTATAAATCTCTGGCTCGTATATTCTAAATCTGGATAATGTACTGTATTCGGAAGATAGCAACGAAATTCAGCATCAAAAGGAATAGGAAGCGGTAAAGCTTTGCATTTCGTTAATGAACACTTGATTGTTGCATTTTTCACTACAATCCATTAATGTATGAAAGAATCTTAAAACAAATCCTCTTCAGAAATTCAAAACTTTTTGTGAACATAAACCGCTTTTAAAACTACTATTTAATAAACTTATTTTTAAAAATTTGATGTGTTACACTCACATGACTTTCTCTACTCTTGTATACATTATTTTTACAAACCCTTATTCTCCATCTACTTCATGTTAATCAAGATATCGAGATGTTAATCCTATTGCTAATTTTCTTATAGGTGCAACTGGAATATGACGCTTTAAGCGATAGTCAAATCTTTTAAGAGTTGGTTGCTATGTGGAGAATTCCATTCTCTTTGCATGTCCAGGACATAAGAAAAACGAATAATAATTCCCATTTGAGAAAAAGGATAAGTATTGGAAAATTCAAACAAATAACAAATAATATCTCGGAAATGGTTCACTCGACAAAATAAAAAGACATAAATTGTGTGTTTTAACGAGATATACATTTTTTTGTGTAGAAAAATGTTGTCTATCTCTTAGGGTTTACTAGTTATGGAAAAGTCATTCAGAAAGAAGAAGACTTTTGGGGACTTCCCAGAAAATTCAAGATATAGGTACTTTTTTGCCATCAAAATATCATAAATATGTGGTATTTTAATCAAATCTTGAGAGCCATTTTTGAGAAAATCAAAATTTTCGAAAAATGTTCCATGTAAAGGCTAGTTTGGGGTGGAGAGAATTTTCTTTTGAAGATTTTGAAAATCTTTGTATCGCATCTTTGAGAGATACTGAACCTAAGTACCAAGTTTGGTATTTATCTGACTCTTCATTTTTGAGTTATGCTGTTCAAAGAGACACAGACTTTATTCTAAAATGCTTTTTGTTTATTCTGGAGGCCTCAAAACATGTATTTCCGATGAAATCTCGGTATAAAATTTTTGGGTGGAATGCAGTACTTCCCCTACTTACTATACGCAGTAGAGAAAATAAAAATTAAGATTTTAGGTTTACAGCTGTATATTTATCAAGTAATACTCATCAGCCACAGATTTCAAATGCAACTTCTTCATTATTCCTCCTTTTCGCACTTCGCATAATAACCGCTTATCTCAATATTATCTATGAACTCTTATACTGCTCTGATTCGCATTCATTCTAGCGTATCTTCCAGAAGGCAGATTTGTTTATACTTAATATATCAACGAACTTATTTTCCTCTTCCTCATGGCTTAAGGCATTGATCTTCCCTCTTTAATTCAGTACGTATTTTTGTCTCTCCATTTTGCAGGCTGCTTCCTGTCCATTTTTCAAACACTTCCAATTGTTTTCTTTTACTTCGTTTTAACGTCCGCATTCTACAATAACATATCTCAATCACCTCTTCCTTAGTCATTTATTAGATTAAACTACTTTCTCTGGATAACAGCCCCGTTAATACTATTCATATCCCAGCATCTAAAGCTGTCTACTACCTCATCTCGAATTCCAATTGTATCTTCTTTACTCTTCTTCCAAAAATGATAATTTGTTGTCCTTTTGTCATTTTCTTGTACTTATCCATTTATTTTCATCCCTTATCTTTATGCATTCGAGTAAACGGCTAACACGTTCACCAACAACGAACACACGAATATGGTTATGGTCCATGGGAAGAGACACCGAAATGCGGCTGAGGCTTGAAGGCTATATTCCGAACGTTTTCCGATGTGGCGTCTGCTTCTGAGCAGGTTTTTCCACATGCAGAGATGCAATTAAGAACTGGTGGATGATTCCATTATTATTTTTTCATTATTATTGCTTAACCATTATTTTTCTCACCGCAATTAGGGCAATGGCTTCAACACAACGGGTTTTGAAGGAGCGAAAATAGCATCCCTGTAAACTATACTTACATCAACCGCTTTATGGGAACGATGGCTGTTTTCAGATTTAAAACTAATGTTGGCTATATTGCAATTCATTCATGATCAGCTTAATACCCAAACATTGATTTGTTCTGATGAAACTTGTGAGCGATTTGCATGGTTTTCGCAATCAGCTGTTCCTAAACTATTTATGATTAGAACTGTTTGTTATGGACGCTCCCAAGTGTGTTCGGATGCAAAATTATATTTTCGCAAATACGTTATACAAAACACAAACGCAGGCACTGTGACTTCTTACGATAGACTAAGAGCTTGGGAATGTATAACCTTACCTTCTGTAAAAAGATTTGTCTCGTATCGATATACGAGTTTACAGTATTTTTAGTTCTGTGTCCTCAAAATAGTTAATGCACTTAACCTGGCTTCTGTCAAGGTATTCCTTAATTTACCATTTCAATTCTAGTTTCGAAAATTACCGTAACTGCTGCCGACGTCACTGCCAACTTAGGATATAATTGAATCACTGCAAAGAGTTCAATTACCTAACAATTTGCTAAACAGTTATTATTAACCAACAGAAATATTAGAATTTAATGTATGAATAGAAAATCAGTAAACCGTTCCCACTACAGCTCGCACTTTGCTGATGGCAATACTTAATGCAACAGCTATAAATGCTCAATTAAAACAATGTCATCCAGAGTATTATTGTTACTGACTGCGTTCTCTATTCGACCAAAACTTGTTCGTAATGTTATCCTACTGCTTTGCATCGTTCCCAGACAAGTGACTGTGATAAAAGTGAGTTTATCCTCACACTCGTTTGGAGTAAACCCACATTGTAAACACGCACAAATTATGAATTTGTTTTAAAATAAATTAAACTTAATCTTAGATTAGATACGGGAGCTCTAAAGGTCTCTTCTAATTGGTCATCACCGGTTCCTCCTCTGCACATCGCGAAGCTTGTAGTGTCATTAGCTTCACCGTTGTTAAACTTACTTATAACCTCTAAATCCTGAATATCGCACCCTATATCACCAACTTTCACACTTGTGGCTAGGTTACAATTTAAATGATGTTTTTGTACCTTATGAGGTAACCAGTCCTTTGTGTTTCGTCGATAATAACTTAAGCTTGTCTCTGACATCACTATGCGCCCTAGTAGTAAATTCATCTACTGTATTTTGTGTTTATCTTGGGTAATATTTAATTTCATGCTTCCACAAACTAAACGTATTTTTCTGTTTTCTAGGTACGTTATACTGTTTAAAACAGTCACTTTATTTTATCTGACTGTCATATAATAAGCAATAAGTTATCTCATTGTCGTGCTCATGTATCAGACCACCTCCATAACGTATTGTGTTAAGCTTTGAGGTTCTCAAAAAACATATTATGAAGAAATGCATCATTTACACCGGACCAAATTGTGTCCAGTACCCAAGCAGCATATTTCCTTTTTATACCCTATTCTCGGAATAACGGCGTATCCCTGCATGGAATCATGAGATAAGTTATTCCATGATTGTTCTCTTGATAGACTCTATTCCAGTGTCTTCTTCCACAAAGTATAGGCCTATCGACCTGTTCCATCCTCAACTAAACATATTATTCCATCTTGTTTTTGGTCTACCCACTTGGCAATATCCTCTGAGTTTATAATTTAATAAAATGTTTGTATTCGTTCTTCTTTCATTCTTAACATGTGTTGGTAGCAATTAGTTCTATTTTCATTCTTTTTCATTTAGATTATATAAAACGTATACTCATATACGAGGGCTGTCCGGAAAGTAGCCTCCGTTTTGAAATAAACATGAAACCGATATACATACAAAAGTTTTATTATATACATCGGAAAGCTACAGCTTTTCTCCATTTTTCTTCATAGTTTCCAAACAGATTCAAGAACTTACATTGCCCTTTCACAGTTTTTGAAATACCCTCTACATAAAATTCTGCCGCCTGTGAACTAGCTAGCCTGTCACGGCGTTTTGAAACTCTTCGCCATTGCCAAAGCACTGAGCTGCAAGCTACTTTTTCATGTACGGGAACAGATGGAAGTCGCTGTACGGGAATGGCCAAAAACGTCCGATTTGAACTTGGCCAAAAATTCATTTGTGTTGTTTACTGAGTGAGGGGGAGCGTTGCCATGCAAAACCACACTAGATGTCAGAAGACCATGACGCTTGTTTTGGATTACTCTTCTTAGCCTTTTCACGCTTCACACGCTCTTCACACTTGGCGGGATTTGTTATTTCGGCGCTCATGTTATTAGGTTATAACTAGCAAACACGCTACAGTACGATGCTCCACCTTGTATAGCTAGAAGCGTAATGAGCCACTGCGCACGCTTTTTGAAATGGCGGCGCCACCCCCACTACTTCTCTTGCAGTGCATGAACGGAGGTTACTTTCTGGATAGCCCTCGTATAATATATAATCAGATTATATATATATATATATCATCTGTCCTGTTCATAGTCCAGTTTTCACTACCATATGTTCCACTGGCACTGGCATTACTTTTGTGTTGTTTTTGCCTTCTTGTTCTTTAATGATCTACTTGTTGTTTCATTCATTTGTCTTAATTTATTTAGCTTTATATGCAGGTCTTCGTGTTTACTATATGATAAATTAAAACCTAGATAGTTAAAAGTACTATTATTTCGTCATTAATAACTGTCTTGCATCTTAGATGGTTTTTCCCTTTAAAAGCCATTGATTTTGTCTTGGCTGTTAAAATATTTAAATCATATGCCTCCACAATATATTTCAGGTTATTAATACTTCTCTGTAAATCATCTTCCGTTTCCTCAAAAATAACCGATCGTCAGCAAATAAAATTATTTGCAGCTTGTATCTATTTATTCGAATACTCGCAGTAGAAGTTTTTCCACTCTTTAAGCGCTTCGTCTACATATATTTGTATTACACTATAAACACAACATATATGATATATATTGTATTTTTATATAGATTCTGAATTATCTTTATAAGGTGATTCGGATATCCTTTTCTTGCATTATAGTCCATTGTATGTTTCAGAGAACCCTATCAAAAGGTTTTTCATTAAGCATGGAATAACGTCTTACAAATGCATATTCTGAGTTGTACAACCGGCGCTGACGGATCTATTCCAAGCACGGCCCGCTTTATAAAGCAATTTCTTAACCTGCACAGAAACTCCAAGAAGAATAGGATCGATTCCCTCGCATTTCTATGATGGTCACATAATTATAACATTACACGTGCCAAGAGCATTTGCTACAAACGGCAGACAGAGGCGAATACACGACAAAAGAAACGTCAGAACAAGCTTTTATGGATTCACATAACTTTTTCTACTCACACTTATACAAACTTCTCTTACAAAAGCTTATTCTTCTATGTACTTCTTGTTGTTGTAAAATACAAACTTACATTACACATTTATACATTTCGTTGTAGGGATAAGAAAGTAGGTTACAGTGATATTCAGATATTTTAAAATCGCACCGTTATGTAATGGCTTTGAAATCCCATGCTCATTGCATGACCACTAGAAGAAATGAATAATGGCTTACAACTTAAGTTTTATTGGTTTGAAAACTCAAACCGATGACATAGAATATCTCGGAAATAGTTAAGTGCACAAACATTTTCATTTGACGTAAACTGTGTGCTTTAAAGAGTTCTATCATAATTTTTTCTATGGTACTTAATCAAAATCGTTAGGGCCATTTATGAAAAAATCAACTATAACGATAACTCTCTCATATAAAGAGTAGTTTGGGGTGGCGTCGCATCCACCGAAGACGCTGAACTTAAAAATGAAGTTTGGTATTTAAACAACTTGTAGTTTTGGTGCTCAAGACAGTAGAGAGACAAAGAGACAGACACAGATAAATACAAACACACATACCTTTTCTAAAAATGATTTCTTTTTGGATTTAGGCTGGGATCAAAGCGTGTTTTTTTCGGTGAAATCTCAATATCGAATTTTTAGGTAAGAAGAAGAGAAAATAAAAATCGCCTTTTGCAGGCGAAATGCCAATCTACACTATTATTACTCTATTTTACGTCGCTTTAACTACAGGGCCATATCGCGACGGATCTGTTAGTGGGTAACTCTTAGATCGAGGTGTGGCGGACAGTTAGCTTCTAGGTCTCATCCCTGTAACCACCAGCTTCGATGTATCCACAGAGAACCTAGTACACAGCAACCGGATCGTCTGCCTCGTGCCGCGTAGGTAGCATTAGGGTGCTGCCGTCCAGTCCAACCGCCGCCCTCATATGGAAAGACGGAGAGTTAGCCTTCTAGGTCTCATCCCTGTAACTACCTGCTTCGACGTGTCCACAGAGATCCTGGTGCACAGCTACTGGATCTTGTCCTTCGTGCCGTGCAGATAGCATTAGGGTGCCGTCCAATCTACCTGCTTTCATTGTCTGTGGACAGATGACATAGCATTCACTATTACCATCTATTTTTCATTTTTACTATTCTTAGAGACTTAAGGTGGAACTTTAGGTCCTGGTATTAAATATCCAATCTGGTATTTACCTTTGCAGCTGGGAGAAACCACGAGAAACCCTCAGTCAGATTGGTCGGCCCACGGGATTTGAACCCAGGATGTCCCGAACGTGGGCCACAGACGTTACCGCCTGAGCCATCCCGCTCAGTTCTACACTATTGTAACTGCTAACTGATATTATATAATTACCCTTAGTTATAAATCGGCAACAGAATGATGTCTGCAAGATAGTGTTATTAGACCTATCTTACGCACAGTGTTTAAATGATAATAACATTCATATTTTTCCGGGCATAAGCACCTTTTGCAACGGAAGCACCAAACAAAACGTGACAGAATGATGATGTATGTGACTTTACGTTCTCGATGAATTTGGACATAACAAATTTTTACTAACTAAACGGAGCACCGTCATTTCTCTGCCATGCTTTCAGGAAAGACTTCAAGCTTTAAAAAATAAGGAGAGAGAGAACTAAAGTCATTCTCATAAGTTAGTCATCTTTTTTCTCCTTCTCTCCCATTTTCTTCATTGTTCTGAGATCGCTTCTTTGTTCACTTGATACTTTCCTGATGTACTTAAGAATTCTTCTAGATTATGAATAATGCAAATCTCTCCTCCAAGAAAATTAAATTTAAAGGAGACGAATTTCTAGGTTTCTAGGTTTCGTAGTTATTTTATCCATAAACAACTGAAATAATTCTTGGATCCACAAGGGGATAAAGGAATTCCTACTTTTGGCAAAATATATTCTGAAACCTGCTATTCAACATTTAAAAGGTTGTTAGAGAACGTTTGAATATTAACTATACTAATATTGTAAAGAGAGAAAATGTGAAGCTTCAGAAACTATTCAAAAGAGTAGTATTACCCAATAGTTGAGAAGTTTAAGGTAGGGAAGGATCTTTCATATACCCGACTTTCATTTTTGTCTTGTTGATTAATTCAAATACGTTTCTTCCTCTAAAGCAGAAAACAGTGGGGGTTTCAAATTTTAAACTTCAGAAATTCAGTAGTAAAAAATAAAATTGATTCACTGCTTTATTAGCTTTATTTTGTATTCTCAACCCAAATTTGTAGTAAAACAGAATATATACGCTCCGATTATACAAATAGTTGCCGTATATATCGCAAAGCAGCATGCCTGGATGCTATATAGCCGAATTGAAGTATAATAAAATAATTACAAAAAAATAAATGTCATATTAAGCAATTGTTTACATTCCCATTAAAATATGTATAACACTCCTGAAGGGTGAATTTAGAGAGATTTTGAGTTCCACAAGTCCTTAATTTAGTTGAGGTTTCCAAACTCTCTTTTATAACATTTATAGTAAACAAAACATATTCTGTTATTTCTATTACTGTTAAATACAGATTGTTTTCCTTGTCAAATGATTGCTGACATGAAGCTAGGAATGACGAGAGAGGAGCTTCTTCAAGACACTCACAATTTGCACTTGCAGAGAGTATATTTTTAACTAGGGACCAGAAAATGAAGCATTTACGCTGCAGTAAGAAAATCACAAGATATCAAAATTCTAGAACATTGTTGTTAGATGTCACTGCTTAAGTGGCCGAAAAGAGGCGGCATGTTGACCATATGTGACCCCACCACTCCGCTCTGCCTATGATGTCTGTGTGGACGGAGACAAAGGATGTAGCGGCTGAGCGATGGGCAACAGAGATGAATTATTACGTACCCTATCGCGGATACCGGATGTACCTGTAGATACATTAGAAAAGATGTATAACTCTATGATAAGGCCGATTTTGTTATACGGAAGTGAAATCTGGGGATGGGAAAGAGCAGAGCATGTAAATAAAACGCAGATAGCATTTTGGAAAAGAGTTCTTGGAGTTTCACAAGGCACGTCAAATTCGGGGATATTGAAGGAGGTGGGATGTTATGAAGACACAGTACACTGCAAAATAAGAACAGTGAAGTACTGGCTAAGGCTGATGCATGGGGATAACTCCAATCTACGATCCAAATGTTATAAATACCGGCGAGAAAACCTGACTCCCAAGTTTTGGGCAGCTGATTTGGAAAGGGGTTTGAGGAGAATAGGAATGGGGTCAGTATGGCTAAGAGCTGAATCAAATGACTAAAACATATGGAAAGGTATTAAAAGAAGACTAAGAGACATCAACCAACAGGAAATAGAATCGGATTGTAAAATTAAACCTTCTCTAAGTCTAGCAAATGAAATAAAATTGAACTGGGGTAAAGAAATATATATACTTAATTTAGGAAGAAAGGAAAGATCAGGAATGGCATGGTTTAGACTGGGGGGGCACAGAAAATGACTGACGATTCTGGCAGGAAATCTGCCCATTCTGTGATTTAGATGAGGACTGGGTACATATTTTGGCGGAATGTGCACAGTGGGAGAACCAGCGAACGATTAAACCGAAAGAAAAATTCTTAAGTCCCTCAAGAAAGAGATTGGCATGTTAGGATCTACTGGCTGACCAGAGGAACTGGCAAAACATGGGCAATTTTTTGGCTAAAGTACGCGAAGCTAGGTCAAATTTGTTCAAATAGACAAAGGTAATTTATCTCTATTTACCTTTTTCTTGCTCCTTTTTGTTGTGTTTTCTTTCTCTGTTGTTTATTTTGTCAACCTATTGTATCTTAAATATGGATGTACGGTCAATGACCCCTGCACTAAATACTTGTGAAATAACTTCAATAATTTGAAACCAATAAAGATACCTTATCTATCTAATTATTCCTGTATTCATCCGGTTTTTATCAAGTAATCCGTTAGTCACTCGAGGAGAAACACACTTCTTTCAGAGACAGTTCTTGATACTGTAAATCAGATGTAGTACTTTTACTGACACTTTGTGGCGAAAATAACTTTACACTAGGTGAGTCAGCAGTTTACAGTTTTATATAATCCGCAATTTATATTCCAACACAAAAACATCGGCCCCTATGGTAGGATCTACCCAAAGTGTGTGGATGTCTTTGGTTGCACATTCAACGAAATTACTAATAATAAAAGTCAATCTTGTAGAATCGCCTTTGAGTACACTCGTAAAAAGACAGTTGAAAGTGTATGCACAGGTAGCAAACTGAAAATGCATACTGGAGAGGTAAATACTCCATATTATGTTAAACTGACTAGCATCTCTCATGTTTTTAAGTAGCTCAGTTGGAACCAAGGTGTGGTTTGTAAATAATTCATCTGCAGTATAGGTGGCTCGAATCACATGCGTTTACTAATTTTTTACTGTGTTGTAATATTAATAAATAATGTTGTTTTAAACCAGTATTATGTTTAACATTGTTATCATTTTAATTTTTGCAATTCTTATTTTATTTGCATTTAATATGTCATTATTGTTAGTATCCCTTTATTGGTGAACCACATGTAGGTATATGTTTAAACGCGACATGGCACATTTGATGTAGTTGAAATCAGGAGTATACACATTTGATCTAAGACAATAAGGAAATCACATATCACAGTTTAGCATGGAAGTTTAATAGTTTAACGATTTTGGTTCTTTAATCCAGCGCATAGAAGTATATTTGGTTATAAGCAATGTCATCTCGTGTTGCCTTAAAAAATAAACAAACAAACCTGTACAAGGTCTATATTCGAACTCGAGTTACCGGCGATTAGCGCATAGCATACGGTTAGAATTCCACACAACTACTTGGACGTTTGGAAACAGAGAGCAAATTCTGCACTTAACCTTAGAGCTTGCTTGCAAGTCGCCATACCAGTGTCACCTCGCGACGTTTTATGTACACTATAACCTTTTAAGGCAGCTTTAATCCTTTATTGTACGTTTAATATTATTATTTAAATGACATAAGCTATTATGCATGTTATTTGCGATATATGAGCTGTGGTTTACGACAAAATTCAAATAAACTGGTATTTAATAATCTGTGTGCCTTGATTGTACAACAAAATTGTGGAGATAGGCGTACCTCTAATTTGTCGTTAAGTTGAGTTGAGTTTTATTTATGGACGCTCTTAAGTGCTGTGGTTCTTAGCGTCCCATTCTATATTGGACGTGAAAGACCGGTAATTTTGCTCAGAGGCCTCTTTATCAGGCTTGAGGTTCTTTTACGTGCTGTAAATCTACGATACGGAACCACCGGCTTTACTTCCCTTCCAAAGGAAGCCATGCTAAGGATTTCTACGTCCGAAAACATCCATCGCCCTCCGCCGGGTTTGAACCCGCGACCTCGGTAACTAGAGATCAGCATAGTAACCACTGTACCACGGAGAACGACCATATAATTTGTCGTAACCTATCACGTCTCTAATCACAAAATTCCGTAATTTTCTTTTTAGCTGATTTTCATAGTGGACTGGTATGATAGGTTCATTTTATACAGAGGCGTTTACATTATTGCGTTGCTATGTGTACTTTAATGTAAAAGTTGGTAAAATCGCCTAGAAACCTGGAATCCGCTCTCAGTAAACGAATCGTATGTTATTGAGTTGCACTTCATTGCGGAATACTTTGTGTCGCTTAAATCGCTTTTCTTCTGAATTTTGAGCTATTGTCTAAAAGTTAAAAAACTTCAAGTAATAGCTGTTGGTAAGCGAAGAAAATGGACTTAAAGTGCAGTCGTAGCTTGAAAAGTGGTTCATCTTCCAAAAATAGGAGTGGCTGACTAACTTGGTATATTCCCTATCATCCTCAGAGTCTGGAAGTATGAATGAGAGTGCGAATGTGCGTGTGACCTAATGTATAACACCCAAAGAAAAACCAGAAATCCAATGATAGCGGTATACGAGTTAACACCATTACACATAGGCAATATGTTCCAAAGGTAAAAGACCGCCGCTATGACCACCTCAGTTAAATGTTGGATATAAATGGATAAAAATAAACCCATATAGGTCAGGGAAGGAAAATAAGTTCGGCAAGATTCATTCATAATGCTGCTGCACGTTCGCTCCCCAAATCAAACTTATGATACTATTTAAAGTTCATGCTAGCAGTGAATAAACTGATAAGCCTATTTAATATTCATTCGTTGGGAAAAAAAATAGGGACAATGTTGCCCGTCATGGTGCTAGATAAGTCTTGACAATCCAGGAGATATGCCCATTTTCTAAAAACAATTTGTTTTTGAATGGGAAAAGTAACGTTTTATGACGATATAAATAATGTACTTTAATCTGCTTACCACAGAAAAAACTTAAAGCAGCTTTGTATATGCTTACGCACTACTCAAAGTAAACACTAATAAAACTTACATAGTAAGGACTCTAGATTCACAGCTGCTGTGAAGAGGGAAAAGGAGATAAAACAATGCAAATCTGAAATTTGATCAAATCTCATGAAAATTAATATTTGGAGTGCGCGTTATTTCATTTTATTTTTTTTTTTTTTTATTTTTTTCACTTCTAATGTTTTTAAGTTTTCAGTACCTACTGTTGCCATATAGTTGTGCTGATTGGTGATTAGTAGCTGTCTATATGGCATGGCCCTGTGCTCAGTTTTTTGCAGAGTGGCAATTCGGAATGCTATTAATTGGTGAATTGCGTATTAAATAATCGATAACATACACACACAGCTCCACCCCTACACATCTAAACACACACAGCAGAATCTGGGCACGGCAAGAAACCTTCTTGCTTAAAGGAAAAGCCCAGACTACTATGCAACCAGTCTGGATTGCGCGGTCAAAGAGTATATATGCATATATAAAGGGCCTTTCAACAAGAGTGTCCTATCTTTAACATGTCATAGCTGCCGTTGTTATAGAGTTACAGCAGTCATTTTTTCATGTGGTTGCAGTTGTTATTGACAAATAGCCATTGAGCGTTACAGTATTCAACATTGCGTAGAAATTGTGAAAATTTATTATCAAAATGGATCATCTGTTCGCCAAACCTTCCGTGTATTGCGTGAAGTTTACGGTGTGCATAATCGTCCCTGCGAGACAACGATTCGGCATTTGATCGATAAATTTGAAAGAAGTGGTTTTGTCAGTGATCAAAGAACGCCTGTACGTAATCAACGTAAGCGCTCCAACGAAAACATAGGCGCCGTTCGTGAGAGTGTACGCGAGAACGGAAACAAATCAATTATTCGTCGAGCGCATGAATTGGGGCTTTCGCCGACCACAACTTGGCGAATTCTGCATCTGCACTTTAAGTTTCACGATTACAAAATGGTGTTAACTCAAGAACTAAAGCCCAACGACCATAGGTTGCGCCGTGTGTTCGCTGACTGGTCTATGGAGCAATTGGAAGCTGATCCGGATTTTTGTAAAAAAATCATCTTCAGCGACGAAGCCCACTTTTGGATGGATGGTTGTGTTAACAAACAAAAGTACCGCTATTGGAGCAATCACAATCCAATGCAGATTCGAGAACGACCACTTCATCCCCAAAAGGTTACTGCGTGGTGTGGATTTCGGTATGGTGGAATCATTGGTCCATATTTTTCCAAGATGAAGGTGGGGAAGCTCTAACTGTCAATGGAGAAAGATACCGGGCTCTTATAAGGGACTATTTTTGGCCTCAATTGGATGGTATGGATCTCAGACACATCTTGTTCCAGGAAGATGGTGCTACATTTCATACTGCTCTCGAAACAATCGATCTTTTGAAGGAGAAGTTCAGAGGTTTCATCATTTCCCGTGGTGGTGATGTTAATTGGTCCCCGAGGTCATGTGATTTAACGCTGTTGGATTACTTCTTGTGGGTTTATGTTAAATCTCAAGTTTATGTCAAAAAGCCAGAAACAGTAAATGATCTTATGAATAACATCACGCGTGTTATTCGTGAAGTTGTACCTAATTTACGTTCTTGTGTCATTGAAAATTGGGTCAACCGTATACGCGCAATCTACGAAATCGCGGCGGTCACTTAACTGATGTACTCTTCCACACGTAATGACATTAATTATGTTCCAAAATAAAAAAAATCTGATGTGTTACACTCACATGACTTTCTCTACTCTTGTACAAACTATTTTTACAAAATCTTATTCTCCATCTATTTCATATTAATCGAGATAAACAGTTGCAGAAACGGTCTTTTGACATGCAAAGAGAATTACATTTTACACATAGGGACCAGTTCTAAAAATATTTGACCATCGCTTAAGGCGTACTATGTTCCCCTTGTTTTGTAATTGCAAGGGCAATATAGAAATACAGTAGCCTTTAAGCATCGACATATATCTTAATAGCTGGTTGCTAGGTGCAGCACCATTCCCTTTGCCACAGATTAATACTCTTAGCATATCCAAGACAAAAAAGTGAATAACGAATTCCTATTTGAGAAAATAAGTATTGAAAAAATTTAAGGGAATAACAAGCAATAACTCGAAAATTGTTCACTCAACAAAAAAAATGTATTTAACATAAATTGTGTATTTTAAAGCGATCTACATTTTTTGTGTAGTAAAATTTTGTCTATCTCTTATGGTTTACCGGTTATGCAAAAGTCGTTCACAATGAAGGATACTTTTGGAAACATTCCCAGAAAATTCAAGATATACATTTTATTTGTCATGAAAATATCTTAAACATAGGATATTTTAATCAAAATCGTTAGAGCCATTTTTGAGAAAATTAAAATTTTCGAAAAATGTTCCGTGTAAAGGGTACTCTGGGTTGCGGATTTTCTTGAGAACCTTCGTGTTGCATCTCTGGAAGATACTGAACCTAAATACCAAGTTTGTGTTTATCCGACTGTTCGTTTCTGAGTTATGCTGTTCACAGACACACACGGACATGTTTCCAAAAATACTTTTTTTTTTTGGATTCAGGGGGTCTGAAAATTTATTTTTCCGGTGAAATCTCGGTATCGAATTTTTGGGTGGAATATAATACTTCCCCTACTTACTATACTTGGAAATTATTCAACCGATTTCGATCATTTCTTCACCACTGTAAAGCTCCTGTCTTACAGTATTGAAAATTATATATGTTAAGAAGTTAGCAACGCACACGTAAACACTTCAAAATATGGGTGTCAGGAGGAGTACTTCAGGAGTACTTCACCCTCATGTCATCCAGTTTCGCTACAGTTTGGTGAATATCATGAGATATGTATGGTGAAATATTTAAAACGTGTTGGAAATTTTATGGTCCTTAAGTATTAAGACGTACATGATAGGATTTAAATTCTGAAGCCGTTGAAAATTGATACCAGGAAATGTTAGTGCTATGACCCAGGAAAGGTTTCGAGAAATTAAGATACTTCACCCAATGCTAATCGCGTAGACTGTCTTACAGGACTCTTGCATATTATATGTTTGGCAGTTTTATCTATTTGGATAAGCTTTGATCTAGAAAAACTATAAGTTAGTTTACAATACCATAACCTACTCATGCTTTAAACCCCTTAACTGTACACCTACCATTGGACCAGTCTGAAGAAGTTGTTATCGCTTACGCTATACCTACGACTCGGCGAAAGTTATACACTTTTCAAAATTGTCCTTATCTTTATTTTCAACCCCATTCATAGTAAAACTGCACCTTTGCCTATCTGAATAAATCGTTGGTTTCTGCAAGAATTTAAAACTTAGAAATCGAACTTTACCAATATTTTAAACCCCTTTGTATAAATCTCCGATGACCTACCTAAAATACATCGGCAATTTACTGCTTTCCGCGGATTAAAACCATATGTTGATTACCTAACAATTAAAAAAGCTACCCTTGTATTAAATTCAAAAAAACTATGCACAAACCTATATCTGATGACTTACACGGATAAAATATTGCACATTTATGCCTTAAAACTAGGGGAACATTATACACAACCTAAAGACTTCAAAAGCTGCCTTTGATCACAATTTTCTAGCACTGTATGACTTTTCTGGAGAAAGCTTTGTGCAGTGACGCTATAGGACCGGTACAAATTAACAAACTACAACAAAGCTATCAAAATCTAATTTTCAATCCCTTGCATAGAAATTTGAGCCTCTTACGCATCCTAGGGGGGGGAGGACTGGAGGCATACTGTTCTGGACCAGGTATGGCGTACTGACTTCGGTTTCACGTCATGAACCTTTTGAAGAATCATAATTCTTTTAGTAATATACTTGTATATTTTTCCTACAGGCTTTTGTTTGCTTTTGTGCATGGTATTTCTTCCACATTTTATGCATATTAGTCATATTAGTCCCATGGAGGAAGAACAAAGCTTAAAGCAGTGCTGGTTTTAATTGATAGAATGACTACATTCTGCACATGTTCATATTTCAACAAATACGCTTTTGGTGTTTGAGACTAAAGAAGAATAGTGGCTAAGGTTTTCAAGAACAAGCGAAAACTTAATTTGGTGTGATTAAAGAAAAGTAAATCTTTGTGTTGCCCTTGTTCGGAGGTAGTAACTACATTTACACCATTGCACGTCGTCGCCATAGGAATCATGACAATGTTTTTTAAATGCCAAATGAAGACACGGGCTTCATATCATAAAATTTCAAAGCACACAAAACAAAGTTTTATAAGAGTTATTGTTAGAATAAGGGCGGCGCCGTGGTCGAGTGGTTAGACCGCTCGCCTCCCACCGAGGCGGACCGGGTTCAATCCCAGGGACCTGCATGTGGGATTTGTGGTGGACGAAGCGGCGTCTCCGGGTTCTCCGGTTTCCCCCGCCATTCATTCCACCAACTGCTCCATCATCACCTTTCCTTTCATCCATTTCACCAACATTTCGCTTCATCCACTTGCTTCATCCCATACCAGGCATCGGGCTGATCACCCATCCTGGATGTTCTGTCTGATCCATGAGTGTCTGCTCCTCGACGGGCCTCTGACCCCAGGCACCCGCCTGTAAGTCCTGGGGGGTGTAAGTCCTACATAAGAGGAGGGTAAACAGATAATGAATGAATGAAAAAAATTGTTAGAATAATCTAAAAGCTATTCATTTAAACACTGTTTATAATAGTAATTATTTGTTCTTTCACACAAGCCGTGTGCAAGACAATCTTTAAAAGTGGAAATCAGATTGAAAAATTAAATAACTAGCCGGGATTTGAACCGTAGATCTTCCGGTTTGCTAACCAACGGAGCTACCATGGAAACACGGCAGAGCAATATTACATTCCCCAATCAACTCCCACTACAAGGATAATCCAAATTCAGTCATTTGGGGAATGCAATGGCGCTCTGAAGCTATGAAGTCGCCATTGGAGTACGTGATTTCAAAATGAATTTGAGATCTCCTTCTAGTTAGCAAAAATACAGGCCAGTTGGAGAATATAATTTCCTAACGTCATGTTGCCGTGGAAGCTAAGCTGCTTAGAGCAACCGGATATAAGCAGGAAGGAAGATCCGTGGTTCAAATCCCGGCTATGCCATTGAATTTTTCAGCCACCACCTTTCCATTGACAAGTTTGTCTGTTTATTCTGCATTATGCTTTATGCTTAAATTAAGAACTGTTACAGAGGAAGATTTCCAAACGATTGTTTGATGAAAAATCTAATGTGTTACATGGACATGGCTTTCTCTATCCTCTATCGTTTACTAGTGGCTACAAAAATTACTCTTACGAAAGTTTATTTTCTATCTACCTCATTTAAATCCAGGTAAACCTTTGCAGAAATAGCTACATTACACGCTTCGTTATATATATACAAAAGGAATAACGACAGTCAAATGTTTAAGAGCTGGATGCTGGATGCTGGCTTTACTGTTTCCATGCAATTGCGAGAAGCAATTGAATGTCGACAGAACTTTAAAAGAATGACAAGGTACTGAAAAAGTCAAACCATTAATAACGTACCTTGGAAATGGCTAATGCCACAAAAACGTTATTTGAAATAACTTGTGTGTTTTAAAGAGCTCTACATGTCTTATGTAGTACGTTTTCGTCTATCGCTAACATATACAAGATGCACAAAACTCCTTCGAATGAAGAGCACTTCACAGGCTATTCCCAGAAAATTCAAGCTATTCATTTTATTGAACATGTAAATATCTTTAAAATATGGCATTTTAATCAAAATCGTTAGGGTCATTTTTGATAAATAAGACATTTCGGAAAGTGTTCCATGTAAAGGATAGTTAGGGTGGGAGGATTTTCTTGAAAGTTTTCATGTCGCATCTTTATAGGATACTAAACATAAATGCCATAAGTATTCGACTTTTGTTTTTGAGTTATGCTGTTCACAGACACACACAAAGACAAACACACACGGACGTTTTTCTAAAAATGCTTCTTTTTATTTAGGGATCCTCAAAACATACATTTCCGGAGCAATCTCGGTATAGAATTTTTAAGTGGAATACAATATTTTCTCTGTATGTAATAGGGAAAGTAAAAATAGCACGTGGCACACCAGACAATTACAATTGATAAACTTGACTTTAATGCTTAACTTTAAAACCTGTGGGAGGGGCTTTGCAATCGCATAGTTTAAGGACTATGAGGCCTAAATTAAATACTGATCACATTATACCATACTAGTATGCGTTTAACATAATACAATTTAAAACCTAAATTTTAATTTATATTGTATTTAAATGTTAGGATTTTGTTTATAATTATTTCCTAAAAGTTGTATAATTCGAATTATTTATAATTCTCAGGCATTAAACTGCAGTTATATAAGAAACAATGTATAAGACAGCTGTTTTATTAATAAGCAGGCATGCCATATTATTTACAAACTAATTGCATAAAGTAAGACCCAAGCAATAAAATTATAATATACAAAAATTAAAAGGCTTTTACAATTCAGCTGTCTGAAGAAAGAGTAAGCTTTTAAAACGTCATATGTACAACTGACTTAGTGGGGCAACAGTTGGTAGCATTGCGAGATTCCCCGCAGCTATGCATCATCAGAATAACGAGCGTGATGCTTTATCGCTTTACTGGAGGTGTGACGTGCTCGTGATATACTTCTAGAAAAAGTTCAAAATAATGACCTAGCTGATACGGTCTAATCTCTACCCACAGAAGAAGAGAAACTAATGGGATATCCATCTTCTACTGTCAACAGTTGGCAAAAGATAATAGGAAGATTTAAAGCAGCAATGCCATTTCATGGATGTTGTGCCACTATTCTTTAAGACATTTAATGTGTGCTTCAACCATTTGTGAAACATAAATAAAATGCTGACATAATGTAACAGCGGATGCAACAGAAAAATGATAAACTTGAACTGCATCTAGAAAGGGTGGTACATGCCAAACTATCTGAATGTGATCTCCTTTTAATATTGCATTTTAATGGAACACAAAGAAGAATATATATTAAACCTTTTGTTAGTTATTTTAGTTGATTTCTGCTACGGCACATTAGTATGAATTATTGATGGGACAATACCACTATTTCTCCATATTCGATACTCGATAATCGATACTCACTTTATAACAAATTGTAAAGGCCATAGCTTGTTCACTGAATTATGTCGTTAATAGTTTATTATGAATATAAACCCAAGTTTCTTCTCTCAACACCAGGGAAAAATACTTATGCCTTCTTCGTTAATAAATTTAATCGCTCGTCATGATCTCAATCTGAGCCAAGCAAGCCCTTGTTTGTTGACTCTACTTCCGGACAAAATATATTGTTCTATACCCCGTTCTGCTTTTAGTTTCAACTGTAAGATTAATTATACCTTAGCGTTATATTGTGACAGTGTTCTTCTGTCGATTTGTATCTTTCAGACGCTTCTGTACTTTCTTCCTTACATTCGCTCTATTTCTAGGTCCTAAAAACCAAATATTCCCCATCCCTATTCATTCCAGCCCTCTCTTAATTTTCGCTGCCCACGTCTTGTCCCCTCCCATTCTATAGCTGTTCCCTACAGCATACTGTTCTTATAAGTGATTGATCCCCACTAATATTTCTAATCCAATATTTGATCGCTCGTAGCTTACAATCAATTGTTTCGCTGTATGCATCATATTCTCTAAAAATGTCGCAGTTTGCCGTATCCCTTCCTACAGCGAAGATAGCTTTTGGAAAGCTTGTTCTTACTTGATCTAGCCTTTCTGTGGGTTTCCATCCCCAGATCTCTGCCCCATACGTTATTGTGAATCAGGCAATTGCTCCATATACTGTCCCTAGCAATTTTACCGGTATATCTGGGATTCTGTTCCGAGTGCACGGAGTTTCCGCAGCTTTCATTCCTGCCTTGAGCTCCGTAACCTCAATGTGTTTAGTCCGTCTTCTATTCATTGTAACAGTCAAACCGAAGTATACATTGTATACTCTTTACATTGTCAGTTTCTTCCCTGCGTAAGTCCAGTTCTCTGTTCGGCTGTATACCGAGTTGTTTTAAACGTAATTGTTTTCGTTTTATTTACATTAACGACCAATAACCATTCCTCACAATAAGTCCCTTTTGCAACCCTTCCACAGTAGTAGAGAACAGTGTCATATCGTCTGCATGTAAAAGTACTGGGATCCGAATGCCACCGATCTTAGGCGCCTCCATGTTTTCTCTTAACAAAATATCCACTACGTCATCCACAAAGAGATTAAAGAGAAGGGGTGATAAAATACAGCCTTACCTAACACTTTTATGGCACTCGATGTTCTCTGAAACGCTGTCCACATTGTACTTTACGCAGAATTCCACTCTATGATACATAGCATGCAATGCTCTAATTATCCTCTTTGATAATTTCTTAGTTTGTAATTTATGCCACAATGCGTCACGATTTACAGAGTCAAAAGCTTTCTTAAAATCAACAAAGGCACAATGCAATTTTGCCCGCTTTTTAGACATATGTTTTACCTTAAGTGTATCCAAAATAAACACATGATCAGCAGTACTATACCCCTCCCTAAATCCAGCTTGAAAATTTGAAATTATATTAAATAGCCCTAACCCATGTTTATCATTTTTTAAAATATTCTAACAGAGATTTTCCCCATAATCAGAAACAAAGCTACTCCCCTATGCATGTTTAGTGACCCCGTCCCTCCCTTTCCTTTATAAATGGGATGAATGATTCTGGGGCGGCGCCGTGGCCGAGTGGTTAGACCTCCCACCGACGCGACGCGGGTTCAATCCCAGGGACCTGCATGTGGGATTTGTGGTGGACGAAGCGGCGTCTGGGCGGGTTTTCTCCGGTTTCTCCCGCCATTCATTCCACCAACTGCTCCATCATCACCTTTCCGTTCATCCATTTCACCACATTTCGTTTCATCTACTTCCTTCATCCCATACCAAGCATCGGGCTGATCACCCATCCTGGATGTTCTGTCTGATCCATGAGTTTCTGCTCCTCGACAGGCCACTGACCCCAGGCAGCCCAGTCCTGGGGGATGTAAGTCCAACATAAGAGGAGGGTAAACAGATAATGAATGAATGATTCTGAACCTTCCAGTCGGTTAGATAATTCCTCTAATAAAAACAGCGTTGAACGTTTGGATTATTGAAGTCCGAAACTCAGCAGCATTGCATGCTGCTTTAAGCATTTTCCGCGGAAAACCGTCTCATGTCGGAGTCTTTCCGTTTTTGGGACTGTTAACTAGATGTATGACCTCCTCTGCCAAACTCTCCGCATCCAGTAATTGTGTCGTAAGTGTAAATAGCCCCTGTCCCAATCTCGGTGAACCTCCCTATTTGCCTCTCTCCTCCCCAAATATCCCTATCAAATATTTCGCACCGGTTCCTGGTGAAATTTCATTCTGAGAGTTTGTCTTTGACCTTAAGATTTTAAGTATCTTCCTGTCCCCAAAAACTGTTCCAAATTTCACTCGCCCTTTTAGCCTTCCAATCCGCCTTCCTTTGTTTAATTATGTCTATGCATTTCTTGCATTTTTCAATGAAGTCCCTAAGTTCTCCCTCCCTTCTTCCATTTCTAAATGCTTTAAGTGCATTTTCTGCTTTCCGTTTGGCTTCCTTACATCAGCAGCCATATCAGCCACACGATTTTCCTTTGGGTTTACTGTTAGTCACATTCATTATGGATGCGGCCCTTGCTAAAACACATGTCAATTATTTACTGTCACCATGCTGGTTCTGCTAAAGCCTTGTTCGATGCTTGTTTGAAACGTTTCTGCATGCTCCGGTTTCTACCTGTATTAGTTTACAATCTGCCCCATTCCTTAATCGTTCGCTGTTCCCCATCATCCCCATTATCTATTTTCTCAAGATTTGATTCCAGCTTAATTGGGCAGTGATGTGATTCAATCCTATTCCCCACCTTCAAACCTTTAATTTTTCTAATCAGGTTTTGATTAGCTAACATATAGTCAATGACACTGCCTCCAGTCGCGTTTATAAACGTTAGCTCCCCTCTAAATCCTGATCGTACTTTCCATTTAATATTTCTAGGCCAAAAGCGTCACAGAAGGCAAGGAGTTCTTTTTCGGCAGCAGTTATTACACGACCTTTACTTCGTTGTGCTTCTCGTATATCTTCTAACCCCTTCCCTTCCTTTCCCCTTCCAATGAAATGTTTTCCGCCTCTATACTTGCTTTAAAGTCCTCCATGATTAGCATATCTGATTCTATAGGTTGTTCTTGTAAATCTGATATAAATCGCCAAAGAAATTGTTTGCATATTTGGAAATTTCTGACTAATTATAAACCCCTGCAATAATTATGTTTCTTCCCCTTGACTACATTTTTATGCCAATGACTTCCTTCATATCAAATTTTAATTTCGACGCAAAAGAAAGCAGCCCAGATCTGAATGCAATAGAAAGTCCGATGGCCACGTCCCCATTTTGCCCCTTGTCAAGGCCTGAAAATGTAAATTCACATTGTTCCCATTTTTGAGCCATGTTTCTGTTAAATATACAATGGTAACTCGTGCACAAACTTCATAAAGCGGTCACAACACAGTCTTTTAGACCAAACTTCACTATTTCACACTGCCAGCCAGAGAGGAGAGTTCGAGCTCTATTGTGTCTCTATCGGCGAGGTGCACATGTTTCTTACGTTCAATAGCTTACCGTAACACTCTTGGCTCCGTCTCTCCTAACACCCAGGCCTCCGCGGGGAGTGCGTCCTCTCTGGGTCCTTCCTGTTTGCTTCCTTTTAGGTAGACGTTACTACTTGTTGCTTTCTTCCTTCTCTCCTGGGTTCGGTTTTGGCCGGAACGTCCTGGCTCAACTCCAAATCTCTTGCTCCAGTTTCGGATTGCTGTTGCCTTGGAGTTGTTTGCTGCCGACACTCCGGGGTTTGGGGTTCAGTCCCAATGGCACACGAGGGCTTCTATGCTGAACTGCATGACTGCCCTGTCTTCTGGCCTCAAACATATGCCTTTTGAGAAACTCCCTTTCTTCGCACACACGTCGAGTGTAGTCCTCCATAATGCTCAATCCTGTACCTCTTAGATGCCTGCATCCGCAGAGGATTTCGGTCTAAAGCTTATAATGTGCCAAACGACACAATATGGGTCTCTTTCCTTATCCCGTCGTCCTATACGATGGACTCTCATTATGTCGCAGGCTCCCACTTCCACACCAATATGATCTACAACGTTCCTGACTGTATCTTCAGTCACCTTCCAGTTCTCTTCTTCCTATGAGACAGCTGAGGCAGGTTAAATAAAGGAATATACTGTTTGGTGTTCCTACCTGCGTAAAAGGCAAAGGCATTGGGTTATTTTCACAAGTTCCAACTACAAGCAGCTGGATTATAAATAAAAAGGGCCCAAGTAGCTCTGAATAGAGAGACATCATCAAAATGAATGCAATGGCTGTTCGTTCTCCGCTGCAGATATTGCAGTGTGTATGAAACCGTTCCTCACGTGCTTGGAAACTGTCCTCAGGGAGAACTGCTACGAATTAAACGTCGTAACACTATTCCACCATTGCCAGCTGAAGCACTTCATGAAAAGGGATTGTAAATATATGAAGAAGTTCATTGCTTGGCAGATGAAGGAAGTAATAGGCCGGTAGACATCAACAAGAAGAAATCTGAAGCAGAGATAATTGACACGGACATCAGATTTGAGACTGGAGTGGGTACATCCCAAGAAGTTAACAAAGGGAAACAATTAATTTATGAACCCACTGTGCCTTACTTCAAAGAGTATTACAATACAAATAAAGTTTCTGTGATACGTCTTCTGTTTGGATCACGTGGTACAATAAGTAAGGACTTTGTAAATTGGACAAATACAAAATTAGTATAAGTATTTACGACGCTATTGTACAATACAGTACAAAAGAATCAATAACATTTTTAGAAATCATGTACATGGTGTTAGAATTATTGACGTATTAGAAGAATATAAGTATTGTTGACTTATTTATTTTAATAGCCTTAATATGTAAAATACTTCTACTTCTTCTTATATATTAATTTTAATGTTGTTGCCTAATTATAGTGTGATATTGTTCTGTATTCAACATAGTTATTTTATATTGATATTATTATATTTCCATGTTTTATGATATTATGTCTGTTATTCTGTGTCATTTGGCAAACTTAATTGGAGTCAGCTTATTACATAAATAAAAAGCTAAATAATTAAAACAAAATGAGAATGGATCACTTAAGATTAAAAGTTTAGAATTTTGAACTTTTAAATTTGTATTTTATTCATAGGATGTACATGTTTTCAATCATGGATTATATTTTGTAAAAGTTTAAAAGTTTCCTAGAAAAAGATAATAAAGTATGTAATAGAAATGAATCTTAATTTTAAAATTTCAAGCGTTGTTTGAACGCATATCCTCACGTCCAAAGGCAAAACCGCAAATATATTCCAAATTATACATTATCTGAGAATTCTTCCATTGTTTTCTTTTCGAAATTTTGTCATAAATGTCCTTATTTTGTTTGAAAAGGGCCTATAAGCGGGATTTGAAATCCTTTAGGGGAATAAAGAAATTGAGAGTTCCTCCTTTACATGAAACGTCAGGAAGTGTATACTTATGAAGAACGGAATAATCCGGATAGAGCGTGTGTTAACAGCATTTTTCTGTGTTTTATACAATTAACTTAACGGAATTTTCAAGCAAATTTCAAGAAAAAATCTTTTTTTAATTTTCAGGAAAAAATCCTCAGCCATAGAAGAATCAGGATCCAATTGTGGTTTTGCCTTTCTGGCAATTTAAACGCCAAAACGCATTTAAAAGAATGTGCATATGTGTGTGCAAATAGTACGTGAAACTTAAAAAACAGCTTGATCTTTTCGTAACCTTGTTTTCTTCTAACTTTGCGATTTTTTGTTCAGTGTCTTCCAGGTTTTCAACATACCTGCTTTGAAAATTTAAGAAAAGGTCTAAAGAGACCATTTCTATACATCAAGCATAATTTAGAATTTTGAGTTTGAATAATTTAATACTAGATTGATTTTTATTCCTTTCAAGAAGAAGTTTTAATTTTACACAGAATTTAAATTTCATTCCAAATTTTCATTATGTTAGGCATTTCCGATGGGACTCGATTTTCAGTTTTACTTTCTCTACTACATATACTCAGTGCGTAGAGGAGGTATTGCATTTCACCCAAGAATCCTACATCCCCTGCATCCAAAAAGCACTTTAGAGAAAGATCCGAACACGGTTTACATGAAACGTTTTACGAATTTTTTTTACTCAAAATGGCTGTTAACGATTTTGATTAAAATATCACATGTTTAAGATATTTACATGAAAAATACAGTTTTCTAGGAACAGTCTGTAAAGTCCACTTCATTCTGAATAAATGTTGTTTAATTCGTTTAACTGGTAAACATTAAGAGATAGACAGAAACTTTCTGCTCAAAAAGTGTAGATCTCTTTAAAGCACACAGTTTTTCCAATAAAAATTTTTGTGCTAACGGTCATTTCTAAGATATCTGTTGTTATTGATGTGAAATACCAATACTTCATAATTTTTTAAAGACCTGTTGCTTTTCGCTTGTATCTCACGTTGCCACGGAAAGAGTATGGAATTTTAAAGCCACAGCGAGCCGCTTTTAAACACTGAGCATCGATTTGTTTTTCTCTATTTTTTGCACGAACGAAATGTATAATGAACTATATTTCCAAATGTTTAATTATCCTACAAATTTATACGAAAGTATAGAAAATAGAATTACCATCAAGATAAAGCAGATAGAAAAATCTATAATAGTAAGAATAATTTATAAAAGGTATGCCAAAATAAATTATACTGGGTAAATAAGGTCATGTGAATGTACCACGTTAAATATTTTTTTAACATTATTTTTTTGGAAACGCAGGTACACATTAAAATTAAATTTATGCTACAATTATGTTGAAAAAATCTGATGTGTTACACTCACATGACTTTCTCTATTCTTGTACAAAATGTTTTTACAAACGCTTATTCTCCATCTACTTCATGTTAATCGAGATAAACATTTGCAGACTCTATCTTATTGCTAATTTTCTTGTAGATGTAAGGGGAATATATATTTACAAGGGCAATATAGAAATACAGTACCCTTTAAGTGCATACATATCTCTTAATAGCTGGTTGCTAGGTGCAGCACCATTCCCTTTGCCACAGATTAATACTCTTTGCATATCCAAGACAAAAAAATGAATAACGAATTCCCATTTGAGAAAATAAGTATTGAAACATTTAAGGGAATAACAAGCAATATCTCAACAAAAAAAATGTATATGACATAGATTGTGTATTTTAACGCGATCTACATTTTTTGTGTAGAAAAGCTTGTCCATCTCTTATGGTTTACCAGTTATGCAAAAGTCGTTCACAATGAAGAATACTTTTGGAGACATTCCCAGAAAATTCAAGATATACATTTTATTTTCCATGACAATATCTTAAACATATGATATTTTTATCAAAATCGTTAGAGCCATTTTTAGAAAATTAAAATTTTCGAAAAATCTTCCATGTAAAGGGTAATCTGGGGTGGGGGTATTTTCTTTAAAACCTTCGTGTCGCATCTCTGGAAGATACTGAACCTAAATACCAAGTTTGGTGTTTATCCGACTGTTCGTTTCTGAGTTATGCTGTTCACAGACACACACACAGACACACACACGGACATGTTTCCAAAAATGCTTTTTTTGGATTCAGAGGGTCTGAAAACATATATTTCCGGTGAAATCTCGGTATCGAATTTTTGGGTGGAATACAATACTTCCCCTACTTACTATACGTAGTAGAGAAAGTAAAAATCTGTACCGACACGAGTGGCCGAGCTTGTTATATTACGGGTTCGTCAGCGGGAGGTCCACGGTTCAAATCCAGTCAGGTTTCCTTCCTGTCCTCAAACTGGCAAATGCCAGGAAAGCACCATAAAGTTGGATGTCTCCTGCCCAAGTTATAATTAATTTACATATCATCAGAGTCTGTGGTGCCGCATGCATAATAATGGGCGTTAAACATTACAAAAGTACAAATATGTAATAAAATGTTAGCTAGATTGGTACCACATACCTTCAGGAACAAAAGTTGGATTAGGAATAGCTAGTCGGTTTTTCAGTCTCTTTATATTTGCGTGTAGCACATTTTATTAAAGCAAAGATCTCCGAGTTAGTAATGTTATAACCATTTTGAGTTAATGTAACATTTTATACATGCAAGGGCAGTTAATGGGATTCTGAGTAGAACTTCGTCAGCAGGCTGGCAGCTCAAGCAACGAAAAAATCATGCAAATAAGTACATTCCCGCTACTGAGTGTTTGATGTTGCTGCTCCTTTTTAAAAAATAAAGCTGAGGAGGAGACGCATTTGATTAATAGTATCAAAAGAGAGCAGGAATTTTCTAAATATAAGGCAAAAAGCAATCTGCGCTTCTGTAATAACTTATTTGTAGATAAAGTATCGACACTTCTGAACTCATCAATCACAAGGCTCTTCCCTTTCATCCCTTTGCACGCTGTGACATTTCAACTAATCTCGGGGAGAGATGCGTGCCGTCTAACTGCAATATTTCTGTTCAATGTCTCTTCACAGAAAGCTCAGTGGCGTCTATTTCCAACTTTTCTTATTCACTACCGCCTGCAGTGGAATATTTTTATAATCTACTGATAAAATTCTATATCTTCCTATTCTGCAATGATGAACCTCCACTAAGTATAATTTACATCCAAAACAAATACACAGTTAACTGCTTTATAATTATTATTTAAGTATGCATTGAAATATTAAATAATGCATTCCTAGAATTAACTTAACCAGTATTAAAATAATATAAATAAAATCTAATCAAATCGTCCAATCCGAACTGCACTTTGCATGGAAAATTTGACGTCATATTTTATTTTATTCAAAAAGGCTTAAGGCTTTTCACTTTCATTTTGAATAAGCTACTGCATGATTAATAAAAGTTACATCAATCTTTTATAAGTAGCCTGCGAAGTTGCCTTCATTCTATACGAATTTTGTATAATATCGTAAAACGGGTAAACCAAGTAAGTACATAGATAAACTCTTATTGCATAAAAAGTGAGGAAATCATTGATGTATGAAGATACGTGCGCAAAAATGGTCCTATCTGACCTTTAAACATCGAGAAATATAGAGTTTTGCAAGTCTTTAAAAGATTATTTTGAATCAACATGACACCTTTCATTCCAATCTATGGTATTTACAAGTACTTAAACTTCCTTTTTGTGATGTTCTATTGCAATAATTTTAATAATTACACTTTAATGAATCATCATTATTAATGTTGCATTTTAGATTGAATGATTATAGATTTATATCATAAGAATATGAGAACTTGTGACTAAAACTATAAATAATTTAAATGAAGTAAGCCACAGTGTATTATTACTCGTAAATACAGTTCTTACATACACGTTTACATCATAATAATATGAAAAATAATAACACTAATTTACATTTCATGAAAAAATAATCTAATTATAAATAGGCATATCGAAATCAATGTCATCATCACTTTCTGATAGGCGTGTTAGGTTGTTGTAACTGGTGACACATAATTTAGTAGTTCCAGAAAATCTTTTAGTCTGCATGCAATTTTTGAGCTCGGGCAGTCGTATTTATTGACCAACTTAACATTTCGAAAAGAGGGCCTACCTGGAATATTGATACAGTCAAACACTTCTACATCAGATAAGTGTATTTTCTGCTACTTCTCTTAATACAAAAACTTTACTTATCGGTACCTCTTGTTTTGAAAATGACAGGTTATTTTGTCTAAGAAAGGCTTTATTGTTATAAGCACTTCTCTGATCATCTTAATTATAACAAAATTATTTTACTGTTTTTCTAACAGTGGTTGCTCAAAGATGTTGCTACAATTGTTTGGTTTGTTTTTCAAGGGGTAGAACGTGCTTGCACTCTGGAAAAACTTTTAATTTACCAAAAGCTTTGCAGTAGAATATTTTACCACCACTTGGTGTTTAATGTTTAAAAAACTTAAATAAAGTTTTTATGCCTCACAGATTGAAGCAGAAATCCACCAATTTTCAATTATGAGGATCAGACCATTTTTACTTTCTCTACTACGTATAGTAAGTAGGGGAAGTATTGTATTCCACTCAAAAATTCGATACCGAAATTTCACCGGAAATACATGTTTTGAGATCCCCTGAATCCAAAAAAAAACATTTTTGGAAACATGTCCGTGTGTGTGTCTGTGTGTCTGTGTGTCTGTCTGTAAACAGCATAACTCAGAAACGAACAGTCGGATAAACACCAAACTTGGTATTTAGGTTCAGTATCTTCCAGAGATGCGACACGAAGGTTTTCAAGAAAATCCCCCCACCCCAGACTACCCTTTACATGGAACATTTTTGAAAATTTTAATTTTCTCAAAAATGGCTCTAACGATATGGATTAAAATATCATGTGTTTAAGATATTTTCATGACAAATAAAATGTATATCTTGAATTTTCTGGGAATGTCTCCAAAAGTATTCTTCATTGTGAACGAGTTTTGCATAACTGGTAAACCATAAGAGATAGACAAAATTTTACTACACAAAAGATGTAGATCGCGTTAAAATACACAATTTATGTCATATACATTTTTGTTGTTGAATGAACTATTTTCGAGATATTGCTTGTTATTCCCTTAAATTTTTCAATACTTTCTCTCAAATGGGAATTCGTTATTCATTTTTTTGTCTTGGATATGCAAAGAGTATTAATCTGTGGCAAAGGGAATAGTGCTGCACATAGCAACCAGCTATTAAGAGATATGTATGTGCTTAAAGGCTAGTGTATTTCTATATTGCCCTTGTAAATATATATTCCCCTTACATCTACAAGGAAATTAGCAATAAGAGTCTGCAAATGTTTATCTCGATTAATATGAAGTAGATGGAGAATAAGCGTTTGTAAAAATATTTTGTACAAGAGTAGAGAAAGTCATGTGAGTGTAACACATCAGATTTTTTTGCACATGTCTGCATATAAAGGTATATAATGTATTCGAAATATTCGTTGTTACGTCCCTTCTTGCACTGTGATGCTATATCTATAAAGCCTCTTATGCCATTCTTGTTTTGTTCGAGCACGTGTTAACTTGAAACAAACAACTGATGTATGCCATGCGAAGTTATGTTTTGTTTTCCTTAATGTGCATGCAACAATGTCCATGTTGCTTCATTTGATATTATTTCTAATACAAAAGGTACAGTGAATAAAGTAACGTGAATACAAGCACAACTTTATGTGAATATAAATATAAGGGATTATAACGACGTTTCACCTTTCAATTTCTATTTTTAGTAAATTCATAGGCCTATTGAGCCTATTCCTTGTCGCACTTACTAAAAAATATTATTAATACTAAATTCTTTTTTCAATTCTGGTGTTAATACTTATTGGAGCTGAGCACAATTTACTGACAAACACAGTCCAAGTTTCTCAAAATATAGTTTAATCGTCAATATGAATAAAGCTCCGTATTTAAATTAATTTAACTTTTTCGAAAAAGTATAAAGAAGATTCTAAGAGAATCTTTTCAAGGCACTACAGTGAGACACAGTATGAGTAATCAGTTTTCTGAGAAACGATTTCATAAATATAATAAATTGTTCTTCCACAGAAGCCGTGTGTTGGACAAGGTTGGAAAGGTAGAATCAGACGACTGAAAAATGCAATGCTATTGCCAGGATTTGAACCACGGAACTCCTGATATCCGTCCGGTTGCTCTAACCACTGAGCTACCATGGCAACATGCCGGTACCAGATTAAATGCTATTAATTGACCTAATGTGGTCGAAACTATGAAGCTGGGGAGTTAAGTACTTACAGCATTGTAAGTCGCCATTGGGGTATGTCATCTCAATACAATTTGAGATCTCCTTGTGGTTTACCGGAAATATGCGAATCAGTTGGGGAATTTAATGTACCGTCATGTTGCCTTGGTAGCTCAGTGGTTAGAGAAACCGGAGATCCGTGGTTCTTATCCCGATGACGGCATTGAATTTTTCAGTCGTATAATAAATATAATTATGTAGGTATTAAATATTTAAAACATTTTGAATACACTTTGATAATATAAAACACTGAAAAGGGATTCTACCTCCAAGGTTTTAATTTGTTTAAAGTTTATATTAACATTATAAAGGGAGAAGCTTTGTGTTTGTATGTACGCGCGCGAGCGTGTGTGTAGAGTAATCTCAAGAACTATTAAATCGATTTTGATAATTCCTTCAACATGGAAAACCCCAAATCTTCTTAACGGACTTGGAGCTATAATAACACCATCTAATCTAATTTCATTAAAAGATTAAAAAGATTTACAAAGCCGTTAAATACAAACGCACTAGACTTATATAAGAACGTGCTTGTCTTTTAATTGAGAATGACATGGATTAGAAAATACTAGTTGTCACTCCACAGAATATGCACGTAAAATAAGACAAATGTCGCGGATATTTCATTCAAGGCAACATGTGTGTACATGGTCACGATTTAGCAATTAAGACAAAGCAGAATGAAAGATAATCGAATCTGCTTATAACGATAGAACCAATGTCAAAATATTTTAATAACCCTTATGTTAGAAAGTTTTACCTTATTTATTTTGTATTTGTTAGACAAAAAACGTCGTTAGCAGGGTATGGTAAATAATTGTACAAAGCCAGAAAATTACTAACATTAGAAATCAGCAAACCAGTGTTTTTTGTTAACTGAGAGTATTGTTTTTCTCAACGGTTGCAGACAATATGTTTTTTCCAAAGAGGTTAACTTGGTGGTCTGGGATTGCGAATTTACATCTTCAACAAGTTCACCTCTATAGTTTTTGTGTATATGTTAAGGGTTTATGTATTTTGTGAAAACTGTGTATCTTTTATTGTTATTAAATAACTACGGGACCAAAGAGAAGGTACAAAGGTTTAACATTTGACCTTCTGTAATTATCTAACAAGCTAATCAACCATTCCGATTGATGATTGTTCCACAACCAAAGGGTGCTTATAGGCTGTGCAGAATTTCCGGAATTTGAAAGACTGCCGGACGAGGTTAAGGAACTCAGAGGTTTCGCCAATGTTTCACATGCTTTTCGGTAGAGTCTTCGTCCGTGATCTTCGTCCGTGATTAGGAATAGCCGGGTACACTAAATTACAGTTATAAGGGGTGAAGGTTAGGATTCATCAAAAATACTTATAGATCATTTGTACAGTAATTTCATAAAAGAAATTAATTCATCATTTGAGTTCAAAAAGTTACTCGTGCAACTTCGGGCAGCCAGGTGGTACATTATTTATATAGATGATAGAAAACAATATAGGGCGAGTCTTGTAAAAATGTTCATGACAGTCTCTTGAAGTACAGTTGAGAATTTTATACCGAACCGCTAAAGGAAGTTCAGAACTTAGTATTTTTTCTGCTGCTCCAAAAAGTAACCCTAATACCACTCATGAAAGTGTAATATTTTCTGCCTTAAGCATTCATAAGGAATTTTATTTTTCTTATTTCTGTCCGTTTCCTTCAATATTTTCGAAGTGGATATCACAGTCAATCATCAGGCCGGTGATCTTCAATATATTCACGACAATTATGTCTGTAGGCTTGATGGAGTCAGCTGATAAAATTATTGTCGAACAGTTTCGTCAAATACTTAATTTATGGTGTTTTAAAGAGTCGGCTATGCTGGGCCGTACTATATAGTGTACGTTGTTCCTGTGTAGTTCTCCCTTACCCAGAATATCTGTACGGAAATTAAAAAAATCTGTGTTGCATTCACATGAGTTTCTATACTAACTCCTCCGCAAACTATTCTTTCAAAAGCTTAAATTCTCTTCTCTCTGCTTCTTGTTAATCGAGATAAACTTCCATTAGGCGTTTACAAATTTCGTTATACGTATAAGAAGAATACAGTAGGATAAAGCGATAGTCACATTTTTAAAAACCGTGTCGCTACGATGGCTTTGAAATTCCATGCTCTTTGAATGAACACGAGAAGAAAAGAATAGCGACTAACCACTTTAAAAAGGTATACATATTCGAAAATTCAAACAGTAACAAATATCTCCGAAATGCTTAACGTCCTAAAAAGAAAAAATAATCGCAAAAATTGGGTGCTTTAACAAAATCTCCATATTTTGTTTATATATCTTGTTCTATCATACACAAAAGTCATTCAAATTAAGGACCTCACAGGCTATTCGCAGAAAATTCAAGATACGTGCTTTATTTTTCATGCAAATATCTTAGACATATACTATTTAAATAAAACAATAACGAAAAAGCTTATACGTAAAGTTTAGTTTGGAGTGGGAGTATTTTCTTGAAAATCTTCATAACACAACCTTGTGAAATGCTGCCCTTAAAAACAAGTTTAGTAGTTTATTGACTTTTCGGTTTTCAGTTGTGCTGATCACGGACAGAAGCGTGACACATTCACATGACTTTCTCTACCCTCTGCGTTTATTAGTGGGTATACAAATTATTCTTACAAAAGCATCTTTCTCTGTCTACCACATTTCAATCCAAATAAACCTTTGCAGAAATATTACATTATACATTTCGTTATGGATACAACGGGAACAGCGACAGAATGTTTAAGAACTGGCCGTTATATGCCGATCATAAAATTCCATACTGTTTTCATGCAATCGTGAGAAAGAACTGAATGTTGAAAGGACTTTAAGAGAATGACCAAGAAATGAACAATTCGAACGTTTAATAACGGATATATCAGAAACGGCTTAATCCACAAAAAATATTTTAAATAAACTGTGTGTTTTTAGAGATTACATTTCTTGTGTAGTATGTTTTCGTCTATCCCTTAGCATTTACCGGATACACAAGATTCCTTCGGAATGAAGAGGACTTCATGGGCTATTCCTCGGAAATTCAAGATATACATTTTATTTGTCATATAAAATATCGTTCATATATGGTATTTTAATAAAATGGTTAGAGCCATTTTTTTTAAAATAAAAAATTTCGAATATTTTTCACTGTAGAGGGTAGTTTGGGTTGAGGAATTTTGTTGAAAATCTTCGTGTCGCATCTTTGGAAGATATTGAATATAAATGCCAAGTTAGGTGTTTATCCGACTTTTCGTCTTTATTACCGTGTTCTCAGACACACACGGACGTGCTTCCAAAAATGCTTTATTTGATTGAGGGCTCCTCAAAACATGTATTTCCGATGAAATCTCGGTATCGAATTTTTGGGTGGAATGTGTACTTCTTTGCATGAATAAGTGCATTAAGTACGTAATATGTCTCTAACGATCGCAACATTTAAACTTATTGAAAAACTTAAAATTAGAAAGTTATAGGAATTAATTGTTCTTTCACACAAGCCGTATGTTGGACAAGGTTGAAAAGGTAAAATCAGATAACTGAAAAATTTAATGCCATAGCCGGGATTTGAACCACGGATCTCGCTGTCTCCGCCCGGTTGCTCTAAGCACTGAGCTACCATGGCAACATACCGACACGGTATTAAATTCTCCAACTGATTCACATTTTTACTTTCTCTATTACGTATAGTAAGTAGGGGAAGTATTGTATTCCACCCAAAAATTCGATACCGAGATTTCATCGGAAATATATGTTTTGAGGCCCCCTGAATCCAATAAAAGCATTTTTGGTAACATGTCCGTGTGTGTGTGTCTGTCTGTGAACGGCATAACTCAGAAACGAACAGTCGGATAAACACCAAACCTGGTATTTAGGTTCAGTATCTTCCAGAGATGCGACACGAAGATTTCCAAGAAATCTCCCCCACCCCAGATTACCCTTTACATGGAAAATTTTTCGAAAATTTTAATTTTCTCAAAAATGGCTCTAACGATTTTGATTAAAATATTCTAAGTTTAAGATATTTTCATGACAAATAAAATGCATATCTTGAATTTTCTGGGAATGTCTCCAAAAGTATTCTTCATTGTGAACTACTTTTGCATAACTGATAAACCATAAGAGATAGACAAAATTTTACTACACAAAAAATGCAGTGCACGTTAAAATACACAGTTTATGTCATATACTTTTTTTTGTTGAGTGAACCATTTTCGAGATATTGCTTGTTATTCCCTTAAATTTTTCAGTACTTATTTTCTCAAATGGGAATTCGTTATTCATTTTTTTTTCTTGGATATGCAAAGAGTATTAATCTGTGGCAAAGAGAATGGTGCTGCACTTAGTAACCAGCTATTAAGAGATATGTATATGCTTAAAGGCTACTGTACTTCTATATTGCCCTTGCAAATATAAAATATGGGGAACATAGTACGCCTTAAGCAATAGTCAAATATTTTTAGAACTGGTCGCTGTGTGTAAAATGTAATTCTCTTTGCATGTCATAGACGGGGAATAAGAGTTTGTACAAGAGTAGAGAAAGTCATGTGAGTGTAACACATATTTTTCCCGGTAAACCTATAAGTTCAACCACTATTAGGTCAATTAATGGAATTAATTGCTCTTTCACACAAGCCGTGTGTTGGACAGGGTTGGAAAGGTAGAATCAGATGACTGAAAAAATTCAATGCCATAGCCGGAATTTGAACCACGGATCTCGCGGCCTCCGTCCGGTTGCTCTAACCACTGAGCTACCATGACAACTACCGATACGACATTAAATTCTCCAACTGATTCGCATGTAAATTATAAGTGGTATTCTATATGTTCTATGAAGATGGGATTCATGCCTAATTCACGGAATGGAGAAGAACAGGTAGAAAAGGAAGATCATCAGAGGCACGTTTCTATGGAACATGCAACAGACACGTGTATCAAAATAAGCTTATGGCAATTCACAACGGTAAACTACTATAGCATTCTAGAAGTAAGGACGGTTTTCTCAAAGGAACAGGGCACCTTTGTTAATCCTCTGCTCTTTAAAGTTTAATCCCTTGTGGGGACTGTGCACAGAGGCAATCTTCCAGCCTCTCTCCGCGCGAAAGACACAAGTTATTGAGTATTGAGCGAGTGCAGGTCTTGGCTTTTAGAGTTATTGAGTGAATCTCCTACATGACTTGCATTATATCCGCTCAGAAACTTAATGAGCTGATCGTGAATGCACGATTGCTTAAAGGTTTAAGAGCTCCAGAAATTACACGTTAAGAGAAAACTGCGTGCTTTCCTGAGAGCAATATCCAGAGGTGTCCCTAGAGGAATGTAATTCCAGAAGCGGAAGCCCGGAGAAAACAGGGCATGCATTAAGCAGAGCTGCATTATGTAGGATGTAAACATAAGTACCAACCGGGATGCCTCCATGGTAACTTGTGAGGTTCACATTCGGGATGTCCCGGGTATGATTCTGTCGGGCTGACAATCTGACTATGGGGTTTCTCGTAGTGCCCGGGTCGGTAGGTGAATGCTGGGGTGGTTCACCTTCTACCACGAGTTTCCTGTGGATTTCTTTGTGTATTGGGGCAGGACGTTGGAATTTTCACTCTGGAAAGATTACTCCCTGGTGGGGGAGGACTGCTTGCAGGGCTGCTGGGTCTCTGTTTCTTCCTGGGAGCTGTCGCGTCTATTCCCGTGATCCTCAGGTTGCGGGTTAGCCGGCGTCAGGATTGGTGTCATGCTGGAATCATTAGGGACCCCGCCTGTACTAGCGGATATCGTCCTCCGGATCTGGTCACTCTTTGGGTCTACCCTTTATCTCTTCCTCCCAGAAATCACAAAGGGTCCACTGTGACCTACGTGCAGTGCTGTGCTCCAGGTACTGAAGGTCCCTCTGACACCTAAGTGAGTCAGTATGACTTCGAATAGATCCTAGAGCAGCACATTGCGCTATAAGAGAGTTAAAGTAACAGAATTGAGGAAACGTTTGAAAATACGAGACGAAGTTGAGATTCTGTTAAACACTTTACACATGTTCACTCCCTTAAGTAATCAGTAATAATTTGTTTAATTATCAAAATGACTGGCCAGAACCAATTTAAAAATACTTCGTATGAATACCTGTTCAATGACCAACTTTATTTACAAATAAACGCCAGATCGATTGAAGTCATCAGTTCAGTGTCAGCGATAACTTTCGCCTGGTATTATGAACTCATTAAGCAGACGCTCGTGATGGAAAATTTTGAGTTGTAAATTGAAGAGGCGTGGCAAATAGGATAAACTTCTTTGGTTCCTAATAAATCTAAATCAAGTTGCGACAGAGCGTGTGCTACATTCAGAAATGGTAAGATGAGTATAATCTGGAAATAAATGAGAAAAATATTCGGTTCAAACCAGCAAATGAAGATGAAGAAGCACATTCCACTATTTTTAATGTGAAGATCAACATAATGCAGTAATTAAATACATATTAGGAACCAAAAACATAATTAAATACAAAAGAAAGACTGAAATGGAAAATTTAACTGAAAATGAATTAATTTATTCTATGCATATACTAAATAATAATCGCCTATGGGTGTGATATAGTAGCTCCTATAGCTGCAAAAACAGCGAAAGAGATGATGTAAGGTAAGTTCATAAAAAAAGAAAAAGAAAACACGATCGCCCAAGAAAGAAGAAAACAAATGTTGCACCTTCCTTGATATGAATACTCTTCTTTAAAGTTAATATTAAGCGGAAGGGACATGGCTATTGCAATGTCCATTTAGTTTACATAAATTTAAAAATATAAGTTGATACATTCACTTGGGCTTCTCTAACCTCTTTCATTTATTAGTGGGTATATAAATTATTCTTACTAAAGCTTATTTTTCTATAAGCTTAATCCAAATAAACATTTGCAGAAGTAGCCACGTTACACATTTCATTATAGATACAAAGGGAACAGTGATAGTCAAATGTTTAAGAACTGGACACTATACGCCGGCCTTAAATTTCCATACTTTTTCATGCTATCGCGAGAAATAATTGAATGTCGACAGAACTTTAAAAGAAATGACAAAAGTATTAGAACAATTCGAACCATTAATAACGGAATGTCTCAGAAATTACTTGTGCCACAAAAAAAAATTATGTGAAATAAATTGTGTATTTTAAAGAGGTCTACATTTCTTGTGTAGTACATTTCGTCTATCGCTTAACATTCTACAAAAGCTCTTCCGTGAACAGGACTTCACAGGCTATTCCCAGAAAATTAAGAGATATATCTTATTTATCATGTAAATATATGTCATATTCCTATGGTATTTTATTGAAAATCGTTAGAGCCATCTTTTAGAAAATTAAATATTTCGAAAAATATTCCATGTAAAGGGTAGTTGGAGGTGGGGGGAAATTTCTTGAAAACGTTCGTGTCGCATCTTAGGTTCAATATCCTAAATACCAATTTGGTATTTATCCGACTTTTCGATTTTGAGTTATGCTGTTCACAGACACATACACACACGCACAGAAGGACCTTTCTCCACAAATGTTGTTTTCTGAATTTAAGGGACCTCAGAACATATATTTCCGGTGAAATTTCGACAACGAATATTTCGGTGGAATACAATACGTTTGCTACCTACTATACGTAGTAGGAAAAGTACAGATTGCCAAAAAAAGAGGTATTATATGATTATTAGTTAAACAAATATAAAGAGAGATATCGTATACACGAGTTTAAGATACAAGTGTAGTATGATGTATTGTATTAAAACCTCAGTTTTTAATTAATTTTTCTTCTAGAGCTAGGTGATCTAATCATAGGAATATACCTAGTGTAAATTAGCGAAACAATCGTTCGCTATCATGCACAATACTACAGACCCTGTTTCTCCAACCGGTCCCACCATAAATTGTATACATGGACGTGACGGCTTTGTTTTGCGGAAAGTTCGCAAAACATCGATAAGCATATGGGGAAGGGATGGGGAGTCTTTTGTTATGACGCAGAGCGCCTGTTGTACATAGCATCAACTTTGATACAAACAGTTTAAAGCGAGCCGGTTTGTTATTGGCATAACAGATGGCAGGAATGCGATTGCTCCGCTCCCGCCCGCATACACAGCGATTCTTGCCTCCGATCCGCAACGCGACATAAAACTACTCGTTACTGAAAAACAGATTAATCAAACCTGTCTACGTTTTATAATCACGGCAAGCCATCTAATGTTTAATATTTCCAAGCGTTATTCCATTTGCTGGTAACATCAATACGTGTAATAAATCTGCAATCGAAATTTTTCTCAAAATAGTCCGTTTTGAATTGATAATGCTAATATGTTTAACGGTTTACCCTGAAATAAAATTTTGTATTTTTATAATTTTTATTTAAATGTGCGTGCATGTTTGTTTACGTGAGCAGTGAGAAAATCACTGTTACTTTCTCATCCACGTAAATAGTACGCCGAGAAAGTATTGCATTCTATCCAATAATTCGATATCAAGATTACACCGAAAATACATGATTTGAGGCCCCTGAATAAAAGAAGCATGTTTAGAAAAAGATCAATGTGTGTCTGTGTGCGTGCGAACTGCATAATTCAAAAACGAAAAGTCGAATAAACACCAAACTTCGCATTTAGATTCAACAACTTACAAATGTGCTACACGAAGACTTAAAAGAAAATCCCCCACCCATAACTACCCTTTACATGGAATATTTTTCAAAACTTTGATTTTTTAAAAAATGGCTCTAAGGATTTCGATTAACATACCGGATATTAAAGATATTTACATGATAAATGAAATGTATATCTCGAATTTTATGGGAATAGGCTGTGAAGTTCTCTTCATTCGGAAGGAATTCTGTATAATCTTGTATTAATTATTGATAAACCTTAATATTAGACGAAAACGTACTAAACAAAACGTGTAGATCTCTTTAAAACACACAATTTATTTCAAATAACTTTTTGTGGCATCAGTCATTTTAGAGATATCTGTTATTAATTGTTAGATTTGTTCAATACTTTGTCATTCTTTCAGGTCCCGTCGATTTTCAGTTGTCATGGAAAGAGTTTCTTATTGCGAAACTGGTTGCCTATTGTGAACCATACATATAGTAACTTTTCCTTAAACACCAGTATTCAAATTTCTTCATACCGAAGTCGGAATTTATTAGGAATTAAACTATCCATAACAGAATTAGCTGCGATTGCAATATCTTCGTCAGAACTCATTTTTCAAAGTTTATTTATTCACCGTAGTATTCATGTTCTGTTTTAAACAAAAAACCTAACAAACAAATTTTCTATCGTATTAATTGTTCATTAAATTCATACGAAAATTTAATGAATCCTAGTATTGCAACTACAATTCTAAAAGCTGCTATAATAGGTTATGAAATGGTAATTCCTGATGCTAGAAGTGCAGTTGTATTAAGAAGAGGAACTTGAAGAGCATTAAAAAGAATAATAAACCATGCATGGCCCACTACACACGCGTGTCAACTATACATCAACGCAGTGTACTGTTTCAGTGCTTCCTAATACTACATTTGAAATAAAAATGTAATTTACCAAAGTAAATAAAAAAATCAATATTACGTAACTAATGTAGATAAAACGTTGTATGATATATATATATATGTAGTCAGTATATGTGTATATACATATACATATAGTAACTACATATTACAATACTCAATTGGTTATCAAACTCGGCCTGTGGCCTCGTTTGTCAATCTTCGAATCACATATTGTACTATGATACGTTACGATATTCGTATCGTAAAATACTATTGAAGAATTTTTCCTGATAGTTACTCATGGCATTCATTAACCCAATTAAATATTCCTTATATTAGGACTACGGAAATTATCAACGCTCAAATAGACTCCAATTAAGCTTTTTGTCTGGTATTTTTTCTTTCCTCAATTTTTACTTTCCCTACTACGTATAGTAAGTAGGGGAAGTATTGTATTCCACCCAAGATACCGAGATTTCACCAGAAATACATGTTTTGAGCCCCCCTGAATCCAAAAAAAGCAAACATGTCCGTGTGTGTGTCTGTCTGTGTGTCTGTGAACAGCATAACTCAGAAACGAACAGTCGGATGAACATCAAACTTGGTATTTAGGTTCAGTATCTTCCAGAGATGCGACACGAAGATTTTCAAGAAAATCCCACCACCCCCAGACTACCCTTTACATGGAACATTTTTCGAAAATTTCAATTTTCTCAAAAATGGCTCTAACGATTTTGATTAAAATATCATATGTTTAAGATATTGTCATGAGAAATGCAATGTATATCTCGAATTTTCTAGGAATGTCTCCAAAAGTATTCTTTATTGTGAACGACTTTTGCATAACTGATAAACCATAAGATATAGACAAAATTTTACTATACGAAAAATGTAGATCGCGTTAAAAATGCAATTTATGTCATATACATTTATTTTGTTGAGTGAACCGTTTTCGAGATATTGCTTGTTATTCCCTTAAATTTTCCAATACTTGTACTTTTTCTCAAATTCGTTATTCATTCTTTTTATGTCCTGGACATACAAAGAGAATGGAATGCGCCACATAGCAACCAGCGCTTAAAACCTACCATATTCCCCTTGCATTTACAAGAAAATTAGCAATAAGGTTGACATCTCGATATCTCGATTAACATGAAGTATATGGAGAATAAGCGTTTGTAAAAATAGTTTGTACAAGAGTAGAGAAAGTCGTGTGAGTGTAACACATCAGATTTTTCAAGAAGGAGCTAGCGCTGAGTAAACACATATTCCAGAGTGTAAAATTAAATGGTTTAAAAAAGCTTGCAAATCTCAACATTTCATGTGACTAGCCACTTTTTTGTACCTAGCCTATTTTCTGGTTAACAGGTCAACAAAGTTTAAGTAACGAGAAAAGATCAGCAACATTTAACACATCTATTGTTCATGTTTCTAAAGTTCCAATTAAAGTTTTCGTATCCAAGTTCACAAACTTAAAAAGCTTCATTTATATGGAAATTTAAGCAGCTAGTTTATGCATGAATACCGCTAGATTAACAAAGTATTAAGCGATTTGAGCAGTCAGCAGTAAAGTTAGTTCACAATAAAACGCGATTTCTGTTCCTCTTTCATTTGCAGTCGCCAACATCCAACAAACAAAACTTCTAACTTCCAAACCTTGTTACATATTTTGTGCAAACATACACAAAAACACAATTACCCCATCCACTTCCACCTGGAAAAAATGGTCATGTTGCGGTTACATTGAAAACAGACCTTTTCAGGTTTAATTAAATACAAAAGCTAGGGGAGAATTTAGAATCAATATTTACGTTCTCCACAGCCGAAGCGGCTGCCTGCCTCAGAAACAGAGCAAAACCGTCAGTTAAGTAATTAAAATTAGAAGCTTTCTATGGACTTGTTGCAGTTTCTGTAGCTGGCGTTCGGATGCTGCACCTGCTGTATGTTTCCAAACGTTCCGTTAAAATAAAACTCTTCTGTCCATGAGATGCTCTCCTGTTCACTTGCAAATTTGTTGTGTCATACAATCTGATTGGGATGTCAGTTAACAAATAGCCTCTCGGCATGCATATCACAGTTTGTAAAAAAAAGCTTTATACACAGCACGCTGCATTACAATTGGACATGTTTAACTATAAAATACGAAATTGACACAAATCATCAACAGACAGGATTTCCGAAAATACCTTTTAATGCTACATGAAATTAAAAATCTGATGTGTTACACTCACATGATTTTCTCTACTCTTGTACAAGCTATTTTTACAAACGCTTATTCTCTATCTACCTCATGTTAATCGAGATAAACATTTGCATAAATTTATTGCTAATTTTCTTGTAGGTGCAAAAGTAATATGGTAGGCTTTAAGCGAAAGTCAAATGTTTTAAGAGCTGGTTGCTATATGGAGCCTTCCATTCTCTTTGCATGATCAGGAATTCCCATTTGAGAAAAAGCATAAGTATTGGAAAATTCAAACAAATAGCAAGGAATATCTCGGAAATAGTTCACTCTTCAGAAAGAAAAGCCATGTATACATCAATTTTGTATTTTAACGAGCTTCGTTTTATTTGTCATTAAAATATCTTAAATATAGATATGTTATTTTAATCAAAATTGTTAGAGCCATTTTTAAGAAAATCAAAATATTTGAAAAAATGTTCCATGTAAAGGGTACTCGAGCTGGGATAGATTTTTCTCAAAATCCTCGTGTCGCATCTTTGAAAGATCCTGAACCTAAATACCAGGTTTGGTATTTATCCAAATTTTGATTTTTCAGTTATTCTGTTCACAGACACACACATGGACTTTTTTCTAAAAATAATTTTTTGGGGGTTCAGGAGCCTTAAAACATGTATTTCAGGTGAAATCTCGATATAGAATTTTTGGATAGAATTAAATACTTCCCCTACTTACTATACGTAGTAGATGTGTTACATCCACATGACTTCTCTACCCACTACCGTTTACTTCTATGTAACGTCTACAAAATATTCTTGCAAAAGCTTGTTCTACTAGTTCACGGTTCAAGCCCGGCGGAGGGCGATAGACTTCTTCGGGCGTAAATATCCTTAGCATGACTTCCTTCGGAAAGGAACTAAAGCCGGTGGTCCCGCGTCGTAGATTTACGGCACGTAAGAGAACCTCAAGCCTGATAAAGAGACCTCTGAGCACAATTTCCGGTCTTTCACGTCCAATATAGAATGGGAGGCTAAGGACCATAGTAGTTAAAGAGCGTCCATAAATAAAACACAGTACTAGTTGAGATAAACGTTTGCATACGTAGTTTCATTACGCATGTCATTATAGCTACAAAGTTAATAGGGATAGCCAAATGTTTAAAAGTGGAACGCTATATGATGACCTTCAAATTGCATACTTTTAACACAGCCTCGTGAGAAACAACTGAATAGAGACAGCACTTTAAAAATGTCAAAGTATTGACAGTTAAACTGCTCAGTCGGTAGAGCACCTGTGGTGTGCGAGGGTTGCCGGTTCGATTCCTGGGTGGGGGGTAGGAGTTTTCTCTACCCAAGATTATTCCCTATCCTCCCCAGAGTGTGGAAGTATTAAGGAGAGGTATGAATGTATGTGTGATCTAATGAATAAAACGCAAAGTTTACCAGAAATGCAACGACAAGCGAATACGAGTTAACACCATTAGGCAGTGATATGCTCCAAAGGAAAGGCTGCCGATAAGACCATTGTAGTTAAAATGAAACTAAAAAAGTCAGACTAATAATAAGGAATATCTCCGAACTTGCTGAAGCCATAAATCAATTATTTGAAATAAACTGTATAGTTTAAGAGGTTTACATTTCTATGTATTAAGTTTTTATTAGAACCGAGCGAGATGGCTCAGGCAGTAAGCTTTGTGGCCCGTATTTCGGAGGTCCTGGTTTTCAACCTCCCCCTCGAGGCCGATCAATGTGTGATCCACGAATTTTCCTTACATCCCTTTCATCACTACATTTCATTTCCTTCTTCTTCACCGCCATACCAGGCACTGGGCTGATCAACCATCCTGGATATGCTATGATCCAGAGTTTGCTTGCTCCTCGACAGGCTGCTGACCCAATGAATGGCTTGTAAGTCCTACAACGAGGAGGCTAATCCTTAAAAAAAGAAGATTTTAGCATCTTTTGTGGTTTACCAGTTATACAAAATTATGTAAAATTCTTTGCGAATGAAGATGCTATTTCCATCAAGTTCAAGATATTCCTACATTTCATTTGTCATGCAAGTATCTGAAGCCGAAATTATAAAGTCAATAATTATCTAAATAATCTGGGAAGGATAGCGAAATAAAGTAAATAATAAAATATTTAAAATCAGTGCATGTATTAAAAGGAGAAGCATTGGGAAAATTGTTGACTGTTAAAAGCGAAAGAAAGGCCAGACAGGCACAGTTTAGCTAATTAGGGACCAGCCCCAGGTATAAAGGGTAAATCCGCTGAAGCCAGTTTCCCTTGGAATTAATGGGTGCAGTTGCACTGGCCGGGATTTGAAGGTCATTAGAAGCTTCATGACGCTCATTTTTGGTGCGAAATATTTAAGGGGAGAGAGGGGAAGTTAGGAGTCCTTTCTTTGTATCGCGCGTGTGATGAGTGAGGACATTCTCGCGGGGACGCTCGTGTGATGAGGAACAACGGTCTCGTCGAGGTCGGAAGACTGGGTGCGAACTTGCAAGAAGGTCGGACGATCAGATGTAATTGATAATCTTCGGTCTTGGAAAAGACACAGTAAAATCGTAAGAATTTTAAAGTGATCGACAAATCTTAAGTCTTATTTTAATGGTGAATAAAAGTGTTCCAAGAAAGCGTTCGTGTTTCTATGTACATACACTCACGCATACCCAGTGATTAAGATCTCATGCTCGAGCAGCCGTGGCAAAGTATAAAAAAAAACCAACTAGGAGGAGAAAAGCAGCAATCGTGAGGCAAAGGTTGTTGGAGGACGTAGCGTGGCTGCGTCATATCTTAATATATGTTATTTTACTAAAACTCGTTACAGTCAATTTTGAGAAAATCAAAAATAACGAAACTCTTTTTATATAAAGGGTAGTTAGGCTTGGGGAGATTTTCTTGAAAATTTTTGTGTCGCATCCTTGGAAGATACTGAACTTAAATGCAAAGTTTGTATTCATCCAACATTTCTTTTTTGTGCTATGCTTTCCACCCACATACGCCCTCTCGTGAATCTTTCTCTAAAAGTGCTTTTTCTGTATTCAGCGGAACTCAAAATATTCACATTTGGTGAAATATCGATATCGAGATGCTTCCTCATCTACCAAGTACATGGTATATAAAGTAAAAACATAATATTAGAGTCACACGACTTTCTCTACATCTCCATTATAATTTCTAATTTATTATTATATTTATATAAAATTGATTCTTCTATTACATTGCCTTACTCGCAATATATATTTGGGACGAATTAATATCACATGGACTTGGCTGAGTGCACAACACAGAAAAAACAACACAACTGTTCGCATATTGTACGTCAGTTTTGGTTATTAATGAACCCTTGCGGGAAAAATAATAAACCATATTCTCAAACTAGAGGATTCTAGTTAGGACCGGGGAATGTTTCTTTGATCAGATATTTCCCTACAGTCCGCAAAGTCTAAAAGTATTAACGTGGGAATTAATGTGAGTATGTTTTATGGTAAGGAATTAAAAATAATGTTTAAAAAACTACAGTTCAGCGATTTATAGTACCATCTGCCCTCGATAATGACCTTACACGTTAAACGCGGTATGCGAATGAAACAATTAAAAGATGGAGAAAGAAAGAAGGGAGACAGCATTTATTTTTTCTAAGGTGCTTTATAGTTTCTGCATGGCGGGGCAACTTATAAAAACTAAGGAGATATCTATCTTTAGAATAGGGCTAATGCTACAGAGAAAATTATTTGATATAAAGTATATTACTTGAATGAGCTCTATATTTTTCGGTAGCAAATTCTTATGCTTTACCAGTTATAAATAATTCATTAAGCAAAAAGGGGAGTTAAGTAAATATCTTAAATATACTACATTTTAATCCAAATCGTTTGAGCTATTTTTAGAGAGGAAAAAAACCGTTTTCCATGTTAATACTAGTTTGGTTTGGAGCATTTATTTTTGAGAAAATCTTCGTGTTTGTATTACTAGCAGATGCTCCGACTTTTTGTTTTTGAGTAATGTTATTCACACACACACGAAGGGGGCCTAAAACGTGTATTTCCGATGAGATTTCGATATCGAAGTTTCGGATCGATGTCAATACTAAAAGTGAAAATTCAGATATGAGAAACAAATCGATAGGTTTAACTATCATCAAATAAGGAAAGATTTGAGTAGATAGATAAATTGTTAGCGAATAAAAAATAATGAATTACGCAAACTAGCAGCATTTAAACGTATACCTGCTTTGCTCAGTTTTAGACTTGGGCGACAGTACGGGTGGGAGAAATTTCTCGAGGTTACCTGTGAAATCTTCTCCTTTGGGGAAAATAGACATAAATCTTTGCACACACACATACACACATATACATACTTTTTCTCTTTATAATATTAATATAGACATCGATTTTTTCACTCCTATGATCGTGAGCAGAAATGAACAGGGTTACTCTTTTCCGACATGTGTATAAACAATAGAACTGGAAAAACTTAAACCATTAAAAATAATATTCTGGAAATGGCTAATACTAGAAAAACTACATTTGAGTAAAAATGTATACTTCAATGATATCTGACTTTTTCTAGAATTGGCATGTCTTTCTCTTATGGTTTTTCAAATATATAAATCTCAATAAGAACGAAGTTGTTATTTAAAGAAAGCTCAAGACACACATTTTGTTTCTCCAACCAACATCACGCACAGGATAATTTAATAAAAATAGTTTGCACTACTTTGGAGAAACTAATAAGTAAAAAGCAACTTTAGGGTAAAAGCTTATTTGAAGTAGCAGAATTTATCCCTGCATCCTTGCCTTGAATCCTTGAAGAGTGCCTCTAACAGGCAAGAAAGATGTTACTAATTCGATATCTTCGATTTATGCTTTTTCCAGACAGACCTGCACACACACCTACATAAACAAATAATATTGCTTCTCTATATTTTTATAAACAAAAACAAAAGAGTCTAGAGCTATAGCACATTCCAAGCTCTGAGCTTTAATCTGCAAGGTAACGTGCCAGGAAATCTCAAAACCACAGCATCTTGAAGAGCACATTTACGAGCGAGGTTACACACTACATTTTGCTTCAACATTTCTCAACCGACGGGGACACCACACGCACCGAGAACTACATTTTTATACATATTGTGGCTGCATACCCCCAAGAGGAATGGATGAAATGAAGGAGCCACTTGAGGCTACATGCCGCAAGCAGACAGGCCACAGGTACGCGCAGAAGTACCTAACATTTCCTAGCTTGAAGACCCCGCTCGTACTGAAGCTGCCCAATGGGAAATGAGCAGGGCATGTATTTTTGGTGTTCAGTTTTTAAAAAATCGCGAAAAATATACAAATGTCGTATTTATAATTTAAAGTATGGTAGAAATTTCATGGTAATTTTTAATGTCGTAGGCAATGACTCTCACTCTCGCAGCTGCGGCGCAGCGTGATGTTTTTAAAATTCAGCTGGAGGCAAGCTTTCAGTCATTATTGATTTTGATAACGGGCACTACTTATGGTCGCATTTTGGTCAGTTTATTTCTGTTTTTTCAATTATTTTTACGTTGCAGCAATTAGGAAACGAACTTAAAAACGAAAGCATTTCTAACGGAATGTTCAAAAGCTCAGGAAAACTTTGTCGGCTCTCATGAATGGTCCTGCAGGCCATAAAACAGAATAATAAACATAGTCTAGATTTTCGGGTTAATGTACAATTTCCAAATGGATTCTCATTATTTTACAGCCAACTTCTTCTAAACGAATGCATTTTTTTATCGTAAAAGTAAAGATTTTCGCACTTGCTACATATCAGCGTTACATTTCGAATTTATCCATAATAATAAAAAAAGCAGATCCTGGTAATGAACAACCCTTACAACCAGGCAGCCTTCTGGCGTTTTTCCTTTAAGCAAGTATCGGCGCCATCTATCCGGTATGGCCGCACAGCGCGAAATCTGGAACTTACCTGAAAAATTAGAAGGAAATGGAACGAAAGGGAAATGGGGGAAAGTAAAGCATTGTATATAAGAAACGATCCCAGCATTCTCCTTACCGACCATGGAAAACCAGAAAAAACCAAGACCAGAGTGGACGGTCGAACGGGAGTCGAACCTGGGAGCTTCCATACGTTACCACGGAGCCATTGTGCTCGGTTTTCTCGTATTTATCCACTTTTATTCTCCACTTGGACAGAAATTTTATGGTGTAGCTGTTGATTCGAGCACCTAAAGGTTTGTCCAAGCTGCTTTATTGCGTGAACCAGCTAATAGTTCTAAAACAGTCGTTATCAAGCTGTCCTGGGTGTTAGACTTCTGAAGATGGCAACCACAGAGTTGGCCGAAACGTCGGGTTATAGTAGTTTTACCCTTAGACCACGGCCTTCCAGCCCGGAAGATTTTAATGTTTTATCGAGCTCTAAAACAGTTTGTAACGCATGAATGCCGTATTGTGGGAATATTAATTCCTTCAGTTCTACACAGTGCCTTGTCTGTGTTAATCCAGCTATCTATATTTACCCTGCCCCCAAGACTATTATTGTATTACAGAAACCATAAAGGAATCAACACAATATCCGACAATTGTAAGAATCTGCCACGTGCGTTCCCATGGCCAGCTGTAACGTGGCACAGAGGACAGCAAATGACAACGTCATTACAAAAGTGCAAGCCGTTCAGGCATGGTGAAGGTTGTTTTTGCGTACATAGAGAGGCCACGCACCGGTTACCGCAGTATCGTGGTCATGGAACCAGAAGGATCCAAACCGCAGACTCCCACGTACATAAATAGCACTCAAACGGTTTGCGGCACTCAACCTTTATAATGGCCGTTCCACGAGAGCTCGCAAATTAATTACTTCGCAACGGCTTTTGAAAACGTGCATTGAAGATACTGGCACACGCTGTTTGTGAGGGTTCAACGAAACGGAAAAGGAAGGCAGTCTTGTAGAGAGAATTTAGCTAATTCCGCTTCAGGCGAGCCGAGGTGCAAGTGTGATGGTATTAAAAGAGACAACCAGTAAACATGCAACTGTTTATCAATTCCTTCAAGTCCCCTTCCACCTCTGGCTCTACTGTACAAACGACAAGTAGTTCTTCTGTAGACTAATCGGGTTCCCCCCCTTTATAAGGGACAATCTACAAAACATGTTAATTTTAATTATGTTCCAAGTGAATCACCCACGCCTAGGTATCTGTATCTATGCAACTCACAAATTATAGTCATAAGTGAAAACATTATTTCTTTTGTCCCAAAAGAAAAAAAGAAAGAAAAACGTTCCTCTGCAGATACGACTCTTGTAACATTCATTTGTTCCTGTAATTGTTTGCATCAATTACAAGAAGGCTTAGAACATATTTTTTACTCATTAAATGTTAGTGCCTTATAACTTAAATACAAGACTTTTAACCTAATTTTTAGTACTAATTATCGCTGTTTAATTATTAATGTGGTATATTATACTAAATGCTACTGCAAGGTTATTTTTATTCATTTAAAGTGAATCCTCTCTAAGACGTACCCAGGAGAGTATAAAATATATACATTTTTGCTCCTGACCTAACTGAACACTTATTCCTAATTTTTAAAAATATTTTATGCTGAAATTACAAATCCCACGCCTTAAGTAGTAAAAGATAAGGGACTGAACGATCTCCTCTAGGTATGCTTACCTCAGTGCTGCTAACATTGGAGTATGTATTCTCGCTATATTTATGCTAAATGTTTGCGAAAGCTAAAGTTAAAAGGTATCAGTTCACTCGTCTTAAGTGGTATAGCCAGGTCTTCGAAGCTAGACATATTTTCACTAGAGGAGGAAGAGGAAACTACAATACCATCCATGATGTGTTCGCCATACAAACGAGTCGATTTAGTGAAGCTTCTAGAAGGAGGGGAGGTTCACCTGTATAGAAGTTAACATGGTTCATTTCTCCATGATAGCCCCCGCCTTGAAAACGAAGAGAATTTTTTAGAAACCCATTTATACCGCATGAGCTGCTCCTTGCATTGGTGTTGATTTGTATGCCAAATTCTTCCTTACTTCGTCAGCCCTTACTGAATGCTTGTAAACCGAGAGTCATAGCCTGTGACTATGAGTAATTATAGCAATATTATTGCTAAGTTGGCAACATTAAGCAACAGTAACAAAACCATAATAGCAGAGATGCTTACAAACTCTCGAATAAGATTAGCGAGGAGTACCTCGCCTCTCATTTTCGTTCCCTGGAGACTATAAGTTGATAGACAGACAGTAAACGTTAACTTTTTACGCAGGGCGATCCATACAAACCTATTTTTTAACGTGTGGTAGCTGCCGTTGTTATTGAGTTACAGCAGTCATTTTTTCATGTGGTTACAGTTGTTATTAACAAATAGCCATGGAACATTACAGCATTCAGCAACGCGTAGAAATTTGAAAATTATTATCAAAATGGATCATCTGTTCGCCAAACCTTCCGTGTATTGCGTGAGGTTTACGGTGTGCATAATCGTCCCTGCGAGAGAACGATTCGGCGTTTGAGCGATAGATTTGAAAGAAGTGCTTCTGTCAGCAATCAAAGAACGCCTGAAGCGCCCCAACGAAACATATGCGCTGTTCGTGAGAGTGTACGAGAGTGCGGAAACAAATCAATTGCTCGTCGAGCGCAAGAATTGGGACTTTCGCCGATCACAACTTGGCGAATTCTGCATCTGGACTTCAAGTTTCGCGCTTACAAAATGGTGTCAACTCAAGAACTAAAGCCCAACGACCATAGGTTGCGCCGTATATTCGCTGACTGGGATATGGAGCAATTGGAAGCTGACCCGGATTTTGGTCAAAAAATCATCTTCAGCGACGAAGCCCACTTTTGGATGGATAGTTGTGTTAACAAACAAAATTCCTGCTATTGGAGCAATCACAATCCAATGCAGATTCAAGAACGTCCACTTCATTCCCAAAAGATTACTCTGTGGTGTGGATTTTGGTATGGTGGAATCATTGGTCCATATTTTTTCCAAGATGAAGATGGAGAAGGTCTAACTGTCAATGGAGAAAGATACCGGGCTCTTATAAGGGACTATTTTTGGCCTCAATTGGATGGTATGGATCTCAGAAACATTTGGTTCCAGCAAGATGGTGCCACATGTCATACTACTCTCGAAACAATCGATCTTTTGAAGGAGAAGTTCACAGGTTTCATCATTTCCCGTGGTGGTGATGTTAACTGGTCCCCGAGGTCATGTGATTTAACACCGTTGGATTATTTCTTGTGGGTTTATGTTAAATCTCAGTTTATGTCAACAAGTCAGAAGCAGTAAATGATTTTATGAATAACATCACGCGTGTTATTCGTGAAGTTGGACCTAATTTACGTTCTTCTGTCAATGAAAATTGGGTCAACCGTATACGCGCAACCCAAGGAAGTCGCGGCGGTCACTTAACTCATGCTCTCTTCCACAAGTAATGACATTAATTATGTTCCAAAATAAAAATTAATAAACCTCTATCATTTATTTAAGTTCAATGATAGGACACTCTTGTTGAAGGACCCTATATATTTCTTTGATAATTATTATAAATTGTAAACTGAACATTAGTGTTCCTTCTTCATGCTGTCAAGATCAATCAGAAGTAGGTAATACTCGTACTACCATCACTTCCATCTTTACATAGGCTCTGTAGTATTCTTAATTCTTATTTAATGCTGATTAATAATTTTTCTTCTATTGATGAAACATGACAAAAACACAAACGTCACAAAGAAGGAAAGGAGGGACAAAGCATATATAAAACTATGTAAATACTGAATAAGCCCAAGAATAATTTGATTTCCCGCAGTCATTTTCAACAAGACTACAAATACCGAAAGGGCAAGCAACTTCAATCTTCTGTTGAGCATTGCGAGATCCCTTCTGCCTGACGTTCGTGTTTAATTTGCGAGTAAGTTATAAAAACAGAGGTTTTAATGATGTATATGGCCCACTCTACTGTATGGCTCTTAATTTCCGTCCGGCTTCATAAAATATTTCGCGGTAATTAATTTCACTTCTTCTAATGGCACACTGACGCTATCAACTCCGCTGGGCATAAACTTTCAATTCGAATATCCTGGGAATAAACAATTAACATGAAACTTTTTAATGGGAACGCTTACCAAGAATGCTGTGCACGAATGTAAATTGAAAGCTACTTTCGCTATCGTGCATATTCGATTAGTTCAATTGACGAATGAAATAATTTTACGCAAACAAACAAACAAAAATAATGATCTGGAGTCTATATAGAAGTGGTAAATAATTTGCATGACTATCAGGATCGGCGTACTACGCAAAATTGAAAAAGTAAATTTCAAGTAACGACATCGATTAGAATATTCAAATACCTGAATTTTTTTCCTCCCAACTTTATAAATAAATGCCATTATATTTTTACTGTTTAAGCTCTATGTGTACGGAATGAATTATGATAATGTACAGCATCAGTGAGTTAAAATTATGGTACAAAATAAATAAAATATTCTGTCACGTTTGCTACATTTTTAAATGCATTTTACAAATTCACATAAGCTGCAAAACTCTGATATTAAGCAACAACAAAGTCTAGTATCTCGGTTTAGCGTAAAAAACAAACAAAACATATAGTTAGAGAGAATAAATGTGTGGTAAATATTTGGAACCAAGAACGTTATATTATGAATTGCTAATTCTTCATTTATCCAAGCTTCAATCATCTATGGAGTTTCTCTGCGACACTACTGTTCACTTGCCATTACTAACCCCAATAAACCTGCCTACCAACTGCTCGAAATAAATTACTGAGGAAACACATATATATTTTTTTCTGCCACTTATCCACCTGTAGCAAGCAGAGGAAGTTTGTATCCCATCCAAGAATTCGATATAAATATTTCTACAGAAATACAAATTTTGGTTCCCTGAATCCCTAACAGCCCTTTTAGAAAACTGTATGTGTATTTGTGGGGGGGGGAGGAATAAGAGTGAGTGAACGGCGTAACTCAGGAAAGAAATATGGGATAACTATCAAAGCTAATATTTCAGGTTCAGTGTCTTCCTTTGATGTCACAAACATTTTTAAGTAAATTCTCCCAAGTTATTTTTATTTTCAGAAAAATGGTTAAAATACTATGCTTTATGTTTAAGAAACCTACAAGGCAAAATTCGTATCTTGAATTTTCTGCGAATAACTTATAAAGTCTTCATTCTAAACAAAATGCGTAATTTCCTCTAATTCGTAAAGTACTAGAGACAGACCAAATTGATTACACAAAAAGTACAGATATCGCTAAAATATACAATTCATGCCAAGTAGATTTTTAAAGCGCTAACCATTGTTAATTATTGTATTGGTTTGATTTTTTTTTCTGAACTCCGGAGTTGACATTGGCTTTTTTATTTATTCTTTTTCTCTTTCTTCTAAGAGCCATGTAAAGAGTGGAATTTCAAAGACTTCATACATTGACCACCTTTTAGATAGATGACTATCCTTTATCTCTCTTTTACCTACACCAAAGTGTGTAATGAAACCATTTCTACAAATGTTTATCTCGATTAACGTGAAGTAAAAAAAGAAGAAAAGCTTTTGAAGAACACATTCTTTTCTATTGTAATGCATGAGTGAAATGCATGAAATGAGAAATGATATTGACGGGTTTATTCACAAGGAAATGGTGATCTGCCGGCTTCATATTGAAATACTTGATGTAAATTTTGAGCCGTCGTAGAAGAAATGCTATATGATAAATATTCATATGGAATTTATATATGTTTTGTTATTGATTTGAATTTTCAAACATTTTATCCATTTTTCAACTGTTAAATCAACATTCATATTTTTTGTATACCTCTTGTGGGATCGATCCCTGGCGACCACCGCTCTGACCTATGGAGCTTTTCGGGGTTTTCCTGGGTCATCAGGCGAATGTTGTAGTGGTTTCCTTCATCCCCCGAACCCCTAAATTCCTGTCCCTCTATTTCGTCCTATTCTTCATTTCATTCATCTTTCATCCCGTAGGTCTCTTTCAGGGTCGGAAGTGTCGGCGATGGTGTTTTGGTGCAGCATGGCAGGGGAAACCCCCTTGAGGGGCATTGAACCCCCTCTGTGTAGGGTGGGGTCCCCGGTCTGCCTGTCCATCTGCCGGGTGTCTCTATCTGGAAACTTAGGGACCCTATCATTGTTGTGCCGGTGCTCCTGGTTCCGACCGCCCGGTGTCTCCTTTCACCTCATCCTTCCTCCTGGGGACGCCTCCTCGTGGGGCGTAGGTACAATATCCACTCTGGATCAGTGCTGGGTCTCCGCTTAATAGACTCTATACCTATAGTATATACCTATATTTGTTGCATTTATTTTTTCTCCTTTTTAAAATATTGGAATAACAATCATACGGCATAGAATTCTGGTGCGTGTTAAAGCAAGACTATACTTAATTAATTTATATTAATTGTGCTAAAATTATTTACCTAGTACAATATTCACAATTTGTTTAATACGATTATTTGGGATGCTCTACCATTGTGTGTCATTTGAGAAAGCCGAGAAAGGCAGAAAAAGAGAGAAAATGAAAATATTTTGATGAATTTCCATCAAATGTTCCACTGAGTAAAAAGAATGCGATGTAAGAGAATGACACAACTTTCTCTATCCATCAAAAGTTCGTATACTTACATTACAGCATTAATAAAAATTATTATTCTGTCTACATACATTACATATACACTTTTTGGGGAAATAATTCCAACATAAGCGCAAGTAGGTAATTGCGTACAACATGGGAAATAACGTTTAGATGTTTATCCGAAACATGGAGGAATAAGCTCAGAGCTCGCGGAGAAAAATGGTTACAAGAGAGAGAGAGAAAGAGAGAGAGAGAGAGAGAGAGAGAGAGAGAGACTGTCAGCATCTTCCATCAAATGACGCAGTTGTATTTAAAAATATAATCATACAGAATGGAGTATTTTTCGAAAACGCCTAACTCTACGAAAGCTTATTTTACACAAATTTAAATTTTGAACTCTACATGTGAAGAGAATTCAATCAACATGATGATTCTGCATAAGCTCTTTGCAGAAAATATAAATTTATGCTCCTATCAATATGTCAAACGAGTGATATTTTAGTTCAAATCATCAGCAATTTTTGAGAGAATAAAAAATATAATTTTATTTGTTCCATTTATATGCGACTTAACATCTCGGATCATATCGCGACTTTTACCTTAGGAAAACAATTGCACATCGGCAATGATGTTCGCTCCCTTAGCAATGGTGTTAAACTCTTGTATTACTTTTGGTTATTACATCAAATTCACACACACATTCATACTTTCATTCATACCTCCGGGTTCTAGGGAGGATAGGGAATAATCCTGGATAAAGAAAAATTCCCACCCTACAGCTCTGAATCGAGCCCGAGACCACTGGACTTGGAGGTTAGCATTATAGCAAATTGTTTTCCATATGAAACATAGTTTGCAATGGGGGAATTTCGTGAATTTCATTATGCCGCTCACAGACAGACAACACACACACACACACACACACACACACACACACACACACACACACACACACACACATACACAACTACAAATACAAATACACACAAACAAACCATTTTCTAGATCTTTTGTGTGTGTTTATTAGTTCTTAAAACATGTATTTCCGGTGAAACTCAAAACCGAATGTTTGATTCGAACATAATACTTTCTCTATCTACCATTATTAATCAGTAAAGAAAGTGGAAAAGGGTTGGAGGTTATATCCGGAGGATGTACAGCTTTGAGTATTGGCATCTGAGAATATGCATATTTGCTTCGGTTAGACAGACAATGAGAACTGTAGAACACGATCGACGGGCAGTGATGCAAAACAGCCGAGCATCATTCTAACAAAAGAGGCGTTGTTACGCAACAGCGCCATCACTGTTAACTGAACAACAGATGACACCTCATTAACAGTCTCAGAGAAGCATTTGTTTTAAATTTTTAAACCTTTTTTGTTTTAAAATCTTGTTTAAAATGTTTTATGGCTATCACGTCTTAACTACCTACCATCAAGGATTTCATTACATTTTCCATCTAGAGCGACGTTCTTATATACTGATAGCATCACTAGTACATCTTTCTTACTTTTTATGAACTTGATGAATCAAGAGGGTTCCTTTACATTTACCGAAATACAGTCAAGTGGATACTTGAGGCCCGAACGTAGTCTTCATAGATGCAAATAAATGTTGTGGATAATTCTTCATTATTCATTTTCATTGTGGAGTCCAAAGGATCATTTCTACATATAAACGAATCCCTTTCTTTACTCTTTAAAAAAGTTACGAATATTACTAAAGGATACAGAATTTATGCATTAGTGTTACTTATCTCTACAAAGTACAACTTTGTTCTTAATTAATTCGCTCTTTACTGTCTTTCCATTGTGTTTCTTTTTTTCGTTAGCTTTATTTATTTATTTATTTTCTCTACTACATATAGTAAGTAGAGGAAACATTGCAATCCACCCAAAAGTTTGATACCGAGATTTCACCGGAAAAAACATGTTTTGAGGCCCCCTTAATAAAAAACTTTTAGAAAAAGGTCCGTGTGTGTGTCTGTGTGTGTGTCACTGTAACTGTGAACAGCATAACTCAAAAACGAAAAGTTAGATAAATACCAAGCTTGATTTTTAAGTTCAGTATCTTTCAAAGATGCGACACTAAGATTTTCAAGAAAATCCCACCATCGCAGAGTACCCTTTATTTTGATTTGAAATTTTTATTTTCTCAAAAACGGCTCTAGCGGTTTAGATTAAAATCTTATATATTTCAGATACTTTCATGACAAATAAAACATATATCTTGAATTTTCTGGGAATGTCCCCAAAAATCCTCTTCTTTCTGAATGGCTTTTGCAAAACTGGTAAACCGCAAGAGATAGACAAAATTTTTCTACACAAAAAAAATGTAGAGCTTGTTAAAACACACAATTTATGTCATACACTTTTTTTGTAGAGTGAATCATTTCCGAGATACTCCTTGTTATTTGTTTGAATTTTCCAATACTTATACTTTTTCTCAAATGGGAATTCGTTATTGGTTTTTTTTTTTCAATCGCTTAAGGTTTACCATATTCTCTTTGCACCTACAAGAAAATTAGCAATACGTTTCTGCGACTGTTTATCTCGGTTAACGTGAAGTAGATGGTGAATAAGCGTTTGCAAAAATAGTTTGCACAAGAGTAGAGAAAGTCATTGAATGTAACACATCAGAGTTTCTTAATTGCATTTTTTGCCTTACCGCGGAGCAAACTTTTATGGAGTAATGTACATAATATTAGCTGTGTTAGACATCGGATACTAGCAAAGCTAGCTATAAATATATAACCATGATATGTGGCTAATACTGCGAAATATCTGATGCAGTATACTCACATAACTTTCTCTAACATTACAGACACACCTAATACCTCTATCCATTATAGCACTCGTTAAAGAGTGATTCCTCTGTTCGCGTTATTCACCATACATTTTGCTTTCTGTACCAATTATCTATAGTAAGTAGGGGAAATTCTGCATTTCACCCAAAAATTTGTTCCCGGATATCACGGAAACACAATAGTGAGGATCCCTGAATAAAAAAAAACATTTTTAGAAAACTTTGTGTGTTTGTGTGTCGATGTATGAATATCATCACTCAGAAACAAAAAATATACTCTACCAAGGATGACAAGAAGGTTTTCAACAAAATACACCCCACACTTTACATGGAAAGGTTTTCGATATTTTTTATTTCCTCAAAACATTTTGATTGAAATGCCACGTTTTTAAGATATTTACGTGACAAATAAAACGTATACCTTAAATTATATGAGAACAGCCTGTGAAAACTACTTCATTCTGAATGGATTTTGTATAATTGGTAAACAGTAAGAGAAATACCAAATCTTACTACAATAATAATAATAATAATAATAATAATAATAAATGAAGATATCGTTAAAGGACACAATTTTTATGGTGTTGACCGTTTCCGAGATATTGGATCAGATTGTGAAGTGGGAGGGATACAGCAGCGATCGAGGAATGAGGACATTGTAACGATGCCCAATGATTGGGGGGAGGGAAAGATGTGGTGAAGGGAGACACCAGGCGACTGGAACCAGCAGTAACGGCACAGCAATGACAGGGTCCCTACAGTTTCCAAATTAAGACGCCTCGGTAGTCGGAAGGGCACACCGGGGACCCCACCCCATACAGGGTCCAACGCCCCTTCCCGAAGGGGCTGTCCTTATACCCGGGAAACCTGCCGGAGAAACTTCACAGAGAGCATCCTTTATCCCTGCCACGCTGCACCGAAACACCATCGCCGACACTTCCAATCCTGAAAAAGACCAAACGGAGTGGGGGATGAATGAAATGATGCGTGGAAGAAATGGAGGGTCAGAAAATTCGGGGGCTGAAGGAGACCTCTCCAGCATTCGCCTCACGGCCGGGAAAACCCCCGAAAAAACCCATGGATCAGAGTGGACAGTAGCCGGGAACGAACCCGGGACTTCCCCAATGCGAGTCGCACGTGTTACCGCGGCGCCACCTCGCTCGGTATTTTCGAGATATCTTTGTTTTTGGCCTGAATTTTCAAATACTTGAAACTCTTTTTCCCTTTTTTGGTCTTGGTCACGCAAAACTATGGAATTTCAAAGCCATTATATAGGATACGCTATACAGAAGTCTGATCATCGCCTAATGAGGTCTTCATACCTACAACGAAATGTATAGATGTATAATGAAACTTATTTCGATTAACAAGAAGTAGACAAAATAATACGTTTTTGTAAGAATAGTTTGTAGAATAGCAAGTAGAGAAAGTCATGCGAATGCAATATAACAGCATTTTTATACAGTAATTATTTCAAATTAAACAGCGAGTATTTTAGTTACATACAACATACGGAAACAATATTCCATGTGTATTAAGAAAATACGGAAGCCTTGGCATATCATGCCACCAAGGTCCTATGCATACCAAACCGTTTCGCGAGAGAATGTACCATTCTGGGCATCCATTTCAGGTCAACGATTTTCATTGTGATTTGTTGAATAATTGTTACCATGCTCATGAGGTTAACATGCGGCATGGCGGTTATTTCATAGAAGGCGGAAAGCTGCAGATATTTTCCTTCTTTGCCTTAACCAATCGCTTGTTTACAGTTGATAGTTACAAAAACAATTTCTGCTTAAGACGGCAGAGGACGACAGATAACGCATACCAGCTTCTGTTTAGTATTACTGGTGGTACTATCATAGTCATAATCACAGGTAGCCAAGATTACTAAACCAGCAGACGTCATTGCATGCCATGTAAAAATATTTTTCCTTTAACCCACGAGTGGTAACATAAATTTTGTCTCGGACCTTGTAGTGTTTATTTGATTTTTTCTGCACATTTTCATTACAATATTGAATTGTATGTTAATGTTTTTAATATAATAAAACAGTTTTTAAACAACAACTTACAATTAAGTAACAAAAAACACTTATTATAAGAGTACGAAGCTTGTGCGAACCCAGTTGGCTTCGGCGTGACACATTTACATTTAGGTTCTCTTTCGACATTTTCATTCAAACTGAAATAAAACATGGATATGCACTTAACGGTGATTGTTTACTAAGAGAGTGAACTTATTACTTGTGTAATATACTAGAAAACAATGACGATTTTTTTTTGTGTGTGTGTAAAATAATAGATCAGAGATACGAAAAATATACTTGCGTAAACAGTAACGCCGGTCTACGAAGCCTTCCTGATAAATTTGCAACAATGGGTAGCAACAATTACAAAGCCACGTTTTCACATTAAAGACAAACTTCATGTGACACATAGCTCGGCGTTCAAGGTTGCAACATAATCAGCATAGGCAATATCACAGAAAAATAGAGCGCCATGGTCTGAGAGACCGATGTGACCACTTAAGGGTTAAAATACAGTATGATGAGAAAACCGATCTGTAATACACGTATATAGTATGAGAGATATTATATAAATGTACATTGTTTAATGTTCGCTAACAGTGAATGAAGCCTGTTTATTTTGATATTTTGTCGTTCTAATTAGACCATAAATACGCCATACATATCACACTGTTCACACGTCTGCTTTAAGGTACCCGTGGTCTGAGATTTTGTTAAAAAGCAAACATTTTCAAATTCTGGATTTTTACGTATAACTACACACCACAAAATGTGAAGTAGAATCTTTGTGATATCACGATAATTTGAAGTAGTAACTTGGGTTGTCACAGCCCCGCGATGGTCGCCAGTTTGATACGGGAACGGTGGTCGGCACTTTTGATGTCGTTTACTTTACCTCCTTTGTTATTAATTCTGCTGCCGTGAACTCATGACTCGTTCTGTGGTCTCGTGCGCCAGCTGCTCTAGTGGTATGGATATGAGATCTTTCTCTCAGAGTATACGTGGATGTATTGTGAAAGACAATACGAGTTTAAATTTACTGAGAAATTTATTCCGAACTATTATTTGAGTTGCTAAAGTGAGTTGTCGACCGTTTCAGATGAAGAAATAGACAGACTCTGAATTGCAGTAGCACTCGAAACTATAAAAATTGAATTATGATAACTGCTAACTTCTGCAGTGTCGAAGTTCCGGTTGGAAATAATTGTTTTCGCAATAAAAAAGCTAGAAGCGTAACCTGCCGTGAGTCGCTTATATGCTTATCTACGGGACCTCTCGCAATAGCCGCAAAATTTTACTCATACAAGCGCGTCACTATGCGCTCAAAATATCACACGAGCAGTACGTACCGGTGACGGTACCAGAGAGAGTAGGAATGTATGCAGAACTGTGTGCAGGAACGAATATAAGTACCAGTGCCGGTACCAAAGTCAGAGTAACTCTCTGATGCAAGTTACACGCCTTTATCACTTTTAGCTCCGCCTACTTCATTACTCCACACCAACGTCATTTTTCACGCGCAACCAGTACTTAAAAAATCCTAGCTGTGCCTCTTAACTTTGTTACCATGCTGGTCTAGCTAAACTCTCAGAAACACCTTTCTCTTCTCTCTTTATGAATTGGCCTACGTGCCTCTGCAAAGGTACTGAGTTATAACCTAGCTGAATTCCCAGAATCTTTAAGCTAATGCATTCGCTACTTCGACTAATACTAATGGCTTTCCCTAACCTAACATCCTAATTACCTTCGTTTTTCCGAATAAATCTTACATCTCAGGCTTATTACATTATACATTGAGGTAATATACAGAAATTATTTATTGTATTTATTTCTCTATCTTACTGTCATTTCTTTATGTAATTATTTATATATTCCCGTCAATAATTACGGTATCAAATGCGACATAATTGTTGCATTCTGTCCTTTAAAGGGTCTATTAAATGCAAAACCTGTCAGTGAATATGGGTTTAAAATGCATATTAGTCATTTTAAATTCTTCTCCAACACGCATTAACTAAATATAAATTGTACCTTTTACCGCCTCGTGGTCCAATTTTTTTAATAGTTACAGAGTCTACTATTGATAGCTGAATAAAAATAAAACAACAATTTTCAACAGTGGCTTATTTATTTATTGCACTCCCCACTCATGCTATCATGCACTTCGTGCGTTTTGCATTTTTACGGCAGGCATACATAAGATGTGTTTAATCTTCGAATTATATACGTAAGCATATTTATTATTACAGACATGCAATATAATCATATTTTATAACTGCATTTTACCATTTAAATATTACGGTCTTTACTTCCCTTTATTTGTTAACAATCACTTATTATGTAATTCAGCATTTTAATATAACTCTTTCGGCGCAAGCAGCCATGTCACCTTCAGTTGACTTGGTCAACACTACCAGGCATGACTAATCAATCACCAGTTCGCAGAAGCTAGCGCGTTGATATGGATTTTGAACAGCTGACAGTGATTAACTTCATTTTTGCATAACCATCTCTATTAGGTATTCACTATCGTCGAAAAAAGCATAGTATGCAATAAATATGCGTTAAGTGCTTTGCAGAAACTCGTAAATGTAAATATTGAACTTCATCTCGTATTTTAAACCTTTTCCTCGTTCTGCAAATATTCACTTAATCCTCTTGTATCGCAATCTACATTTCAGTATGCTTATTTAAACTTTTATCTCTTCGTCTATCCTTGAGGATGGCTAAAATTTGATAGTTTTCTCCGCAGAGGTATGTTCCTAAGCAAATACGGCTCTAATAATGAATAAATTGATAAATAAATTACTAGTAATAATAGGAACGAGGACCAAAAGCGCGTGAATGTACGTTTACTACTTGGTAAAGTGCCCAGAGTATAACATTGATGTAGCCCTGAAGTCGCACTTTACCCGTTTTTTTTTTTTTTGTTTTTTGTTTTTTGTTTTTTTTTTGTTTTTTTTTTTTTTTGAGGCTTTGAAACGCATAGTACAGTCAGTATTAACATAAATAACTTACACAGCTGTTCGCTACATCGTGGTTCAATAGTAATCATTGCTTAGAAAGTAAGTGTAATTAAACTGAAAATGCGAGAGCAGTAATTAACGCCCTTGTTACGCACTTTCCAAAACTCCTGTTCAGTGTGCCAAGTAGTATTCCCTCCCCTTTCTCTGCTACCTGAATTACAAACGTGCACACGACTTTGTGCCGGCGGAGGTTAAAGGGGGTTTGTGGAAAGGAACTTCTACTGTTTTTCTATAAGCTAGGCGAAACAACCTAACCTGAAACATGAGCAATGTTAAACGTCTTCATAAGGTGAATTTTGTATAGCCCGCCTCAATAAAGCATCATAATTAATATGTTTTGCCGTTCTTAAGAAAAAAATGCTTGGTATTTCAGTAATGATTAATACTTTTGGACTATCATTTACATATTGGTACTACCGATCGCCACTGATCAACTTCGGGCTCCGGCTTTGTTATAAGTTTTTAGTCGCTTTTACTGACTGAAGGAGTGAGGATGGGGCATTGAGTGCATTATATCCCACTCCTAATATAACAGTAACATTTTTTGGATTGCTTTATTTATTATCTGAATTAACTGTTTCCCTTTCCTTAAACCTAAATCTGTTTTACTTCTGCAATAAACCACGATAAGCATAGATCGATATAGCACGACAACCTCTAGAGGATTGAGCAGGATATGGTTCGTTTGAATTTAAGTTATTCATTGTTATACCACGTCCAGCATGGATGACCTGTGACATCGCAAAGCATGTGTGATCTATGAGTACAACATCGGAGAGGTTTCTGAAGGTGGTTGTAAGAGAGGGAAGTGAAAGGGTGGCTGGGCTGTGTCGTGTTTTAGAATCACGTGCAGAGTGAGGCTTTATATGGCTTGAGTCTCTTCGCCTTTCCCCTTGCTTGATTTGGCTAACACTTCACCAGAGGTATGTGCAAGCTTCCACTTGAAAGTCACTGGTCTATGGTGGCATGTCGACGTAAAGCATGGCTCGCTCGCTGACACGGATCGGTGTTACCGTTTTTGGCGGGCAGTAAGCTGCTACCATAGCCTGCTGTAAAATGCCCTTTGTTCCCCCGCTCCCTTTTGCCGTTTCGACAGGTAACAAAGAGAGGTAACAGGTAGGAAATTGTGGAAGGGGTTAGCTCACGTCCGGAGCCACGTGTGCATTAACTTCAGTTGACATCCTCACTGTACTTTACGTTCCCAAATACCTAGCGAACAATTTCAAATATTTTTCTTTGATAACTTCCAAGCGTACAAAGGCAATTTCGATACTCTTTTATTTTTCGTGCGCAAATTCCGGAGAAGGGAAGAGGAATTTGTTGTTCACGGTAAACAAAAGCGTTTGGCCTTTGCGAACAGTTGAAAAACGAGGAGGTCCACAAAGCTTAAGAGGTGCTAAGGTTCATTTGTATCGCCATATGTAACGGACACCGTGTCATGAAGTTGGCACTTAACATGTCGTTACAAAGGTGACAGGGGTTCAAACAGCTCAAGTGTTATCTGTAACACAACTTTCAGGAACAAGCAACTGTTCAAATGAAACTAAATTCTACGCAGAGTGTGAAAACTGCACTTGTAAAATACGTCTCGTGTAGCAACAGAAACGGAGGTGGTCATGGTTTTGAAGTTAAAATAGCATTGGCCTTCTTTTAAGCTTTTACATACAAATGTATTAAAAATTTGACAGTTAACCGTCAAAGGACTTTCTCTAACCATTACACATGTCACATGAATTCCATGCACTGTACACACAAAAGCATTGACTTTAGATCACTTCAAAGGTTACGAAAGCAATGCAGTCTGGACTGCGATACTTCTAGGAAATTGCGGCTGACTAAATATAACTGAACAGCCCATGAAAAGTGTCCAACGCAGAATAAATTTATATAAACAAACACCTCACCGCAATGTTTCGATGTTTTTCGATGTTGGATAAGCAAATCATTAATTTATATAGGTAAAACATTCGCACCCTGAAAGCAAAAATAGTACTTAAAAAATTATTTTTTTCCATATGTATAATTTATAATCTGTCAATTTTTCACCGAAGAAATGTGGAGCCGTTCGTATGAAATTCTCTATGCAACACATAATAGGTCGCATTTATAGAGAAGGTAGCAGTATAGTGCCATAAAAAGTGGTTGTAATAGCATATGAAGTGAATTTATCAACATATCTAGCTATTGTTTCTTTGTCATAACAAAATATTATGAACATATTTGTAAATCTTCAATTGAATGAATATTTACGAAAATATAATTAATATTAAAATATAATAATATATCATAACTCATGTGCGAGAGCCGGCTTAGCGCATTATTATTATTATTATTATTATTATTATTATTATTATTATTATTATTATTATTATTATTATTATTATTATTATTATTATTATTATTATTATGGCTTTTTAATTTGCCTACCGCTTACCTAAGGAAGATAGAGGAAGAATTATATTCCATCCAAAAATTCGATATGTGACTGTGCAGTAAGAACAACAAGATTCCTTTGTCAACAATTTACCATCTTGTTACGCCATTTTAGAATGCTACACCTCACTAAGATCTTACCCCAGCATTTGGACAAGATACCCACTGCGTTTTGTGGGTAAGGTCCCACTTTTGACGCTGATATTATGTCAATACAGAAAATGCCTAGAAATCATTCTCGAATCTCGTAGAGAAGCCAGTGGAATGAAGAAAGGAGTGTAATATTCCCGAACGTACCATTAAACATCGTATGGAAAACATGTTTAATCTAAGAACGTAACTTGTGTAATACTGCGGATTGGAGTAATGAAAGCACTGATGATTATTAAAAATATTATTGCAGGTGCTCCTGAGGAAAAATGAACTGCATGACATCAATATTTGGGCGCAAAGGAAGAGAAAAAGACAGAGGGAGATCGGATGACTCTTACACCAACAAGATTGTGCTGGAAAAGAATTGAGTGCTGTTTTTTCTATGCAAATACTAGCATATAAATGCATGTAAGCGAGGGTAAATGACTAGAAGATGTGTGTGGATGACCAGAAGACCTATATGTGTGAGCATTGTAATGAAAGTTTTATGTTTCGTGTCAAAACTTGTATGTATGTGTGTATGTAGGGTAATTTCAAAAACACTCAGCCAATTTTTACAATTCTTTCAGCAATGGACATCACCTTATTTATAATTTCAAGTAATACATTACTAAAAGGCTAAAAAGAATTTACAAAGCCATGGAGTAGAATATAGTTGCTGTACTCTGCAGAGAATGCGTGTGTAAGATATAAAAAACTGGTTAAATATTTTTTTAAGTTCCATTTATACCCCGCCTTTGACTACATTGGGCTTATCGGCCGCCCCTCCTTTGGAACTTATTGCCATTGGCAATGGTGGGTTTCTTGTACTTTTGGGGTTTTAATCATTAGATCACACACACACACACACACACACACATTCGCACTCCATTCACACTTCGGGAAGGACAGGGAATAATCTTAGTTAGAGAAAAATTCCCACCCCCAGCGGGAATCGAACCGGGAACCCCTCACACAGCAGGAAGTTGTTCTACCGACTGAGCTACGGGGCCAGCCATGATATAACAGTCAGAGACACAGCTTAAAAGCGACAGTCGATCCTGCTTATATCGGTCCAAATATTTATATTATATTTATTTCTTTAATTGTCATTTATCAAATATTGCAGATGTGTGTGTAACGAAATAGTGCCAAAAAGACTGAAAAATCTTTATCAGAATTCATAGATGTAGCTACTGAAAGAATGAGCTGGAGCGTGGTGCTCTGATTCCCGGCTACGGAATGTGTCCGGGTTCGACTCCAGCCATGAAGTTTGGAATTTAAATCTCGGATAAAGGACTGGTACCATTCAGCATCGTGGGGATGGTGAGGAGCTGCGGTCCTGGCCTCGGAATCCAATTTTGCAGTTGGGGGATGTGTGATGCGGGCCACATCACCTCCGCGTATAGGTTGGATGAGGCTCACCTCTAACGTGAGTACGTGGGCGTGAGGCCGGCAGTGGGGTTGGAAGGCCAAGGCCTTCGCGGGCTGTTGCGCCATAGCTTTATGTTTTATTTATTAAGTACTGAAATTTCTCCATGTCAAAACTTTCTAATACCCCTCATAAAAGAAAGTTGTGCTGTAGTTCCCTTGAATGTTGTGATCAAGTTCGTTAATAGGCCATGCTAAATAATTGCATAAAGTGGGTAAATTACTAACATTAGAAATCAGTGAACTATATTTTATAATTAACAACTGAAGATTATTTTTCTCGGTGTTCGCAAACTAGTGTCTTTTCCAAACAGATTAACTTGGGGAGTGGGGAATCTTCATATTCACCATCTTCATTTCTATTTTGTTGTGTATGTTAAGGGTTTCTGCATTATGTGAAAACCATTTAGCTGTTGTTATTAAATAACTGCTGCACCAAAGAGAAGGTACAAAGATTTAAAATCGAACCCACTGTCGTTGTCTAAAACATTACTCGATCATTCCAACCGTTGGTTGTTCCACCGCCAAAGGGTCTTATAATTATATACAGGGTGTAGTAGTGTCAGGGTACACAGGACGCCGTCTGGAAAAATATGAGTTTACTAGCAACTTAATGGCAAGCTCACACTTAGCACAAGCGGGACGCAGAAAGCGAAAAATATGTAAAGTAGAAAATTTTTGCTACACAATCAGTTTACACACCATGGGATGGCTCAGGCCTAACGTCTGTGACCCGCATTTAGGAGGTCCTGCGTCTCGTGGACCGCGCAATCTGGGCTTTTTTCGTGATTTACCTCAGTCGCCAATGTAAATACTGGTTTTTAGTTTACCACGGTCCAAAGCCCACTTAAGTCTAAAACAATACTAAACTTGAAAATATATGGCAATAGCGCAGATAATGAAAGCAAGTAGATTGGGCGGTACCCTAATGCCATCTGACCGGCTCGTGTAGAAGCAGAGATACAGTTGCCTAGCACTAAGGGCTCTGTTGAGGCGTGACGAAACAAGATGTATGGTACAGGGATGAGACCTCGAAGCTATCTACTACACACCCACCTACAGATCCGTCGCAATATGGTCACGTAGTTAAATCACCGTAAAACAAATAGAAAAAATCTGATGTGTTACACTTACATGACTTTCTCTACTCTTGTACAAACTACGAGTATTTTTACAAACTCTTATTCTCTATCTTATTTCATATTAATCGAGATAAACATTTGCAGAAACGATCTTTTGACATGCAAAGAGAATTACACTTTACACATAGCGACCAGTTCTAAAACTATTTGACTATCGCTTAAGGCCTACTATGTTCCCCTTGTTTTGTAATTGCAAGGCAATATAGAAATACAGTATCGACATATATCTTAATAGCTGGTTGCTAGGTGCAGCACCATTCTCTTTGCCACAGATTAATACTCTTTGCATAACCAAGACAAAAAATGAATAACGAATTCCCATTTGAGAAAAGCATTGAAAAATTTAAGGGAATAACAAGTAATATCTCGAAAATGGTGCACTCAACAAAACAAATGTATGGGACATAAATTGTGTATTTTAACGCGATCTACATTTTTTGTGTAGTAAAATTTTGTCTATCTCTTATGGTTTACCAGTTATGCAAAAGTCGTTCACAATGAAGAATACTTTTGGAGAAATTCCCAGAAAATTTAAGATATACATTTTATTTGTCATGAAAGTATCTTAAACATATGATATTTTAATCAAAATCGTTAGAGCAATTTTTGAGAAAATTAAAATTTTCGAAAAATGTTCCATCTAAAGGGTAGTCTGGGGTGGGGAAATTTTCTTAAAAACCTTCGTGTCGGATCTCTGGAAGATGCTGAACCTAAATACCAAGTTTGGTGTTTATCCGACTGTTCGTTTCTGAGTTATGCTGTTCACAGACACACACACACACACACGGACATGTATCCAAAAATGCTTTTTTTGGATTCAGGGGGTCTCAAAACATATATTTCCGGTGAAATCTCGGTATCGAATTTTTGGGTGGAATACAATACTTACCCTACTTACAATACGTAGTAGAGAAAGTAATATAGTGTACACTTCATTGCTGACCAGTCAACCATCAGTTTCACTCGATTTGTATTATTATATGCACTTTATTTGCATTAATTGAGAAGTGTGTGATAATAATTAACAACAATACAGAAATAAGCGACCAGGTGTCCTCTCTTTTAAGACTACACCCCTGGCTATGCTGTCGAGGTGTGTTCAAGGAAGTCAGACGTTCCGTGGATGTTTCACTCCTTTTGCGTGAATATCAGGGAACTGTAGGAAAAACACAATTACAAGGAGAATAGGGGAGGATTCACCCTATAAACCATTCTAGATCATTCATTATAAATACAATAATTTCATAAACAATGGGGAGAAGTAAGTGAAATTAATTAATTCGACATTTAAGTTTAAAACGCCGGATAAGCCAACCAGTAGAGGAATAGCACATACGTAAGTCAGGCAAAATAACCATTAACCTCAGATAGTAAACGATTGTGATAGTGCAAGGGTACAGCAATGTCACGTAGCGTTATTATTGAGAAACTTCAGTTCGGGCTTTCACTACTATTGTTAAACTGAAAGTCGTCCTCCATAGTGCATTGGTTACTCTTCTAGTCTCTAGTTCCCAAGGTCGCGGGTTCAAACCCGGCGGAGGGCGATGGAATTTTTCGGGCGTAAAAGTCCTTAGCATGGCTTCCTTCATAAGGCAAGTAAAGTCGGTGGTTCCGTGTTGTAGATTTGCGGCACTTAAAAGAACCTCAAGCTTGATAAAGACGTCTGAGCAAAATTACCGGTCTTTCACGACTAATATAGAATGGGACGCTAAGGACCACAGCAATTAAAGAGCGTCCATAAATAAAAAACACTAAAACAAAAAACTCGTAAAACTGAACGCTGCATTCACGTGTTACACTATCATCGCGCTTATCCGAGTTAAAGACCTCCATGGTTTTAGGTTATACAGAAGGGCAGCTGACTAAGATTTTTCGACGCCACATGGTTTTAGATAATTCCTGATAGCTGCACATGCATACGGCAGAAGGTAAAAGGTGTGCACGAATGGAGGGGTCCCCGAAACTGGGGCAGAGCACCACAAGTAGACCGCAACAGCTGTTTTTGCTTCCACCGTAACCCCTGGGAGGTAGAGATCAGCGGAGAGACCCAAAGGGCGACCACATCCGGATGACGAGGATCATGGACGGGGTCCCTAACGTTTCCGGGTCCAATACATCCGACGACGCCAGGGAAGAAATGTCTACAGAGCGAACAGCCTCGGCCCAGCCGAACACCATCCTGGTCCTACAACCACGAAACAGATGACAAGGAAGATGATGGGTACAGGAAATGAGGGGTAGGAGAGTCGTGGTAGAAGAATAACTACCTCAGCATTCGCCTGACGACCCGGGAAAACTACGCAAAACCGATGAATCAGAGTGAGCGGTCGCCGGAGATCAAACCCGGGACCTGCTGAACGCGTCGCCACCTCGCTCGGACAACGCATAGGACAGAACATGCAATAATACTGACAAGAAAATATTGGCAGGATTATTACAACATTTACGTCTGTTTCACCAACCTCCAATAACAAAAATAAGCTAGAAATTGCTTGTACTGCAGCATCGTGAGAAGAGTCATTAAGGCTGAGGTTTCTGTTAGTTAATCGATCACAAGTACATCACGTGATTGCCGAGAAATGTGAGGAGGAAGCCGGCTCTGAAGTGGATAGCAAATAAACCTCTCCAGTACTCCAATATTTCTTTCCCTGGCAAGGAACACGAAATAACTTCTACTTGAGAAATAGAGGGCCAAATTGAGGGTGCTATAAAAAGCTCCGCTGCAATTTGGGGGTAAACCTTTTAAGTTTGATAAATATCATATCAACCAAAAAATTTGCTAAGCAATATCTTGCAATTTGCATTCTAGTTCTTATGCATCCATCCTTAAAATGGAAAGAAACCAATAGAAAAATTAAAGATAAATTTGAAGTAATAAATACAGCAAAAAAAAACCTTCATTTTTTCCTAGCTTCAATAGAAGGCTGTCCAATTTTCCATTGCAATAAGTTTAACGTACAAATTCTGACTGCAAAATCGTTATAGCTGTAAGCAGAAATAACTTAAAAATAAATTCGCTTTTCCACAAAATCGTAAGGAGCAAAAGTTCAGCTTTGAGACTTTGATTTTACTGCATTTTTCTAAGATACGTTTTTGTTGTGTTAAACAAAAAGCAATAAAATATGCACTGATACATAAAATCTTAAAGTAAAAATTACTAACGATGCTATCTGGTTCTTTTTTCTTTTCTTTTTTTTTTCTTTCTTCCTTTTTTCCGTTTTAGTGTAAAGGATAAAACTACCATAGAAATTACTGAAAATTAGGGATAGAAGGAGGAAGATATTTGCACCGCGGCCATGGCAACGCCTATTGCACTTACTAAAGTCCGGGGAGGAAGGGACGCAGCAAGCGCGCTCGAAGGGCAGTCAAGTCTGACGGCGGCAGGCACAGCACAGCTGGATCCTTATTGTTTTCTAACAGAGCATCCCTGGACGATCCCTTGCTGCCCTCTCCTTATCGTAAAGAACGGAGGGACAATTTCGGGCATAAGGCTTAGTGGCGGAGAAGAAATCCTTCTCTCGTTAAAGCACATCCACCGCATGCGCTACGTACCACTACCATCGTGCCCTGCAACCCTGGAGATGAAAGGTTATAGGTTATAAACGGAGTCACACACTTGCACCAACACACATCCATTGCACTACCATCCCAGGAGAAAGGAATGAAATGAAGGAGCCACAGGAGACTACAGGCCGTAGGCAGACAGGACACAGAGACGCGTGGATGTCCCTAACAATTCCAGGCTCGAAGATCCGTCCCACTCCTGGAGCTGCCCAGAGAGGGCGATGAACGACCCGTCAACAAAGCAGCCCTCTAGTCTCTTGAGCAAGCATTGGAGCCATCTGCCTGGCACAGTCATATGCAACCTAGAAGTCCACCTGAAAGATGAGAAGGAAGCGGAAAGAAAGGTAAATGATTGAAAGGAAATAGTAGTAAATGAGAAATCACTCCAGCATTCGCCCGCCGATCCAACATCAGCATGGGCGGTCGATAGGAATCGAACCCGGTACCTCTCGAATGCGAGCCTCAGGTGTTACTGCGGAGCCATCCCGCTAGGTAAGAGAAAGGTACTGAAATTAGTGGAAACGAGGGACAGAAAGATTCGTAGAAGTATATAATTCACGCCAGCATTCTTTACCGATCTGGGAAAACCACAAAAAAGCACAGGGGTTACCTCTAGAATGGAGCCACTACCACATGGACCAAGTCTTGCTACACAAAGCATGTAGATCTGATTAGAAGATCAATTGGACACAATTTATGTCAAATAAAAATGTTTAAGGTGTTAACCTATTCCAGATATTTTTTTCGTTATATCATGGTCATACAATGAGCGTAGAATTCCAAAGCCACCACTTTAAAAATATGACTCTCGCTTTAGCCTATTGTATCCCTCTTATACCTACAACGATCTACAAATGTTTAATGAAAGTTTATCTCGATTAACAAGAAGTTCTTAGAAGTATAAGCTTTTGGAAGAGAATGAGTAGAGAACGCTATGTGAATGCAACACATCAGATTATTTACTGTGTATTCTCTAAACCACTAAAGCATATCCTTGTAGCCTTTGAAAGCATTATTTCACTCCGTAATTCATTATCATCGCAGGGTTAGAAGGGTATGCTTTTTTGAATTTGTTGAGATTTGCTCTGGGAATCTTCGATTATTATTATTATTATTATTATTATTATTATTATTATTATTAAGGTCTTCATTCTTCACACTTCACCTAATGTAAAATATTGCAAGGTATGACAAAAATGTTGTGTTTTATGTGGCAAACTCGTACGGCAGTGCGCAACTTGAAAAAAGAAGGAAAAAAATTGTTTTCGTTGACAGTTTCACAGCTTACGTAAAAGTGGTGTATTATCTGCTTAAGGGTAGAAAAGGTACTCTAGTTTAAAGGCCATCTTAAAGTCAGGGTCCGCTTCTACTGATTCCTGGACCACTTTTCTGGGTGATTTTATAACCTTCACAGTGCACTACGCTACCCGGCACCTTGCGGAGTGGAAGGTCTATCACATGTATCCAGTGTCAAAAATCAGTGAAAAAGAAGCCCGATAACTATGAAAGTATGTACTACAGCAAATTCAACGTTCTCCTACATTCCAAATTGGTACTGTACAGTCGGGTCACAAAGAAGTGTTTAAATTGTTTTCAATTCTGACGTGAATTATGGCTATGTTTGTATATATACATACATGCACACGAGAGTTGTCCAGAAAGTAACAGCCGTTTTGAAATAAACATGAAACCGATATACACACAAAAGTTTTATTATATGCATCTGAAAATTACAGCTTTTCTCTATTTTTCTACAGAGTCTCCAAACAGATTCAAGCACTTGTCATACCTTTTCACAGCCTTTGAAATGTCCTCCGCATAAAAATCTGTCGCCTGTGAAATAATCCAAACTGTGACGGCGTTTTGAAGCTCTTCATTATTGCCAAACAGCCACTTTTTTCATGTACGGGAACAGATTGAAGTCGTTAGGGGCTAAGTCCGAGCTTACGGGGGATGGTCAAAACGTCCCATTTGAACTTGGGCATAAGTTCATTTGTGTTGTTGGCTGTGTGAGGGCGAGCGTTGTCATGCAAAAACACAACACCAGGTGTCAGAAGACCAGGACGCTTGTTTTGGATTGTTCTTCTTAGCCTTTTCACACTTCACACGCACTCACACTTAGCGGGATTTGTTATTTCGGCGCTCATGTTGTTAGGTTATAACTAGCAAATACGCAACAGTACGATGCTCCACCTTGCACAGCTAGAAGCGTACTAAGTCGCTGTGCACGCTGATTTCGAAATGGCGGCGCTACCCCTACTACTTTTTGTGCTATGTATGAACGGAGGTTATATTCTGGACAGCCCTCGTATAATGGAACTACCGTAAACCAGGCTAACGGGCATGTCCCTCAGTGCCGACCATCTGGCACCTTGTAGAGATAACAGTGAAGGAGAGGGAAGAGCGCTCTCCCTCGAGTATATTCCAGGAGCGCTCGCAACGCAACGATATAAATCTGTAAGCCTCTGTTCCCCCTCCCACGAAGGTTCTAGAAACTTGTAATTGTAAACAAGTGAGCGTGCTCGCGAGTAGTGAGCTAGTGCGTGCGTTCGGATTGTTAATGCACCATAAAGTGCTGGTCACTCAATATATCTCCGAGTGAGGTTGTGACTACACAGTGACGTACAGTGAGAGCAGCTACTGCGAGCGACTATAGAGGTCTTGTGTTCGAAACTCTAGTGAGTGAAGTGGCAGAAGAAGAGGCTGATTCGCGCGTGTTTCATTTCTCCGCTACGCACAAAAAACGGTGAAGTGACAGTGCAAAGGAAAGAGTAATGACAATGAAACTGAAGTAGGTCATACTACAAAAGTGAAGTGACATTGGAAACTGAATAAAGTCACCATACATAAAACGAGTTTGTTTACACCATAGGACGTCTCTTGCAACCACGTTGATCTCCTATCTTTACAGTCATGATGATCATATGGGGTTAAGGGCGCTAAACATAAAGGTCATCAGCGCCCATCTTTACAGTCATTATCTGTCGTTTATCTATCTTCCATGGACTCTCTTACGCAATCACTCAACACCAGTCATGATCTTTTTCTCTCTTCTTCTGTTGAGTAGGTCACTGAATATTATGGCTACCTCTACTGTGACATTCTTCTGAAATGACCATACCAACTTAAGCGCCATCCTTCAATTGTATCAATAATATTTACTGCTGTCACTTGCATCTGCTCCCATATAGTTTCAATTCTGATTTTATGAAGTCTAGAAATAGAGTAACTTTTTCTCCAATAATCTATATCCATTCCTTTTAATATGTTTCCATTTATCTTGTAGATCTCTAAGAGTTCAGAGCTATACAATGCAACACTTTCAGTTTTTTTCTTTCTCTTTTTATCCTATGAATATTACGTTCCAAATTATGGAATATAGTTGTCTAACAGCAACTATTCCTTTTTGCAGTCTGCGTCTAGTTTAAGTCTTACTTCACTTGACATAATTGTTCCTATAATTACTTATACACGCTGCAGCATTTAATGATTGACCAATTTTCCATCACTATGTCACTTCCTACTCCTCCAACATCTATGTACTCCGATTTAGTCAAATTTATTTGCAAATACCAGTTTCCATATTCTTGTTTTAGTTTTCTGAACATATAGATTATAATTTTCATCTTCAGCAAGAATAATTTGATTGTCGGCAAAATTTCATTTAATTCTTCTCTTATGTCTCACTTCGGAGTGGATTTTTTGTAGTTGTGCCCAAAAATTACCCTTCGAGATTACCACTGCAAGCACTGCTTTAAAAACCTTTGGGGCGAAGAGACATTGAATGAACCCGTATGAGGTGGAGATAGCCGTTTTATTAGCCTTGGAACAGGTTTAAAGGCCTAATTTATGTTAAGGAAGAAGAAGAAGTAATATTCTTGGAGAAGTTTTGGTTTTATCAACGATAAAACCAATGAGAGTGTATTTCCAACTTTGATATCTCTCCTATTTCCTGAATAAAGATTTATAACAGCATTTATGGAAATGTTTTGGATACTTTTTCTTTTCATGAGTTGCCATGTTTTTAACAGCAGAATACTATCGTATGCCTTAAACAAATCGATGAGTATCTAGATTGTGTGCTAGTCTTTAATCAGTAACTTGCCTCAGGTTGTCGATGCAACCGACTCCGAAGCCACTCTGGCATTTAATATATAATACATAATAATTTGCGTCGTTTGATGTATAAGGTTGAAAATCCAACAGAATATGCTTACAAGGGAGCATCAATCGATGTTAAGAAAACTTGAAACCGATTGATAATTATCCGAAAGAGCATACTAAAATATGTAAAACCCTACATATATTACATCCTATCGTGCACCATGGTAAAGATGTGCGGGTGGGGCTCATCAGTGTCCAATCGGAAAGAAGTTCTCTTGAACTGCTCGCGCGATGTGTTGGGAAGCGGCGAGAGGGAGAGAGAGAGAGAACAGTGAGTGCAGTGAACCTGGTACCGCGAGTTGTATACTGGTCGTTCCGAAGTAAGCTTCCGCCTATAAAAATGAACCCTATTAACGCAGTGAGGAAAATAATTTGCAGGTCTCTGTTTTAACCAAAGGAAGTGAGACAGTTTCAGTATGTAGTAGATATGTATATTAGTGTCTGATGCAAAAATAATATATATGTATTAGATATTAATTAATACGAATCAGTGTCTTAAACAGTGTTAGTGCCCAACAAATGCAAATTTCCATCAGGAGAATCTACTTCGCCTTCATCAAAACAGGAATCAACATCAGAAGATTCACAGAGCCCGAAAAAAAGCATACAGTACGTAGAATGGTGTTGGAAGAAAAAAGAAAGTTTATAAACATACGGTTGAGTGGAAGGAAACGGAAGCCAAAGCAAACATTTCCTATCATGGAACTTGTAGCGGGGTTTGGGAATGGAAAAATAAAGGTTTGTAATGGTGCGGTTCTTGGTGGTTGGATTGTTGTTGCTGCCGGCCACTCAGGTAGAGGAATTTAGGTTCAGGAGTCTCTTACCTCAGGGAGTGTGGATGGGAGATAAATGAAGTTCACTTTCTCCTCTCAGATGGCCCGTTTATTGATGATCCACACTGATGTCCTTGTACGCATCTCCTTTCCACACAAGACGCGATTTTTCCTGCCACCTCTGCTACTGTTTCCGTGCTCTTACCCTTTCTTAATTACTTTGCGAAGTTGAAGTATGTTACAATGCTATGCTAATGACTTTTCCTTTCGTCCGTCCCTAGCTACCCTGTTCCTCACGGTTGCCTTAAACTGGTTTTCAATACATAAATATTTATTCGAAGACCGCTACACTGTTTCCCTCTTCAATAAAAGATATTTTGAATTTCAAGATCTATCTTGCTTTCCCTCACGTTTCCTACACGAATCTGTTTCTTTCCCTACAAATCATCTTCTCTCCCCGACGTTTCGACACAGTCTTCTTCTCTCCCCGACGTTTCGACACAGAGTGAGGTATCTTATGCACGTCTGAACGTCGCTCTGCTTCCTAGGTAATTTTCTATTTCACGCCTATTTTCTAGTTTCTCTCTCACTTTTTGCTATTCACGTGACTTTTATTCGTTATGATTGGTTACATTTCTGAATTTTTCCTCCGTCTACCATTGGCTCTCAATCTCATCGCCTGAGTCTCGCCCGCGTCTAACATTAACAAATTATGATCGCTTTACTGCATTTTCTGTGCACTTGATTAACTTCAGTTTCCTGCCCGTTGTCTTGACATCCTGTGTGCAGAACTCGGTTCCTATTGTCACTAATGCGCTTCCTAATGTTCTTTTTCCTGTCCTTTCCTACGTCTGCTATCTTTATGTGATTTTCGCCGAGTTTGTTCGTTCTCAACTACACGTTTTATTTCATGTTCTTATTATTAATTAATATCTACCCATTACGTTTTTTTTCTCTTCATGATTTCATTCCACCCTTTCTCTAATACTTAATGTTCTCTTTTATTCTTCCCTCATACTGGTATTCCTTCTTATTATTTGATGATATGCTTATTAATTATTCTTCTTATTCGTTATTATTTATTATTTATTATTCGGGCGGATCTTATCACTTCAAACTCTATGGAAAACAGATATCCTCGATTGCAGCACGAGACGCAGTTGTACCGTTTTTAGGAAGATATGGCAAAAGCGGATTCAATTGGCAAGTCATCTTATAGTTTAACAGTCACAGATACGTAAATATAAGCAGTTGCACGAGTTGGTGTTTAGGACATTTATGGAAGCTCGCGCAAACAACTTGACAGTGCACAATATGCATTACAAAAACGGGCATTTGATTTATCTTTGTCAGCAAGTGCAACATGGGTTTGGAATTTCACGATGGATCACGAAAAATTACGGAGTTTGTCAAAAGAAAAGAAGAAGATGAAACTACTAACAACATACTGCATTCCTGGAGAGAAGAGACAATGTAGCTTATAGAGCAGTAGGTGCTGACAATGTGAGTAATGCAGATCAATCTGACATCAATAAAGCAACGCATTACAAGAGAACACTTGATCTCCGTGGCAAGAAGGTAGTATGTGGTATTATACAATCACAAAGCGCACAGAAACATTCATTCACAATTATGCTAATTGCATCATGCATGGGACCTCTCCTTTGCTGTCTGTTTAACGTGCTGCAGGTATGAAAGTCACCAAGTCAAGCTGTCCAATAGGGTATGTTTAAAGACCCTAATTTAATTGTGCAGTGGTCGAAATCTGGAAAAGTGACAAAAGACCTTTACCTCACACTGGTCCATTGAACTGTTTACTGTTGGATTCCTGGGCACCTCACAAAGACAATAATTTAATACATGAATTACCTTCAGTAAGTAACTGTGGACCTTAAAATTTAAAAGTGCAAATATTCCAGCAGAAACAACTTCTGAATTACAAGCGTTAGAAGGAATTTTTTCAGAATGTTAAATACAGTAGAGCGACATATCTGTGATTTCGTAGTGTTAAATAATAGTATGTCAAAGCCAGCCGCCGATGTCGTCACCTTCAATGCAATGCTAGCCGGCAGATTAGTGGGAAGAGCTTTCCAGCTCATGTAAACAATTCCCGGAAGGCGTTCTAGCCGTAATGTGATCGTTCTGGATCCTTCTGTTGTTCTCGGGTTTTCAGGAACATTCAGTATGACTTTACAAGAACTCTGCTCGCAACAGTGATTGTTGAGAAGTTCAAGTTAGTCAGTCAATGAGTGATTTTCCGAGCGAATTGCTTTCGACTGGTGTGACGTGCAGCGAGTGCTATTGCTGAGCTACGGGTTGTGGAGGTCTTGTGTTCGACTTCTAAGAGAAGTGAACCGTACGGTGAGAAAAGTGACAGTTGAAAAGCTGGACGAAGTTACAATATTGATGTGAACTTGCAACAACTTCTCAAACACATGTCATTGATCTAAAATCAAGAATGGTCACCGCGCTTCCGTCTGCCATAAAGACATGGGTGGAAATTAGCAGATCTGATTAGAGCGAAATAAACTTTTGAAAACAACACAGATTATTGTATCAGGAAAGGAAATGACACTTGTGATTTCCTTATGGAGAGCAATAACTGTGATCAACTGTCTTTACTCAAATGTAGCTGCTGCAAGAAGCTATTGTGTTTCGAACATTTTTTTCTTAATTTCCCTTATCACTCACAGAAGACTGAATATGTTGAAAGGGATTAAACAAGACCGTCACGTTATTGGTGAGTACGTAATTGTTTAATCAATGCATACTCACACATATAGTGTTTACATTTTCATCTTGAATATTTTTTATCCTCCACGCGATTAAATAAAACCGCAGCATTTAATTGGTCTTTAAAACATGTATGAATTAATTACAAGCTTTATGATAACTGCGTTATGATTTAAAAGAAATTCATAAGTAGTTTAACAGGCGTACAAGGTTTACTGCATTCACAGCTAGTGTTTTCTCTCTCACTCGTTTCCTAACACATCGCGCCAGCAGTTCAAGAGAACTTCACTCCGATTGGACACTGCCGAACCCCATTCACACATCTTTACCATCTAGTAACGGGTATATATTCGAGGGTTTTACGTTTTTCAGTGTGCACTTTCGAATGGTGTGTAAATTGGTTTCAAGTTTTCTAAGCATTGAACGTAGCGGGTTGAAATTTAGGTACTTACATGAAACACCACTTGTTCGATACTGGGATTTCATACGGGTTTCACGTGTAGCTCGCTGTGATGATATACTTCTCAGCAACTGAAATACGTTTTGCCTAAATGGATATTTTATTTGTAGTTTCAGCCATCGGATTTTTGTTTGGTGTGTAGAGCAGTGCCTTTCGCTCTTACAATGCTGTCGACTCCGCCTATTGTATGATCCTTTTAGGCGGCAACCCCTCTGAACGTCAAGGCTCGTAAACGGCCCTAAATATATATTTGGCCAAAATTGTTTCTGTTTCTGAGAAGTACGCCATGATGTCGCTTTAACTACGTGGACATATCACGACGGATCTGTTAGGAGATACAGCTTGGATCTGTGTGTGGTGGACAGTTACCCCTTTAGGTCTCATCCCTGTACCATACCATCTTGCTCGTCACGTGTTCACAGAGGCCTTAGTGCTAGGCAACTATACCTCTGCTTCTGTGCCGGACAGATGGCAGCTTCGATGCATGTCCATAGTGCCCTTAGAGACTTTAGGCAACTGTATCCTTTCTTCTACACGTGCCGAATAGTCTACTGGTTTCTTTATCGTAGATAGATGGCAGAACATTCGTTATAAGCATCTATTTTTATATGTACTTTTGTTTTAGAGGTGGAACTTTGGGTCGTGGTATCCAATATCGAATCCGATATTTGCCTTGGCGACTAAGGGAAACCACTAAAGTGCCCCAAGCAGATTTGGTCAGCCCAAGAATTTGCACGCGGGATCTCCCGAATGCAGACCCCAAACATTACCGCCTGAGTCATCCTGCTTTGTTGGGAGCTTTCTTTTGTTACACCATAAAAGAAAATGTAAAAGTTAGCAGACAGGTTATAGAGTCTAAAATCTTTAAAATCGGTCAATATGAATGTTTGCGGTGCACTTGAGAAAGCATTAAATAAATAAATAAAGATGACTCCACGGCATTGCATAGTAACTACATAACGTACAGTAGCTACGTGATCATAGCTAACCGCTTATGTTCAGATGATACATCATTGAAACTGAGTAAGTAAAGAAGCTGTACTACCTCATGAGCTTTGAAACACTATCTCCGAGTCGATCTCGGCAGCTTCCAGTTACTAAACCAATCTAAAAGGAGAAGGTACGGACGAACGGAGGGGTCCCTGAAACCCGGGCAGAGCACCCAAGTAGGCCACAAGAGAGGGAGGGAGGGAGAGATGAGGGACGACCAGATCCGGGTGCCGGTGGGCGCAAGCATGGCTGTGTTCTATAACGTTTCCATATTGAATGCATCCGACCCCGCACGGGCCCATCCAAAGGACCCTAACCTCCAGGGGTCTTCCAGTGGGGCGCCGCCCGAGAGCACCCGGAGGAGATCCTAACTGAGCAGTTCCGCTACGACACCAAGGAAGAAGCCTCTAAAGAGCGCACAATCACCGCCCGGCCTCAACCCGAGAACGCCGTCGCCTGATCCTATAACCCTGAAACAGATGACAAGGAAAGTAATGAGTACAAGAAATGAGGGGCAGGAAAGTCGTGGTAGAAGATGAACTACCAGCATTCGCCTGCCGATTTGGGAAAACCACGAAAAACCTATGGGTCGGAGTGGGCAGTCGCCAGGGATCGAACCCGGGACATCGCGAATGCGAGTCGCACACGTTACGCGGTGCTACCTCGCTCGGTAAGGCAGTCTAACACAAGGAAACTTTGCTCTAGCGTTCTTCTCTTCGACGAAGCGTTTATGTATCATTCTGCTTTCAACTTTCAACTTAAAGTTTTCAGCATTTCTTTGCAATTATGCCACAATTAATTAATTAATGCTGGTTAGGCACAGGAACGAAGAAATAGGGAACGATAATACATTACGTCTACGATAGGGGATAGACGTTTGTCGTAACGTCTTAGTAACAGGAACGTTTATTACTCATAGAAGTAAAAGGAAATTAATGATGAATATGTTATAGTTAAATTTCAAGCTGATCAAAATTCACTGTGGCTTGTCGACAGCTTCACACTGTCCCTAACAGTCCCTAATGTCAATTAGAGGTAGAATAAAATTAACGTAACCATTAGTTAGGATGGAACCGTTTCAAAAAAAAAATCATAGGTCCTTACCGAATCCGAAAATAACAGTCCTTCAACTTTGCACCAATCCGATCGTTTGAGTGTCTTTGTACAACCACATTCTGATCCAGAAGGATGCATTGCGTTTCAATACAACACTTTCAGGTGTTTATGATGCGATATCTTTGAACCGTCCCTGTTTACAAAAGATGACAACGCCCACTAGAAATCTTCCGGTCAATCAGATTTAATTATGCCACTGAACTCTCGCACTCGGCACCGAGGGAGATAGCTCCACGGTAACGCGTGGGGCTCACATTGGGGAGGTCCAGGTTTCGATTCCCTTCGAACTGGTCAATCTGACCCTGCTTCTTTTTTCGTGGTTTTCCTATGTCGGTAGGCGAATGCTGTGGTGGTTCCTCATCTATCATGAATTTCCTGTCCCCATCCCTCAATTCCATCTGTTTCATCCTAGTATGTTTCAGAGTTGCAGGACCAGGGAGACGGCGATTGGTGCGTTGCGGCAGGACGGTGGAGTTTCTGCTATATGAAGATTTCTCCCTGGCGCTTGGCTGTCTGGCTGGGGCCCCTTCCTGAGAATGCCTCGTTTCGTTACGGGACAAGTTGAATATAACCAGGGCAGGACTGTGTCGGCGACAGAATTGGTGTTATTCTGAACTCTAGATCTGGTCGTTTTTGGGTCTCCCCTTCATCCCTTCCTTCCAGGGGCCACGTTGGAAGAGCAAATAGCCTACTATGGCCTACTTGCATTGTTGTGCTCCAGTGACTTGAGGCCCTTTCGTCTGACGAATCCTGATCCTAAGCTTTGCGCTACAAGAAAGGGAATTACCCGAGATGCCGTTTTGAAACATACAGCCATCAGCATGATACAAACTGATGCAAGAAGGCTACCGCGATTATGATGGTAATGATGATGGATATAAATCCTTTCACGTGATTTAGGTGATCTGTAGGTAATTAGAGGTGACGCGTCATTGTACACCAAATTCAGGCATGCATGACTGAATGTAGATTGGGAGTGTTCATAAGGGAATCAGGACTTGGTGCGAAACAATTCGATTCCTTCAAGTAACGCTGGACGAAGGGCATCTGCTGTTGTGGTCATTCGTAAATAGTAAGTAATCCTGAACATAGCTCACTGTTATTTTGGAACACTTATTTGGAAACTAGTACTTAAGGGAACAGGAACGGTAGGAACTGTTACTGAAAAAATCTGATATGTTTATTCACATAACTTTATTCACAACTTTACATTTTATTTATCATGTAAATATCTTTAATTTATGTTATTTAAATCAAAATTGATAAAGCTATTTGTTACAAAATCAAAATTTTCGAAAAATGTTCCAGTAAGAGTAAGGGAATTTTCTTGAAAATCTTCGTGTCGCATCCTTGGAAGATACTGAACTTAAATATAAGTTTGATACTTATCCGACTTTTCGTTCTTGAGTTATGCTGTTCACAGAAAACACACACACACACACACACACACACACACACACACACACACACACACACACAAACACATACACGGACCTTTTTCTAAGAAGACTTTTTACTTGGATTCAGGATGTCTCAAAACATATGTTTCCGGTGAAATCTCGACATCAAATTTTTGTGTGGGATGCAATACTTCCCCTACTTACATGTAGCAGAGACAGCAAAAAGGTTAAAAGTATCGAAAAATTCAAACCAACAATAAGGATATCTCAGAAATGGTTTATGCCTCAAAAAAGGTTATTTGAAATAAATTGTGTACTTTAAACAACTCTACATTTTTTGTGCAACGCGTTTTAGTCATTTCCTAAGATTTACCAATTACACAAAACTATACAATATATAAACTATATTGATGTTTCATATGGATGTAACTATACAGACTATTCCCAGAAATTTCAAGATATACATTTTATTTGTCATGTAAATACCTTGAATATATGTATTTTAATCAAAATCGTTACAATCATTCTTGAGAAGAAAAAAAATGACGGAAAATTTCCCATGTAGGCTTGGGGTGGGAGGTTTTTCTTTAAAATCTTCGTGTTGTATCTTTGGAAGATACTGAACCTAAATAAAAAGTTTAGTATTCATCTGGCACTTTGTTTTGGAGTTGGCAGAGAAAGTAAAAACAACAATTTCGCCACCACTAATCTCATCACTACGATCTGTTCTGCTGCTCGAATCAACGTTGCCCAATCTATAGTTTTATCCGTAAATATACGAAGTTTATAACAGAATCTTTGAATCATTTCATAACAGCTTTTATTTCAATTGCTGAATTAGTAATACAAGATTCTGTTTTCATTGCATTTTGTTCAATTCTAATAACTTTTTACTGAATTTGTATCTACTCCAAATTTTTGTTTTGTTGACCAGCGGCTTGCTTGCATTGCATGGTTATTGCATTTCTAGCGCATTGTTACATCAAGGCACAACATATTATGTTCCACAAGCTCGGGATTGTTTTTGTAATTCACTTGTTCACTCCATCCAATGCTCTGATCTGTTCATTATATCGGGACTTGGAACAGAGAAGTGTTCTATTAGTGTGCGTCTGAATCTGAAGGCATACAATACTTTGCTTACTTACATTGAACATAACCAAATAATTATATCAGAGCTAAGCACCAGGTTTGTATACTCTTCGTGGCTAATTATAATTTTACGTTATTATGCTCGATAATGAAGAATGTGAAACCAACCATGTGATACCAAATATTGCCTTCTTTCTTTGTGTCTCATACCAGAATTGCTGTTTTCACTTGCACTTTTATTTTTTATTTGTATATTGAATTTGTTATTTTCTTACCCCATATATAACAGTAAAACCTCTTTATTTAAAATAATTTATGGGATATCGTAAACACGCTATATATTACATCCTTTAACAAGAAATACATGTTAAAGTCAATTGAGTGCGGCAAGTGTAACGTGTGTCTTTTTGAACGCGACAGGAAGAGAGTTAATAAAACGGAAAAAACAGCATTACCTAATGAATGAATGCTCTCACATGTGATAAAAAAAGCGCATATGCAGAAGAACGTACATTTTGGTAAAAAAGGGCAATGTTTTCACCCAGACTATGCCGAGAAGCATAGCATCCAAAACACAGGGGCAGCTGATTCACTTGATGAGTCAGTTCGCGCATACCCTTGACGCACGGATCGCTTGGCACCCAAGTAACTGTACAAATAGAGAATTTAATTAAACAGTCTCCTTGATCAGTGGTTCCATTTTCCTCCTATTGGCTCTGCGATTAAATCAGTGATGAGGTTCAAACATATTTTTGCCTCTAATGAAAATGATTGAAGCGGTGGAGAATGCTGGATTTGATTCTGGGCCTCTCAATCGTCAAGTGTAGAATTGTTTTACAATATGGACAGCATTGAAAATGATTTAGTTTAGCAGATAAGGGGGACAATAGTTGCAGATCCCTGAGCTCTTAGGGTGCAGTTACCTGGACAAGGAGTCGGAAGTAGCCAGCTCCTCAACCTGTTGCTTCTTCGCCACCAAATCGCGGGGTTTCCCTCGAAATCAATATAGCCTTTTCCCTCTCTCCTTCTGTCCATTCCTTTTCCCTTACCCAGCTGTACTTATCGACCCTACACCAGCCCTACTTACCGCACATGACACGCACTGCAATCCAAATGACGGGATCCAACAAGTGTTCCCTCACGCAAGCTCCCGCACTGGTGCTTTGATCCTCTCCGCCGGCAATTGTCTTGGTGCCCGACGCATGTAGTTTAATGCAAGAGTATTTGATATCTGCTGCTATGATAAATAAAATAAGCCAATGTTTTATCACAGAAAAGTTGGGAAAGAAGCTTCATTATATTTTACTACCGCTTTCCGGTGGTAGATGAAGCATTACATTAGATCAAAAAATTCGACATTGCGATTTCACCAAAATTCACGTTGGCCCCTTGGCTCACGGCCCAAAAGTAAGATACCTTTAGTAAAAAATTCGAAGTTGTAATTCTGTTCTGTATGCGTGAGTGCATGTTTGTGTGTATGCGCGTGCGTGTGTGTGAGCAGGATAACTCAAAATGAAAAACCTACAAGAACCAAACTTCGTATTTAACCGCACTGAAGAAAAATCACTCTTTATAAATATTCATGCAAAATAAAATCTTCAAATATTGTAAAATCCGGATCCAATAAAATGCCCAATGCAGTGTTTAAATGCACGTGCCCAGGCGTGTATAATTGTTACTTTTTATTGCTATCTTACATTTTTGTTCAATGAAGTGTTCTCTGTGGTGTAATTCTTTTTTTTCAGTTTCAGATTTTCTTTGAAAGTGGAGGAAGTATTCAAAAGAGTTTTTCATTGATATCAATACCCGTAGTTCTGGATTTATGTTTTTAATGGTTTAATAATAATAATAATAATAATAATAATAATAATTTATTTTTAGAAACTCATACGTATTAGATAATTTAATTTTTTCAGGAAAAGTTTGAGTTACACACAATTTAATCCTTTATTGCAAGGCACCATGCTCAAGGAACAACATGCTAACTCAGAAGTTTAAAATTTTGAACATTTTCGTCACGTGGGGCATTTCATATGAGAGTCAATTTTCATTTATTGAGTAGCAAATTCTTGGAAAATTAGGAACTTAGGACAATGGAAATTATTTTTCTGCTATAATTATGTTGAACAAATGTGTTATTTCCGTACGAGTACCATTAAAAGATCCAAAACAAATAGATATTTCATCATGTGCTTTCAGGATTTATTTTTTTAAAAATAACTAACGGTTTTGGCTAAAGTATAATTTGTTTTATTAAATATTCTGAATTGTCGGTAATAATATAAGAAATTGTGTTTGTTCATTGACCTTTAGACAACTGCGAAACTTAATATTAGACTAAAACATACTACAGGTAATATGTATATCTCGTTAAGTATAACATATATGCAAAATAACTTTCCACAGAGTTGGCCATTTCAGAAATATTCTTTGTTGTACATATAGAGGGCTGTCCCAGAAATACCCACCTAACAAAGAAAACACAAACATTTTTGGGAAAAAAACATCTTTATTTCTCTACATAGTCTCCTTTCAGCTCGATACACTTTTCCCAGCGATGTTTAATAGCTTCGATGCCCTTGGATAGTGAGAACCGTCGAGTTCTGCAAAATACCTATCAATTGCAAACTCCACCTCTTCATTGTTGGCAAATCTTTTACCACCAAGCCATTTCTTCAACTTTGGAAACAGAAAATAATCAGAGGGGCCTAAGTCTGGCGAATAGGGTGCAGGAGGAAGCAATTCGATTGATTTTGACCGTGGCGTTAATGGATGTGTGAACTGGTGCATTGTCTTGATGAAACAGAACTTTCTTTTTCGCTAAATGCGGCCGTTTTTGCTTGATTTCATCATTCAAACACTGCAATAAGTTTGCGTAATACTCGCCATTGCTTGATTTTCCTTTTTAAAGATAATTAATGAAAATTATCCTACGCGCATCCCAAAAAACTCTGACGCCATGACCTTGACTGCAGATAGAACTATCTTCGCCTTCTTTGGAACTGATTCTCCCCTTTCAATCGACTGTTTTGACTGTTCCTTCGTCTCAGGTGTGAAGTGCTGTTTCATCATGGTTATGAATCGACGCAAAAACTCGGCTTTATTGCTTTTTGAAATGTCTACGATGTCTGCTAGCTCGCGCACTTTCAGTCGACGGTCATCCACTAACATTTTGCGGACTTTCCTCACAGTTTCTGGCGTGGTCACCTCATTTGGTCGACCACTGAAATGTTCGTCTTGGCAGGTCGTACGGCCTCGCTTAAACTCTGCCACCCAATATTTTATAGTTGTAAACGAAGGAGCAGACTCCCCCAGAGTAGAATCTAGCTCAGCTTTAATATTAGTTGGACTAAGACCTTTCAAATGAAAGTATTGTATCACATAACGATGATCAGTTTTGTCGATGTTTACAAATTAGCTGAGAGAGTTTACTATTAATAGCTGCCAAACAATTACTAAACAACGTAGCACCGTCAAACTTCAAACTTAAGCTTAATAAGCGTGGTACTTTCTGTCATAGTCATTTATTTGAAACAACAACCGCTGCCCTCGTGTTTCCTGGTGTTACATGCTATTCGTACGTGACATGGTTAGAAATGTGCGTTACTTTTATCCTTTTTAATGCGATTATTGCTAAAGAAACTGCGCTTAAGATATACATAAGACACTTTCCATATCTTGCATAAAACCAAGTCTGTATTATCTAATTTGAAATCATTTTTAGGCAAGCATTTATCGAGATTTGAATAAAGTTGAAAAAAATACAGTTTTTCCACCATATGCTGGCAACTGCCCGCATGATTTCGATATTAAAAGACGTCTTTTGCGACGCTCAAATAAAACAATGGAAGAGTAGTGCAATTTTTTCTGTATTTGGCTACTTTGTCGCACAGTATTTTATACTGTCTCGAACCACCCTTAACCTAAGTGATATGTGTGTTTGTACCTCAGAGAATGAAGGAAAATATATTTGCCTTATAATTACGTTACTATTGTTATTAATGGACCTGTTGGAAATTTAAAAACAGATGCATACCGACCTAGAGGAATACGGAAGATCCAAACACGTAGCTACAATACATCAAATAGAGAAAGGCCAAGGAGAAGCACATAAACTAACGAGAAAATAAGGCCCACTAAAAAGCGTTCCCAAAGTGAGAGACAGGGTTTATTCAGATAGACGTTTATGCCTGATGATACATGTTCGACATTTTCACATGCCGCTGACGAAACCCTTGTTTCGGCCAAAAGTTATGCTGACACGTGATCTGTTCGGTAGCAATGACTATTAATTCTCATACTTTAGTTTCGAAGGTAAACTGTGTATCCTTAGAATTTAATCGCTGCCAATTGTACATTTATATTTCTTATTTTTCAATAATTTTGATGCCAGTCTGCCAGAATATTATCCTTACCAATCTGCAATCATTTTCGTAAGTTTCAAACCTCCAACAAAGCGAACAATTGCTACAGAAATCAGTTACACCAGAAGCATATTAGCAGATTGTGGCCAACTTTCCTCTTTTCGATTGTTTAATATTAAATTTTATGTTTTAAAACGAAAAATTTGTGTAACTTTTTTTTTCACTGTATAAGTTATGTATACTGAGTTAAAATAAATCTTGGGATTTCGTGTGTATATTCCTCACATTATGGAAATGATAAAAATCATGAAATGGTAATGGTTATCGGAGATTTACATTATTTTTAAAATACATTTTCATTGCTTTCTACGTACATACATTAAAGTATTACTCACGTACTTTATGCCATTACTAGGATGGCGGTGTTATCATTATTTGTACCCCTTCGCCAAACAACGATACCGCAAAGCTATGTCTGTAATTCTTGCTTGCACCAAAGAAGTCGTTCAAATGAAGAAGTGAAGAAACTAACGTTATACCAAGCTTTAGCCAGAGTGTAGCGTGAATGATAAAAGAACGTTTGAGAACAATTTGAACATTTGAATACTTACAGCTCTGACTTCACATCAAACGTTTTCATCTGCGCCAAGATGGATATATACTGTAGGTTTCTTAATGCATTATTCACGCCAGAATTGAGTGGACTGTGTCAAGCACATTTGAGAACATGCACGGAAATGTAAGTATGTTCTATGAGGTATTATGATTGAAAATTTCACGTAGAATCCGAAAATAATAATAACAATAATAATAATAATAATATACTTATTGACCTGATGTCACCGTCTAACTTGGTGCTACTAGTATAAAGAATAACAGTACGTTGTGTTATGTGAAAAGAAGACCTACTGTTATTATTTCCCTTTTATTTTAGTGTATGGTGTAATTAAAATGCAATTTTTGTGTAGCACATGTAGCAGAACGTTTTTATTTTGGGATCAACCTGAATTTCAACAGGATGTTGTCGCAGAAAGGCTACAAATCCTGTGAACCAATATATCGCATATCTCCATCAAACTGTTTATTTATGTGGCTCCCCCCCCCCCAAAAAAATAAAATTAGGAAGAAAAGGACTTTCGAAGAAATCAACAATGTAATGCTACGAGGATCATTTTCATGTAAATTAAACGTACTGTAGTATTTTTCTGCATTTTATGCTTAATTTTTACTTTCTCTACTACGTATAGTAAGTAGGGGAAGTATTGCATTCCACCCAAAAATTCGATATCGAGGTTTCACCGGAAATACATGTTTTGAGGCCCCCTGAATCCAAAAAAAGCATTTTTGGAAACATGTCCGTGTGTGTGTCTGTCTGTGTGTCTGTGTGTCTGTGTGTCTGTCTGTGTGTCTGTCTGTGTGTCTGTCTGTGTGTCTGTGAACAGCATAACTCAAAAACGAACAGTCGGATAAACACCAAACTTGGTATTTAGGTTCAGTATCTTCCAGAGATGCGACACGAAGGTTTTCAAGAAAATCCCCCCCACCCCAGACTACCCTTTACATGGAACATTTTTCGAAAATTTTAATTTTCTCAAAAACGGCTCTAACGATTTTGATTAAAATATCATATGTTTAAGATATTGTCATGATAATTAAAATGTATATCTCGAATTTTCTGGGAATGTCTCCAAAAGTATTCTTTATTATGAACGACTTTTTCATAACTGGTAAACCATAAGAGATAGACAAACGTTTACTACACAAAAAATGTAGATCGCGTTAAAATACACAATTTATGTCATATACATTTCTTTTGTTGAGTGAACCGTTTGCGAGATATTGCTTGTTATTCCCTTAAATTTTCCAATACTTATAGTTTTTCTCCAATTCGTTATTCATTCTTTTATGTCCTGGACATGCAAAGAGAATGGAATGCGCCACATAGCAACCAGCGTTAAAATATTTGACTATCGCTTAAAAGCTACCATATTCCCCTTGCATCTACAAGAAAATTATCAATAAGATTGACATCTTGATATCTCCATTAACATGAAGCATATGGAGAATAAGCGTTTGTAAAAATAGTTTGTACAAGAGTAGAGAAAGTCATGTGAGTGTAACACATCAGATTTTTTTCTAATGTGACGTCGCTGAAATCATACATTTATTACTTTTAACCTTTGATACATAATTCGTAAAGCTTAGTAATGAATAGAATATTACCCAAATATGATCTACAATTTTCGTTCCAAATTAAGAAACCATAGGGTAAAAACCAAAACATCTGATCATTTCATACTAAAAAATTAACATTTCTCGTTATCACTATCTTCATATAATAAAATAAAATTTTACGGATTTATTTGTTCCTTTCTTCACGTATCCTTACACCAAATTAGAGGTGCCTTGGAGCTTTGAAGCATTACATTTGCTTTTCATATTGTCAACAAGTTGCAGCTATTTTCAATCTCCTCCATTATCTCCGTGTTTATGCAATACAAATTAATAGGCAACAAATCCGCTAGTCTAACAAAAACAGTTGAAGTCAGATGTTTGACGTAATACTTCATTGCGAATTAAGAAAATACAGGTTTACCATGCTGCAACGTTAGCTGCTGAAAACTAATCCATAATACAAGTAATTTTTCAGTATATGTATTACACTTCTTTCAACTTAGCAAATTTTCATAATCAGGCTATAATAGGTGGGTGTGCTACTTAACAATATGCTTTGATCTATGAATTGCAGCAGCACAAAACAGTCATTTCTAGAAAACGATGCCACCGTTTATGCAACCACACATGCAGATTATCCGAGTGTGCATTTTTGAAACCTCCATCCATCATTTTGAGAAAACAAAAATGCGAAACTAAAACTCTAACCAACAATATACATCCACCATTATCGTAAGCATATGGCACTACTTAATGTGGCACTAGATGGTCACGTCACAACTCGGTCTATTAGCTGGCAGCATTTCCAAAAGCCTTGCTTTTGTTTTTCTTTTTGGGGTGATGCTCAGAATATGTTCATGCCATGTTATCTTGTTTAGAGTTATTCTTTGCTTTAAGCTAAAATTCTTCAGTTCTTGTCTGCTAGTCTCATTTCTAATGTCGTCCTTACAGGTACATGCTGCAGCTGAAGTCAGCAATTTCATTTCTGACGTTTGTTTTTCTTGTATCTGATCTATTAACTGCCCTATCTTCTGATCCGTACATCAGTGTCGATACTGCTATAAGTTTATCAAACTTCGTCATATTGTGTTTTATAGCATTATTATTATTATTATTATTATTATTATTATTATTATTTTCTTACGATTGTCCAACACATTTTCTTGAAATTTACTTACTTTGTAATATAAACATACATCGGAATAAATTATACATCACATCCTAAATTATTCAACTTCTGTACTTCTTCAATAGTTAGTCTTCAATTTATGTTTTTCATCACATCTCATGCTTGCTCCAGAAAGCCATATATTTTGTTATTGTTCGAAATTATGCAAATTATTCTCTATCATGATTTTATTCGCCGCTATCGTAGTCAACTGTACTTTATGTTCTGATTGTGTAATTATTAACTGATCGTCCTCAAACAAAGTTGTATTTAAAATCATATTCCTTTTTTAAAATTAGTTCTAAGCTGTTTCTCACATTCGGAGATATAAACTGCATTTATAGTTTGCACCTATTTCTTGTGTCATACTGCACTTGAACGGTAGCACACTAAGGCAAAAAATAAATTATGCTCCACTCATGCTTGCCTGGACCAGCACAATAGAGTGGTCCATATACTCTTTCCGAGCTTACGCAACATCCTACAATAAATGCGGGCTAAGAAATAGTCGGAATGTCAACCTATACACATAGTTTCACCTCAGATCAATTTTAAAACAAGCCAAAATAGTTTGATAGTACAGTGCACACACGCACACAAACAAACACACGCTTAATAATTAACTTCTATTTACCACTACTCTTCCGCCTCATGCAGTGTTGCAATCATAAGGGAGTGTGAAGCTAGCCAGAGCATGTAGTTATACACAAACGAGACAAACCTCTTAAGGGGGTGAGCGAAAATTCTACACTTAATGTGTTTTAACATTTTCTCTATACGTCGTAAAACATGTGACCAAATAACAATCAAAAGTGGCTATTGCGTTTCAATACGCGGTGTTTGGAGGAAAACTCCGAATAAGAAAAAAAGGATAAAGTAGTGTTTAGGATAAGTAGACGATTTTATTAACGTGTGTTAATAAAATCTTGGCTTTGAGTGGTTTTTTTCCCTTGTTTCTGTGTTTTGTTTCTTTTCTCTGACGAGTGATTTAAGATAGAAAGGTGCTTTCCTTAGTCATTAGTGCTCCAGATGTGCCAAAGTTTAAATTACAAACTTTCTACACATTATAAAAAGCATCCATTTCAGTAAATGAAGGGATCAAGTATGTGTATTTTATTACAAATTTGGTGGTTTGTTAAGTGACAACACCGGTTTTGATCCTGGGCTCTCAGAACTGCAAGATGGCTCCAAAAACGTAATTTTTACTCACAAAATACATTCTATAACATTCATCATTTCTTTATTTAGTCCATGTGGAAAGTATAATGTCATGAATCGAATGCATTTCTTCAACTCCAGTTATGATTTAGTAAAGACAGAATGCTATTATAATAATGTTGAGAGGTAAACCGCTAAAATTACTTGAGCAAAATAATGAGGAAAGGAAAGTCAATGAAACATGTTGGTTGAAAAGGGAAAAGGCTAAGACCGTACAAAAGGCGCTTTCTTGCATTAGATACTGTGAATCCGTCCACTGTTTCATTAATCACTCTTCAGTTTCTCAATGGACGTAGCGTTGCAATTTACCACGCGTGAAGCATCCTCTTCTTTAACGATCATTCACACAGGAAATTTTCTTCTCTCTTTAATGATCCCTCACTTCAGTGTCGAACGCAGGGCTCCTCTTCTCTCTTCCGGTCGATCACTGAAATGTCGAACACAGGATTAGGATTCCCATTCCCAGCACACACAGTGCTGTACTCACATCACCTCACTGACTGCCGCGAGCACGCTCGCTTAAATAAAGCTGTAAGAGCTTTCTGTAAGTTTCCTACGCCGCCGATATGGAGAGGAGGTCAGTTTCGGAATTTCGCCATCCTTTCGATTAGCCTTCTAGGTATTTTCTTAGCCAGATGTGCCCCTCTCTCCACCCAATTATGCGCCGGCTAGCGCTGAAGGATTTGTCTTTATCCAGGCGGCGGGCCCGCTTCTTCACAATACCTTTGCATATACTTACATCCATAGTGGTAACCATTCACGAAGAACATTTAAAATACCCGAAACTGGTCACATTGACCCGTTAAGAATAGGGAATAAGACTGAAGCGAAGATTCTTAAGAGAGAAAAGGGGTTGTGCATTAATGCTTCTGTTGTAGCGCTTTGGGTCATTAGATATGCTGATGCAACATATTACCGAGTTAGCTGATACGTAAGGGCCATTTCAAACTCTGCGTTGCTTTCAGGTACTCGAGCAGCTCTTAAGACTCTTAAAACCCCTAAAACTAAATCAAAACTATTCTAGAAATTCCATAATGCTCTACGAGACTCGTTGAGCACAGTTCAATTAAGCTGACGTAGGTGCCAGAATTTATTGATGTAAGCGTGAACCAAAAAGCAGATGACTAAATAAGGATCTCCACACTCTAGTCCATTATTGATCCTGAATCCAGATTGTACATGCGAGGGATTAGCAGAAACGTGATGACAAGGGAAGATAACGTGTGCTAAATGCCAATTAAAGGGCATAGACATTCAAAGTAAATGATTGTGAACAGTAATAAAGGCTGAACTTTGGAACTGCTTGCAATGGACAAATAGATTCGCTTGGACATTTGGACATACATATATGCAGTAGGTCAGTGCAACTGAGAGGGCATTTACAAAGATTGACATATTTTATGATACAATCTGTTCATATTGCCAGAATGCCGATAAACTGTGGATCATCTTTATGTGATCAGGAAACTATTCCACCTCAACTACTGCAGTTAACAAGCAACCACATGGATGTGAAATGCACATTTGAGGCAGTATTTTTAACACTTAAATAATTTCAGTCTAATTATATAATATGTAAATTCAATAAAGCCCGCCTTGAAACAATATGTGTATGTAATAATTTGTAAAATGTATGTAACAGTCATTGCATATGCTTATATTATTGAATCCATGTGTAATAATGTTATATGAATGTATTACGTAATTTAATAATGTAGGAGCTGTAAGAAATAGGTTTAAAGTTGCTAACAATGGGGTAACAATGAGGTAAATTTGAGGCAATAATGAGTAAACAAGTTTAAATGCTATTAGTCGTTATTAGAGCAGCAATAATGTAAATTTTGAAACAGTTAGAAATAGCCAATCAACAACCAGAAAAAGCTTTAGTTAAATGAAGGTATTGTATTGGACTAGGATTAGCCAATAAGAGACTTGAAATACAGAAATATGCAGATTTAGGCGGTGGAAAACAGTTCAGTTGCCTCCAAACAGCGCTCATAACCAGACGTGTTGCTTCTAGACAGTGCTCATAACTCATAACGCGATGTGTGTCCTCGAGAAATTAATTACGTATTCGTGTGAGACGAAAATAGTATACGTGTTAAAAAGTGCAAGTATTAAATAAAAGAATCTCACAGCTCTCGACATCAGTGAAGTGCTATTTAATTTGTGTTAAGGATTAATAAAAAAGAGTGAATTACAACCTAAAATCTGTGTAAGCCTACATTCTTCAGTCGCACCACAACCCTGCCAAGACTTCCATGTCTCTAACAATAATACTGACGCAGCCGAGGCAAACATAAATATATAATATCTAAAGAAACAGTCAAATTACAAAGCTAATATTTTTAAACTTGGGGCGAAGGCTACCGGAACCCAGGTACTATACATGCGGTTGAAACGATTTTCAAGTTCGTCTTCCCAACAGTTGAAATATAATACAACTCCTTCAATACAACAAAACACCTTCTTGAAATTGGCGCCCAGCGTGGGGCTCGAAGAGACAAGAATTGGCGACGACATCTAAAAAGAAGAGATCAACGAACAACAATACAAACTACTTCAAATTGGTTCCCAAAGCGTGGGGCAAATACGAATACAAATAACTACTTCACTCTATAACAGTCAGTATCGTTTATTGAAAATTCTGGAGTTTTAAATTACTAAATTTAAGTAAAGCACATTAAATGCTATAGATAATTTGGTTGCCCCGCCCTTCTTAAATTTCCTTGAGCGTGAACATGTTCCGAACTTAACAAACTGGCTCAATCGGAAGATAACCTTCGAATAATTATGACATCTACATTATCAATCCTCTATTGTAAAGTTAGATATAATCTAGCTTTTTGATAGAATGAAATAATAGTCGAAGATGTGATCACTTTTGTCAAAATACTCAATCTGCTCCATAATGGCGATATGGACTTACACGTATATAGGTCAGCATTCTTAATCTTAAACTTCTGTGGTTTCACAGAAACGAATGTAAAGGCTTTGAATTGAAGTTAAAAATCAAGCGCAAGAATACATTTACAAAATTAAAAATGTCCTTCTTAAAATCTATTTTTCAAAAGTTATCAAGAGGACTACTGATGTTCACAAGTTTTCCATATTGTTTGTTTTCCTTGCAGAATGATAGTGTATATAAAAGACAGCCTAGACATAAATGTAAAGTAGATGTACTTCCACTGATAAAAGCGCAAATCTGACTCAAATATTATTTATTCTCTCAGAAAGCTAATGAGCCAGCAAATCCCGAAGAAACAAAAACTTGTGTTGCACTCACATGACTTTCTTCCACAACTATTCTTAGAAGAGCTCATTTTTACTTTCTATACTACGTATAGTAAGTAGGGGAAGTATTGTACTCCACCCAAAAATTCGATACCAAGATTTCACCGGAAATACATGTTTTGAGGCCCCCTGAATCCAAAAAAAGCATTTTTGGAAACATTTCCGTGTGTGTGTGTATGTGTGTGTGAACAGCATAGCTCAGAAACGAACAGTCGGATAAACACCAAACTTGGTATTTAGGTTCAGTATCTTCCAGAGATGCGACACAAAGGTTTTCAAGAAAATCGCCCCTCACCAGACTACCCTTTACATGGAATATTTTTTGAAAATTTTAATTTTCTCAAAAATGGCTCTAACGATTTTGATTAAAGTATCATATGTTTAAGATATATTCATGACAAATGAAATGTATATTTCGAATTTTCTGGGAATGTCTCCAGAAGTATTCTTCATTGTAAACGACTTTTGCATAACTAGTAAACCATAAGAGATAGACAAAATTTTACTACACAAAAAATGTAGATCGCGTTAAAATACACAACTTATATCATACATTTTTTGTTGAGTGAACCATTTTCGATATATTGCTTGTTATTCCCTTAAATTTTCCAATACTTATACTTTTTCTCAAATGGAAATTCGTTATTCATTTTTTTTGTCCTGGTAATGCAAAGAGAATGGAATACTGCACATAGCAACCAGCTCTTAAAATATTTGACTATCGCTTATACCTATTCCCCTTGCATCTATAAGAAAATTAGCAATAAGATTAACATCTCGATATCTCGATTAACATGAAGCATATGGAGAATAAGCGTTTGTAAAAATAGTTCGTACAAGAGTAGAGAAAGTCATGTGAGTGTGACACATCAGAGTTTTCTATCTACTTCTCGTTAATTCAGCATGTTTGCTCTAAATGGTTTCATCACACATTTCATTGCAGGCATAAGAGATGAACAGGCCACTGAAGCGATAGTCAGTTCCTGCACAAATAGGTCGCTATTCTTCCCCTCCCTTCTGCATTTGTTTTCGCTTCTGTACCTCTGTCCTAAATCAATTAAAACTATGAAAACGAATCTAATGCAAATTTTTACATCTTACATCATAAATAATGTCACGTTTCCTATTCGACATATAAGCCACTCATGTTGCCTCCATCCAGACTGTAATATGCACCGCATAGTTTCTCATATATTATGATGGATGAACACGTAGTTCCATAGAAGAAAAGAAACGCCGAATAATTGTTTTGGTCATGTGGCATCGGACGGAGGAGGGTTGTTTTGACTGTATAATGTAGGGCGTAAGAAAGTTGTTTTTAATATGGAACTTGGGAGTCGCAATGGCTGTTTTCGTATTAATGGTGGGACGCAGAAAACTCCTTGTGGTTTTAGAGTATGGGAAGCTTAAAGGTTGTTCTGAATGTAGAACGTTGGATACATGGGTTATTTTATAAACAGAATATGGGATGCATTATTCCGTGAGGTGTAAAAGAGCTATTTTGCTTATACAGAGTTATTTTGATTATACGGGACATTTTTTAAACGTTGAACGCACAAGGGATGTTTAGCTTGTAGAATGTGGGGTGTAGAAAAATGTGGAATGTAGGGTTGCTTTTGGTTTTAGAATGTGGAGCGCAGAGGAGTTGCTTTGGCTGCAAACTATTCGACATAGAGGGGGGTTTAGAGTAGTTTTGATCGTAGAATGTTGGGGCCAGGAAGATTATTTCGGTCGCAGAACGTAGGATAAGTTTTGTATTGTTTGTACAATGTGGGACGTAGTATGTTGTTTTGAAACAACATTTTGAAAGATAGGATGCAGAAGGGATATTGTGATACTACAACGTGGAATGGAGAAACTTCGTTTTGATTGTAGAATATGTGACGCAGTAATTCTTTTGGCTGTAGAACGTTGTTCATAAAAGGTTTTCAATTTGAACGTGGGAGGCAGAAATGCTGTTTTGGTTCTACACTATAGGACGCAGAAGGGTTGCTTGCTGTGGAATGAGAGGTGCAGAAGATTGTTTCGGTCACAGAATGTTGGACGCAGGAAGGGTGCTCGCGTTATAGAATATGGAATACAAAAGGGTTGTTTTGACTATATAATGTGGGACGCAGAATGGTTGATTGGTTTGTAAAATATGGAACGGAGATGCGAGGTTGTTTTTGTCACAGAATATTTGACGTAGAAGTTTAGTTTTGGTCCTAGAATGTTGGACTCAGGAGGATTGCTTGGATCGTAGAACGTGGGTATAAGAGGGTTGTTTTGATTATAGTACGATAGGAGGGATGTTTTGACAGTAGATCGTTGGAGCAGGAGGGTTATTTTGGTTGACTGTAGGACGCAGGGGGTTGTATTAATGCTAAAATGTTGGACGCAGAAGGATTATTTTGTTCGTAGAACGTGGGAGGCAGAAGGGTTATTTTGGTCCTACGAGGGGTGTTCAAATGAAAAGGTACGAAACGACACTGTGGGTATAATTGAAGTCTTTATTCAAAGTAATCACCAGAGGCCTGAACACAACTATCCCACTGTTTAATGAGCCGAAGGGTTCCCTGTTCCCAGAATTCTCGTGGCTATGACGAGAGCCAGTCCTCTACTGTGTCCTTCAGTTCGTCGTGCGAGTCGAAACGCTTCCCTTTGAGATGCTTTTTAGCGGAGCAAACAGATGGAAGTCACAGGGCGACATGTCCGGCTGTAGGGCGGATGCTCAAGCTGCTCCCACTAGAACTTCGCCACTACACTTTGTGTGACCCTGGAGACGTGTAGACGCGCGTTATCTTGGAGCAGAATCACTCCCTCCGTGAGCACTACGTTTGCTCTTGATGGACTTGCGTTGGCTACGGAGTGTCTCACAGTACACGTCACTGTTAATGGTTTTTCCGTGCTCAAGGAATTCGATGAGTATCGGACCTCGGACGTCGAAAAAGACGTCGAAAATTTTTAGGGGGAAGGTGACGATGGATGCTTCCATTGCATGGTGTCCCGCTTTGTCTCTGGCTCAAAGTGATGGCACCAGCTCTCGTCACCGGTGACAATCCGCTCCAGGAAAGCAGGCTCTTCATTATACCGGAACAGGTGTTGCAGTGCTAGCCCCATACGTAGTTCCTTTTGCGGTTCGCTGAGCTTCTACGGAACCCATTGCGCACACACCTTCCAGTAACCCAAACTGTCGTGCACAATTTTCCACAATGTTCCAATGCTGGCCCCTACCATCACTGCCAACATTCGCATTGTGACACGTCGTTCACCTGGTCGATGAGTTCGGCCGTGATTACCGTGTTTGCCTGGCCTGGTCTCGGGTCATCACTCAAACACTCCCGGCCTTCACGAAAACGGGCACTCTGCTTTTTTCACTGAGTTGTCGGACACACAGTCTCTCCCATATACGGCCATCATCCGGCGATGAAAATCAGCCGGTTTAACACCTTCCGCAGTCAGAAATCGGATAACACCTAGCTGTTCATCCATCATCGAATTTTGCAATCTGAACGCCATGATGTCCTCACACTGCCGCGTCAATTGGATGGAACACACAACTGCCTGCTTCTCTCCCGCGCACGCGCACAACCGAGCCGGACACTACATTCGCGTCCCTAGATGTCGCACTACGTTATCCCAAAGCGGCATAATCAAATTTCAACCGGTTTGGTTGTTAAGACGTTTCGTACATTTTCATTTGAACACCCCTCGCAGAACATGGACCAGGAGAGCACGTTTGGCTTAGAACGTGGGAAGCAAGAGGGTCGTTTTGATCACGGGACAGTGTGATGAAAATCAAAAGACATTCTCCCAAAATAGAAGCGTATGCAAGAAATAACATGTTTGTTTATAGATGCCTAGTGCTCTACCTGTGGATAACCATTCTAAAAACGGATTACAAAATGAAACCACATTTTAAAACTGACAGCACATTGAGGTAGAAGCTGAAGATTCTAATTACATGGTTAATATTTAACATGCATAAACATTCCACTGTATTTTTTAATGTAAACACTGAGCTAAACAGTAATTAACATACAAATGCAATCACATTCACCGAACACCTACCTTAGTTCCGCAAAGCAGGATGTCCCTGAAAATAAGAAAGAAAAATAACACAGTTAGAAAATAAAAAAGTAGAGAATGCAAGAAAGTCATTCACGAAAATGTGATATAGGAAAGACAGAGTAAGATAAGAGAGAGACGTTTACATAAACGTGGACATAAATATAGTACTCGGCTACCAGTTTTAGGACTCAGTTATGCACATGCTCAGAGAAACTTAAAACCCTTCTCCTCCGGGAAGTAGTCACTTTATGGTGATTTACTGCAAGTTGTTGGGATAGTGCATGCGAATAACTCATTCTAGAAGAAGTAACCGAGTAACACTGACACCTAGAATATATTACAAAATTAATATGCAACACATTAGAATGAGGAATAATTATGTGTCCTACAAATGATGTGCACTGAGTTTTCGCTTATAGCTATAATGAAACTTGAATTGAATAAAACGATTTCGCTGTCCTATAAGAACAGGATTTTTTGAAATGTTGATTATGGCGCTGTAAAGATAACATTTAAAGCTTTATATAAACAAGCAAATGTTTCGGATATTAATCGATTATCTATATGGTGATTTAGTTGAAATTTATTCCTTTCTTTATGAAAGTTAAACGGAAATATACAAAATATTAAGCTATCATGTTTAATGAATGAATAAATCTCTCGATTGTTTATAATGAAGTCTATATATCACATTTAATATTATTCTCAAAAATAAGACAGTCCAGTACTCTGAGAAATGGTAATGCTAAACAAAACAATATATAACCATAAAAAGGTATATAAGCATAGCCCTTTAGTGAGTATTTTGTCAGATATGATCAGATATGAACTCTGAATCTCGGCTCTGATAGTTTTGCAGAGGTGAGCTCTACATGTATCCATGCAGTTAGCAGCACCGGTTTTCTTTGTTCAAGGTTACGAGTTCAATTCTGTCTCAAGACAATGATAAATGTGTTTCTGTTTGGTGGTCTCATATCGGTAGATATAAATCAATTATCGGTCAAAAACAAATCAATAAATTATGTTTATATGTCCATGGGCAGGTTATTCGCTACAAGCACAGCAGCCTTCTTTTCCCCTCATTTTTGGTTTCCTCTTTGTCTGTGTATGTGGACATTATTCTTAATATTTTTTATCACTTGGTCTCGTTTACTGACGAAACATTTTTTCCATTCACCTTTCCTCACAATATATATTTTAGCAAGCAGTTATTTTCTTCTAGTGAGAGGAGAACTAATCCTTTGCTCTTTCTTAGCTATTTCAACGTGATTTATCATTTTTCAACTCTTTCTAATAAGACATATTACTTATTTTGTATGTCTATTTCAAAGACTCCAATTTTGTCCATATCCATATCCATCCAAATGATGTCACACGTCCTTTCTCAATAATCCCTTTTAGTACCTTTTCTAAGTTCTACAGATGTTGCTTCTTTTCTGGTTTAAGCTTTGTTTGCAATTGCATTCTCTGAATTTTTAACAAATGACACGTAAAATGATGGAAGAATAACGTTTCGGAGTACCCCGACATTAATGTGACTCTGGAAGATAAATTTAACGACTATTATTATTGTTTGTCTTCATGTAAAACAGTCAGCATTTAGTTTTGGCTTACTATCCCGAGAGGTTAGGTTAGGTTTGGTTTAGAAGCCCTAAGCACCTCGACCATTACTGGTCCATTGTAGGTCCCTTTATTTTCTAATCTCTCAGAATGCCTGTATCCTTATTAAGTTCATGCAATTGTATTAACCCTCGGTTAAAACGTTTAATCCTTTGACTTGTAAGTGGCTCGCAGTCACACAACACTTGGTTCGCCGTTTCATCTGTTTTTGCATCTCATACAATTTGGATCAACTTCTTTACCCATCTTGTATTAAGTGTCCGTTGAGATAGCGGTGTCCTGTTATCATTCCAACCGTTCTTAAAATCAGTTTATGAGTGCTGCCTTTGTATAAATCATAGATTGTTTATTTCTGGATAGGCATCTATAACCTGCAATTGACTCCCAGTACTCCTGTTTTCCAGCAGTCTATCCAGTGATAAAACCCTCGAACATATCCATAGGATAATCCGAAAATGGGTTCTGGTCCGATTTTTGGAATAGCTTTTGTAGCCAAATCATCTGACCTTTCATTACTAAGAATTCCTGTATATCCTGGCACCCATAACAGTGATATTTTTATGTTCAGTCAGTTTCATGACGGACTCTAGGCACTCACAGTTTCGATTTGACTTCATTCGCTTCAAGACCTAAATGCAGCTTGACCGTCAGAAAGTTTAGTAATGGGCCCATTGACGTAACCCTTACATATATTTCCCCATTTGTTAGCCAAATAGCATATACTTCTGATACGCTATGTCATAAAGTTAATTAAGCAGAAGGTACTGGTAAATTACTCTGTGTAATCTACACTATTTATTATAGCCCATTTGTTTCGACCTGTTATTTTGGAAGATATTAATCTTAATAATTATATTTATTTTACTTTGTGTTTTTATAAGCACTACAACGTCTCAGAATGTTGGACTGTCCAATATATTCTCTCGGAATATATTTTCTACAATGCTGTAAATATTGTTTGTTTTGTAAATTAAAGGGAACTAAATAACCAGGCTGTCAATTAAAACAATTTCGTTCAACATATTTCTATATTGTATTTTGTGATATTGAAGTTACATCGTTATTAGTATACTAGGTGTTATCTGTAAACAGTTTAGATGATAGATATACATACATTGAGAAAGGCTCAACATATTACAAATATTGGCAATAAATTTATCAGAGTCCAAAAGAAAACTCCATGCACATCTGAATCAAGCAGTAAGATGTAAGACAGCTTGATACTCTGTCGGTATAATGAAATGTGTCTACAATTATGACGTAAATTGTATATTCGTTAGCTTCTTGATGGCTCAGCCGCATACATCGCACAATTTTTCTCTCCTTTCAAGTTTCTACAATAAAACGCACATTTAAAAGACAACCAATAAACTAGTAGGAGAATTATCTACGGTTAGAAATACACTAAAATGACAAACAGGGGAACAGAAAAATCAAAATCAAATCAAATACACTAGAATAAGTGGGTATAAGAAATGCTTTCGCTGAAGTAGGACACATGTTAAGCTTGAGAAAGTAAATAACATTTAAAAACATGCGAAAATACTGTGAAGTGTATAAAACCCGGGTTTCACATTGTGCTTTAGGCAATTTTGCCGCTTCATCACCGACCATTATTATTCAAAGAAATTATAACTGCAACGCCCGCAGTGTAAATCTTCATTCTAGTTTAACTACTATAACCATCCAGTTCAGTTGCTGATTTCGTCTTTGCTTGAAAAGAAGAGCAAATGTTGAACTACTTATAGGGAAATTAAAACCTTAACTGCTAGATCTGAAAATGAGATTTTAGCTTGTAGCCACGAGACACATACCTCGTTTGACATAACCTCCTTTATGAAGGACACCTGAATTCCATTGTCATTCTATAAAATGTATAGTTATTTACATCCTGTATAACCGTCGTTTACAACAATCTGACCATAATTTTATAACAATATATTCGTAAATGCCAACAAATAATTTATTCTGATACCTACTTGTATTCTTACATCGGTAGAGGGTACCTAAATTATAGTTTAAGCTATTATCGGGCTGAGCAGAATGATAAGCTTCAATCCTCTTTGTGAATCGACAAAATATGCTTCGTAAATACAGGTCGGCAGTTGGATATGACGGTTTTTAGAACGCGCTCGTTTCTAGCGGTTTTAAGTGACGTAACCAGCAGTGTTACTAATACGATCGCTAAACAATGCAATGGCTTTTCTCAGTGCTATGAAAGATAATATGAATATCTGGTCTGTGGCAGTTAGTGTGTTTGCAGTAAGACATTTTTGAGTTGCAATCGACCAGTCATGTGCAGAGAAGATTTATAAATGAACTTACCATCGCACCGCATGAAAGAATTCCGTCCCGAAACACTATCCTAAAATGGGTGAGTAAATTTAACAATTCTGGCAATGTTTGTGATAAATTTATTGGTGTGCAAAAACAGTCCGCACGCCTGAAAACATTGCTGTGCAGCAAAGTCAATTTGTTCTGCAAGGCGACAGATGTTTTCGCCGTGTCCTATACCGTGACCTCAAATTTCATTCGTACAAATTTAAATTTGTGCATCGAGTTAAACCAACCTCCTCGAATGCAGTTTAGTAGACAGTTTACTGACATTTTGAATTCTAATCTGGATGTTCTGAACAGACTAATTATGTCTGATGAGACACATTTCCATCTTTCTGGTTAGGTGAGTAAACCGAGTTTTCACTACTGGAGTGATGAAAAACCCATAAAAGTGTGGATTGTGCAATGGGAAAAACCACCAACAATGCTCACAGTGTTGGACATTCCTGGAGAAATTAATTATGATGATGTATTATGGTTACAGCAACATGGTACTACAGCGTCCATTGCCCATGGCTCGATGAATTGTCTGCGAAATATGTTTCTGGGACGCATAATTTCACGATTAGGAGACTGGCCGCAGCTGATCTGACCGAGATGATTACCTCCTATAGGGTATTTGAAACGCAAGGTGAATTGCAACAATCTTCGCATCATCATCCAGCTGAAAGAAAACAAAAGGGACGAAATTACTGCCATCGAACCTGTTTTGTTGGGGCGAATCATCCAGAACGTTTACACCAGATTGCCGTGGAGGCTTTACAAAATGCAGTTTTTAAAAAGTAATGAAACATTGATAAACTGCATTGTACTAGCTTACTTCCAGTATATGTGCTTTCTTTTAATTAATTATGAGTGTCCCACAACAGGTCTGCATAAACCGTCATATACCACTTTCGCACTCTATACAAATAAGTAAAGTAAAACTTTTAAAGCAAATCTCATTACTTACCGGTTTATTTGTGTAGGCGGTATCTAACTATGAAGAAACCTGCTCAGTGTAGTAAACGTTTCCATTTACTCAAAAGCTTATCGGTTTCAACTCAGGAATATCACAATAAAAAGACAAAACTTTTGTTTATTTAATTTATCGTGTGTTGCGTATTCCAGAGGGCGGTTTTCATTCGGAATTTACCTTGCGATTCTAAATGAATATTATATCAACTGTAAACTGAATTCATCTGGAATTAAGAGACATCGTACCGCGACCCCAGTCAGTCTCAGTCGCCCAATCGATCGGCGGGCATCTTGTGTTGCTGTGGATACACGGACCCGCTTCTCTGCTTAAAACTTTGTTTCTATATAAGTAATAAAATTTGTTACCAGACCTGTCTGCTTCTACTGACACTTGGTAAACATTTGCTTATGAAAATTTCATTTCTACAACAGTAACGGCTTAATTGCGTGTTAGAGCACTGAGTGTCCACGAAGAAAAATACCAAGAGCAACGCGGGGACTTATCGTCGACCGGCTCGAGCGCTTTCAAAGATTTAAACTCTGAATACCCTACAATGCATCTTAAATCTAAGCAAATGCAAGGTATGGATAAGAATATGTATATAATATCAACCAGGTAAAACTATACTTTAGTAAATTCATAATATACAACGAACATAAGTATATTTGGTGTAGTTATACATAAGCAAAAACGATCATTAAAATACGAACCACATTAACGTTGATAAACAAAAGTTGTGTCCTTTTATTGCGATGTTTATCTACTCGTCGAGGGCATAATTATTAAATTCTATTTGATACGTTGAACAAATTGAAAGTTTTAGGTATCTAAATGAGTTCCATTTCTTCACGGCTATCTTCTATATAAATATACCGGCAGATAATAAACTTTGCTTTAAAAAGTCCTTCCTCCTTAATGTTATTCGAAAGAGGGACAAAATGCTTCCTGTGAAAATAATGCATAAAGCTATCGTCTTTTAAAATCCACTATTTGTGTCTCCGCATTCCGCCTGAAAATAGATTTAACCAGAATTTTGCCACTTTTTGCCAAAATAAGAATACGTAGATGTTAGTTTGAGTGATTTGAATGGTGTTTCCCAAAATATTCTTTAATAATTGCGGCTATATTCTTTAAAACACAGCTATATGGGCTGATTCTCTTACCCAATTTTCGAGGTGTAAACATTTAGCCGGGTGCACAGTTGCGAGTCGAACACCGTCGCGAGGTGCATATATTGAGAGTTTTTGCGGAATTCCGTAGCGTAACCTGAGTTTGGCCTTGTGTGTAAACGCTTGATCTAATCTAAATCGGTTTTCTTTCGTCACATCAAACGAATGCTGCGTTTCCCAAGTATGTAGCAGCATCGCGAGTATTTCTCTTTCGATTCTTGACAGCGACACAGGTCGGGACAGGCTCTCTCTCACGTATTTTACATTTTATAGGATGACAATCGACTTCAGATAACCTCTATAAAGGTGCTTGTGACACTTGCACCGGGCATGACATGCCAGTGATGCTATAGCCATGTGTTTCAAAGCTAGCACTTTAAATTCGAATCCCATTACGAGCTGTTCAGATTTTTCCTCCACTAGGTAATTCAAGATGCACGGTCAAGTTAGCTGCTGATAGGTGTTAACCTAGAGTCAGTCCAATAACTGCAACTGTAATATCTGCCTTAAAAGAGAGTTCTTTATATCTGTTTTCGGACATTTACTAATCGCCAATGGAGAGAGAAGAAAGCAGGTATTTGAATTGTTAACGTTTACAGATGAATGATTCCGTGAAGTATAGTTTTACCATTTTGGTAATTACTACAGTTTGCTGTTTTCCTAAACTTATAGTAAGAGTATTATTAATAAAGCAGTATTCTCTTTTAATGTGCTTTTGAGAAAAAATAATCGAAGACAATTTAACTTGAGTAAGGTTAGTTTTTCCTTTATTCCTAGTATTTCTGGAACACCTGTTTTTTTGGAAATGGAGAAAATAATTTAAAAGTTCTATAACTCTCTATCTAAGTTAGATTTTGCCCATAAGAAATAAAAATAAAAACAAACGTAATATAAACTAAGAAATGCTGCAAACTCCCTGGGCAAACAAGACTTTTATTTGAAAGTTGAAAAGTTTTTCATAAGGTATATTGGACACTGAAAACAAGAGCATAGAATCGTAAATATGGCATTACGAATGTGAGGAACTTGAAAACAAATCTATCGAAGAGATGCAGCTTACTTTATAAAACGGCTGAAATAAAACTTGTTTTTGGAATTCTCAAACCCCCTTTATGATTAGGAGCATACCATGAAGTTTTTCAAAAGCACTTCTTCTCTTCTGCTGAAATTTAAACATTGACAAACAATTTAAACGGATCTATGACAAACAGACAATAAAAATAAACACTCAATAACATATAATAGAAAACATGAATTGAATCATACTGTAGAAACATTTATGAAGGATACTCTAAAGCGTTTTTCACGAACATATTTATAATCCAATGTGTGATTAAAGTGAACGGAAGAAAAGGGAAGAAACAGAAAAGTAAGAGTAAGAGAGGAAATGATAAAGAACTAGATATAATCCTTTTTGTAGATAGACATGAAGGAAAGAGAGAAAAGTAATGTAAGAGAAAAGAGGCTTGTTAGGGACAGAGAATAGGAAGAGAGAAAGAAGCAAATGAAGTAGAAAGAAATATATTTTAACAGCTATCTATCGTACACTCTATTTCCTAAGATGCAAAAGCATGCACGTCTATGCAGTAGTGAGGTATCGAGCACACAGGATACCATAAAGAAGTATAATTAACATAACGAATATAAATGCTGATAATAAAATATAATAATGAAAATTTCTTTGTATTGTATTTTAAAGGTCAGCGCGTCTAATTGCCAAACCTGAGGTCTCTGGGTCAGTTCCCAGAATACCATGGGATTTAATTTTAGGATCATTACGTGATAACCATGGCCTGGTTAAATTAGGTTCTTTTAGGTTTAAAACCTTCCCTGACACTTTACTCCACCTTTATATACACCCCTCATCTCCAGGGTGCAGATGAAGTTACGCCTTAAACACGGCCCAACTTAAGAAGTCCATTGCAACTCCATCACTTCTGAAAGTGATCAAGACCATGGGTAATACTGGATCACTGCTTTCAGCAAAATCTTCAAACTTTTATAAACTTATCATATTGTGCAACAAATAGCGTGATAAATATATACGTCAGTTTTGTCTCTACTAATGTAAATGTAACCAAAAGCAAAATGGAGTATTGTAGTGGGTAGAAAGGTAACATAAAAGTAACTTTCAGAAATCACAACTCGTTGTTATGATGTCAATCGTCACTTGAATTGCATTGAAACTGACCATCTACATGGGAACTATTAGCGGCATTCTAATGGTTCTAAGCATGACCTAGAGATGTCGTGAATATGCTCAAATTTGTATGATATCGATTAAGTATCATCTTTTAGATGGCGCGATGAATGTTTCAGACGCATAGTGTAGTCGCATATGTGACGATCGTGTAAACAAAGTAATGTTAACATTTTTTATAAAATGTATAAAACTTAAATAAGAGTTGTTATAGAATATTTAGTTTTGAAGGATTTGTCCCCAAAAGCAATGCAAAAGGATTTAGATTCGACATTAAAGGACTCTTTCCCTTCGTTTTCTAAGGTTAAAATGTGGGTACCTAAATTTGAGTGGCCTACATCCATTAAGAAGATGAGCGGTCAGGGCGTTCCAAACTGCTACGACCGAAGGGATTTTAACAAAGATTCATTATGTCATGTTTCATTATCGCCCATTGTAGATACACAAACTGGCTGACATTGCGAAGACCTCCAGAGGCCATGTCCACTATATTTATATGACGTTTTGTGTATGAGTAAGCTATCCACTCGATTTGTGCCACGTTTATTAATAATGGACCAATAGCACATTCGGATGAACATTTCTCAATAGTGTTTAGATTTGCTGTTTAAACGGTTGCGTTGTTTAAACGCAATTGCTGTGAGTTTCTCCGATGATTCACAAAAATAGATAAAGATATATTCATCACTATACACCAGAGATGAAGGAGCGGTCCAAACTGTGGGTAGCAACAGGTGAATAGAACCGAACAGTGTTTAACGCCCATTACTGCATATGGCGCCACACGTGGTGGACACTGATGATACATGGAATGAAATGATAATTTGGAAAGGAAATTTAAAAAGGAAAGTCTTCAGACCAAAGTTTACGGTATCTCCATGAATACTGAGGAAAGCGTGGAGAAAACCTCAGTCAGGAGGAGGTCCTGGCGAGCTTTGAACTGCAGTTCGTTGACAAATCGTACCTTAACGACCTCAACTACCCTGTTGGTACGATAAGTGAAAGGATAAAGAAAGCAAAAGCGTTCTATTTGAAACAAAATTCATGGACACGGTTTTCTGGGATTCTCATTGTGTGGTGTTCATAGACTAACTCCAGAAGGGCTAACCATCACCGGTTGTTTAATTTATGCAACTTATTCAGCCGCACATGTGACTTGGGCTCGTCATCGCCCACTTTACAGTTCATGTACGTATTCTGAAAACTAATAATCTACATTCATGTTAAAAATCGGTTTAAGGGACACAAGTTGCTGAGCGGCGATGTTCATCCCAATATATAGTCTCCTCTAGAGATAAACTGATTTTATGAAGCACACAATGAGAAAAACACTTATCGAATGATTCCAATGTCAAAATTAGCTAAAAAAGCAACCACTTAAGAGATTTGGCACAACCTGAAATGAGGGTTGCACAATCATGTCAAACACAAGATATTAAATATTTTAATTCTGCCTTGAATTGCATCTCATAGATTTAGCTACAATAAATAAAAACTTGTACAGCAATCTAATTAACAAAGTTAATACAAGCTTTTCTAAAAGATAGAACAGTGTCATTTAAATTTCGAAGCGGTTTCAAGTTCACCATAATTAAAGTTAGATTAAGACATCAAAAGACGACAAATATCAGGTTGCTAACTAGCTGAATCGTATTCTTTGTTCCGCGTTAGGATGTAGCGAGGCAGTTCAAATGTTACACAGCAACTTGGCACTCACTCTCTCTCCCCTTCTCTCTGCTTCCTTTACAGCTTTGAGCTTTGGACTTGAGATTCATTACTTTGAGGTAAAATATGTCTGAAACGTTAGAAATAAATTATACTGGCTTATATTTTAAGTAAGTTAGAAGAAATTAAAAATAATATTCGTGTTGCTCTTCTGGACATATTTAAGAAATGATTAAGATTAAATACGTAAAACATTTTCCTACAGCACCCAATACAGTACATTAAATCATGAAATACCTGATAATATATACTGAGTAATGATAAGCAAAATGTAATAAATAAAATAAATATAACAACTACCATAGTCGTTGCGAAATATTATTCCAATCTTAAGGCATCCCTAAGAAGCTTTTATACAATGAAATATTTCTATACATCCCAATTTCAATCCAAGTCGACCTGTTGCTTTCAAAACTTTCTACAATTTCTTTATATGGTGCAAAAATAGCTAAGTACGGGAACAAATAAACAGTTTATAAGAATCCCAGATGCAAAAGAACTTTTTTAGATGGTGGAGGAGTATAAACGGTCCATATGTACACGTTAATCATAGGTTAGAGAAACACAGGAGAAGCTGATGCACCTAAAAGATGATTCTACTGCGAGATAAAATATATTTGGAACTTATTGTTAGCGATTTTGAGTCGATGTCACTGTTCAGAATGCGTAGTCGATTATCACACTCATATAGAAACATGCCTCAAAATTGTACTGTGCCCTCTATAGGTTACAAAACTTCATGTTCCAAAAATTAGCTGTTTTTATCAACCGCAAGCACCCAGGTAGAGCTTCGAAAATATCGGGTCGAAGTAGTCGAGGCGTATGACGTGGACATCCCTTATATGCAGCTCGGCGTTCCGGATGAGTGAAAATGATCAATCTTAGACTTACGTGATATGCAACACGATATTCTTCCATTAAAATGCAAAATTTATACATTCAACGAGAATCGAACCCTGCGCTCAGAATTCGTATCCCAGCAAACGCGGCAATCGATTCCGAAGTTTAAATATAATAGCTTTTTAATATTCTCCATATCGACACTTAATAGCCGATACCATTTAGAGTACATTTTCTTCGAGTTAGAGCGAATCTGATACGCGTATATGCGGATACGAAGATTTGTTTTGCATATTTAATAAAAAGAAACCCTATCAGCATCGAACCGAAGTCTCCAAAGCATCCACAGACCCTCATACAAAGATAGAAAAGCTTGACGGTATTAATGGACATTCAATCATACAGTAGTGTTTATTTTTGGTATCATATAACCCTAATTAATTTGTCAACATTGACTTGATTTATCATGTATTGCATATGCTAATATTAATTTGGATTTGCGTTTAACCCGCATAAGGCCACTACTCTGGATCCCAGGCTAAACGAACGTTTTAGGAAATAGGACACTGATGCAAACACAGTGAAAAGTCAACACAAACGCACACTGCTAACTGTTACAAAGGCAGGGTCGCTAGGATATCAGAATTCAAACATAAGTAATTCACTTTCTTCTTCTCCCTTCAAGAATTAGGTGATATCACGTATTCCGGTCTCATCATTAAACCAGCTCTTGTGAGGTGATTCTTTATCACATTGGTAATTAATTTTCCTCTTTGGGAATCTATCATCAGCTATTCTGTCGACGTGATCTTTGCAGTTTGTTGTATTTTCATCAGTCCTGTCGTTAACAGAAAAAATATTCAAATATGATCATAGTGTTTCATTTGTTATTTTATAAGCTTTAGTGAGTCCTTTTATGTGTCTCTTTTTACATTGCTTTCCTTCACACTGTGGCCGCCGTCGCAGCTCGGACTTCCGCCGAAACAGATGTAATATCCCCGAAACCACTTCAAGTTCTCATAGTTACAATCACAATGATAATAAGCACATGGAAATGTTGGAAATGTTGTCCTTCTCTATCCATATATTTCTGGCATTTTCTCTAGAAACGTTCGTTTGCTCTGGAGAGTTCGATATCCGAAATTGAATGAGTTTCTCGCCTGATGTTTTAGTTTTCTTACAATGTATGGGGTTTGTTGCATACGTCTCAGTCTTCCGCTTTCCCATGGATAAAACTTACATACAGCTCAATCAGGGGGTTCATGAGGGCAATAATTCTTTACTAATTACCCTATCTTCAAAAGTTTCCTGAAATGTAATGAATGAGCAGCCATAGCGGTAGCAAAGTCTTGGAAAAAACGAAAAAAACTTATGTGTTACACTCACATGACTTTCTCTACTCTTGTACAAACTATTTTTACAAACTCTTATTCTTCATCTATTTCATATTAATCGAGATAAACATTTGCAGAAACGATCTTTTGACATGCAAAGAGAATTACATTTTACACATAGGGACCAGTTCTAAAAATATTTGTCTATCGCTTAAGGCGTACTATGTTCGCCTTGTTTTGTGTTTGCAAGGACAATATAGGAATACAGTATCCTTTAAGCATCCACATATATCTTAATAGCTGGTTGCTAGGTGCAGCACCATTCCCTTTGCCACAGATTAATACTCTTTGCATATCCAAGACAAAAAAATGAATAACGAATTCCCATTTTAGAAAACAAGTATTGAAAAATTTAAGGGAATAACAAGCAATATCTCGAAAATGGTTCACTCAACTAAAAAAATGTATATGACATAAATTGTGTATTTTAACGCGATCTACATTTTTTGTGTAGTAAAATTTTGTCTATCTCTTATGGTTTACCAGTTATGCAAAAGTCGTTCACAATGGAGAATACTTTTGGAGACATTCCCAGAAAATTCAAGATATACATTTTATTTGTCACGAAAATATCTTAAACATATGATATTCTAATCAAAATCGTTACAGCCATTTTTGAGAAAATTAAACTTTTCGAAAAATCTTCCATGTAAAGGGTAATCTGGGGTGAGGGGATTTTCTTGAAAACCTTCGTGTCGCATCTCTGGAAGATACTGAACCTAAATACCAAGTTTGGTGTTTATCCAACTGTTCGTTTCTGAGTTATGCTGTTCACAGACACACACACACACACACACAGACACACACAGACAGACACACAACACGGACATGTTTACAAAAATGCTTTTTTTTTGGATTCAGGGTGTCTCAAAACATGTATTTCCGGTGAAATCTTGGTATCGAATTTTTGGGTGAAATACAATACTTCCCTTACTTACTGTACGTAGTAGAGAAAGTAAAAATTAAATTGAGCTTTATTTGTGTACGATCTTTAACTACTATGGTCCTTTGCGTCCAATTCTATTTTGGGCGTGAGAGACCGGAAATTTTGCTCAGAGGCCTCTTTATCGGGCTTGAAGTTCTTTTACGTGCCGTATATCTACAACAGGGGACCACCGCTGCACTTACGTACCAAAGGAAGCCATGCTAAGGATTTTTACGCCTGAAAACATTCACCGCCCTACGCCGACTTTGAACAGGCGACCTCGGGAACGATGGTACCCGTAGATCACGGAGGACGACTTGGAAAAAAAACTGACATTCAAGATCGGTCAGCTGTTCAAAAATGATGTGATTAAATAATTTTTGTAACGCTCTGCATTTGTTGTTCGTTCAAAAAATATGAGTCCTATTCTATATGCATATACGCCACATCAATTTTCGAGTCAGGTAAGGAAATTTCGTGTGTAAAATCGGGTTTCTCTGTGCTCAAATATCTGTTACTTTGCGTATACAACAAACCCCATACACTATAAGAACAGAAAGGAAACCTCAAGCGAGAAATTCGCCCAATTTCGGATATTTAACCCTCGAATGTGAGTGAAAATTTCCTGAGGAAATGCCATAAATTTGTGGATAGAGAAGGGCATTTTCAACATTTCTTATAATAAGGTATGTGCTTATCATTGTAATTGTAACTACGAAAACATGAAGCGGATGCGGGGATATTACAACTGTTACATCGGGAATCCGAGATGCGGTGCAGGTGCGCGGGTAGCCGTGCGGTAGCTTTATTTTGTAGCAAAAGCGTTGTATAAGATTATGGCTGTGCCTACTGTATTACAACGCTCTGAAATGTGAATAACGAAAAGAGAGAATCATGTGATTTATTTTCTTTTACCGTTTAAAACCATTTGCTCATTGTTGGTATACATCAGTTGTTACTGTGAGTTAACATGTTGCAGAGTGACTTCTGTGTCATAAAACACAAATAAGTGTGACATTGAATATGGTTCTGCAAGTGTCCCGAAGATAAAAATTGGTAGCTCCGGGCACAATAAATTCTGCAAGAGAGGAATCTATATTCTCCTTCATATTTAACACGCGTAATAGAAGATAAGAATGCAAAATTAAAGGCCAGTGTGAACATTTCAGAACGAATAAATCATTGTAATGCTGCAAGGAAGTCAAAGGGAGTAAAAGGTTTAACTAAAACACTCTCACAACTTTCTTCCATTATACAAGATGAAAGGAAACTTATTACATTCCTTCTAATATGTACTTCATAGAGGTATTACAAACAAAAGGGTATAATAGCATTTTGTTCTGTGATCAGCCGTTTTCGAAAAAATCTGATGTGTTACACTCACATGACTTTCTCTACTCTTGTACAAACTATTTTTACAAACGCTTATTCTCCATATGCTTCATGTTAATCGAGATATCGAGATGTCAATCTTATTGCTAAGTTTCTTGTAGATGCAAGGAAAATATGGTAGGTTTTAAGCGATAGTCAAATATTTTAACGCTGGTTGCTATGTGACGCATTCCATTCTCTTTGCATGTCCAGGACATAAAAAAATGAATAACGAATTTGAGAAAAAGTATAAGTATTGGAAAATTTAAGGAAATAACAAGCAATATCTCGAAAACGGTTCACTCAACAAAAGAAATGTATATGACATAAGTTGTGTATTTTAACGCAATCTACATTTTTTGTGTAGTAAAATTTTGTCTATCTCTTATGGTTTACCAGTTATGCAAAAGTCGTTCACAATGAAGAATACTTTTGGAGACATTCCCAGAAAATTCGAGATATACATTTCATTTGTCATGACATTACCCTAAACATATGATATTTTCATCAAAATCGTTAGAGCCATTTTTGAGAAAATTAAAATTTTCGAAAAATCTTCCATGTAAAGGGTAGTCTGGGGTGGGGGGATTTTCTTGAAAACCTTCGTGTCGCATCTCTGAAAGATACTGAACCTAAATACCAAGTTTGGTGCTTATCCGATTGTTCGTTTTTGAGTTATGCTGTTCACAGACACACACACACACACACAGACACACAGACACACACACACACACAGACACACACACGGACATGTTTCCAAAAATGCTTTTTTTGGATTCAGGAGGTCTCAAAACGTGTATTTCCGGTGAAATCTCGGTATCGAATTTTTGGGTGGAATGCAATACTTCCACTACTTACTATACGTAGTAGAGAAAGTAAAAACGTAGCTGTTTCTCCGAATTATATAGTTTATTCCACGAGAATGTATGAAGATAATAGGTTGTTGCTTCTGAAATGTTGACTTACCATTCACCCAGTATATTCTACGGAAGCCAGGATATTAGTAGCCTTGACCTTGTGATCGCTGGTTGAGGAAGTTATTCGAGACCTAAAGAAGCTAATAACATTACGAAAGCCTAATTTCACACTCGAGTAGCATTGATACGATCTTCCATGCAGGACACTTGCCGAAGTACATAGCAAAAGAAAATTTCCCTAGAGTATCGGTTTCTCATCCCGGCATTGCATGTTGCAATTTGCATTTATAATATGAGGCCAAGGTTTAAAGATACTATTTACTTTTTCAAATAGCTTTAATGGTTTCAGTAAGAATAGAAAGAAACCCATACGCAAGTTTTTCACATATTTAATCTTCGTCGAAATATATTCTTCTAATTTTATGCCTTAATTTATAATTCGTATATTTGTTTCATTTGGAAGCGCTGCAGATATTCGTCATATAACTAGCATCAGAAAATTTGGCTTTCTCATACGCGGACAATTTGCGAATTAAATTCTCTAACTCTAACTATAATTCTCTGACACAGTTTCAAACATCTCACATTCTCTGATTATGCATAATGTATTTTCCGAATCTCCTCTCTGTCTTTCTCTCACTCATACATACATATGCTCAACAGAAATATCTCTATATGCAATATAAGCTACGTGTATGTGATATATGAAGGTGTGTGATATAAGCTTTTTATAGCATTTTTTTTCCAGTTCTGCGTGCCTTGTATAATCTGGTGAAGCTGCAAACATGGAAATTTTGCCGAAAAGGAAGCGCTCAAAACTATCTCCGTTAGAAGCATACACGCATAAACACATAATTGCATTTAACCTAGAATGCGTTGATGTATCCCTGGAGAATGTCATATTGTCTCGCATCCTTGCACAGTACGGATAAGAGGTCACTTTATACTTTCTCTACTCCTATAGTAAGAGGGGAAGTATTGTATTCCACCCAAAAATTTGATACCGAGAAGTCACCGGAAATACATGATTTGAGACCCCCCTGAATAAAACAAATGTTCAGAAAAAGGTGTGTGTGTGTGTGTGTGTGTGTGTGTGTGTGTCTGTGAACAGCATAAGTCAAAAACGAAAACTCGGACACTTGGTATTTAGGTTCAGTATCTTGCAAAGATGCGACACGAAGATTTTCAAGAAAATCCCCCAACACTAAACTACCCTTTACATGGAACATTTTTCGAAACTTTTTTTTCTCAAAGATGGCTCTAACGATCTTCATTAAAATATCATATGTTTATGATATTTTCATGATAAATGAAATGTATATATTGGATTTTCTGGGAATGTCCCAAAAACTCCTCTTCATTCTGAATGGCTTTTGCATAACTGGTAAACCGTAAGAGTTAGATAAAATTTTTGTACACAAAAATATAGATCTCATTAAAACACACAATTTATGTTATATACATTATTTTCTCTAGTAAACCATTCCGAGATATTCCTTGTTATTTGTTTGAATTTTCCAGTACTTATACTTTTTCTCGAATGGGAATTCGTTATTCGTTTTTTACTTTCTCTACTACGTATAGTAAGTAGGGGAAGTATTGTATTCCACTCAAAAACTCGATACCGAGATTTCGCCGGAAATACATGTTTTGAGGCCTCCTGAATCCAAAAAAAGTATTTTTGGAAACATGTCCGTGTGTGTGTCTGTGTGTGTGTGTGTGTGTGTGTGTGCCTGTCTGTGAACAGCATAACTCAGAAACGAACAGTCGGATAAACACCAAACTTGGTATTTAGGTTCAGTATCTTCCAGAGATGCGACACGAAGGTTTCCAAGAAAATCCCCACATCCCAGATTACCTTTTACATGGAACATTTTTAGAAAATTATAATTTGCTCAAAAATGGCTTTGACGATTTTGATTAAAATATCATATGTTTAAGATATTTTGATGACACATGAAATGTATATCTCGAATTTTCTGGGAATGTCTCCAAAAGTATTCTTCATTGTGAACGACTTTTGCATAACTGGTAAACCACAAGAGATAGACAAAAGTTTACTACACGAAAAATGTAGATCGCGTTAAAATACACAATTTATGTCATACACATTTTTTTTGTTGAGTGAACCATTTTCGAGATATGGTTGTTATTCCCTTAAATTTTCCAATACTTATACATTTTCTCAAAAGGGAATTCGTTATTCCTGGTAATGCAAAGAGAATGGCATACTCCACATAGCAACCAGCTCTTAATATATTTGACTATCGCTTAACGCCTACCAATTCCTCTTGCATCTACAAGAAAATTAGCAATAAGATTAACATCTCGATGTCTCGATTAACATGAAGCATATGGAGAATAAGCGGTTGTAAAAATAGTTTATACAACAGTAGAGAAAGTCATGCGAGTGGAGGAACACAGATTTTTTATCTTACACCGCTTTCCTCACAGAAACGAAACTACTTCGAACCATCTCGTATAATGCAAGCAGAGTTGTTGGGAAGCTATAATAGGGAAACGAAGCTGGTCCTTAATGAGTAAAGCGTACCTCGTTTTGAAACTTTACTTTTACTCTCTCTTCTACGTGCCAAATTTGGTATTTAAGTTCAATCTTTAAAGATGCGATACGAAGATCCCTTACACCAATCCCTTTACAGGGAAAAATGTCCCTTACCTTTTATTATCTCAAAAACGGCTTTAATGATTTTGATTAAAATGACATTTAACATATTTACATGACAAATACAATTTGGATATATCTCAAGTTGTCTGGAATAGCCTATAAGCTCTGTTTATTGAGGATTTTAGTATAATTTTGTATAACGAAACCATAAGATATATGTAAAACTTCCCATACAAAAAAGTAGGTCTGTTTAAAACACACAATTTATTTCAACTCAGCCATTTCCGAGATATCCTTTTCTACTGGCTTAAATTTTTGTCCTGTTAATAAGGTGATGTCGCTATTTAGTTATTTTTCGCGATTATGGAAAGGGCAATGCATTTCAAGGCCAGTATATAACGTCCGCTTTTAAAATTTGGCTATCGCTTCCGTTTCCTGTAGTTATTCCCCTTGTAAGTACAGAATGTGTAATGCAACGAATTCTACAAACGTTTATCCAAATTAGCTCGAAGTATGCAGAAATTTAAGCCTTTGTAAGAATATCTTCTAGAAACAAATGGCAGTGGAAAGAGAAAGTAATCTGAACGTAACACATCCGAGTTTATATTATCTTTTTCAACACATGCAAAACGTAATTGACGTGGATAAAGCTGCTGATGAAATTGAAAACAGATCCGTAACATGCATTTTATCTCCCATATTTGTTTAAGAGAGAGCTTACAGGTATCTCACGGTTTGATACGGTTTAAAAGGCGCAATAAAATAAAAGAAGCTTAAAACTAAACATTTTCATGGACAGTTTCTATCCTATTTCATTAAGGTAGAAAAAAAGGCCACTAAATTATGTATCTATTCAGATGTTTTTCACAGACTGAATTTTTCCACAAATATTTTACTCCAGAGAGGTACAGTTCGGCTAAATTATTTCTTTTTAATTGGATCGGGAAAGCTAGCATATGCGTTTATACAATCCGCTTAGCTTATTATAGGCATCCGTAAATTATTTCCTTCTTAATTAATAGAAAACTGAAAAATATTGATGTTCTACTCCCTCAATCTAGGTATGCTCGTTAATTTAAGCTTTTAAGTATTTAAAATGACCTCCTTCAATCTATGCCGTCGTAAAAGCTTCAGTAAAGAAATTATTGCTTACATTTTGGGTTTATACCGGAGGGTAAAAATTTTGTGGCGTCAAACATGAACTGGCATAATGACTTATTGTTATAAGCTTCTTTGTACAAAAAAAAGCTTTTAATTTTGAGAAAAATATACACATAAACTCTTTTGGATTATGATAACATTTATTATAGAAATCATTCACTTAGCGTCATAAAGACAGATTAATACACACTGGAAACTGTTTTTAATTTTTATCATTTATGGTTTCCGTAATATTTTTATATAAATTGCTGACTGACTCTGTGGTGTGCTAATAAGTATGCTAGCCTCCAAATCCAGAGATCCCAGTTTCAAATTCCGGATGGAGGATGGGAATTTTCTTTAGCCAGGAAAATTTCCTAACCTCCCTAGATTTTTTGAAGTATGAAAGACAGTCCGAATGTACGTGTGTGTGTGTGTGTGTGTGTGTGTGTGTGTGTGTGTTTGTGCGCGCGTGTGTGTGTTATAAATTAATACAACCCAATAATTATCACAGACAGCAAACAGTGAACCCGTTTCTAGTGAGCAATTGTTCCAAAGGAAAACCGCCAATATGATCCAAGAATGTTAAAGTCAGCATATAAATGGAGAAAGAAAAGACAGGAAAAAAAAAAGAAAGAAAAAGAAAAGAGCCTTTCGGCGGTGATATGAAAATAATTTCATATGTGTTTAAAAGTTCAAATGTTATACCAGACTGCAAGATAATTAACAAAAGTAGTTATTATACTATTAATCGAAAAATCAATTTATGAACTTGGAGCAGCATGTGAAATGTTATTTTTACAATGCTTTAGATCCTTTTGACATCTCATTTCACTATTTGTAGTGGGCAGAAACCGTGTTTGGAGCAACAAATATACAAGTTGGTGCCGTTCATAGAAAAAATTACGGAATTCGTTATTTGGCAATATTAAAGAAGAGACAAGACACGTGTTGTCGGAGAAATGAAGTTCAAAGCTATGATATTTATTCCACTACATAATGTTCTCTGCTTAGAGATGACTAAATACACAATACATTTTTAACATGTTCGATACGTTTTTCTTAATATATTCAAAGTACAAATACTTTGAATGTAATCTGATTTACATGAGTGGTTTCAGTATAGATTTGTAATCCATCCCCCCAAAACAACCATACAACCATGCGCTCGATTTATAACCGGGCCACATATTGCATATATGCGTAGTTCGCTTTCACTCTGTATATTTCCGCAACGCACTAATGCGAATGATCCGCTTAAGGACATGTTTATCACCTGCTTTATACGGTGTCAGTTTCTGCATTCATTCATTCATTATCTGTTTACCCTCCTCTTATGTAGGACTTACACTCCCCCCCCAGGACTTACAAGCGGGTGCCTGGGGTTAGAGTCCCGTCGAGGAGCAGATACTCATGGATCAGACAGAGCATCCAGGATGGGTGATCAGCCCGATGCCTGGTATGGGATGAAGGAAGTAGATGAAACGAAACGTTGGTGAAATGGATGAAAGGAAAGGTGATGATGGAGCAATTGGTGGAATGAATGGCGGGGGAAACCGGAGAACCCGGAGAAAACCCGCGACGCCGCTTCGTCCACTACAAATCCCACATGCAGGTCCCTGGGATTGAACCCGGGCCGCCTAGATGGGGAGGCGAGCGGTCTAACCACTCGGCCACGGCGCCGGCTTTCTGCATTCAGTTCTAGCTGTAAAGTCTAGAGTTTGTTCATTGTGCATTTCAAATGTGTAAGTTTATTCAAAACATTTGTGTTGTGTGTGAATTACTTCAGAGTATTCTTATTATTCTTAGTATTTTTATTACTATTGCTTTCTTCTGTTGTTGTTATTAGTGCACTGAAATATCTACCGATAAGTTCACGTTTGAACAAGGAATTTTTATGTACGATACACACTTAAAACCCAAACTATGTAGACAGGCGTGTAGACAATTTCAGGAAAAATTTCCTGGTACTCCAGTTCCAGGTAGAAAACATGTCTGGTTAATAAGCTTAGGAACAGGATTGTTAAACGCTAAACCTAAGAAGCGAAGAATGCATGTTCTAACGGAGGAAAAAATGAACAAAGTTGGTGTATCATTGGAACGCTCTCCAAAGAAGTCTCTAAGACGCGCTGCATAGCAAGTGGGTATTTCAAAAACCTCTATTCATACAGCTGCTAAACTTTTAAAATTGAAACACCACAGAATGAGTACAGCTCATAAATTACAATTTCGTGACCACAAAAAAAATGTATAATTGGATTTCACAATAATAGTTGACCCATATTTAGTAATTTTCTCAGATTAGGCATGCTTTCATTCAAATGGTCACGTCTCACGACAAATATGTATGGAGCACACAGAATCTTCATTTTGTTCATAAATTTCGTTGCATGAAGTAAAAGTCGGTGTATAGAGTGCTGTAACAGCAAAACGGATAACAGGGCCCATATTTTTTCAGTCATACTGTAAATTCGGAGAGGTATCGCTGAGACATTTTTGCACCATTTTTTCAAATATCACGAAAAGAAAGAGAAAATGGATATTTCTAACAAAATTCTGTCACAGCTCATACTGCTCAAAAACTTGGAAGATATAAAGGCTGTTTTTGATGACAGGATAATTTCCAAAGGAGCATGCCCTCCCCCGTTCTCCGGATCATACTGTGCGCGACTTCTCTTTGTGGAGAAAGTTTATAGGAAAATCCTCACACCATAGACAACTTAGAACAACATAAGAACATAAATTATGCAAATTACGGAAGAATAACTTATGAGTGTGAATGGAAATTTCATCCAAAGGTGCCAGATGGACACCACTTTTAACGTAATTTATAAGAAGCTTAGTACAATATTATTATAGTGCATGTCACTATCACTCGTGAGTAAGTAACGCGGGGCTTTAGAACGGAAACCCCGCAATGTAATAGACAGTACGCGGAGCTTCGGATATGCGCGATCCGCGGCCCAGCAATATAACGACTATAGATGTTCTTCCATTTTCTGTGTAAAATAAATACATTCAAACAGAATATTAGCATTCTTGTTTGTTCTTCTAATATTATGGCTTCTAAAGCAACGTATTTTACCCAGATGTAGCTAATCATGTTATTGCTATACATCGGACTCTTATTCGAGGTACAACAAAGATACTGTTTGACCACCAGGAGAAGGCGAGCGAAATAAATGTGCTACGTAAACATTTTTACCATCCCCTTCATGTTTATGCACGCTAGTATCGTATAAAATACACAGTGTTGCCAGATAACACACCTATGGCTAGAAGTCCAGCGGTCGTGCAAAATCCCATCTGAGGAGCTCTCATTTTCGCTGCTGTCGCTCTATCTTCGACATTAGACCAGGTCTCCAACTGATACAACAAAATTGTCTATTGCATCTTCTATCAGTCCATCCTTTTGCCTGAACTTATCCTCAGTTTCTTATCGTGCCCTCCCAATCAGCTGTAGTGTTCAGTGCACTTTCACACGCTTGCTGTAGATTTCTTACATTTGTCCCATCATTTCTCTATCCATGTATTTACCCTTTTCACTATAAGCTGAAAGGAGAAGTAAACAAAACCACGTGACAAGACAGCACCTCATTGGCTGGTGGACAAATTACAACCTTTCCCGCTTAGCATCGACTCTTCCTCTATACAAAAAAAACAGTTCGGTTCATATCGTAACATTTTGTGGTTATTCTCGTGCAGAGAAATTTAAAAAAACTCATTATTGTAACAGTTAAATTTTTGAAACTAAATGTGTTTGTTCAGATTCACCTATAACTAAATTAACCGTTACAGCAGAGAGTTTAAGAGGCTATGCGCAGGCGCTGCAGTTCGTTTCCGGTTTCCGGCTGAGAATCTTCTGCCACTGTAGAAAACAAACGAGGTAAATGGAAAGAAGACAATTGTGTTAAATACTTTTAACAAATACTGTGAAAAGTACCCACCTTTAATCGACAATGAATATGGTTGGTATTGTTTAGCAATAATTGAACTTCTTTGTTAGTGATGCACAATTGTTGCTCGGATAGCTTGGTTCGCGCTTGTTTTCTGTGGTTTTCTAACCTATAGTGCTAATCGTTATTTAACTTGTGGACTCATAAAAAGTTAAAGCAAAGGTGGTACCGATATTAGTCATTAAATGAACGATTTCTAAAGCCTGAAGTTAAGAACAGCTTAATCCAGTAACTTTAATCAGATGCCGAAGTGTTCAGGTGCATTTTATTTGTCTACTCTTAGTAGTATGTGTTAGAAGTTTAGGATTTAAGGCAAAATATAGGAATATGACACAATGTTTAAAAGCTAATGATTCCCAAGCTGCGCTATATACCGTATTCGCATTCTCTCTGAAGCAATTTCCTCTCACGGGTGAGGCAGTATTTTAATGTCTGAATAAATTTAATTTTTTTAATTTTTATTATAATTAAATTCAATAACAGCCCACCTTAAAACAATATGTATATAATTATTATTTAAATTGTATGTAAGTCATTGCAAATGCTTATTTTTTATTGTAAACGAGTTTATTAATGTTATGTAAATGTTTATATACTCTAATAGTGCAAAAACTGTAAGAATAATATGTTTTAGGTTGTTAACAATGAGGTAATAATGTAATTTTGTGACAATATGCCTGGCATTTTGAAAAGTACTGGTCATGAAAAGATCAGTAATGACGTAGTTTCGCTTACAGTTTTGAATTAGCCAATCAACAGTAAAGAAAAATTTTAGTTTGAATGCTTAAATTCTATTGGACTAGAATTAGCCAATAAGAGACTGGCAATACCGAAGCGTTAAGGTTTTTTACCGTTGTCATTAATCAGTCGCGGACCAAGTTTCATAGTGTGCAGATGGAAAAGTCACGAGCAAGATTTTATAGTAAATACATTAAGAATGTGTAAAGTTTCTCACAGTTTCTTTTATAAAGTGCTGTTTTTATATATGTGCAAGTATAAGGAAATAAAAATAAGTGAACTTCAAAAGTAATTCTGTGACATCTTTAATTTTTGTCATACCACGACCTGAACAAGACCTTATGACTCTATAGTTCTACTGAAGCAGCTGAGGAATATTTAAATAATATTACGTAAGCTTAATTAATTGAAACCTACGCCCAAAGCAACAAATTAAATATAAAATCTTCAAGTTTCTGCGTAAAAAATTACATCGCAACATTGTGTAACATTACGTAACACAAGCATCATCTTCACTACTACAAAGTTTGGCGTCCCAAATCACATCTAAATAACAACTTCTTCAAAGTGAAGCACATACGTGGGGCTTCTCACATCACTATAAATACTACTTCAAATTCGGCTCCCATATGTGGGGCAAACTCCTCCAAACAACTCCACCAAACCATCACTAATACTTCTTCAGGTTCCCGTTATCCTCCACGTGGTGCTGCCATGTGCTCGGCGGAGTGATACATTTAAGTTTTGTTTACTTCGCCTTTCAGCTTATAGTGAAAATGGTATAGCTCTTAGATATCTTGCTCTGCAGTTGATTATGTTTGAACGCCCAATAAGCAATTTTATCATGTTTTCACATCGTTTCCATTTGAAGCCCATAGTCCGCAATAAATTTCGTAGAGTGTCTCTTTCCCGTGTAAAATGTATACTTTACTTAAATGCTACAACTAGCTTGAGAAGAGTAGGCACTTTTTTTAAACCAAATAAAAGTATCGAATAAAGTTTGCGGTGGTTTCCTTCTTGTCAATTGCGGTTATTTATCATTAGTTATGCAGTATAAATGTCGAAGGATAACCAGTCAGCATAAATGTTGCCTAACCCAAAGAAATCACTAGGTGGATGTTGTCTTCGTGAAGTGAGAAGTGTTGAAGTTGTGATTCCTAGTTGAGAGTTCTTAGTTCTAGAGTTATGAGGTCCTGCCTTCCATTCCAGCTGCTGCATAGAATTTCTGTGTCCACGGCTGCAGTAGACTGTAAGAAATCTTGTTGAGCATGAAACTGGATGGGTATCTCAAGGTGTGACTCATAAGAAGACTTGCTAGAATGAAGGACACTAATGAACTTTGTGCCAAATTGACCCTCCCCGGAGAAATCTACTTTAGGCGACTGGGCTGTACTAAAGGAAGGCTGACATGTACGGGAACAGAAGTGAAACGACCATGGTAGCGGTTCTCAAGCAGACGACAATAACAAGAAGAAAGGGCGCAGTTATTTTGAGTCACGCAGTACGTCAGGCGATTGTGTTTGTCGACTGCGCAGGCGCCGGATCAGTTCCAGCTTGCTTCAATGTGCTGTCCACAAGGCTGATCACTCTTTCTTCGACGGCGAGCTCGGTTACGAGGAAAACAACAAGACAACGTTTAGATAGAAGGCATTCTAAATTCATTTTTGGCTTAACGTATTCAAAATTTTCTTTAGTAATTCTTCACTGGGAAAAGATTGATCGTCTGAACTATAGACTTATTGCTGTTAGTTTAGAAATATATCTGTAAATGTGAGAGCAGGAAGCAATTCTGTAATTATTGTAATTTAATTTAAAGTATTGAAGCCGTAAAGAATATAAAGAATGGTGAACGAATAAGGGTTTTGTAAATTGTAATTGAAGTGTGAGTTTATTAAATGGAAGAAATTTGGCTTGTGAATTAATTTATGGAATATATTTTCAAGTAGGAATCGGCCATTATTCCTAATTTAATCCACTTCCTCTTGGGTCAAAAGAGCACGTTTCAACTTGAACTGACGATTTTTACTTTTAACCACCTTTGCAAGAAACTTTAATTGTTAATAACCCTTTACAGTGTTTTCTACTAGCGAGAATTTGACGCTTTCCACTTTTGGACTTTGGATCATGATGTAGTGTACAGACTTTGTTCACTGGAGATAATTCACTTTAGTAAACCATTTTATTCGCGCACTCGACAGTTCTTTGTCTCGACACGTACTGATTTCGGAAACCGGGATTGTTTCTCTGACGCTAGCAAATTTTACGTCTACGTCATCAACTCAAATACTTCACTTGCAATAATTCCCGTCGCGCACAAGAAACTCTTTCCTTACATCGTTGCACTTCTTAATTTTCTTTTGGCGCTGAATGTTTACACTAAGTACTCAGATTTGTTCAGTGAGCGAATTAACAGAACAACGTGATTTTTCTTACAGACCTCAGCTTTTATAGTATGCTTGTCTGTCAGTTCGTATTTTACGTTGAATCTTCTTATTGGCTGGTTCATCGCGCAATTTTCAAATTCTAGAATTCTGGACGGGATTTAGTTCTTCCCTATTGGCTTCTAAGAAAGACGCATGATTTAACACAAAAAAGAATTCCTTTCTAGAAAAATACTTTTACAATATACGGAGAGTAGCAGCTTATGCCTACATAGCACGCACTGTGAATAAAAGTTTTTTTTGTGATTTTTCGAAACGTTCCACAGCTTTTGTGTGTGATGCAGTTATTGTTCGTGAAACCAAGTCCAGTGGAAAATTGCTTTGGGTCATATACCAAAATTATCGCTAAAATATGTTAAACTAGCAATCAAACTAACGTAATTTCTTACATAACATAAAGAATATAGATAATACACTTAACTGTTAGTAATATGTAACATATTATTGTTTCCTACAGAAAACTGTCTCAAGTTTCCAATTACCGTTCTGTCAAAGTCATCACATTGGAATTCGCATTCCTCAGCAGCGCGCGGTCTCTTTTTCCCGGAGTATGCGCTGAATTCTCACCAGCTGAAAGACCTTCAGTCCTTATTCTTGAAACAGTGCGTTCCGATCCCACAATAATTTGCCACACATGCATACTTGGTGAAAGTACATATTTCAGTTGTCGGACTTTGCTTCTTCGACTCATGGTTTAATCACTTTTCTTATTACTTCCCTTGCTTCACTGTGAATATTTGTTTCTTCGTCGAACTGCAGCAATATGTAAAGAATAAAAGTAACAAAATATTATAAAAGTTGTACCATAGCCGTAACGCGTGTTATCAGCGAGAGCCAAATGTTGCGTAATACCTATCAAAGCAGTCACATTTGAGTATTAGATCTGGCAGCATGGGTAATTTACAAAAACACATACACACATTTCGTAGTAAACAAACTGACTAAGTGAGGAGATAAACAGTTCAAACCCTCTCTCGCATCTCACTCACCTCTCGCCTTTTTCTGGTGGTCCAACAGAAGAATTAAAGGTTTTACTTTAAGTGTTCACAATGCAAATCGTCATACTTGAATTTATCGCAATACGTTATCTAGTTAACCTGTCCCTTGTGTTGATAGCCTTCTACTTTCTTTGATTTGAATCTTTATTCTTTTACCCATGGCCAGAATAGTCGGTAAAATGGCGGCAGGTACGAATGGATGAAATTTAATTCCAGAAGCCCGACAAAATTCTGGAAGCTGCTGAAAGAGAAACATTGGAATAGCCTCAAAAAAGTCCAGAACGCAGCATATACAGCATTGACTGGTGTAGGGTAAGCACTGCTAGTGAATCAACAACACATCTACATTCTCACTGCACACGTCTGTTGATCTCGCTCTAGGTGCCATTTCTTTAGTTGCACATAGGCGTGGAATCAATATAGTAGCGTTTTGTTGTTATTTTACAAATTTCAGGGCTGTCTAAAAGGTAGTGCATATGTGCCACACATGTTAAAAGCGATTTTGTTTTGCTTGTAAGACTGCTACACTCAGCCTAGGGTCTCGTTTAACCAAACATTCCTACATAAAACTCTACTTTTAACTCTTGTATCATAAATAATATTTTTTTAATTTTTTTCCTAATCTATCTTATGCAACTCTGTCTGTGTGAAGCAAAGTTCTTCTAGGAAGCTAAGCAATTCGTGGTGGGAGCAAAGTCTATTACTTAACACTAATTCCGGAAATGTTTAAATGTTTACATAACCGCAGAGTTCTGGATCTGCGACCGTTAAAACGCTTGCGTATATTTGATCATCTCTTTGCCCGTTCCACGCGCGGGCTTTTTGTTGACACTCTCACAGACAAGTGGCGGAATCACACCATGGCGGCAAACATTTGCCGACAGTCACTTCGCCATTCACTTGGGTAATTAACTGCCACAAATCCGACACCGAGGCGCTGCGGATGCCAGTATCGAGATCGGGGGGAAAGATTTTTTGGGTAAACGAGAAGCCGTGATTTAATAAGCTGATGCAATGCAAATGTCAATCTGAACGCCGGATATGTTTTGGATAAGCAAATGCTTCTCGTATCTCTTCTTTAGCGTAATCTCTTCAATTTATATTTATAATCTATATAATAATATAAAGAGAGAACCAATTGATTTTTATTGCACTTTTACAATTGAAAAGCACCGTTCTTTCAGATGGACAATATTTCCAAACATTTTAAAACTGGGAGGGCTTAGGAGGCATTTACACATTCATGAATACGAATATTGCAGGATATTTTGGTACCTTTTGCATATTTTATTTACTTTCAACTTAAAGGCTAAACAGGGAGGCTTAAACATATGTTAAAATTGAGCTATTGGAGAGGTGTTAACATTGCGTTTGTATCACCAAATTTCCTCTGATATTGTTGAACTTTGTTGTCAAGGGAGTGTTTTTTATGTGATTTTGACTATGATCAGACAATAACATTATTTCTCTATACTCGATACTCGATACCCGTACCGATTTTGAGCACCGATACTCGACTCGCTTTATAAAAATTGTAAACGCCATAGCTTGTTCACTGAATTATGTCCTTATAGTTTACTGTGTATTAAGGCATGTAATCAATTTGTATTGTATGCTAATTCCGAAATGTTCTTGTTTGACATTCTCCAATTGCCAGCATTTAGGTCAATTTAACGGCTGAGAGAGAGAGAGAGAGAGAGAGTCAACAAGCCAGACTATTGCAGAAACGTGATTCATTCAGAACTCAGTTAACGCTGCATGTTGCATGAGTAGCTCTACGCATTTTCCCATTGTTTTACATGTTTTCATTTAGACACAAGAGTTCTATGGAATGTTGCATTGATTCACCCACAGGAAACGCAGTCAAGGTCAATCAAACATTATAATTCAGCTACTCTTTAGGGACACGTGCGAGGCAGTGAGGTGAAGTCGCGAATCCTTTCATTCCTTATCTAGCATAAAGTTAAACGCAACAGCTTTCAATAATGCAAAACTTAACATTTTAAAAGTATGGAAGGTTTATCTGAAAGTATTCGACATACTTCCATATACCGAGTATCTAGAGTATGGAGCCATCGACGGTATTGTGGTCCCATCCCTAATTTTCACAAAGCTTGGTTCAATTAGGCTTTAGAATCTGACAAAAATTATAAGCAAAATAACAACTTTCAAACTATCCGTTATCCCTGTTTTTCAATCGCTATTTTCAGTCCCTAGCATACAAATCAATATTCATTTAACTGCCTACAAAAATTATCCTTATACTACAAAACCCAAAGCTATAGGCTACCTTATATCTCTCAAAACCTTGCCACTCGTATATTTTGAACCCGTTATCTATATTTTATTGCTATACTGTAGAATCTGACAAAAATAATCCATGCACAACAGTTTTTTCAAGCATTCAGTACATCATAATATTTAAACACCATCCTTAACTTTTATTCTAAGTTCCTTATAGACAGAACTATACTGAATGGCTAATAAGAGTACGATGTTAGCATTTCATATATAGGGTTGGGGAAATTATAGGATATCTGTTATCCTCAAAAGAACTATTTCTGGTGATATTTTAACTCCTTATGTATAAATTTACTTCATTTTACTAATGTAGACAAAACTTTGGACGTATGGACCTAAAGTATGAGTGAAGCTAGGCTTTCAAATACCAACCCAATGTTTTCAACCCTTTATAAATAATGCAATAATTTAAGGATATAATAATTAAAATGTACTTGACGCAGCTATGGCCAGAGTTTATCGCATGGAAAGCAAACAACTGCCCTGTTCAAGAGATAAGGGGAGGTAGTGGCGCTCTCGCCCAACGTAAACATCAGAAGCGCCATCGAGAAATAACCGGATATTTCTGAAGTTTACTCCCCTCCGCCTCCCGCGAACATTCTGAAAACTCTCGCACTTGGGAGTGAGTCAGAGAATGAGAGAGCGAGAGAGTGAATTGTTCTTGATGCAACATAAAGTGTTGGTTACTCAGTGTGTTCCACGATTGAGGTTGTGACCACAGTTGTGACGTACAGGAGTGCTGCTGTGAGTGATTGGAGAGATATTGTGTTGGAATCCACAGTGAGTGAAGTACGAAGGAAGAAAAGGCTGCTTTGTGCGTTTCATTGCGCTGCAATGTGAAGTGACAGTGAAAACTGAACTAAGTCAGATTAGTGAAGTGACTGAAAACTGAACTGTTCACGTTAATGAACTGGCAGTGAAAACTGAACTAAACCACATTAATGAACTGACAGGGAAAACTGAAAACTAAGCCACATTAGTGAAGTGACAGTGAAATTTGAACTAACTCACATTAGTGAAATGATAGTGAAACCTGAACTAAATCACATTAGTGAAGTACAGTGAAAACGGAACTAAATTACATTAGTGAGGTGACAGTGAAAACTGAACTAAATCACATTAGTGAGGTGACACTGAAAACTGAACTACATCAGATTAGTGAAGTGACAATGAAAACTGAACTAAATCACATTAGTGAAATGAGAGTGAAAACTGAACTAAATTACATTGGTGAGGTGACAGAGAAAACTGAACTACATTACATTAGTGAAATGACAGTGAAAACTGAACTAAATCACATTAGTGAAGTTGCAGTGAAAACTGAACTAAATCACATCAGTGAGGTGACAGTGCAAACTGAACAAAATCGCATTATTGAAGTGACAGTGAAAACTGAACTAAATCACATCAGTGAGGCGACAGTGAAAACTGCACTAAATCACATTAGTAAAATGAGAGTGAGAACTGAGCTAAATCACATTAGTGAAGTGACAGTGAAAACTAAACTAAATCACATTAGTGAAGTGATAGTGAAAACTGAACTTAATCACATTAGTGAAGTGACAGTGAAAACCAAACTAAATCACATTAGTGAGGTGACAGTGAAAACTGAACTAAATCACATTAGTGAGGTGACACTGAAAACTGAACTACATCAGATTAGTGAAGTGACAATGAAAACTGAACTAAATCACATTAGTAAAATGAGAGTGAGAAGTGAGCTAAATCACATTCGTGAAGTGACAGTGAAAACTAAACTAAATCACATTAGTGAAGTGACAGTGAAAACCAAACTAAATCACATTAATGAACTGGCAATGAGAACCGAACTAAATCACATCAGTGAAGTGACAGTGAAAACTGTACTAAATCACATTAATGAAGCGACAGTGAAATCTGAATTAAATCACATTAGTGAAGTGGCAATGTAAACTGAACTAAATCACATTAGTGAAGTGGCAATGCAAACTGAACTAAATCACATTAGTGAAGTGACAGTGAATACTGAACTAAATCACATTAGTGAAGTCACAGTGAGAGCTGAACTAAATTACATTAGTGAAATCACAGTGAAAACTGAGCAATATCACAGTCTCTATATTTTTTTCAGATCGTGTATACAGAGAGATATAAGCGGGCTTGCAGTAACGCTGAATGGAGGGAATGAAAAACTGCATTTTCTTCAAGTCCAGTATATGAAAATAGAGTCCCAAAGCTTTGAATCTCAAGAATTCGATCTTCTGCATAATCTAAGAGATGGAATTAAAGAAATAAAAGTAAAGCCTAGCAAACAGTAGTCTACTTGCATCAAAGGATGCAGAAGGGAAAAAACTGTAAAGAAACGGTTGCTTTGCAATAGCTAAATTATATAACGGGTGCAAAAGTAACGGGAAGAGAAAATGGACAGACCTAAGAACAAATCGTCCCTGTTATCGTTGCAAATATGCAGTCTCATTGTGCTCTTTAACCAACCTGACTCCAGTATTCTGGTAGTAGAAATAACAAATAATTTCTATGTATCATTCTACGAACGTTACGGTGGAGTTATTATCATTTTACAGGCTTTATGACATACAAAAATATCCTTTTACACAAACTGTTTATGTTCAAGCAGCCCCACATTTTAAAATATTATACGGTCATTACATTACGTTGCAGCATGTAATGAATGTAAATATTTAGAATTACTCGTTGTAGCTCACGATCTGCCTCGCAGTTCAGTCGATTTGTCTCGTGATGAAATCTAAACTGAGTAAACACATAAAAACCTATTTCATGTAGAGTTATTTCACATGTATGCAAAATATAATGTGAATCTATCCTGAAAATTGATACCAAAGCTTGTTTTACTATTTTCTTGCTGTTACATGTTTGTAGAAGTGGCTTCATTACGTATTTTAAATAAATGTACAAAAAGAAGCTGATGCGATAGCTGTTTTATATATATACCAAGCTTGATATTATGAACCTTTTGCATGAATTCAGGAGGGACTTAGGGGAAAAAAGAAGAGTAAATTAGCCAGCAAGCATAGATGTTGTTTATGAGTTTGTTTACAATATACATATGAGAAAAATATGAAGACAAATTAAACATATTAGGTAAAACAAAAGAAAAAAGCTGAGCAAAAGATGCAAGGGAAGGGCAGAAACGAAAAATAAATAATGTTCGAGTTATGCTGTTGACACACACACACACACACACACACACACACACACACACACACACACACACAAACACACACACAGATTGTTTTCTAAAAATGCATTTTGTTATTACTAACCTCAAAACGTGAATTTGCGATGAAATCTCAATATAGAATTTTTTGAGTAAAATACAGCACTTCAACTACAAGGTAAGCACTAGAGAAATTAATTTGTTGAGGACAAAGAGCAATATGAAAAAGGAGACAGTATGAACATGCTTTGAAAATTAAGTTGAGGTGTAATCTCCATAGAAACTATCGATAAATCATGGACACAGAGCAATAAATTCAATGGGTAGGAATAGGAGTATATATCAGGAGGGGATCCCGAAACAGGGGCAGAGTAGCGCATATAGGCCAGTGTAGCTCTTTGTGCTTCTAACGTGATCCCTGGGAGAGAGAGATGAGGGGTAGACCCGAAGGGGCACCATATTAGGGTGACGATGTGCGCAAGCATGGACGTGATTCTTGACAATTCCAGATTTAAGTTTCCACATCAGGGAGAAACCTTTAAAACGTGGACCTCCAGCGCCCATCCGCAACACACCAAAAGCTGTCACCTGCTCCTTCAATTCTGAAACAGATGATAGAAAATTATGGAGAGGAAATTCGCGGTAGAAGAAAAACCACCCCGGCATTCGCCTACCGACCCGGGGAAGCCACAAAAATCCCATGGTCAGAATGGCCAGGTCGACGGGAATCGAACTTGGGACCACCCAAACTTGTTACCGCGGAATCATTTCATACTACCATTTCAAGGGACAATGGGCGTTTCATTATACTACTATAGCAGACTAATTTAAATTTCTTTTTAAAGTGAGAACAACAAAATTGGGAACACCTTCTGTTAACAACATTGATCTCCGAGAACGTATTTATCCCTTTCTACGCGTGTTCAACATTAACTAACTACTGTGCCTTACCCGAACACAAAGATGACTTCAGAAGGTTAAAAGGCAATCAGGTTGTTGTGGATCTGAAATCAGAAAGATGCGGAAATGCTTCCTTGTAAAACATTTTAGCAAAGTTGCCTTGTAGTTGATCGAAACTACTATAAAGGACTAGAATATGAGTGATTCAAATCTCTTGAGGTGAACTTTTATTATTTATTCAGTTTTAATTCTTAATCACCTGCACCAAAGATGTTGATCCAAATATTATGATCCCGAATTATTAATGTAATACTTTGTAATTAAAATTGTAGAATAATATTTACTTTTTTAATGTAATTTTGTTTTCCTCGAATACACCTATGAGACCTACATTACTTTTAATTCCTTTAAATCAAAGAACGCCTCTAGAGGTAGGAATAACTTATTTCTAACCTTTATGCAATACTGTCTTACCCGGCATTTCATGGGTGATTTTTTAAATCTCGAACGTCGATTTCGTTACTTTATTTTGTCCCTCCGCCTCGTATTCTATGACATTATTGTGTAATGATTTAGACGATGTTTCTTTTCTTTTTACTTTATCACGTACATACTAGGTAGGGAAGGTATGCATTCCACCCAGAATTTCGATACCGAGATTTCAGCAGAAATATATGTTTTGAGAACCCCTGAATCCAAAGAAGCATTTTTAGAAACTGGTGGATCTTAACAGCATAATTCAAACTGGAAATGTCGGTTAAATACCAAACGTGGTATTTAAGTTCACTACCTTCCAAAGTTGCGAAACTCACGAAGATTTTCAAGAAATTTCCCCCGCCCCAAACCACCCTTTGGATAGAATTCTATTTTCTAAGACTGTCTCTGAATTTAATTCCTTATTAACATGTACAATTTACTTTGATGTTCCTATAAACTGTGTTTCATCATCGCTATATATTCTTTCCAGTGATTACTGTTTAACCGTCGCGTATATTTCATAACTTTGCTCTGGCTTTATTATAGCGTATTATATTTTCATTAGTATTCTTCTTAATATGCACTGCCGTTTGTAAAAATTGAACACCAAGAAGGAAACGCATGAATTCAATGAATTTAATACCACAGGTTAGGTACAAGACAAGTAACAAATGATAACATTTCAAATCTATACATGACCTTTGAGCCCTAATATTCAGTATTTGGTGTGGCCTTTATGCGCTGCAATTAGAGTTGTTATACGCCGTGGCATTGAGTCAAAAAGGTTCTGAATAAGTTCCTGAGGGATTTCCCTTCACATTTTGTATTTCAGCCCACAAATCCGTGACACTGGTTACTGGAGGAGCGTGACGCACCAGGTGCCGACCAACCATATCCTAGACATGTTCGATGGGCGACATGTCAGGCGAACGTGCAGGCCAGGGAAGCAATGGTACCCGTCGCTCTTCGAAGAAGGCTTGTACATTCCTCGCAATATGTGGTTGGGTATTGTCCTGTTGAAATGTGACCTGAGATGCCTGAAGCAGTACCTCAGGCTCTACAACCACCGTTAGGTACAGGTTGCTGTTCAAAGTGCCCTCAATTCGTAGGAGGTGAGATCGGTTGTTGTAACCAATGGCGCCCCAAACCAGCATACCTGGTGTTTGTCCACTATGCCTCTCAACAATGCAGCCCTCCAAGTTGAGCTCACCACGGTGACGGTGTTCACGTGCCCACAGTCGGAGGAGCTTGTGGTTTCTGGAAAATGGAAGCCGACTTAATGGCATGCGTGCAACCAGTCTAACCTGCAGCAGACGGCGACGAACACCTATTGCACTGCTCCAGCGTCGAGCCAACACTGTGGATGAAGCTGTACGGTCCGTTATGGTCATGCGGACAAGACGACGGTCATCCCGTGCTGTTGTCATGTTCCGTGGTCCAGTACCCGCTCTTCGATGCGTACGACCTTCATATATCCACTGTTTCCACACACGCATCGCTGTCGTAGCAGCATGCCCCGTACGAGCCGAAATGTCACGGTATGACAAACCCGCTTCCTGGAGACCGATCATTCTGTCCCGTTCGAACTCGCTCACATGCCGAGGCATACTGGCACTCACTTTATTGTTTCACCTTGTTTGACAGCTCTGCACTGACTACACTGGACGCAACACTGACCTTGTCGGACCGACACGAGAGGGCTCTGCTCGGCCTACGTGTACCCCATCTCTCTGCAAATCTAATCAATAAACACCAAGTTTGGAGTTGTTCTGGAAATTCCTTCTTGGTGTTGCAATTTTCACAAACGGCAGTGTATTTTAAATTGCTTTCCTTTTTATTTATAACGAGCTTCCGCAATTCTTCATACCGGATTTTAGATACCTTATGCCATTTTGTACTCTTTTTAGTTTCTAGTACTTCTTTTGCTACTTTATGCATTATATTCTTTAATTTCACTATTCTTCTTTTAGATTTTCTTCCAATCTACGCCTTTAGAGATCCCTTATTGATTCATCACATAAATCTTATTTTATATTTTTCTTTGTTTACATTATTTTAGACCAATATCCATATAATCTGTTTATAATGTTATCTTACCTACAAACATCTCTGTTCATCACATCCTCGACAAACTCTGATATTCTTCATTAGGCTCTTCATTTCTACTCTCCCTACTACGTATAGTCAGTAGGGGAAGTATTGCATTCCACCCAAAAATTCGATACCGAGATTTCACGAGAAATACATGCTTTGAGACGCCCTGAATCAAAATAAAGCATTTTTGAAAACATTGTTCATGTGTGTGTCTGTGTGTCTGTCTGTGAACAGCATAACTCAAAAATGAAAAGTCCAAAGTTAGTATTTGAGTTTATTGTCTTCCAAAGATGCGACACGAACATTTTAAAGAAAATCCCCCACCCCAACTACCCTTTACATGGAACATTTTTCGAAAACTTTGATTTTCTAAAAAATGTGTAACGATTTTGATTAAAATACCGTACATTAAATATATTTACATGACAAAATGTATATCTAGAATTTTCTAGGAATAGCCTAGGAAGACCTCTTTATTTAGAAGGAATTTTGTACAATTTTGTATACCTTGTAAACGTTAAGCGATAGACGAAAACGTACCACACAAAAGTTATAGATCTTTTTAAAACACACTACTTACTTAAAGTAAGTATTCTTGTGGCATCAGCCATTTCTGAGATATCCGTTATTAAAGGTTTGAATTGCTCAATACTTGTCATTCTTTTAAAGTCCTATCGATTTTCAGTTGTTTCTCGCGATTGCATAGAAACGGTATGGAATTTTAAGGCAGCATATAGTGTCCAGTTCTTAAACATTTGACTATCGCTGTTCACTTTGCATCTATAACGAAATGTGTAATGTAGCTATTTTTCAATGTTCATTTGGATTAAATGTAGTAGATAGATAAATAAGCTTTTGTAAGAATGGTTTCTATACCCACTTATAAAGATAGGGGTAAAGAAAGTCTGTGAATGTATCACACACTATATCATACGATAACATCTTTCTTTGTTTCTGAAAAATGTGTTTGTGACCCTTAGGTCTAGCGAAGTTCAACAACATGGCTCCGTTGAAATTCTCCGTGAATGCTCGATGTTTTCACTACTGGTTCTTTCCCTATGCGGACATTCAGAGGCCCTCCGATTACTAAATAATCGATGGATTTAATCTTTGTTTTGTTCACAGAATTCTTCGCTTTCCCTGACTAGTTTCTTCTGGGAGCAATTAAAAAATAAAGGATAATAAAATTAATGCCAAACCACCTTATAAGAACATGTTTGTGCATAAACTTCTATTTCTTCTTTGAGGCAGTATTTTGTATCACAACAATGTGAATGCCAGAGTGATTGTAGTTTAAATTAACATTATTGTATTACAAGGATTTTAGATGTTTGTTAGCTATAAGAATTGTTAAGAAGTAAGTTTACACGGCCGCACTGAAACTAACAATAGGAGTGGGTAACAATGAAGCGAGGGGTGAGTTGTTTATCAATTAGAAGAGACAAACAAATGACGTCAGGGTAGAGCGCCTTTCTTTAGAAATGGAGGGAATATCTTCCCTAGAGCATATGGTTTAGTAATTATGATTGGCTTATAAAACAGACGCTAATTTTGGCGCGATTTATTAACCAATAGCAGCTCCATTATAATGTTTAGGCATATCGGGGTGAGGGAGTATAAATTCTTGAGCCAAAAGCAAGTATCGCGCAGTTCTACAGAATCATTCACGAGGTAAACGTTGCGCAGTTCTAAGAAATCTCTCTCGCGAGTAACACGTCAGGCAGTTCTAAGGAAGCATTCATGAGGTACACATTACGCAATTCTACAGAATCTCTCGCGTCGTAAAGTTAGTTACAAAATGTGAAGTAGGTACGCGTACGACAGTAATTACATTTGGAAATATAACAGTTTCAGTCAGGCGTGTATAAAGATTACAGATGTGAACTATTAATCAAGTGTGACGGCAATAAAAGTGTGAAAACAAATTCTTTTATCAGTGTTATCTTTTAGTAACAACTCCTTTCCGTTTACACGCCCTGCTCAAGAGATATTTGTCGACTGAGTAATAATAGCTAGCCGGAGAACAAAGAAACCAAAATTCAAAATAGTAAAACAATAACAGTGCCAGCAAATAAGATAACACGAACAGATTACTGCGACACCTTCTTCTTCCTCTACAGGCTTATTGGCCTGTTCTGTCTTGAAAGTCTATGTCGTCTATCTAACTTGTCCTCAGTCTTCTGACATTTCTAAGTGCTCTTGGTTGGTATTAAAAGTTTTGTTTACTTATCCTGTCACTATTCATTTTTCTAATATGGCTTCAGTCTTGTTTCTGCTTTTGTATTTTTTTCGGTCAGGTAAAGTATGCTTTATTGTACTTCCAATATTACACCCTTTTAAATACCTCTAATATAGTTTTATATAGGCAAAAACTTTTTTCCACGAAAACCTTTCCTTTGCGCTTCATTCTCAGTGCTTCCTTTACGACGTTTAAACTACTTTTTATAGAAATAAACTCTCTATAATGAATGTGGAGTTCGCATAAACTTCAACTCTGCTTTGATATAGTGGTTTTCAGATCAATCCTTTAAATTTAAATGTTTAATAGCAGCATGGAACTCATATTGTTTCCTTCTTCTGATGTTCGAATCTATCTGAAAATTTGCCTAAAATCATTACACGAATTACGCTTATAACAACAATGGTGCCGCTGAACAACATTTAACACCGTTTCTAGGAATTTTTCCAGACTTATCAAACAACCCCCACATAAACTTTTAAGTTTACTTTAAACCTTTATTAGACGTTAAAACTTCATTAATAAAACGGCAGAAACTATGATTGGTAAATAAAATCTAAGAGGCATAGTTCACCTCAGAATTAAAGCGTTAATTTAATTTCTTCTGTGTGTTATAAATAATTCAGGATGTTTTATTTAATGGGAGATTGTTGGATTACGCTCTTCTTCAATTATCTTGAAACTTAAAGAATTTGGGGGTATTGTAGTCTATTTAGAGGAATCTGTTATGTAATCGATAGTCCATATACAGCATCCGTTTTTCGCATCCTAATTGGTTGTATCCTATCGTATGTTTAGTAGGATTTTTGATGTTCTATTTATATGACCTGAATATTAGATCCATGTGATAACTGTTTCGCTAATTATGGTTTTTGGAAGTGGGTAGCAAGGTACATTGTGCAGTGAAAGTTTATAAAATCGGCTAAAAACTAAAAACTATAGGTTTTTGATATGGACCTCACTGCATAGCAACTTGCCTTAAAACGTTTCTTTCACTCAGTGTGGAGCTCAAGTCTATCTAAACAGTAAATGAGCACACATACTTAAACATAAATTCCAAAAGGCCCTGAAGCAGACGACTCATCCATTAGCTTTTTAAACCTGTAACCCTTACGCGAGTTACTCTGCTTCAACGAGCACTTAGATTGTAGATGATTGAAAAGTGAATGGGTGGAGCAATGCGATCTGTGTAAGCGTCTAATGAGGGCTATTGAAATTGATGAAGTGCTAATGCATACAGATCGAGTGTTTGTTTAAATAGAGAGCTTTACGAACGAATCCGGAATGTTTTAATTTGTATTGGAAGGGTGAAGCATTTGAAACAAGAGATCACCACATTCATAAAACAATACTGTTAATCTGGACAAATGCGATGAACTACGTACTTAGTTGTGCTATTTAGCTTTTTTTGGTTTGCGTTCCAGGCTCACTTCATTGAATTATATCCAAATTACACCTGTTGTTGAAATATCTGTCGTAACAGACGCACAGAAAAAGACAGTGTGAAAAGTAGTAGAAGTTTCTCGTTTTAGAATTATGTAAATAATTTCACAGTTTTGGTACCTCCAACACTCCAAACAGAAAGTTCTTGAAAATATAAAGAATTTTAAAAATATAAACGTAAAAAATAGATTTTTCACAACATTTACTATGTTTTTTATGCACTTAAAATTATCATAGTGTGTGATCAAACCTTTAATGTCAAAGGTGCTATTGTATTCTCCCACTCTAATAGATTTTGGTTATTGGTGATTGAAAGAGTGAGCTAGAAATAGGAATAGACAGAGATAAAGTGGCATAATTCACACACTCATAGTTTTAAAGCAGAAAGTTTTTGTGTTTCACCTTATGAAAAGTATTGTATTGAGAATGACAATTAAGGTTGGGTTTATACAAAGAAAATAATGGAAACGAAAGGTATTTATGTCCAGTAAGCTTACGCATAGTTTCCACTGTGAATGGAGCTGGATTAACTCATTACAGAATCTATGGATAAAAACATATGATATATATTGTAAGACTGACAGGCAAAGGGATGAGCCAAAATCACCACCAGTAATAAATAGTGTATTGCGTTACAAGTGCGTTTACTGCATCTTTGCAGAACGAGAAAGATGTTTGAAAATACGAGACGAAATAGATTTTCTGCAAAGGACTTTGCACATGTGTATTGTACACTAATTTTTTGACGATAGTGAATAATATAATTTATATTATAATATGGTGAGTCGCTACGTGCTAATTCCCATCACATCTGGGGGTCAGAGGAGTGAGGGAAAAGTCAGTCGCCTTTTTGCTGAAGATGGGAGAAAGACGTCTACCGAAAACGCTAGCGCAGATGTGATGGGAATTAACACGTAGTGACTCGCCATATTATAATATGATGCTAACATCATAATTATTAATACTTCTGTCAATCATAATAATAGAATTATTTACGCACAAATAAAGTTAATTACTGTCAGCTGTTCAAAAGCAGTATCAAGGTCGACCGCGCTAGCTTTTGCGAACAAATGGATTACTCGCACCTGGAAGTGTTCACCAAACCAGTGAATATGGTTCAGTGGTTCAGTGAACATGAACAGTGACATGGCTGCTTGCGTCGAAGGAGTTATATTTAAATGCTGCATGAATTAAAGCCTAAGTAAAAGTTAAAAAATAAAGAAAAGCAAAGGCTTTAAGATTTAAATGCTAAACTTCAGCTATCAAATATGATACTGCAACAATAAATACACACATCAATACTTGGAGGATTAATTTTACTAACATATGTGGTAAAAACGCCAAACGCACTGAGTGCAGGAATTTCAACTTCCCACACCATGAGTGGGAAGTGGATATAAAAAAACGCTATCGAAAAATACTATTTGCAACGTTTTAGAACTTCAAGCCTGTATGGCGAAGAGGGGTTTAAGTGCACTACGAAAACGTGAGACATTATTATTTTATTGAGAACGAAGTGAGATTTTTTCTGGGCGTTGTTTTGTCCCTCCCCCATCCCAATCTATCGATAAGCATGTGCAGTATAATGTACGTCTATTTTAATTCGGTCGAGCTGCTTTAGCGTAATGCGATTTAATATTCCTTTTAATGGTTTTATTACGCATTGACTAATTCATAAAACCTGTTTTATAAATGAGGCAGGCTTTAACATTTATCTTTAATCTCCAATAATTACACCGTTTCAACACTGAAATAAAATATATATCTGAGTGAAATGATTTTAATCTCCGTTAAGCTTAACAAACGAAATTCGAATAGTTACTTATTAAATATTTTAAAGATGTATATAGCTTTATTCAAAAATACAAATGGTTGTGGATAAAGCACCAAATGAACGCAAGTCATATTTAAATTATATTCAGTACTATGACAAAGTGCATTCTCAATTACGTAATATTCGATAATGGCTAAATGGTTATAATTAAAAATTAAACACAAATAGTAAATTGATAAAAAAAAAGGTTCGGCTTTACTAGTAAAAGCTTAAAGACTCGTGCACATGTATAATTTTATTTTATCTACCGTTTACCTATGGTACAGGGAGTAATGTACTGCACTCAACAGTTTATATCGGGGTTTGGCTTTATATGAACTTTTAAGATCCCCTGGTTAAAAAATCTCAGCCGCAAAACGTCCTCTACCCGTTACAAATTCGCATGCATCCTCTATGCATCATGCACAGAGTTACATATGTAACTCAGTTAAACAATTAACTATCGCTTATTGGTAGTATAGCTAAGAAAATAAATGACAACTTTGTTCCTGCCATTACATAGCTACTTTGTATAGTATTCTAGAATGTAAGGTTGGTACTACAATCCCATTCGTGCCTTATCGTACAATTTTTACTTTCTCTAACAAATACTTAGTAGATAGAGAAGGTACCTATTTCATCCCACACAAAAATTTGATACCGAGATTTCATAGGAAATACATGTTTTGAAATCCTCTGAATAAAAAAGCATTTTAAGAAAAAGGCTCGTTTGTGTATGTGAGAGCGAGTGGCTGTGAACAGTATAACTTAAAAATGAAAAGTTGGATAAACACCAAACTTGGTATTTAGGCTCAATATCTTCTAAAGATGCGACACGAAAATTTTTGAGAAAATTCCCCCACCCCAAACTACTCCTTACATGGAGGATTTTTCGAAATGTTTAATTTTATAAAAAATGGCTCAAACGACTTTTGTTAAAATGCCATACATCAATGCTACTTACATGACAAATACAATGTACATCTTGAATTTTCTGGGAATAGCCTTTGAAGTTCTTTTCATTCGGAAGAAATGTATTATAATTTTATGTAATAGCAAACGTTAAGCTATAGATGAAAACGTACTACACAGAAAATGTAGTTCCCTATAAGTCACACAATTTATTTCAAAGAACTTTTTTGTGACATAAGGCATTTCCGAGATATCTGTTATTACTGGTTCGATTTTTTTAGTTCCATTTATACCCCGCCATTAACTGCATTGGTCTTATCGGCGTTTCCTTTGGAAGTTACTGCCTATTGGCAATTGTGTTAACTCGTGTAACTCTTGTCGTTGGGTTTCTTTGGTGTTGGGGAGGATAAGGAATAATCTTGGCTAGAGAAAAATGTCCACCAAAACCCCCCTCCCCCAGCCTGGAATCGAACCCGGGAGTCCTAGCACAACAGGCAGGTGCTCTACTGACTGAGCTACGGGGCCAGCCGTGGTTCGAATTGTTCATTACTTGGTCATTCTTTAAACTGCTTCCAGTATGCAGTTGTTTCTCGAGATTGCATGGTACAGTGTATAGCCTCCAGCTCTTAAACATTTGACTGTCGCTATTCCCTTTGTTCCCTTTTCCCTTAAAGAAATGTATAATGTAACTATTTCTACAAAGGTTTATTTATATTAAAATGATGTAGATAGAAAAGTAAGTTTTAGTAAGAATAAGGCACCCAAGTCGCTGTATCCTACACCAAATTCAAACACAGAGACGGACGTGGAGTTACTTTCTGCAATTACATGTAATATTATTTTCCTTGTCGCCGAAGTGCTTCGTGTCAGTTGCGATTTTGCTCTCCTTTTAGAAGTTTTACAACAGGCATTTCGTGTGTGGCACTACAACATCAAGGTATGTAATTAGTCAGCACTGTTTTCTTTGGCCGCAAAAGCATACTGTTTATGATAAAACTATTAATTTCATTCCGAAATTTTACGCATTTTATTTCCCGAAAATCATAGGAATATGGTGTATTTTTTATGTTTAAGTGCATATTTCTTTTTCGCACTTATGATACGTAAGTAGAGGAAGCACAGTATCCAACGCAAGAATTCGACATCAAGATTTCACTGGAGATAAATGTATGTGTGTGTGTGTGTGTATGTGTGTGTGTAAAATCAACTCAAAAAGGAAATATCGGATAATGGATAAATAACAAACTTGGTATTTAAGCTAATCACCTTCCAAAGATGAGATGTGTCATCTTCCGAAGTCTAGCCGCACTATGCTAGCCTTAGCTCCCGAGGTCTCAGGTTCAAACCTGGTGGATGGCGATGGATTTTTTCGGCCGTAAAAATCCTTCGCATGGCTTCCTTCAGAAGGAAGTAAAGCCGGTGGTCCCGTGTCGTAGATTTACGGCACGTCAAAAGACCTTACGCCCGATAAAGTGGGCTCTTTGCAAAATTTCTTGTCATTCACGCCCAATACAGAATGGGACGCTAATAACTATAGTAGTTAAAGAGCGTCCATAAATAAAACTGAAGAAAATCTCCTCACTTCAAATTGCCCTTTAGGTAGGATTTCTTTTTTCTTCATTACTGATTTTATGAAAATGCCTGTGACGGTTTTAATTAAAATACTATAAGCTCAAGATGTTTGATTACTAAAAGGTACATCTTGAATTTTATGCGAATAGCCTGTGAAGTTCTCTTCATTCGAAATGAATTTTGTATACTTTTGAATAACTGGTAAACCATAAGGTGTACAAAATTTTTCAAAACAAATAACATGTCTTTAAAAGACACGTGTCAGATAATTGTTTGTGGTATTATCCATTTCCAAGATATTCGTTATATTGGTTTGTATTTTAAAATACCTATTTGCTATGCCACCATGCTTTCATTTTAGTGATCCTATGCAAAGAGAAACATTTCAAACCCAGCAAATATCACCTCTGGTATCCCGCTTGTACATACAGCGAAGTGTGGAATGGAATTTTGACTGCAAACATTTACCTGGATTATATATATATAAAAAAAATAAGCTTTTTAAGGATAATTTGCAGAAGAGATATAAAAATAAAAACTAATGGGTAGAGAAAGTCCTATAAATGTAACACATCAGGTTTGACCACACTTCCGAAGTACTACTTCAGCACATGGGTGATGTGAGTGTTTAGGCATGTTTTACAAAACAAACCTGTATGGCATTCGAAAAATGCAAATAGGATAAAGGAATGTCCATTTTTGAGAACAAACATCATTTATGTGCTCCTTCTTTTACCTTCACTTTCACACTTGTGCATTTTCTTTGTATTGCTGCACAGGTTTTGGGTCATGTTAATATTGTTTTATTCAACTATGTAACTGAGAAATGCAAACACTTGGTACTCACAAGCCTCCCTCCATAACGACAGAGAGTGGACTAAACGATTAAGCAAATGGTAAAGCATGCGTAACAATGCCAGTGTTTACTATCCTCGCTCTTCTTAAAAGTGCTATAGTGGCAAATATTGCCATTGTTACGCAAACTTTACGGCACACTTGTTTGATTTGTGGACTACTACTATTGACAGGGATTGACCAATACTCGGTTTGTCGAGCAGGAGCACCGCTTTCAATAGTTGCCAGTATCTTTCGCTCCTTTTCTTGACAGTTCAAAGGCGGACATCTATAGGTACCCATTCCACCCTATACCAGGTGTTAAAAAAGGCATTCCATATTTTGAGAGGTGGTAGTACGGACCAAAACAAGAAATAAAAGTCGAGTACACACGGGCTCTAAAATACATACCTTAAGAGCTATGAGCACTTGTTCATCTTCACTACCGTAAAACATCTCTTCTACTGCAAGCTCTTTGCTATTACCTAAGTACGACCTACAGCATTGTTTACAGTTCTGGGTAAATACAACGTATATTCTTATTAGTTCTAATGGAATCAACTTGTGTTGTGATAAGCTTTTTTGAAATGCTTTTACATTGCAGTTTATCTCGAAATATTTGGTTATTCAACCCCCATTAATGATGTACTAACACTACAGGAAGGTCTTTTCAATGCCTGCCAGAGCATCCGTGACGAATCTGGAGTGGTGAGAGTGCGGTGATTCCCAAGACATGGACAGAAACAATCGCAAGCGATTACATTAGATGCTATGCTGTTTTGCAGTAATGTTTTCTCATTTGTCTGCTGCATTCTGTAGGCCATACGTAATAGCAAAGAGCTTGCAGTAGAAGAAATCTTGTTTCAGAGTAGCAAAAGTGAACAAGTGATCATAGGTCTTAAGGTCTTATTTTAGAGCCCATGTTTACTGAACATCTTTTCTTGTTTTGGTTCATATACCACCTCTCAAAATATGGAATACTTTTTCTTTAACATCCTGTGTAATTTACTCTCGCAATCACTAATTATTTAAAGCAACTTGCGAATTCTAAAACACAACGTCTGTCATAATTCCAGTTTGCACATATCTCAAACGTTTTACCAAACCGGCTAATCACACCTCAAAAGTAATTAATCTAAAGTTAAAAAAAGGTAAAGGTACATATGAAGTAGAGGCTCCCGAAACGAGAGTGGAGCACTGAATGTAGACCATGAGACCCTTTGTGTTTCGAACGTGACCCTTGGAAGGTTGGAAGAAAGGGAGGAGTGAGAAGAGAGACTCGAAGAGCGACCAGATCTAGCAGATGGCATGCGCAAGTTGGACGGGATCTCTAACGTTTTCAGATTGAACACAACCACCGCCGCGCGCGCCCACACACAAGCCCCTAACCCCCGGGGTTCCCTGAAATGGAGCCTGTTCTGAAAGCACGGAGGCGGTCCGTGAACAGTCCTACCGACGTCAGGGAGAAACCTTCAGAAAGCACGCTTCCACCACCCAGCCCCAACACCGTAGGCTGGTCCTTCAACCATGAAACAGACGATGAAGGAAACGATGGGTACAGGAAATGAGGGAAGGAAAGATGAGGTAGAAGAAGAATCACCCCAGCATTCGTCTACCGACTCAGGAAACCACGAACAATCCATGGTCAGAGTGGTCAGTTGCCAGGTATTGAATCCGAGCCTCACACGTTTAAATTGCATTATAATTTTACTATTCGCTTTCTTAACTCACTCGTAAGCACGCATGGCTATAAGTATGTATAAAATTTGAACTCACAACAATTATTTCGCATGCATAAACTACTTGTTACTATGTTTTGGACGAAATTTGGAAATTTATTTTCTGTTAAATTGCAAATTCGATGCCTGTACAGCTACATCAATATTTATGAAAAACTGAATTCAGAGCTATTTAATTCATTATGTGTCTGGTTCACCAACACAGTTTTACTTTCTCTACTACGTATAGTAACTATGAAAAATATATTTCACCCAAACATTCGATACCGAAATTTCACCGGAAATACGTGTTTTAAGGCAGCTTAATTAAAAAAAAAAGCATTTTTAAAAAAAGATCCGTGTGTGTGTTTGTGTGTGTGTGTGTGTGGAACAGCATAACTCAAAACCGAAGGTTGGATGAACACCAAACTTGGTAATTTAGTTCTATATCTTCCAAGGATGCAACACAAAGATTTTAAACAAAATCCACCATTACTAACTCCTCCTTATATGGAAGATTCCTCGAAAATTTTGATTTTCTAAAAAACGGCTCAAACGATTTTGATTATAATACCATATTTTAAAGTTATTTATGAGAAACAAAACGTATATATTGAATTTTCTGGGAATAGCCTGCGAAGTCCGCTTCATTCCAAAGAAATTTTGTATAATCTTATATAACTGGTAAACGTTAAGCGATATATGAAAATGTACTAAACAAGAAATGTAGATGTCTTTAAAACAAATAATTTATTTTGTGGCACCAGCATTTCAAAATATCCGTTATTAATGTTTAAATTGTTCAATGCTTAGCTATTCTTTTAATGCCCTGTCGATTTTCGATTGTTTCTCGCGATGTCATGAAAAGAGTATGGAATTTTAAGGGCAGCATACAGCGTACAGATCTAAAACGTTTGACTTTTGCTATTCCCCTTGTAACTATAACGAAATGTTCAAGAGAAGTAAATAGGAAAATAATCTTTTGCAATGATAATAATAATAATAATAATAATAATAATAGTAATAATTTCTCTAATAAACGATATAGGGTAGAGAAAGTTATATAAATGTAACACATCAAAAATGTTTACATTATGTTGTTACTCAATCATTAATACATCATTAAATCATACCTTAACCCCCGCGCACTTTCGTTCCTCTGCTATAACGCTAAACGCAGATCAAGATGACCATCTTCGACAGCTGAGAGCTCAGAGTTAGAGCGCGAATAGCCGTGGTGGATTTTTTTTACCCACTTGGTAACTTGGTGGGAACTTGAAATGCCAGCACGCCGACGCCGTGTGTTTGCATTTTTAGTGCAGACTTAATAAAATTTAATCCTCCAAGTAATATACTGTATTTATATTTATTGTTGCAGGCATGCAATATAATCATATTTGATAGTTGAATCTTACCATTTACACCTTGCCGCCTTTACTTCTCTTTATTTGTCAACATTTAGTTACGATTTAATTCAAGCAGCATTTAAGTGTAACTCTTTCAGCGCAAGCAGCCATGTTACTTTCAGTTGTTCATTGTCTTGGTCAACATTACCAGACATGATTAATCGATCACCAATTTGCAGAGACTAGAGTTGACAGTAATTAATTTTCTTATCGCGTAAATATTTGTATTATTTTTTTACCGAGAATTCAAACTTCTTCCACGTTCTGCAAATATGTACTTATCACACTGTATCGCAATATACAATTTTCAGCATACATGCGTGGAAATGCTACTTTAGAGATAAACTAATTGTTTTGAAAGTTGAACTTTTTTATAAAAGTATAGCAAAGTCTTTGTTGAGATTCACTTGGACAGGACGTTATAGAAACAAACAACTGGAAAGTAATATTATAAATCTATAAGCAAATTATATTTTCATTAGTTTCACTTATATAAATGCAATATTACTTTGGTTTTTTTCACTACAGCTCTCACGTTTTTCTTTTCCGGAACTCAGACCTTCGAAAATTCGAAATTCTCCAAGGTCTAATGTGCGCTTTAATATGGAGTAAGGAGGATCATAACGATGATAAAAAAAATTTCCCAGGATTCACATAAATGCTCAGGCTTTCATGCCTGGCGTTATCAACTCCATTATATACGTATATACAGGATAGGCCATTTAAGTTGAGACTATACAATATCTCCAAAACTAAGTGTTGTAGAAAGAAATGTCTTTCATAAAAGTTGCTTGATATTATGAGAGAAAGTAAATGCCATTAGTCTTGTTTTGTTTGGAGGACGATTTTATGGTTGTTTTAGGTCATTTAATTTGTTTAAATGGGAACCCACATTTGATATGTTGTTTTCTCATTAGAAAATGGTTCATTAAAAGCTGTTTATTTTGTGATGAGGAATAAGGAACAAAATAAAAAATGTTGATTCCCAATTACAAAATTTAACTTGGCCCTCAAATGACCATCCATGGATGGTCCAACCATTCATTGCGCTCTTCGTAAACAGCGCTCTTCGTATTTACGTTGGTGTATTATAACTTGCAGAGTGCTTTATACAAATGGTATTTAGTTTTTTATTGGGAGTGAGAAAACAAATAAAAAGGTAGGTTCCAATTAAAAAAATCTCAAATTAAATGGTCCACCATGTATATCGCTTGCCCTATGTACTCTAGCGTCTTGTATCTGGCTTTCCATTTTGTCATTAACCATAATATAATTTATAAGTGATTGACTTCTTCTAGCACTCCATGTATATCTGTGTATGTTGTTTTTTCTTATAAATTGCTATCCTCATATGTGACAAATTGTCTAAACTCTTCTCCATTGGTGTTTATTAGTTGTTCGCCACATGATCCCACTATTCCCGGTTTTGGTTGGTTATCAATCCTTTGCATTTAAATCCCCAATTATAACAAAATACTCCGATTTATTTATCTTGGTCTCTTACTTTTGCAGGTTGTCATAAAACGTCTTAGTTTCTTTTCCTCTTTAGGTACGTAAAGTCCAGTAATTATAAAATGTCTTCTTTGTATTTTAAATTTGCACAAGATTATTCCTTCACTTATAAAACTGTAACTATTATTTGGTTTTCTCTTGTAATGTTAATTAGTACTGCAACCCCACAACATACTCGATTATTTTGTGACACTCCACTATATATCGTCAGAAAATCTTATAGTTGTTTTGTTCCTTTTAGTTTCTTCTTCGTTTTAGTTATTACTGCAATATCTATATTTCCCCCTTTAACCCATGATTTAATTATTCTGTTTTAGATCCTAATCTCACTACATTCCATGTTGCTACATATGTTCAAACTGTTATTTCAAATCGTTTGTCCTTAACATGCCTATGTTTTCAATAATTGGATCCATACAGCAGTACTTTTGGAAGATTCTGATTAATTTATTTTTTACGTGAAGGAGTTACCAGCCCCTCGCACAACCCGCTATTGTATTAATCAAGTTTGCATTAATAATAATTAGTGCAAACTTGATTTCCAGATATTCGGGCTAAACACTATGGAAGTATCTCCTCAGGTTGATGTACTCGCTTCGATATTCCCGTATCGCTAACGCTCTACTGTAATAACCTCACACGTTCACCGAGCCACTACTTTCTGTACTAGACTTGTAGATAACTATAAAATACTATTATAACTCATGTATACTTGCCATGAACATAAAAAGCGATATTTCGGTTAGAAAGGAAAGAAACATGTTCAATTTTAAACTTTGGTCTCCTTTACTCCTGTTATGCCGCATAGTTACGTCAGAATAGTCAAACTTACCAAACTACATCCAAACAAAACTAAACAAATCAGTAAGATCAAGACGACCGTGGAAAATGAAAATTCAACGCGTATACGAGACTGCCTCTTTGATTAGGTGATTAGCCTGCCACCCTTCATCTCCCGAGGTCCCGGTTTTGATTCCAAGTGGAGAGTGAGATTTTTTCTTTCGGCTAGAGTCTAGAAGTATGAATGAGTATGGTATAATCAAAGGATAACACGACATAAACGAGGTGGCGCCGTGGTAACACGTGCGATTCGCATTCGGGAGGTCCTGGGTTCGATTCCCAGCGACCGTTCACTCTAACCCACAAGTTTTTCCGAGGTTTTCCCGAGTCGTCAGGCGAATGCTAGAGTGCTTTCTTTCAGCCCCCGAATTTCCTGTCCTTCCATTTCGTTCCATTCATCGTCTCATTCATCCTTCCATCGTTTGGTCTGTTTCAGGATTGGAAGTGTCGTCGATGGAGTTTCGGGGCGACGTGGTAGGGGAAAAGGATGCTCTCTGTGGCGCTTTCTCCGTTCCTCGGTTTTCGGCTGGTTGCCGGGGTAAACGGACCGTCCTTCGGAGCGGGGTGTTACCCCTCTGTGTAGAGCGAGAGTTCTCGGTCTGCCTGTCTGATTGTTGGTACGTCTCAATCTGGAAACTGTAGGCACCCTGTCATTGCTGTGCTTCACTTCTGGTTCCGGCCGCCCGATGTCTCCTCTCACCTCCTCTTTCCTCCCGGGTGCGCCCTCTTGTGGGGGCATAGGTACAATATCCTCACTGGAGCACTGCCGAGTCTCTCCGAACACCAGAAAAAAATTCTATGATACATTCACAGACTTTCTCTACGCTCTATCTTTATTAGTGGGTATGCAACTATTCTTACTAACGCTTATTTTTCTATCTATGTATTAATCTAATAAACCTTTGCAAAAATAGTTACATTACACATTTCGATACAAAGAGAACAGCGATAGTCAAATGTTTAAGAACTGGACGCTATATGCCGGCCCTAAATTCCATACAGTTTACTCGCAATCGCGAGAAACAAAATCGACGAGACTAAAATAATGACAAGTATTGAAAAATTCGAAGCTTTAACAACAGATATCTCAGAAACGACTTATGCCACAGAAAAACCTATTGTAAGTAAATTGTGTGTTTTAAAGAGATTCGAATTTTTTTATGGTACGTTTTGGTTTATATCTTAAAGTTTACCAATTATAAAAGATTATACAAAATTCCTTCCGAATGAAGAGGACTTCACAGGCTATTACCAGAAAATTGAAGATTTTTTATGTAAACGTCTTTAATATATGATATTTTAATCAATATCGTTACAGCCATTTTTTTAGAAAATAAAAATTTTCGAAAAATGTTCCATGTAAAGGTTAGTTGGGGTGGGGGATTCTCCTGAAAATATTCATGTCGCATCTTTGGAAGGTACTGAACCTAAATACCAAGAGTGGTATTTATTCGACTTTTGTTTTTGAGATATGCTGTTCACACACATACACACACACTCTCTCTCTCTCTCTGTCTCACATACACACACAAACAAACAACAAGACACACACACGGGACTTTTTCTAAAATACCTTTTTAATTCAGAGGGCCTCAAATCATGTATTTCCGGTGAAACATCGGTATCACGTTTTTGGGTGGAATGCAATACCTTCTCTATCTACTATGTACATGGTAGAGAAAGTAAAAAGACGAAATAAGACGTGGTAATCTCTAAATATTTATAATGGAATATGGAATGTAAAACACAAGGGTTTATGTGGTCCACCATTTAAGAAATGGTTCAAATCGAATGAATAGCTTCCGAGATACCTTAGAAGAATTACTGTTCCACGTCCTCAGAGAAAGACGCAGTGGCCGTCACATGTAGGTACCAAAGCAGCAAATTAGAACACCCATGACACTAATTCTGAACATATAGGGTTATTCAAAAAAGAAGGAACGGACTTTACATATTTATTTCCAATGAACGACAGTAGATGGCGACACATACGATACATCACTGAATAGAGGAAAGTTCAAAGTTTTATTTTGTGTGTTCAAAATGAGCACCATTTGTTATTCGAGGACGACCAGTGCTTTTCCGTTTGCATACCCTCTACGAATTTATTGTATCAATTGTAAATTTTTTATGACGAGGCGACTTGTTGAACTTACAACGAAATGCACGCTGGAGTGAAACAGTGGATTCATTCTTTGCATAATGCAGCACACAAAATGACTTTTCCTGTGGCGTCGCCATTTTCTCGTAAACAAACACAGCGCCGCTGTAGGCATTGAATGGAACTAATAGGTGGGGCTTAAATGTTTTAAATTTTCTCTCTTCAATGGTGCCTTATGTGTCGCTATCTATTGTCGTTCATTAGAAATAAATATGTAAAGTCTGTTACTTCTTTTTGAATAACCCTGTATTTTAGAATCTTAAACTGAACGCTGATTGGTATGAAGCCGTTGCGAATAAACAGGATACCGTTCTGTTTTATTTGCTCTGTTGGTCATTAACTTGTGCCAAACTGGGTCGTATTTCGATGTCGGGAGCGATAGATATGCCACTGACAGCTAGCGCTCGTTTGATGAAATATTCCGGAGATTTGGTACACGCATGTAAGCATATTTTACGGACCTTCTCCCTAATGATCTCACGTGAAGTCCCTAATTAAACTATGCCGCAAAACGCTACGCATATTTTTACCCACCAACAAAAGGTTTGTTATGCTGCGCACTTTTTTGCATGTCTCTGTTTTTCCGTTTGAAATCATTCTGACTGGTTTTGTATGTGGTTATGTGTCCTCAATACTACCACATCATTAGCTGACATAGTTTGATTTTGCTGCTAAACGAACCGCTCTCATTCACCTCACAACCTAGATGCCTAACATTTTCTCTCTGCATTGTTTATCTTTTAGACCACTGAACTAACAACCTGAAAAACACAAACCTTTCAAAAATGTTACTAAGTTATGCCTGAAGTCTTTGAACGCTTTAAACCTCAACATTCTGCTGGGTTTTACGTGACCTTAATCACATTGTTTTCCTTTTTATGTCTTTAGCAATAAATCCGTTTCGCTCTGTTAAGCTTAAGCCCATCAAAAGGTTTGGTTTTTAACATTAAACAATCGTGTCACACTGAAAATACTATGCACGATGCTTTCAGATTGATGAACAATAATTTTGTGATTTTTGTCCAGTTTTACTTTCTCTGCCACGTATATAGATAGAGAGGGTATTACATTCCATCCAAAGATTCGGTACCGATATTTCACCGGAAATACATGTTTTGAGAACCCTAAATAAAAAAAGCAGTTTTATAAAAAAAGGTGTGTGTGTCTGTGAACAACATAGCTCAAAAACGAAAAGTCAGATAAATAGCGCTTGGTATTGAGGTTCAATACCTTACAAATAAACGACACGAAGATTTTCAAGAAAATACCCCCACGCCCAACTACCTTTTACATGAAACATTTTTTTGAAAAAGTTCTCTAACGATTTGATTAAAATATCATATATTAAAGATATTTACATCATAAACAACATGTATAACTTGAATTTTCTGTTAATAGCCTGTGAAGTCCTCTTCATTCGGAAAGAATTATGTATAATCTTTTATAACTTGTAAACGTTAAGCAATAGACGAAAACATACCATACTTAGATCTCTTTAAAATACACAATTTACTTAAAATTAGTTTTTCTGTGGCTTAAAGGTTCGAACTGTCAATACTTGCCATTCTTTTAAAGTCTCATCGATTTTCAGATGTTACTCGCGATTGCATGGAAAGAATATGAATTTTAATGCCGGCATATTGTGGCATGTGAGGTAGTAATATTGTAATAATATGTGGTTATGGCAATAGTGTATGGTGTTTGTTTCAGTTGGCAATACAGTCCGGTAATGATGTAATGGGAGAGGGGGTAAAAGCGGTTGTATCTTGTGGTAGCATGTAGGACGTTTTCCTCTTCTAGCGTCACCAGCAAACAGCGCAGACGTGTTAGTCATGGCGCTTCGTTAAGCAGGAAGGTAAAATGTATCATCATTAATTTATAGTAAACACTAACCATCTAAATTTATACCATCTGCCTTCTTAATGTAGACAGTTCCTTCCTTCGTGACGCATGATGGTTTTATGAATATTTAGGTAGTTTCCAGGTAATTTAAATAATGTGTTAGCTTACCCACTCGTGTTAGTTTGTGATTTAGATTCGGGTACCATGCTCTACCCCCCGTAATTATGTGAAAATAAAAGACAATATAGCGTCCAGTTCTTAAACATTTGACTATCGCTGTTCGCTTTGTATCTATAACAAAATGTATAATGTAACTATTTTTGCAAAGGTTTATTTGGATTAAAATGTAGTAGATAGAAAAATAAGCTTCAGTAGGAATAGTTTGTATAGCCATTAATAAAGTTAGAGGGTAGAGAAAGTCATGTGAACGTATCACATCAGATTTTTCAATTTCACTCAGTTCTGAGTCCCTGCTCTAAGACCTTATCTGCTTCAATTTCACTGGGAGTTCACTTCGTTCACACTATCATTCACTAAGATGAACTAGTTCAATTCTCCGCCACTTCACTTCCTTCGTGACGCAGCCTCTTAACTCCGGATTGTTTACTTCTCTCAGGAGTCGAACACAAGACTTCACACAACCCGCCGCTCCGCAGTTACACGTACTGCACGTCACAATAGCAGTCACCAACTTGCTTAGAGAATCGCTTTTGTTGTCTCACAGGAAACTCATCCACCAACCCACACTCGATTCCCACTCTACTAGCAAATGATTCATGCGATTCACTCTACTGACGCCATTCCACACCTCGCACTGACTCGACTGCTGCAAGAGCGCTCGGTTATATAGTTAGTGGAATCTTTCTACAAGATTCTCAAACATTTCAGAACTATTTCGACATACTTCCTGGAGGAGGAGGAGGAGGAGGAGGGGGGGCGAGAAGGAGCTTCCAGAAAGTTATAGTTATCTCCCGGTGTTTACGCTGACAAGCGACAGTTATTTTGTTTACTCCGAAAGCCCGGAGCCGATCTTCCGATAACATTGGGTTATAGCCGCTGCATCAAAATATTTTTATCTTCTGGTCCTTTTGACTGCAGCAAATATCAATGGTGGATGTTCATTTTATCTTATTTTATTGATTTATGAAAAATTAGGTTATGTGTGCGTTAGGCTTATGGTGCAACGTGACTGATTCAAGCGTAATTAATTAAAGCTTCTGGATTTTTACTAACAAAATTAATAAAGCTAGATTTAGGGAAGATGCATTTTGGTTTCCAACAACTTCTCATTGATAATGTGTTTTAATATTGTGACTTTCACCAGTTTTAAACAGTCACTTAAATTTTTTTCACTGTGACTTCATTAATGTGATCTAGTTCAAGGTTTCACTGTTACGTCTTCACTTTCTTCGTGGCGTAGCGGCGTAATGAAATACGCACGACAGAGCCTCTTCGGACGGTTTAACCGCTGGGGAGTGGAACACAAGACTTTTTCATCTCTCATAGTAGCAGCACGTCACAGCAGTCGTCACCAACTCCCTCGGTGAACAGCACTTTTGTCGCACCCGAAACGCTCCCACTAACTCTCTGACTTACTCGCGAGAGCTCACTTATATAGCACCTGGTTAGTTCTAGTTCCAAAAGTGGAAACTTCCAGAGGATTCTGGTTATCTAACGATAGTGTTTCCGGTGTTTACGCTGGACGAGGGCGCTACTTAACTTTGTTTATCTCCAACTACCTGTGGGCCGACCTTCCGAAACTAGAGCCATAGCCGCTGAGCCACAGTATTATAATCCATTAGGCTTGTAAACATTACAGTTTGTTAACATCCAATCATCACGTAGTATATTAAGTATTCTCCTATGTACAAATTATTACTTTCTATAACATTTACACGTAAATACCTAAACTTCACCCGCTGTATAACGTGTGTGTATATGTATCGATCATTTTCGCTGCTCCATGGGTGGAGCCACATTTCTTGTGACTGGTGTGGCACTACTGGGTAGCTCTGCCGGTCATACTCTTCTTTTAAGATGGGTATACTGTCGGGCTGTGAGATAGTTACGCTTCAAGAGAGAGAGAGAGAGAGAGAGAGAGAGAGAGAGAGAGAGAGAGAGAGAGAGAGATACGCAGCCGGGTAGCCCTGCCATATAAAACTCGGTCTTTATTTAATTAGTTGTCTTCTTCAGCGTCATATCGTTACAGACAATTATTCTAATCTGGTGGGGATATAATTTTCGAAAATCTTTTTGGATCCTTAATTCTAAACTCACTTTCTACGGTTGTTTTTATTTTTCGTTTTTGGGCATTCGCAATTTATGCAACATTTCCAACCATGTGCTGTTTTGCAGTCCCCTTTAGGTTATATTGCAGCTTAAATTGTTGTAACACTTTACTATGATACTAGTTTTATGTTGTTGTTTGCTAAACTTTATTAACATAATGTGCTTCGACAGCAACATGTATTACCGTCTCTTTTCTTGCGCCATTTTAGTTATTTGTACACTGTTAGTCTTTTGTTGTTTGTTGTTAGATTATGGACTTAGATGTATTAATTCCGTGTAAATTTTATTAGGATTATTGTTGTTGTAAACCAATTCTAATTATATCTCTTGTTATAATTGCTCAACTGTATTCAACCTTTGAATGCCAATGGATTCGAGGCAAACCGAACTCTATAAAACACACACACACACACACACACACACAAATATATTGTGACGCCGTGGCTATGGTCTAAGGTTATCGGGAGGTTGCCGCCAGGTAGTATCGGAGGTAAACAAAGATAAGTTGCACTCTCGCCGGGCGTAAACATCAGAAGCAGATAACCAGAATTTTTGTATCTTCCCCCCCCCCGCCTCCAGAAAATGTGTCTAGATAGCTCTAGAATGCTCTGTGAAAGATTTCATTGCCTATATAATCCAGCATTCTCGCGAGAGAAGTCAGTTGAGTCGGTCAGTGAGTGAGTAAGCGAGATGGTGAGACGTTTCTACTGCGACATCAAGTGCGGTTCTCCGAGCGAGTTAGTGACGACTGCTGTGACGTCCAGCGAGTACTACTGCGGAGCGAGAGTTTGTTAGAAGTCTTGTTTTTGATTCCCCAGAGAATGTACCGTCCGAAATAAGAGGCTACGTTATGAAGAAATTAAAGTGACGGGAAAATTAAACTATTTCACATTAGGGAAGTGGCTGTGAACTAAGTGAAATCTCATGCAAGATGAACTAGATCAAAACAATAACAGTAAGAACTAAGAGGAGTGACAGTTGAAAAACTAGACAGTCACATGTATGTTTCTACATATGTGTATGTGCATGAGTGTGCGTGCGCGCCTGCGTTGTGTGTATCTATATGTACGTGTAAGCGGGCGTTTTATCTATATGCCTGAGCTACACTCTGTCAGTCATTCAGTTTAAATAAGTAACGAAAATATACAAAATACAACATTTCAAGGTTAAGTCAAGCACATTTTACGAATGCAAGTCAAAGATTTTCAGAAAATTGCTCCATGTTAATAACTCTTTACTGAAAATATTGTTACTTAAGGCGGAGCCGTGGCCGAGTGGTTAGACCGCTCACCTCTCACCGAGGAGGCCCGGGTTTAATCCCAGGGATTTGAGGTGGACAAAGCGGCGTCTGGGCGGATTTTCTCCGGGTTCTCCGGTTTCCCCCGCCATTCATTCAACCAACTGCTCCATCATCGCCTTTCCTTTCATACATTTCAGCTTCACCGTTTCATCTACTTCCTTTCTCCCATACCAGGCATCGGGCTTATCACCCATCCTGTATATTCTGTCTGATCCATGAGTGTCTGCTCCTCGACGGGCCTCTGACCACCCGCCTGTAAGCCCTAGGGGGTGTAAGTCCTGCATACGAGGAGGTTAAACAGAGAAAGAAGAAGTTATCATTACTTATTCCTTATTTTCTCAAAAATTGTTCTAATTGTATCAAACCCTCCATGCCGAAATCCATCGCCAGATGTCAATTACAGAAGCCATTTGTTATAAAAAGACCACGTGCAAAATCCAGCTGCCGCTAGCGAATTCAGTGTACGAAATCGAGCGCACACGACATATTAATTAATCCGTAGGGAAACAATACTATAATAACAATTGACTAAATGGGATGGAAGTGATTGCCCACTTGAATGCAGCTTTGGAAATGTGAGCAAAACTAGAGCCCCGCTTCAAGCGCAGAAAGAAATAGTATATTGCGACATAAGTGTGGTAAGTGCATGATTGGAGAACGATGAACGGTTTTCTGCTTCCGAGATCCTCCAATGCATTAACGCTTGTGTAACATGTACTATTTTTTCTACGATAATGAATGATAGAAGTGATACTCATGCGAAAATAAAATTAATATTATACTAACAAGGCTTGAACATTGATTCCAGTAACAAGGTCACTAACATTAACATTGGTGGCGAATTGGTGATCGATTTAGCTGTTGCATGAATTAAATCTTAAGTGAATATTAACAAATAAAAGGAAGTAAAGACCCAAATGAGATTAAATGGTAAACTTCAGTTATCAAATGTGATTATATTCCTTATCTGCATTGATAAGTATATCAAAAGTTAGAAGATTTAATGTAGCTCATGCACATACGTGCAGTAAAATAGACGAAACACAAAGAGGCTAATGAATGCAGAAAACTCAACTTTCCACCATGACAACATAACGGGAAGTAAATAAAAACACTATCGTTAAAAAACCTTATAAGACTAGTAATATTGCCTGAACACAATGTAAACTGCTACAGGCAGTTTAGTCCAGGGACTTTCTTTCCTATTAATTAAACATTCAGTTAAAGTCATTACTACGTATACGATGGAACACCCAGTGCAACTTGTGGGAATAGTCTGCCAAGGCACAATCATTTTTTACAGCAGAGAAACGACATAGAGGCAGGATTTTCAGTCGGGGTTGCATTATGCCGGTGCAGCCTGTTATCAGTCAGCTGCACACATTCGTGCCCTATCATTACCAAGAAGGGAGAGCGAGCGTGTGAGGGACACACCTGTAGACGCCCTTACACGTCAAAACACGAGCCAGCGCAGGGGTATAATCAACCTGCCATGCTGCTGGACCGATCCCGCTGTTGGCTATAATAATAATAATAATAATAATAATAATAATAATAATAATAATAATAATAATAATAATAATAATAATAATAATAATAATAATAATAATAATTTCAGTGTGCTTAAGCAAAAGAATCGTTTTGGTTATTTATATTAATATTATAAAGACAGAAGTTGTGTGTGTGTGTGTGTGTGTGTGTGTGTGTGGGCACATAGGGTAATCTCAAAAGCTACTCAATCAATTTTAATGCTTATTTCACCATTGAAAAGCCCTGTTCTTTCTGATGGGCAGAGACTATAAGAACAGTTTCTGGTTTCATTTCCTAAATGAATTAAAATGCGTTACAAGACCCGGATATTGCATTACGAACATGTTGGATCTATAATAAAAGATACTTAGGAACAGTCAGACGTAGGGGCGTCCAGTAACTGGAGTACGTCGGCTATAGTGGGAACTTGTGGTTTCAAGTGGCCCCTGGGATGAAGGTAGGATCTTAAGGGCGCCAGATCGGGATGACGATGTGCTACAGCAAGGATGGGGTCCCTAACGTTTCTAACATGACACAAATCCTGATGCCGACAATACCTGCCTTAGCTACCCGCAACCTGGGGATCCCGAGAATAAACGAGCACGCTCCCGGATGGGATGGAAGGGACCCCAGCAGTGCCGCCAATCGCCAGCTAGAAATCTTTCCAAAGCGCAACGGTCCTGCCGTAGCACACCAACCATCATCGCCTGGCCATACAACGTGAAACAAATGAGGCGAAGCAGATGAAAGGAAATGATGGACAGAAAATTCATGGAAGCAGAGGAACCACCCCAGAATTCCCTATAAACCTGGGGAAATCATGAAAAAACACAAGGTCAGAGTGGTCGGCCCGGCGGGAATCGAACCCGTGACTCCCGAATGCGAGTCTCATATGTTACCGGGTAGCCATCTTGCTCGATATAAAAGATATTTAAGTTGGTTTTTACTTTTGTCGTCATTGTTCTCGTATTTGCTGTTACTTCACATAAATGAGTGTAAAAACGAAGGTCGACTTATTTTAAGCGATATACATAGATGGTCACAATAGAAAGAATGCTAAACAAACATAAGACGGAGCGAAACAAGACTGAATCGACCCTGCTAATAACGCTGCGGTTCCTATGTCATATTTCTTAAACATATTATCAAATACTTAAAAGCGTACAACAAAGCGTACCTATCAAAATCTCTTGGCAACCTTTTCCTCCATTTGTATAGTTTTGTGTGGTGCTCAAAGCTTTTAATAATTCTTATGTAAACATGCTTTGCTGGATTACCACTTTTAAGTCATAATCAACGTCATTATTAATGTATGCCACAAATATATAGAGGGACAAAATTGTGTCCAGCGTAACATTCGAAACTGTTCTAGCGATATATTTTATAATTAACAACTAAACAAGTTATTTTATCGAGATTACATTTCGGTTTGAGGGAAGGGGAAGAAGATAATAGTACTATCCGCCAGTTTCGCCCCATATTTCGTTGAATATTGATATCAGGGGATTATGTGCTTCTCTAATGTGAAGATTATACAGACTTCACGTTATTAAATAAATACTGGACCAAAGTGTTTGTGCTGTGCTTATCTACAAAAGACCATGTGAAGTATACTTTCACAAACGGCGTCGTCAAATAAGTAAAATGAGTTCCGGTTAGAATACCGCGGTCAAAGATTAAGAACATGGGAACATGATGTCTTAAGAGGTAGTTAGCTGTCCACAGCCTTCTTAAGAAGTTTGCCAGTCGCGGACAATTTCAAGTTCGCATGTATTTTTACTTTCTCTACTACGTATAGTTAAGTAGGGAAAGTATTGTATTCCACCCAAAAATTCGATACCGAGATTTCACGGGAAATACATGTTTTGAGCCCTCCTGAATCCAAAAAAAGCATTTTTAGAAACATGTCCGTGTGTGTGTGTCTGTGTGTCTGTGAACAGCATAACTCAGAAACGAACAGTCGGATAAACACCAAACTTGGTATTTAGGTTCAGTATCTTCCAGAGATGCGACACGAAGGTTTTCAACAAAATCCCCCCACCCCAGATTACCCTTTACATGGAACATTTTTCGAAAATTTTAATTTTCTCAAAAATGGTTCCAACGATTTTGATTAAAATATCATATGTTTAAGATATTTTCATGACAAATGAAATGTATATCTCGAATCTTCTGGGAATGTCTCCAAAAGTATTCTTCATTGTGAACGACTTTTGCATAACTGATAAACCATAAGAGATAGACAAAATTTTACTACACAAAAAATGTAGATCGCCTTAAAATACACAGTTTAGGTCATATACATTTTTGTTTTTTGAGTGAACCATTTTCGAGATATTGCTTGTTATTCCCTTAAATTTTCCAATATTTATACTTTTTCTCAAATTCATTATTCAATTTTTACTTTCTCTACTACGTATAGTAAGTAGGGAAAGTATTGTATTCCACCCAAAAATTCGATACCGAGATTTCACCGGAAATACATGTTTTGAGACCCCTTGAATCCAAAAAAAGCACTTTTGGAAACATGTCCGTGTGTGTGTGTTTGTCTGTGTGTCTGTCTGTAAACAGCAAAACTCAGAAACGAGTTGGATAAATACCAAACTTGGTATTTAGGTTCAGTATCTTACAGAGATGCGACACGATGGTTTTTAAGAAAATCCCCCCACCCCAGATTACCCTTTACATGGAAGATTTTTAGAAAAGTTTAATTTTCTCAAAAATGGCTCTAACGATTTTGAAAAAATATCATATGTTTAAGATATTTTCATGGCAAATAAAATATATATCTTGAATTTTCTAGGAATGACTCCAAAAGTATTCTTCATTGTACACGACTTTTGGTAAACTGGTAAACCATAAGAGATAGACAAAATTTTACTACACAAAAAATGTAGATCGCGTTAAAATACACAATTTATGGCATATACATTTTTTTTGTTGAGTGAACTATTTTCGAGATATTCCTTGTTATTCCCTTAAATGTTTCAATACTTATTTTCTCAAATGGGAATTCGTTATTCATTTTTTTGTCTTGGATATGCAAAGAGTATTAATCTGTGGCAAAGGGAATGGTGCTGCACCTAGCAACCAGCTATTAAGAGATATGTATGTGCTTAAAGGCTACTGTATTTCTATATTGCCCTTGTAAATATATATTCCCCTTACATCTACAAGGAAATTAGCAATAAGATAAAGTCTGCAAATGTTTATCTCGATTAAAATGAAGCATATGGAGAATAAGGGTTTGTACAAATAGTTTGTACATGAGTAGAGGAAGTCATGTGAGTGTAACACATCAGATTTTTTTCCTGATAATGCAAAGAAAATGTAATACTCCACATAGCAACCAGCTCTTAAAATATTTGACTATCGCTTAAAGCTGACCATATTCCCCTTGCACCTATAAGAAAATTAGCAATAAGCTTAACATCTCGATGTCTCGATTAACATGAAGCATATGGAGAATAAGCGTTTGTAAAAATAGTTTGTACAAGAGTAGAGAAAGTCCTGTGAGTGTAACACATCATATTTTTTTATTCCGGTGGCCCTAAATCTCGGTATCGAATTTTTGGGTGGAATGCAATACTTCGCCTACTTACTATACGTCGTAGAGAAAGTAAAAATTGAAATGGCATGCAGAGCGTTCCCTTAGGACACTACTATAGTCAATGCTGTTCGTACAGTAGTCCGCTTAAATTAGAAGTGTTGCTTGCTAAACTGCTAATGATAATTGCTAATTAGTTAATTAGCAAGATACTAATCTTGAAGACTTTGAACACACAATGTGAACAGTAAACAATGTCTTATGACTCACCTTTGATGTTTTCCTTAAAATATATATTTTAGACAGAAGAGCCTAAAAGTAGAACTTCTAACAAGTGCACACGAGCTAAAAGCTTTAGATTATCGCATTTATGTGAGCTGTAGTCCTTCGTTTCGCAAACATTTCTACTCGCAAAATAAAACCCCACTTTTACCCTTCTTTTTATGTTGAAGCATGTATACATGTTATGTGTGTTATTCGTTTACGTAAACCATCCCAGCCAAACGTATACCTAGCGACCCTAGAAGAAATGAAATAGAAAATACGTTAGTACACAGCGGTGCAGTCCGATGGGAACACGCTCAAATGGTTGGGGAGAGCAAATTATTTTTCTTATCTTGAAGAAAGATAAATTTCATCAGTTTATGTGACACAGTATGTGCATCGAGATTCTTCGTTAAAAAAATATACAAATTGGTCCTAAATGTGAATATAATCATGGAAAACGCATTAAATATAATGTAAACTGTTCAGAGTTTGACAAATTACACCTTTTAAAATAGTCCATACGGAACTAAATTCAAAAGAAATTTGTTTCTGCATTATTTAGTGCTGATTAATATTTGTCTCTGAAACGAAATCTTGTGCTTTGCTTTTGTTTGAAGAACGTGACCGCTGTGATACAACTGTTTTCCTGCATTTAAAGCGGAAGTTTGCAGACCGAAGAAATTTTTTTTGAAAACCAATGCCAATAATTGCGGGCAGAAAATAAAGGCTTTTCATTGGCTTATTTTTCACACCTAACCTATGACATATCATTATTTGCCTTGCTGCATCTTAAGCATAAATAGTATAGTACAGTATTTATTGTGCTAAGAGTTTTACAAATTTGATTGTCTACTGCACTTTGACCCTGGTCACTCATTCAGTAGACAATCACTAAAGTTTATTTACATTTTACAATTTCTTGTCAATAAATTATCTTGCTCTTTTTTCAGTTTTTTAAGCTCCGGCCAGTGACATAGTCTCATTCCTCTCGCGGCGCTGTGGTAAACATTCTGCCATTTGCATGGTCCCTATAAACCCTGTCTTAAAGAATAAGTAATCTGAGGCCAACTCTTTCTTCTTCCAACTCTTCTACTATATTTTCCTTTCAAAATTATAAGGCTAAATTAACAGGCATGTTATAAAAACTTATTTAAGGGGAAATAAAAAGTCCTATCCCACCAATGTTAAATTTATTAAATCCCTGGCCCATTATCTTAGAAGATATTTAAGAATTGAGATTCAAATTTTTATACGATGTAGATGTATGCCTTCCAAATTATATAATCTGCTTCTATCCCATAAGCGTGATTATTACGGAAGCTAGAAATGTTTCTCAATTATATTATCTTCTGATCAAAAAACATAAGCAATAATTATTTTTTTATTAACACGACATATTATTAATACCACAACAGCATTTAGAAGTCGTTTTTATCATCCTAAAACTTAATTTTGGAGATATAACGTAACATTAGGGTGGGATATTGGACGCATGTCTAGAGAGTCCAAAGCTATACAAGCCATAGGGAAGAAATATGCAAAACAAAGCTGTTGTGGACTGTGATGCGTCCATTGTTGTGTGATGTCACTACAAGAGGTTCGAGGTCTGAGGATGTTTGTTCAGACGTCTGGAGAAGGCACCGCCTGCTTGGTCCCGGGCGCTTCCTCAGGTGAGGTGGTTCTAGGTAATCAAGCTGGGTTCGTCATTTCAGCTCGGTCGAAAGTGGAGGTCCCGGTAGGGCGGACAATGCTCCTCTTGGCAGTGTGAGGCACACTAGTGGTAAAGATCACTGAGCTCAAACACTGCCCGGTATCGTCAAATCGTTTCTACAAGGTCCCCACGGAGAAGAGGAGACGGGAGATGGCCAGAGAGGGCATAGGATTTACTCCACTAACGAATGAGTCAACTAACCTTCCGGTTTAAAGGACGCCACTTTGATAGGTAGCAAGGATCTGTTAAGACTAATTGCTTGCCACGCCTCTCGATCTATTCATCGAGAAGCGCGGCCATTAGATCGTAACTCCTGTGCTAATTACCCGTGGTGCCTTTGAGTTTATTGAGCTTGACTTAATGTACATTAGCGCCGCTGAGGAGCGCGTATGAACTATTTACATATAATTTGCTATTAACAGTATAGTAGTGCTTATGTGGCGTGCTCGAGTCTATGGTGAACTTGTCTATCTTTGTGGCGGGGTGCCGCTACAAAAACTAAGTAATGCATGGAAGTTCCACAATATATATATATATATATATATATACATATAGGCGTTCTTTATGTGGAAGACTTGAAAACATGGCAAGGAAAACTGCCAAATGTTGTGTTCACAGTTTGTTGACTTGTAAAATTGTTCGTACTCCTTGTACTACATGATTCACATAAGCCATATCACCCAACTCTTTCTAGTGTCACCCACCATGGGTGGAAGATATTGCCAACGCCTCTTTTTATATTATTAAAAATTATGAACATTATAATCATTGCATGTCTGCACATTTATTGTAAAGCAAATGATATTTATAAACCATATTTTCAGCCCAGCTCTATTTTATTACTTATTCAATACACCCATTTTTCAAAATGTGCATCATATCACGCCTATTTACCTTAGGCAGTAGGCGCGTTGGAGAATCAGATAAGTAGTCTAAACCCTGTGATGTGCTGACAACTTCTCTGCTGCCTAGCGGAATGATTTCTTCTACTAAGGGTGAAAGATACCGAGCTATATTGTAAGTGCCAATAATGGAAGTCTTAGATAAGACATTAATTGCAATCTAAAAATCTATCTCGTAAAAACCAAAAGTATGGCTTTTAAAGACCAACAACAAAATATTAATAACTAAAACAGTGATAGATACACCTATATTGGAAGATTTATCGCATTTTAATTATTTAGTCTGCAACATATAATTAAAAGATAATTAAATAAACATAAATGAGAATAACTCCAATATATATTTATGTGCGTAGCTATTAAAATGGTACTAGGATACAAGACTAGGCGAGAGAGATAGATCAAAGCTGAATTTTTATAAGAAGTGGCGCTCTCCATTTTAGTGTGCGGCAATTAAAGATATGAAATTTAGAAGTTAAAAGAACTGACAAAAGGCGATTAGAAGAGAGAAATGAATTGTACTCTGTTCGATAAAAAAGTACTGCAGAAATAAAAGACTAACTCACTAAATAAGCGAATGTTTCATCTAGTTCTGGAATTCGAGTTTTTGCGCAGAATTTGAATTCTAAAATTTATTTTTATTTTGTGAAAATTTTAAATGTATTTATTTTTTATATTAATATGTTAAACTGTACTTAGTCAAATAAAACTTGTTTTAGTCAAATAAAACAAATACAAAGACAGTGGTTAGGTAATTAAGGCAGTTGACTGCCATTTCCTGGTACCGAGCTCGATTCTCGTATCTACCGTAGGACTTTGTTTTTAGGAGGATTCCCATGATGACGATGTGATTAGATACCTTTGGGTTTGGGGGCCCCAAGGTCCGTGATTTCCGCTAGTTGAGACCGCGGCCCATTTTGAGACGCCGACGTGAAATTCAAATGATGGTACTGTTGCCGTTGAGTATTATTATAATTATGAATTAAATTCAATGTTCCATACAGCTAAAATGAAAATTCTGCATAGCTCTTACGTTAGGTGAAACAGACTAGCTTGTTATGATATTGCACCCATGGAGAACGGAAGCAAAATAAATGTTCTAAATATTCCGTAAAATGATTGAGATGTTGACTGCGCTGTAATCATATCTGCTCACGTAAAACAAGGTGAAGGGTTGGAATACAAAGATTGTGAGTATCCCACTTGGTCACTATGCTGAAGTAAGCACTCTAGCCGGCCGGCCGGCCTGCCCTCACCTGCGTCATCAACGGATTTGCATTTGTGCCACATCAGCAGATGCTCCTGGTTGGTAGCCTATATGTTCCAGAAAATCGAACGACACCGCCCTTCTTCCTTCCGTTACTTCGGAAGATTATGCTATAACTTATCCATAATCCCTCAACCTTATGGTGACTCGTAAAACTTTTACTTGCGTTTCCAAATGCAATAATCTGTAACCGTCTTCCTCAGCACGACTTTTAGGTTTAACATTAATATTTACAGCTGTATTCCTCAACCAAAGACAGGTGTAAAATTCACTTTCATGACACCGCTGTTGAAACTTAACGTATCCAGAGTAAATAAATTATGTTCATCAAACTCTATGTCTTTTGATCCATGTTTATGACCTGTCTTATCCGGACTGTATGGATCATTCTTTATGTACGCAAGGGAGAAAATAAGGATAGGGATGACTTTAGAAAGTTGTGATTAGCCTAAATGTTTACCCTATTTAAAGCTTAAGAGTCCAACGTTTTGCCCAGATTGCTCAAATTGTTCAAAGTTGTACTTAAAGGATTGAGAATACCATTAGGGGTAGTTTTTGAAGTTATCATTATCGCTTTATTTTCCCCAATTTCTATAATTCAATGGCATAAATTTAATGATATAAATCATATAGAACCTGAAAAATTAAACATTCCATGGAGTTTATTTATTAATTAAGTTTAGAAAGGGTATTCCTAATTATTTATTACGTTTTAATTAGTAATGTTTCTTTTAACAATATTTATAGATTTGAATAGCAGCATAGTTTTGTCTATAAGTAGTTATAAATACAGAGCAAGGGTACTTTTTTAAAAAATCAAAAATTAAATGTACTGTATCATTGAAAACAAGATTATGTAGGTTTTGGAACTTGAAAAGTAAACTATGAATTTTTTTTGAGCTATAGTATAACTGTAAAAAGTTCTGAGCAGATGAGTTAAACAGTGCAGATTTATACAATATAAGGGGTGGAAAATATGGAGAGGTAGATTTTGGGAATTTCAAGTAGCCTATAAGTTTCGTTCTGTCCTGTAGTATAAATGCATGAAGTTTCGTCTGATTAGGCCAAAGAGTGTTGATAAGTGGAAAATAAGGATTGAAAATATGGGTAACGTAAGCTTTTGAAAGCTGCATGTTAACAGTAACTTTTTCCAGACTGTAAAACCCAAATGCAACAAGTTTTGTAAAAATATCACACAAAGAATCTTCTTGATAACCAAGCTCAGCAAAATCAGAGGAAAAACAGTATGAACACGAAATGCAAGTGCCCTTATCCAGTATATAATTCTTAAAATATTTGAAGCCTCCCCATTTATCATTTTTGGCTAGAAGTCATTAACAATCGGTCATTTTAACAATAATGTGGCAAAATACCCTCTGATACTCATATTCGACGAAACGGGATATAAATTCACATGAATACAAAGTCCCCCTAAACTCCTAGAGCTTTTAAATTTTTGGAAAGATTTTATAGGCTAAGAACAATGCTTTTCAATGTTGAAAGAATTATCTCTCTCTGTCTCTGTCTCTCTCTCTCTCACACACACACACACACACGCACACACACCACACACACAAACCTTCTGTCTGTATAATATTAATACAGAATAACCTGCTGTATTTGTATGTGTATGTCATACTTATAAAGGAAATATTTTTCTGAAATACCCACACTTCAGGCATCTCAAGCAATATCTGAATTTGCGAACTGTGCACATAATCCAAGCAATTTTCAAATGCAATTTTTCCAAAGTAGCAGCAGTTTTCAAAACTATTTCTAAAGAGAACTTAGAATCTCAACTTGAAGCATGAAAACCTTGGCTTTACAAAAAAATTTATGATATCGTGCACTCATACGACTTTCTCTACCCATGGCAAGCATATCCATGATACCTATACTTTGGTAGACAAACATAAAATTTTTTTGAACAATTAAGAGATAAGAAAGTATAATTGTCTGCAAATTGTCATAGTGTAAGAGATTAACAGATAAGAAAGTATAATTGTCATAAAATTCCTAGGATGCACTAACAGCACCATCTTCTTTTACCTTGTAGAGTATGCAGATTTAATCGTCATTGTCACAGAAAGAACCAGTCGCCGCAGTGCCTTTGGCTGAAACAAGAATTCTGTGTTATGACGTCAGCGGCATACTGCTAAAGCATTGCCCTATTAGGAAATGAGTAACGTGCATGATCAGTTATAAAACCTATATAAATCGTCTAGCTCTCCTTTTGGAAACTCTCTGTAGTGAATCTTATTTAGACACCTGCGGTTTGACCCTTCTCGCTTTGCAGCGACAGATAATTACTAAAGAGGCTACGCGTCCCTAGCCGCTGTATCTCTTTTTAGCGTCCCAATAGATTTATTAATAATATTCATAATGAAAGCATAAGGCGAATAGCTTTCCTTTAATCGTCTGAGGTACAAGCCTCTAACATGCACTAGATCATTCCTTAGTTTAAGGGTGGTCCATGACAATAGTATTACACAAAAGTGAATCTACTGTCCACATTCAGTCATTCACGATGCATGTTTACCTACGAATTATTTCAAACCAAGCAATAAGTATTTAAATGCGTACAACATATTTAGCCACAGTAACGAGCTCATATGATGGACAGGAAGAAGAAGAATGACAAACTTTCAGGTATGTCTGTTAATGGAGGTACTTACAATTGGGAAAATGAAACATTTAGACAATGGTTAACACTACGGGAAATTTTTACACGAATTGCATATTTTAACGAGCTCTGCATTTCTCCTGCAGTAGTAAGCTTTTGTTCCCTCCGGCAATTTCCCAGTTATACAAATTACACAAAATTCAAACAATATAAAGAATACTTCAAGGGAAATTCACAGGACATTTTATATTTTAATCAAACATGATTAGAGCCACTTTTGAGACAAGGGAATATATACAAAATTTTCCATGAAAAGAGTGGCTTGAATTGAAGTAATTTTCTATAACGTGTTAACGTAGCAACAATATCTGACTCAAGTATGATCTTGATATTTATCCCACTTTCCATTTTTGCGTTATGCTTTTCACAAACACACCACATTTTTTCCTAAAGATAATGTTTTGAGGAGTTTTTAGACGCTATAAGTGAGTAGATATTAAGGTGTGTTGAACACCACATTTTGTAACAATCAGCCTTGATGTTTTATAGCTATATGACGTTATCTATCCACTGTAATTCACGTTCATATCTATACTGCAAGGTATTTGTCAGTCTTCTTGTTAATTATGATAAATGATAGCGAGAGTTAGCAAAACTAATACACTTTCATAACCTCTACACTTTTTTTATTAGGCTTTTACCTATCTCTTATGATTTCATAGAAGTAAACAATTTAATTACAATTAGTGATGGGACGATACCACTATTTCTCTTTAATATTACATAATTAAAAATATAATCTACATGTTGAGATCTATTTAATTTATTAAAATTAGTTCACAGACACAGGTATAAGTGCTATACAAGCAGAAAAAGTATGTATAAGAATAATGATGAGATAATTTAGAAATTAATTAATTATGTGTGTGTGTGTGTTCCATGTTCTTGTTTGAAGATCTGTAAAGAAAATTAAGAAAATTATTTTTGATGCAGGTCTTACAAAACTGTAGCATTGTCTTTTATGTTCCTAGATTACGCACAGTTCATAGCAAGTGAAGAAGACTTTACAAACTATGAATAGCAACCTAACTGTACGCACTTCTTATGTGCAGTTCACAATGGAACGACACTAATTATGCGACATGAACGACAAAACGATTGACCAATAGGAGTTCAGCATGTAGCGACAAAATTCCTGCGACGGAAGTTGATCTGGAGTTAACTTTTACCTCACAGCGAATTGCTGTATGTATTCCCGTAAGATGTCAACCTCCAGGGAAAGCACTCTTTTTCAGAAGAAATACTGGATAGGACAGGATAGGGCGAAGGGGGACATATCACCTCGTCCTAAGCAGATCTTTTGTGCCTAGGCCCCTGACGGGCGCCCCCCCCTCGGGGGGGCAAGTGAGAGGTGACAGAGGGCGGCCAGACCAGGAGGCACTACAGGCAGAGGGCAGGGTCTCTGCGCCACTAAAGGGACCTCACACGCATTGGAGAAGTGTAGTTCACAGGTAATCATTTCTTTACATCTGTAGCCATTCTTTCAATGTAACTCTGAGAAGTAGTGCAAAATTAGCAGAATATCAGCAGGTCAGCTCAAGATGGTCTCTTGTATCTGGTACTTTTGCACAGATGATAATGTTAAGTTAGGAATTAGGAGTGGTCAGATAGAGGGGTCTCCAATAACTAGAGAACAGCACAGAACATAGGCCATAGAGAGCCCTTTGTGATTCCAACGTGACTCCTGGAAGGAAGGGATGAAGGGAAGACCCGAAGGGCGACCAGATTCGGACGACGATGTACGCTAGCACAGACGGGGTCCCCAATGATTCCAACATTGACACCAATTCTGACGCCGGTTAGCCTCGCCTTAGCCACCCACAAACTGGGAGTCGAAGGAACGAAACACTACAAGGAAGTAAGGGAGGCCCAGCAGTCCAGTCAAGCGCTAGGGAGAAATATTTCCATAGCTTAAATTCCACTGTCTGCCCCAACACATCAACCGCCGTCGCCTGGTCCTAAAATCCTGGAACAGATGAGATAAAGCAGATGAAAGAAAACAATGGCACAGGAAACTTTTGGTAGAAGAGGAATCACCTCAGCATTCGCCTACCGACCCGGGGAAACCACGAAAAACCATAGTCAGAGTAGATGGCCCAAAGGGTATCCAGCTCGAGACCTCCGAATGCGAGCCTCACATGTTACAGCGGAGCCATCTCGCTCGTTAATATTAGATTAAGCCAATCTGTGTTACCCCGCCAGATAAGACAATACTCAGGCAGAGCAGGGCGTTAGGAAAATATGTCTTCTTAAGCTTTTCCATTGCCTGTCTTTTGAGACATTCGTCTTTGTCAAACTCTAGGGCGAAAATTTCCTTGCTGCTCACAGTCTTTTTACCTTCGCCGGAGGCAAATTTCTTTCATCACAGAAAATGAACGGTTTCTTGTGATAAAATCTTTTCCTCGCCAACAACGGCAACAATTCGTTGCTGTAATGCATCATGGAGCAAAAAGCACATTGAAAGTAATTCAATAGTTCATCCTTTTGGATGTTCGTGTTTCATTACATTAGCAGGGTTACACGAATGCTTCCTTTTCGGAAATTTCTATTTATAGCTTCACGTCATGATACCCATCTTGTCGACGCACGACAGGAAACACTCTGCAGGGAAAGTGATATATTACTAGGGTCACGAAAGGAAGAGCTAAAGTCTTTAAGAAAGTGTCTCGAATATGAACACTTTGAAGAAATTCAGACGCTAGAATCCTTCAAATGATACCCTAAAATTTATAACATAGCTTTCAAATATTTAGAATCGTTTCCCTATAGCAAACTATAGTTGATGCATATGGAAATACAAAAATAAAAATACACAAACAAGAATCCGTTCTTTTTACTTTCCCTAGCACCTAGAGGAAGGTAAAGATCCTATAAAGGGGCTTCATAGGAAATACATGTTTTAAGGTCCACTGGATACAAAGGAGGCATTTTTAGAGAATAAGGCAGTATTTTTAACACTTAAATAATTTCAGTCTAATTATATAATATGTAAATTCAATAACAGCCCGCCTTGAAGCAATATGTGTATGTAATAATTTGTAAAATGTATGTAAATGTCACTGCATATGCTTATATTATTGTATCCATGTGTAATAATGTTATGTGACTATATTACGTAATTTAATAATGTAAGAGCTGTGAGAATAATAACTTAAAAGTTGCTAACAATGAGGTAACTATGAGGTAAGCTTGAGGCAATAATGAATTTGAAAGTTTAAATGCTACTAGTAATTATTGGAGCAACAATAATGTAAATTTTGTGACAGTTCATAAAATAGCCAATCAACAACAGAAAAAGCTTTAATTCTTTGAAGGTATTCTATTGGACTAGGATTAGCCAATCAGAGACTTGAAATACAGAAATTTACAGGTTTAGACGGTTGAAACCAATTCAGTTGCCTCCAAACAGTGCTCATTACCACACGTGTTGCCTCCAAACAGTGCTCATAATCAGACGCGAGGTGTGTCCTCGAGAAATTAAATACGTATTCGTGTGAGACGAAAAGTAAGTTTACGTGTTAAAAAATGTAATTAATTACTAAAAAGAGTCTCACAGCTCTCTGTGTCAGTGAAGTACTATTTAATTTGTGTCAAGGATTAATAAAAAGGAGTGAATTAAAACTTAAAATCTGCGTAAGCCTACATTCTTGTCGCATTATGCCCTGCCAAGATATTCATGTCTCTAAAATAATACTGACGCAGCCGAGGCAAATATAAATATTAAATATTTAAACAAACAGTTTAATTACAAAGTTAATATTTTTTAAACTTGGGTCAAAGGCCACCTGAAAGTACATTTGGGGCGAAGGCTACCGGAAACTGTTTACTATACGTGCAACTACTACAAGTTCGGTTCACCAACAGTTGAAATATAATACAACTCCTTCAAATCGGCTTTTCCATACGTAAATAAAAACCACCTACTTCAAGAAAGGGCCGTGTGCGTCTGCGCATTCGTGTGTGAATAGCATAACACAAAAACACGAAAAGTCGAAAAAATACCCAAAGCCGTATTTAAAGTCAGAATCTTGAAAGCATGCGACACGAATATTTTCAAATTTTCGTTAATTTTTATTTTCTCAAAAATGGCTCTAACGAGTTGTTTAAAATATTTACATTAGATTAGACTTTTCCATGACTAATAAAATTAATTTTCTGCAAAAAGCGTTTAAAGTCCATTTTATTCTGAACATTTTTCATATACAATTTTGCATAACTGTTAAACCAAAACAGATAGACAAAATCAAAATGAAGATCTCGTTAAAACACACGGTTTAGTTCAAAGAACTGTTTGTGATATCAGCCATTTCTGAGATATCCGTTGTAGCTGGTTCGAATGTTTTAATACTTCATCATTTTTTGAAGTGCTGTCACCATTCAGTTATTTCTCGCGATGTCATGGAAGCAGTATGGAATTTCTAACCATCGCTTTTTAAAACTGTAGCTATCGCTTCAGCTTCGGTATCCCTCTTGTATTTACAATGAAATCTGTAGCGACTTACGCTGATCTTTGGTGCCTATGTCTCTGACGGAGCGTCTCCGGTAGGGACGGATGAAGTGAGAGGAGACAGAAGGCGACCGGACCAGGAGGCTCAACAGGCAGAGGGCAGAGTCTCTACCGTTTACAGATTTGAACTCCCCGGGTGGTGGCTGGTGTAGACGGCACCCCTCCCCCTGAGGGCCCAAAACTCAGAGATATCTCACAGCCGTAGATTGAGGTTTACTCAAAGCATGCTTTTCCCCTGCCATGCACAGCCGAGACCTCCAGCCGACACTTTCAACCCTGAAAGAAACCAAGCAGATGAAAGTTGAAGTGAAATGAGAATGGAGATGAAATGGAAGGACAAGAAATTCGAGGGATGTAATGATCTTTCCCAGCGTTCGTCTGGGAAACCCCCGAAAAAAATCCATGGATCAGGAAGGTCGATCGCGGGAATTGAACTCACGACCTCCCGAAAGCGGGCCATAAACATTACCGCCTGAGCCATCCCGCTCGGTTTTATTTCAATTAACTTAAAATAGACTGCAGAATCAGTTTTTGTAAGAATATTTTGAATAAGAGACATAAAAATAAATTATGTCTAGAGAGTCAGTGATCGTAACACGTCAGATTTTTATTTTTGTATAATTCGTAAGCATATTCTAGAAGGATAGGAGGGAGTTTTGTTGCAAGAAATAAGGAAGTCGCTTATCAGCAACTAACATTAAACAAAACTGCATTTACATCACAGCTACGAGGTAAAGTTGTAGGAGTAGGATGTGTGCGTCGCAGGGGGACACCTCGCACACACGATCAGCTTGATCTATTGTGACTACACTCCGAGGGAGGTAAGGATGAAATGAAGGAGCTGTAGGAGGTCTCAGGTCTCCAATGACGCGGAGAAGTCTGTAATATGTCTAGTTTGAACATCCGCGCACCGGTAGGGCGAAGAATTCCTAGAGGGCCAAAAGCGACTCTAACGGGGGAGGGACAATGCACTTTGGTGGTCACGAGCAGAAATGTTTCCAGTAAGTAAGCATCCATGCCATCTATACGATCACCGCTAGCACAGCAGGACCTGAAAACACACTTGAAAGTGAAAGAGAGAGATGAAATGAGAGGAAAAGGGGAAATAAGAAGTCGTGGTAGAACACACCATCCCGGAATTCGCCTAGACGACAAGGGGAAAACCACGAAAAAGCCCATGGTCAGAGTGCGGGTCACACGGAATCGAACCCGAAATCACCCGAATAAGGGCCACACGCGTTGCCGACTGTGTCATCCCGCTCGGTGAAGTAAAGGTATACTGTAGTACGGAATTTTCCCAGCACATTTGCTAAAAGAAGCATAACCTGAATATCCTGATTCAACATAATGATGCATTCCTCACTGGATAAAAGACATCCGTACTTATTTGAACAATACATTTGGCGTAACTGATGTCTTGTGGGGGATAAATTATGTGGCCTGCAAATTTTTCATATGTCATACTACTCAGATACTTTCTTCGTCTATAGTTTACTGAAGTACGTCATATATTCATGCTCGCAGCGACCCGTAAATATTCGTGAAAAGATTTTCAAATCGTTTTGAGCAGGTAGTTATATATGTGACGCTAAATCCTTATATTGCAGAAATTACCCAACGTAAGAATCATGACATGTATAATGGTGGGTACGTTGTAATCCAAAACTCCCACCCTTTAAGGACATATTTACAAAGTTTTAATTATGTCTTTCTAAACGGATCGCCTTGTACTTCCATAAGATCTCTCAGTGCTTCAGTTTTGCTCAAACTTATGATCTAAAATCTTTTCTCCAACAATATATACGCGAGCTGCATTATATTTGTATTTACACTCGGTCAAACTAAAAGTGTTCGGTCTAAAGCAGTTACATTTTTTCAAAGTCCAGCAATCTAGCAATCGAGAACAGGTCGCCCAGGTTCACCTGGGCGGAATATAATCGCCACAGTACCTAGCCGCGTATGCGGCTTTACCTGTGCGATATAGGATAAAAAGAATGTACACAAGCTTTTGATTTATGTCAATGTCTTGGGCGGGGTTTAGCTTTCTGTGCTGCCATTGGCTGGGTCTCGGTGTTCCCTCATGGGCGGACTGGCGACCATGTGGTGACCAAGCCCAGAGTGAGCGCATGGTTCACAACCGTCAACTTCTGTGCGCCGCTGTGGCTAACTCCATAACATAAGGGACTGATTTTGGCAGTGGTTGTGCTACTTAACTTCTATAGCTCGAATTCAATTCTCCGTAGTGGATCGTCATCATTTATTTTTTAAAAGTCGTTTTACTGTAATATACTTAAATAATATTGCTTGTATTACTTCATTTTACTTAGAAATATACTTACATAATGGTGAAATTTGTGGTGTAAATTAAAATGACTGAGTATAAATCCTCCTCCCGACCATAAACTACTATCATGGTTGCCATCTACCGATATGACGAACTACTAAATAAATGCCACCTACATAAAAATGAAGAAACCTTGTTATATTTTTATTCGTGTATTTAAAATGAGAATAAAACTTTAGTAGCTCCCGAAGATTTAAATTTATAACTTCAAGAACAGTAAGCCAACTCTCTACTACTCAGCTAAGAGAGTTGCAGTAGGCGTGGCATGTAATCAGCTTTAGTGATACTCCACTTGAGGACCATAAATCAATAAAGCATGTTTTGGTTACAAATATTCACTGTTGAAACACTGAAACATTCGTCTGTTTGAAATCTCGTATATGAATTATTTTCTCGAAAGACTTTTGTGATTATCGTTGTATTACCCATTATAACTACTGCAAGAATACACACAGTCTTGTGAACAAAGCCTGGCTGTCCCGAGCGCACACGGAATTACCCGATTTCGAGCTCCGTCTCTCGGACGCAGGCCAGTTTTAAAATGACTGAGTGTACGTATACGCCTGATGTGAAGAGTATATAAATATTATCCGCTTAGGTGATGACTATGTGTACAGAGATTAACGAACCATTACAAGACCGATTTAGTCGCTGTGCATTTATAGTAAGAATCTGTGACACGACTGGCCAACCCGACTGCCGTCCTCACGCCCAAGTGCACACCGTAGAGGTGGACAATCATTCCACCGATGGTGTGAACATCAAAATGCTTCTCCCAGAAGGAATGTTGGTTTTCATTACTTGCCTATCTTAGCTCCTCGAGTGCATCCGATGGTAATCGACACTGTAGATCTTGAATCTAAAACTCCGCACCCACTTGGTTGGACTGGAACCACTTCGGTGCGTATTCCGTGACTGGGAACGGGAACTCCACACTTCAGCCCTTTTCGCCACGGCGCAAGCCCTTTGAATATTTGCTCAATCAGAAATAAAATAAGCTTTGCGCAATAACAGTGGCATTCTCCTTCAAACACAAACTATTAAGCCAAGCCTCATTGAATTATATGAGAGAAAGAAGATAATTTACATCTTTCTTTCTTCACCTTCTTTCTTATGTGTCTGCTTTCGCCACAACTTAACAACTCTGCTATGTATAAATTTCAACTTTCTTCATTACACATTGACGGCATATACTACCGTTACCAGAAGACGAATCAGACAGTTGTGGTATCACCCACTGTAGACGCGTTTCTAATAGTGTATAGCATGATCTTTTCGACCTGACTCTGCAGAAACGCAAACGAGAAGGTTGGAGAGGAGAGGCGAGAAAAGACCGGCAGTATCCTCCAGGAATGCCGGCTGTTCTTCAACCACTACCCCAAAACCCTCCCGGGAGATAATGGGCTTAAGCCGCTGTGCATCAAGCTGAGTAGGGTTAGGAGGAAAAAATCGCACAGTACCCAGTACCTCACATCGTTATTTTTTTCTTATATTGCCTGTTAAAATATTGGATTATATTCATTGTCATTAAACAGATACTATGTATAATAGATATAGCAGAAGGAACTGGTTAATTATGTTATGAAGTTATTTAATTAATATTAACGAAAGCATTTGTATCATGAAAAGTCATTGATTAATCACAAGAGATAAACGTTTTGAGTATATTCCCACCTAAAAGGCAGTAATGGATAAGAAGTTTGTTTGCAATAAAGAGAACCATTAATGATTAAACGGATAAACATTTTATATCATCTAACATTGTTTATGAAGTAATTACTTCTTGTATTGTATGAATATATTTCACTGCTCGTAGTTAAACAATTATAATTGTCTTCCACATGCATTATGAATTACAAGATGCTGATTAATAAATAAACGCTCGCAGTGCAGCACTAGTTATAGTCTAATACATATTATTTGTAAAATAAAAACTTTATTTACATGAGTATGAAAAATATTAGCATCTCAAATACAGCGTTTCTCTCGTACGAGCTTGCCGGTTGCGTTACGGATTCTGGATACGGTGACCATATATGCTTTCTCCCGAGCAATGGATTAAAGGACAGTTGAAACATTAACTTTGCAATCAGCCAGTTCACACAATTACATTTATAATTAATATGAAAATGAGAACATGCCATATTACAGGATATGTTGGCAATGTTCACACACCTCCGGCACCTTTTTAGAAAATTTTATTTCATCCGCATGAATTTATCTTAGAAATACAATTAAATTCCGACCATATTCCAGTTGCTCTAATGTGCAGAGTTTTGACCTATGCACTTTATTTTTCTGTTTCTCCCATAATTAAAAACCACGCAAACTGACATTCAGTTCTGGCCAGTTGTGTTCATGCCCTTGTTATCCTGCACCATACCCCAATTTCTCGTCATGTAATGGAGTTTCATACACTAAATCGGGTTTCTCTTAACCGTAATACTGATTATTCTGCGTCGAAATAAAACCATGTTTCGTCATAGAAAGTTATTAAATTTGGATCAACTAAGCATCATTAACATTCCTCAAATTCCAGTTAGAGAAATTAACCGAACTTTTGTTATCAGCTGATAGAAATTCCCTGACAAGAGATCTTGTATTGTTTCAGTTTTAAAGTTTCGATAGCTTGCCATTCTGAGTACATTGAAATTGTTTCCTGGGCAAAAAAGCAGTTTTTTTCTCAGGAAAATGTAATCGTTCTCCAGCTTCGTAGAATTTCTGATCAGCAAGCAGCTCAGCTTATTTTTCGCTTCTTATTAAGAATCGAGCCCGTTTTCCTAATTTCATTTCCTTAATTATCCTGTGCCCACCCCATACAAGACCATCCAGGTGGTCGAGCTAAACCCCACCGACAGCATATTTCCTGTTATGAAATAAAGGCTGTCTCCGGCAGAGAGTAGCTCGACTCGTACCAAATGATTTGACTTCCATCCTAAGGACGAAAGTAATCTTCGCATACTATGCCAAGTAGCATAACTCGATGAAGCTTGAATCATCATAGAGGGAACTGCTACGGAATGCTACAGTAGGCAACTCAACGGAATATGCAATAAGATGAACAGAAATGTCATTTTTATTCATAGACCATAAGCTACACTAAAGTCAACGACATATGTTGGCTCTCTAGATTTACAGAAAATGATGCATGGTGCTTAAAAGGGTGTATGATCAACAGGGGCATCAAAGCATGCTCTGCATCGTGTTTCCATGCTGGCCACAAGGTTGCTAAGTAGTTATTGTGGTAGGGCGTTCCATTCCTCCACCAGCGCTGTTGACAACTGTTGGATGGTCATTGGTGTATGTGGATGTGCTGCAAGGCGTCTCCCCAAAGTATCCCACACGTTGGAAAGGTAGAATCAGATGACTGAAAAATTCAATGCCATAGCCGGGATTTGAACCACGGATCTCCCGGTCTCCGTCCGGTTGCTCTAACCACTGAGCTACCATGGCAACATGCCGACACGACATTAAATTCTCCAGCTGATTCGCATTTTTCCCGGTAAACCACAAGGAGATCTCAAATTGTATTGAGATGCCATACCCCAATGGCGACTTACTTCCATTAATTCCATTAATTGACCTAATAGTGGTTGCAACTATAAAGCCCGGAACTTAAAGTACTTACAATAAATGTAAGTCGCCATTGGGGTATGGCATCTCAATACAATTTGAGATCTCCTTGTGGTTTACCGGGAAAAATGCGAATCAGCTGGAGAATTTAATGTCGTGTCGGCATGTTGCCATGGTAGCTCAGTGGTTAGAGCAACCGGACGGAGACCGGGAGATCCGTGGTTCAAATCCCGGCTATGGCATTGAATTTTTCAGTCATCTGATTCTACCTTTCCAACCCTGTCCAACACACGGCTTGTGTGAAAGAACAATTAATTCTATCCCACACGTGTTGGATTGGATTTAAATCGGGGGAACGAGCAGGCCAGTCCATTCGCCGAATATCCTCTCGTTCCAAGAGATCCTCCACCTGTTCGATGCGGTCTCGCATTGTCATCCATAAAAATGAAGTCACGGCTTACTGCTTCCCTGAAAAGACGCACATGGGGAAGGAGTGCACTATCACAATAACGTTGACCAGTGAGCGTACCATGTTCAAAGATTTGGAGGTCGGTGCGCGCATGCAACATATTACCTCCCCAAACCATAACACTCGGACCACCAAAACGATCATGTTCAAGGCTATTCCTGGGTTTATTACGTGTTCCCACCTCTCGCCAGATGAGTGTACGTCGAGAATCACTACTTAGACTGAATCTGCTCTCATCCGAGAAGAGCACGCGACCCCATTCCTCGTTGGTCCAATTTTGATGATCTTGGGACCATCGCAAATGGCGTCGCCGATGTGCGGATGTCAATGGAACACAACGTACTGGCCGTCGGCAAAGAGATCACCTCTGTGTAGTGGCCGTAACACTGTGTATCGTGAGATTGCATGCCTAGCTGTCCTGTTAAATGTGGTTGCAATTGCACCCGCTGTTTGGTTTAGATCCCTTCTTGCCTGTTCACAATGTAGCGGTCATCTGCTGCTGTAGTTGAGCGTGGTCGACTACCACCTCTCCTTGGGACAGCAGTGCCTGTGGTTTGGAAGGTTCCCCATGCAAGTGAAACAATGTTGTGAGCCATTCCAAACTTCTGAGCAACACTCGTCACACTTCGCCCATCTTCCAGTTTCCCGATGATTCTTTCCCGTGTAAAGTTATCCAAATGGTGTCTACGGGCCATTTTGCAATGAAGAACACCACTACAGGGCACCGTAACAGCTCGCTAATTGCCACACACCGTCTTGTCCTGTTTCGTCAACTGCCCCATGTTGCGGGACCAGATCCATTTGACACTATAGGCTCGCTACACTCACGCCATGTGACGTCCAGCTTTCTGTGTACGTGTGAGAGACCTCTGGCAACATGCTCTCGCACCTTCATCTACTTCCATCAAGTTCATTTGTTATGTTACTTATCCATCTCGTCTTTAGGTTTTGCACACCAGTGTGTGTGTGTGTGTGTGTGTTTGTATATATATTACATTCAGCTAGAATAAAACGGTATTTGGGAGTTGCCATTGTAATCGAATTATTATTATAATTTTGTTTGCTGCTTTCAGAGTAAATAAACATTTATTTAGCATATAATATCGAATCAAAGAATATTTGATGTGAGAAAGTTGTTATTAATATAATAATTGTGTTGCACAATAAGAATGTAACTCAGCCATTTATTTCACAGAATAAAATCTTGAAACTAAATATTGAACTCGCTAATATCACTTATAAAATTAAGAAATAAAACAAGCAGAAATTAAGGATACAAGACGTGATGTTTCCTGTAAAACGAATATCTTGAACATTTTTCACATTACGAATAACTATTCTGCACATATAGCATAGCATTTTGATCTGTGACTTGTCTTGCAAAACGAATTGTTGCATTGAGCACTTTAGCCGCTCATCTCAATGCAGATTTTTCAATCCTTTATATTGTAACAAAGCACCAGTTACTGCGAAACACACTTTATTTATCACTGAGCACTCAGAGTAACACAAAGTTACACTTGAGTCACTTTTGGTACACACTCGGAACACAACACAACTGATCCGTCAAATCAAGTCACAACTGAAATGCTGTATCACAACTCACAACTGAACTTCTGAGTCCAACTCGCAACTATATTGCACTGTTTACTTTCACTGTCACTTTCACTATCCACTTTTCCCTTTGATAATTCTTCTAACAGAACTCAACCGCCTGTCCTGACAGAGTTATCCCCTTATATATTACCGCATACAAAGCGGAACATCTAGAAGAGGAACCTACGAGAACATGCCGAAACGAATGTTCCAGAACAGGTAAGTGACACATAATGGCTATTATTCCACACTGCCTATTCTATTGTTTCCGCACTCGCTATAGTTCTGATGGACGGCCGAAAGCTCTACCTAAGTGCCGGGCCGAGGGGCGCTTACCGGGAGCTTACCCAATTTTTAAACAATTTCTCTGTGATTTCTGCTTAGTATATATAATTTACTCTACTCTGTAACTTTAAAATAATATCCTACTCCTAACAAAAATGTTATTCCTAACAGAAATGATAAAGAGTATTGCTTTTACATTTTAATTGGCTAATATAATTAAAGGTAAAAGTAAAAAAAAAATTGTGAAAATCTAGGTCCAAGTAAGCCTAATAAGCATCATAAGTGTAGTTTATTCATTTGAAACTTTAAGTGTCTCAATGGATGCAATATTTTAAATAATGTGATATAAATATACTTAATATATGACCCCAAGTAAGTTTTAAATCGAAAATCATATCTAGGAGATTTACAAAATTAGGGTAAGTGCAGCATGTGGTAAGTTAGATTAGTTCGTTAGTTCTTAATCTCCTCAATTAAATATTTAAATAAAGTAATTTATTTTGGTTTATTATGTTTCTATTTGCTAAGCATCTGACGTTTATAAAGTGTATCTGGTTACTTTTAATTTAAATGAGTATAAAGTAAACATAGAAATTAATAACAGAACATTACTATATTACTGAAAATATTGATTCAGGTATTGACAAACTGAGTGTATCCCAATTTTATTGCCCATAATTATTCTGGTATTCATTAATTAATATTTCCATATATATTATAACCATGCAGTTGTGCTATTTATTATACAAACACTATAAAATGGCTATGAAACATGTGCACGGACATCTACATTAGTGGAATAAGTAAATTACCTCTTCATTAAAATATTCTCTAATGAATAACAGCATAAAAATTAAATTAAATTGAGTTTATTTAAGGACGCTCTTTAACTGCTTGGTTCTTAGCGTGAAAGACCCACAATTTTGCTCAGTGGCCTGCTTATCAAGCTTGAGGTTCTTTCACGTGCCGTAAATCTATGACCACCGGCTTTACTTCCCTTCGAAGGAAGCCATGCTAAGGATTTTTACACCGGAAAAAAATCCTTCGCCCTCCGTCGGATTTGAATCCGCGACCTCGGGCTAGCATGGTAACTCTAGACCACGGAGGACGACAAATAACAGCATCATTTGTTGTCCAACGATACACGTGAATTGCAATATAACGATGCAGCAGGACTGCACAAACATAATTTGTATTTTCTCTCCTCATCGGCAATATTTAGCAATGGTATATTCGGGAAATGGCTTTTGTAGCACATTATGAAACGCCATTTGAATTAGTTTTTTTTCCCTATATGTTAGGGTACAATTTATCGAACCAACGAGTTTATATCTTTCTTACAACGCTAGTCAAACGTATCATCAGCGTTTAACCGATCACTAAACCCGCTCCTTAGTGTTTTTAATTAATATTAGGACATTTTGGAAAGCCGGCAGGGGATTTTCGTTGCACTATCCATTTTACTATATACTGACTTACTATTTGTATCTGTCCCTCTATGCATGTCGTCTGTCTACCAATGTGGTACTTGTTCCAGATAAATTGATCGTAAATGTGCCAAAAGCTGGGCATTGAAGGCATCAGAAATAAAATATTGCACCCATGTGACATATGAACCACTGATGAAACAAGATCCGTAACGCAGTTGCCAGAAACGGTAATCACCTACACCTGCATACATAGCGTTACTGCATGTATGCACAGCGCAATTGGAGCACATAACTGTGTTCCGACAGCATCAGCGTCACAGTATCGGTAATTAAATTCAATAAAAAAATTACGCACGCATTCGCTAGAAAAACCTGCTTTTTGTATCATACAAAATGTACGTCAAATAAATTTTTGTACCATTAACCATTTATCTTCTCCATTTCATCTTTCAATTTTTCCAAACAGAAAGATAAATAAGTTTATTAATATACAAAACCGCTTACAGAAACAATAGCCACGATATTAGAGCATTTAAAAGCTACAAACAATATAGATGTTAAAGCCAAAAGATTAGGGAAATAACAAAATCTCCTGTTTTCCAGAAGTTTAGTAATATTTGCAATAAATTACATTTTTACTTTCTGTACCACGACAGTTTAGATAGAGAAGGCATTCTCTTCCACCCAAAAATTCGATGACGAGATCTCATGTCCCCTGAATAAAAAAGAAAAAGCAGTTTTAGAAAAAGGGCCGTGCGTGTGTGTGTGTGCGTGTGTGTGTGTGTGTCTGTGAAGAGCATAACTCAAAAACTAAAAGTTAGATAAATATCAAACATGGTATTGAAGTTCAGTATCTTCCAAAGATAGGACACAAGTTTTTCAAGAAAATCTCCCTACCCACAATCACCCTTTATATGGAGAATTTAACGAAAATTTTTATTGTTAAAATGGTCTAAGGATTTTGATTAAAATACCACATATTAAAGATATTTACATGACAAATAAAATGTATATCTTGAATTTTATTGGAGTACCTATGAAGTCCTTTTTATTCGGAAGGAATTTTGTATACTCTTGCATAGCTGGTAGACGTTGACCGATAGACGAAAACGTACTACTGCACAAAAATTGCAGAACTGTTTATAATAAACGATTTATTTTAAATAACTTTTTTCTGGCATCAGCCACTTCCGAGATATCCCTAATTAATGATTCGATCTTTTTTTTTTCTTTCTTTAAGTTCCATTTATACTTTTAACCTCGCCGGCCTTTCCTTTGGAACTTATTCCATATTGGCAATGGTGTTAACTCGTGTAACTCTTGTCGTTGGGTTACTTGCACTTTGGTTTTTTTAAACATTAGATCACGCACACATTCACACTCTCATTCATACTCTCATACTCTGGGGAGGAGAAGGAATAATCTAGCTAGAGAAAAATTGAACCCGGGACCACTAGCACAACAGGCAGGTGCTTTGCCGACTGAGCTACGGGGCCAACCGGGTTCGAATTGTTCAACGCAGCCATTCTTTTAAAGTCTTGTCGTGTTTCAATTGTTTCTGGCGATGCCATTAAGAGGGTACAGAGTTTTAAGACCAGCGTATGTGTCCAGTTCTAAAACAATTAACTATTGCTATCCCCTTTGTATCTACAATTATATGTGTATTGCAGCTATTTCCGGAAAGGTTTATCTCGATTAGAATGAAGCAGAAGGGAAAATAAGCTTTCGTAAGAATAATTTGCATATCCACTAATAAGCGATAGAGGGTAGCGAAAGTCAGACGTACTCATCTGTAAATTAGTAATGAGTAGAGAAAGTAATATGATTTTCACACATAAGACATTTTAAAGCATATTTTAAGTTTTTTTCAGGCGTGTACGTTGTTTCGTTTTATATAGACTTATACTTGGCCTTTCCTAAATCTTTCTATACGGTTATTAAGTGCTTAAATCTTATTTCAGAACAACATTACTACGTTTGTATTATGGGGATCTAAATTGTGTGTGTTTGTGTGTAGATGTGCGTTAGCTCTGATGGCTAACGCAGTGTTTATATGACAGGTGACAGACATGATGGGCAGAGGATGAATGCTTTTGAAAGTTCGTTTTTCTTCTTTCATATAACTTTGCTCTAGGTATTTCTGTCTCTCTCTCTCGGATCGTGGTGTATGAGAAATAAACACTGTTGTTTTCTATCGTATTTACTTATACTTACATTTTTATCCTAATAGGTGTCGTTAACCTGCTCTGCAGCGGTACGCTTCCTGAATCTTACCCAATTCACGGAAAGATTTGATCTAATTACCTGAGCTATTCCATCTCCCTCAGAAATCCCATTACTTCTGAAATTCAATCACCTGCAATCGATATTCTAATATTTTACACGCGAGGAATCAGACTGTCGTGGAGTTAGGCTGAGTGAATGAAATGTAAGTGAAGTTCTGTAACCATAAACAGTGGCTGTAGTCTTTTCCTCGCGCCTATACTGAAACACAATAAACTACCTTTCTCTTAGCCTGAAGAAGGGTTTTATGGTATACGATATATGGCGTTTATTTCGTATCTGCGTTTCATTATGTATGATGGATATGCATTGTGATTGTTTTAGGTCTTTATTTCTTATATATATATATATATTATTCACCTATATAAACTTTTCTAAACTTCTACTTTTACCATAAAAATGCATTCCTATGTTCTCAAACGTATCTTATGACTGCTTCGGAAAATCCCAGTCGCTAGGTTCTACATCTCTTATGAACCTATGTCACTATCTTTCTTTCAGGCACCATTCCCCTCCCCCGGGCATGTTTCCTCACGTCCTAAATTTCGAAAGTGGGTAGCTGAATGCGTAAAGTTATTCCTCTTTATAATATTTTTAACATAACATTTTAAATAGAATACATTACTCGGTTCTGTTTACATTATAGCAAGCGTGGCGAAAATACCTTTTTCTCTCTCTCTAGTCATCAAATATGCAACACGCACTACACCACTCAGCAGACATGGACAACAAATGAATAGACGGTGCCTGCGAGTCACAGTGCCTCGCGAGTCGGGTTTACGCCACCACTGCATTATAGTATAATGTGTATATCCGAATTTTTCTTATCATCTGCAAAACCATTCAATCTATATTCGGTGACTTATTTTATTCCTAAAAGTATCAGTTTTTAATTTTACACTTTATTTATCATTTACATGGTTTTCTTACAACTGAGACGCGGATGTTCCCTTACAACCGTCAGTATCATGGAACTAGGCAGGCAGGTAGATAAGCTTTCTTTATTGGTGTCAAATTATTAAAGTTATTACAAAAATACTTAGTGCATGGGTCTTTAACCGTGCATGCATATTTAAGATACAAGTTAAATGTGACAAAAAGAAACAAAAGAAAAAGAAAGAAAACATAGAGATAAATTGTCTCTGACTAACTGAACAAGTTTAATATCGCCTCGCACACTTTAGCAAGGATATGTCCCATGTTTTGCCAATTCCTCTGATTGACCAGCGAAACCCAACATGCCAATCTCCTTTTAGCAGGACTTAAATCTTTTTCTTTGAATTTATTTATTCGCTGGTTCTCCCACTAGGCACATTCCGTCAAAATATGTGTACAGTCTTCTAAACAACAGAATGGGCAGATTCTCCTCCCAATATCGCCAGTTATTTTCTGTGCACTCCAGTCTCCCACTCTAAACCATGCCATTCCTCATCCTTCCTTTTTTCTCAAGTATATACGCCTCTTTACCCCAATTTAATTTTACTTAATTTTCTAGAATAAAAAAGGTATAATTCTGCAATCCGATTCAATTTCTTGTTGACCTATGTCTATTAGTCTTCTTTTGACACATTTCCATGTGCTTTTGTCATGTATCCCCACCTCTTTGCCCCACTGACCCCATGCCTATTATCCTCCAACCTCTTTCCAGTCCGACTGCCCAAAACTTAGGAGGCAGGTTTTCTCGTTGGTATTTATAACGCTTAAAGCGTAGTATAGAATTATCTCCTTGCTTCAGTCTCAGCGCTCTTAAATAGCAAACATTTTATGCTCATTTAGCCATAAAATACTGTTCCCCATAGTTGAAGTCCTTCACGAAAAGTTGTAACTGTTTGCTGAGAGTATCAATCCGAAGGATGCGAGATTTGCAGCTGGAAATCATTGATTTACAATGAAACATGTGACTAAAAGAAGAAGAGTTGTAAAGAAATAGATAAAATTGGGTTTTAATATTGATCCCACTTGCTTCTCAAAATTGTATAAATTGGCAGCCAACATAACGTTAATATTCTAAATTACAATGAGCAGTTTTTCTTTCCTTTTCTCCACCAACCTTCCTCCCCTATGACGAAGCTTAATAAATCATATGAGAGCTCTGTTGACAGATATCCACGTACAATGCATGCTACCATTAGGAAGTTTGTACCTGTTTAGAAAGACTAGTTACTAAAAGAGCCTATAGTGTTTGACTGATATCCTTAAAGTTTCATTTTTTGTTATTATGTAAAAGTTGTGATTTTACACAATCAGGTGCCTTCAGGGAGAAAAATAGCAAATTATAAGGTCTCTATCTTGCAGCTAACTGATTGCATATTACTGCAATAAAAGTATGCAATAAATGCTATGCAAAGACATGGTCATCGATGGTGGGTCGATTTAAACAAACACAATATCGCCGACTCCTGCAGGCGGTCGAGTTACTTGGAACAGTGTATTCGCTTGCTCATTCAGTGGTAGAGTGGTTTAATTCGTAGTTCTTGTACACCCTAAAAGCCAGAAGCAATTTTTTGCTGTTTGAAATATTTAAATTGTGAATTGTCTTAAGTAACATTGAAATGTATATTTATTGTAGTTTATTAAGTGAAGCTTTTGGTATTATAATTCCTTGATATCATCAGTGCGTGTTTTATTGCGATGTTATGTATTTTCCTTTTCAATGATTGAGGTTCATAAAATTTTATGCTTTTATATAACATACATAGAATGGAATTCAGCTAATGCATTAAAGGAAGTAGCTTTGAAATTTATACTCAATATTATTAAACGAAACGTACGTGTCGTGCATTTAATTATAAATTCGCCTAGAAAACCTTCTTAATTGTTAATCTTTTTTTAAGTTTCCTTAGACACACACAAACACACATGCCCATGGCAGGACTCGAACCCGCGACCCTCAGCTTGGCGGAGCGCCGGAGGTATCCACTCTAGCGACCACGACTACGAGGGCCGACGTGCTTGAAGCATCAACTTAAGACATTTCAACCCTCCTATTTACCCTTGCAACCCAGGCATTCAGAAGGATAAACCGACGTTTTGTTTTGTTTACGTCGAACCACCATCAGTTTAAATGACTCCATAGTACACTCCTGGTAGATGCGTTAGTTCTTCCCGCAGTCAGGGCAGTCAACAGTCACACGGCACTCACACGTAAGCAACAATCTCAGCGTGCACTTGAGTTTGACATACCTGACTTAAATAGTACCTTGAAAAGCTTTTCGCCCATTTCAGTTAATCATTAGCTAAAGTGTGAATTTTTATTTTGTAAAAAATATTTTAAAATATGTGATGAAATATTTGCTCAAAAGTTCGATTTTTTACTTCACATTTCTTCCGCCGAATCTGCTGGTACGCCATAATTATATTTATTAATAGTTTCCTCGCGATTAATAGCTATTACTGGCTTATCTGAATTTTGGTGTTTAAACTCCGAATGCCGATTTATTTAACTTCATTTATCCCCACCAGTATGCTTTATGAAATTGTTTTACAATGATCTAGAATACTTTTATGCTGAAAAATCTTCTTATAAATGTATTTTGGTATTCCTGATAACAGATAAAAAATCATGATATTCACGAAAATTGGAGTGAAATGTTGGCGCATGTTATACTTCTAAGTTTCTGAAACTCCCCCAACAGTCTTTCAAAATTTTGGAAACGTTGTGTAGTCTGTGGTGGTGTAAACATTATGGGAATGGTAGGACAATCTTAGAAAGTCACAGATGATATTATAACAGAGAATACACACGTTTTTGCATAAAATAGAAACTCCTACCACCATTATCAAAGAAATAGGAGCACAATGGTGTATGTAAAGACTTTCCACCTCCTGGTCATCCATCGTTTTGGAAATGGCTACATATTCTGAAACTATTGAGAAAAAATAGTCTACTTATTTGCCAGTTTCTGATGTTATGCCAGACACAATTTTTTATGTAATCAATCAGCATACTCCGATAACGAATTAGTTTACAACATGTAGAGAAAATACAACAAAGCTTCCTTACATAAAGGTTTTGGAATACGCATCGCATGCGTATGGTAGCGATGTAAAGCAGATTGTCATTTGTTTTGCTGTGTCTTCAGTTTTCTGAGTTACTAACTTGCAAAACTCTATGCACATTGCTTATAATGAAACAACTGCGGCTTTTGTTTATTTGTATAAGCATTTTCTATGAAAAAGAAGAACCATTGTTATCCATGAATTTCTCACCGATAAACACCTGCTATTTACTATTCCATGGCATTTTAAACAAAAACTCAAGGCACCTTTACATGTTTATTCTTTTATGACTTCAACATGTTCATATTCTAATATCCAGCTTTTAGACCCTTTTTAGCATTTTAGTCATTTATGAGCTGAAACTAGACGTGTCTTATAGCCTATGTCCGCCGGGAACAACACACACACATATTCTCGCGTTATGATATTAGTATTGATAAGTATGAAACATAGGACAAGCTGTAAACCTTTGCAACACACTAGCAGGGATCAAATGTACCCCTCGTTTCGACTTCTCTTGTTCATCTTTCATTTTCTTGGCCTAGAGCATAATCTGTACCCAAAGCTCTGTTACGGGTCGTGTGGTCAGCTTTACATGCGACCGCTGCGCTGCCTGGAGGATGGTACAAATACGACGAGCACAGCAAAACAGAGGCGCATTCGGTCCCGCGACTCTGCGGTTAGCAAAAGCACTTCCCCAACGATTCTGACACACAAGATTCTCAAAAGCCACATTCATTCTAAGGACATCATGACTAAAGACGTCAACACCACCCTACAATTTCACAGATGGAGCTTCGATCCCCTACAGGGACAAGTTGCCTAATTAGTAGTGAATGAATATTTGATGCATCCGTATAAATCTTGTCATCGTATTATCCACTGCATAAGCAAGCGAAATGGATCAGAATTTAGCGTCAGAGGCTCGCAATCACGAGAACCAGGCTTCATTAAATGGGGACCTACAATTAGGGTCAATTTAAATTGACCCTAAAATAACCATCACAACGTCCTCCAAATAAAACACACTAATGGCGTATACTTTCCCCTAATACCAGCAGCTTTTGTTCAAGACAAGCTTAGATTTGGAGATATTGTACAGTCTCAACTTAAATGGTCCACCCTGTATAAGCAATTGCTGCACTGCCTGAGAGTGTCAGCATTCTCACAGGACGGCATCATCACGTGATCGGGTACATCCCCGCACATCTTCATCATGTGTTAAGTAGTTTTGTGATCAACAACAGTTTGTGGCGAGTATTATATATAAGAAAGTGGTCGTGTTGTGAAGTGCTTTCGTGATAATTGTGTTGTGATACACTTCCAGCTGACAATCTACTATTTACAGAAAAGTACAAAAATGTCTCGAAAATCGATAGCTTCTACTATATTTGCGGCGAAGTAACATTTGTATCTATAAAGTGTTCAAATGCGCCTTCTATAAAAAAGCATATTTCTTGTATTTTGGCTGTAAGATAGCGGACCAGATTAAAAAATGGGCACCTCATGTATGCTGCACTACATGTTCGTCCAACCTTAATGCATGGATGTGAGGCAGTATTTTTAACATTTAAATAATTTCAGTCTAATTATATAATATATAATTTAATAACAGCCCGCCTTAAAGCAATATGTGTATGTAACAATATATAAAAAGTGTATATTACAGTCATTGTAAATGTTTATATTATTGTACACATGTTCAATAATGTTATGTGAATGTATTACGTAATTTAATAATGTAGGAGCTGTGAGAATAATAGGTTAAAAGTTGCTAACAATGAGGTAACAATGAGGTACCCTTGAGGCAATAATGAATTTGAAAGTTTAAATGCTACTAGTCATTAGTGGAGCAACAATAATGTAAATTTTGAGACAGTTTAATAAATAGCCAATCAACAACCAGAAAAAAACTTTAGATAAATGAAGGTATTATATTGGAGAAGATTAGCCAATCAGAGACTTGAAATGCAGAAATTTACAAATTTAGGCGGTAGAAATCAAGTCAGTTGCTTGGAGTCAGCGCTCATAACTGGACGTGTTGCTTGCAGACAGTGTTCCTACCGGACGCGAGACACGTCCTCGAAAAGTATAATGCGTATTCAGTGTGAGATGAAAATAGTTTACGTGTTAAAAAAGTTTAAGTAATTCATTAATAAAATCTCACAGCTCTCTCTATATCAGTGAAGTGTTATTTAAATCGTGTCAAGCATTAATAAAAGGAGTGAAGTAAAATTATAATCTGTGTAAGCCTACATTCTTCAGTCGCAACACAACCCTGCAAAAAGAAACGTGTCTCTAGCAATAATACTGACGCAGCCGAGGCAAACATAAATATATAACATTTAAAGAAACATTGAAATTACAAAGTTAATATTTTAAACATTTTTGGGGGGGCAAAGACCACCGGTAAGTACATTTGGGGCGAAGGCTACCGGAAAGCGGGTACTATACTGCGGTTGCAACGAACTTCAAGTTCGGCTCCCAAAAATTGAAATATAATACAACTCCTTCAATACAACCTACTTTAAATTGACGCCCAAAGCGTCGTGCACATAATGTAAAGATACTATCTACTTCAGATGAATAGAAGAGATAGCCATATGGCATTTGGAGTCCCGACGATTTGGACGAAGCCCACCAACCATACTATTGGCTTATTTCTGTATGTTTCCTCTATAAACAAAGGAATCTCCATGAAGAAAAAATAAACAGTTGTATACCCTAATATACTCTCTGCAATTCGCCCTGTACCTCATGATAACGAACTTCCTGTACCTGAACCCCCCTGAAAATGTTTCTGATAGTTATGATGAGGATAGCAGCACTTCCATAACTGAAGATGAACAGCCGTCAACTTCAAGAGATGCAGACTTCTTTCCAATCATAGCATCCTCGAATCACAAGATGACACAAGGGGAGCCCAATGACCTCATCAAGGGTCTAGAACTTTCTAAAAATAACGCAGAACTTATGGCACCATAGTTACAACAGTGGAAGTATACAGCGACCCCATGTAAGTGACCACATTTCGCAATGTAAGTAAAGAATCTGAGGAGTTTGCTTTTTTTTTTAAACTGGGGGAGGGGGTGGACTTCATATTCTGCAAAGACGTACTTGGGCTGATGCATTGAATTTGAAGCACAGTTCTGATCAATGGCGACTGTTCATCGAAGCTTCAAGACAAGTCTTAAAGCAGTACTTTTACATAATGAAAACTAGTTTTCTTCCATTCCTGAAGAGTATGCCACTGATACAATAGAAGTATACACAAATATGAGCAACATATTGATAGGAGTAGACTACACGAGTTACCAGTGGAAAGTGTGTGGGGATTTTAAGGTTATTCCCAAGTACTGTTGTTTCCTTTGCGAGTGGGATAGCCGTGTTAGAGACAAATACTCTTCTCTGAAAAGTTGGCCCATGAGACAGTCATTAACTCCTGGAATGAAATGTATGAACCACTGATAGAGCTAACCAAAGTTTTGCTCACAGCACTACACATAAAACTGGTGCTTATGAAAATTGTTGTAAAAGCTTTAGATGCAAATGACTCTGCATTCAGTTACTTACGTCAAACGTTTCCCAGATTCAGTTTTTGAAAAGTGAAAGCAGGTGTGTTTATGTTTACAGATTAGAGAACTTTTTAAGATTAGGTTTGTACTAGTGCTAAATGATAAGATGAAAACAGCGTGGTAATAATTTAAGAATGTTTCGAATAGTTTTCTGGGAAACTTCAAAGCTGAAAATTTCAAAGAACTTGTGAATGATCTGATATGTTCCTATGAATAGCTAAGTGTAACATTTCACTAAAAATGCATTTTTTGAGGTAAGTTTTTTTTTCTTTCCGTCAAATTGTGGTGATCTGAACGATGAACATGGTGAGCGAGATGGAGCAGATATAAAGAGAAATGGAGTGATGCCATGCTAAGTTATTATTGCCGGATGGTGAAACGTAACAGAAACAGGCCAAAAAATGCGTTTTTAAGGTAATTTGTGTACTTCATGTTTTCATATTTTCTGTAAGATAATGCATTAAATATCATTATCTCAAAAACGAGAACGATTAAATACATTTAAACATAATTTTCGTGTTCAGTGACCCCAAAAACATACGGGAAACATATTTTCTTCACCATAACATTCAACGTTTGTAATTTGTAGACCAGTCTCACAGGATGCCTTAACCATAAACTTCTTACTTTTTGGTTACATTTATTTACTTTACCTGTCATCTATAGTAGGCAGAGTAAGGTTTGCATTCCACGTTTTGAGGTCCCTTCAGGATAGGAACGCCCGTACAGTGTCTCACTAGTATTTAGCACACATTGGAAATTATGCTTTCATTTAGTTACATCAATGTATTGCTATTCCTTTTGAGATAGGGAAGAAAATGAAATGTGGATTTCATAGCACCTTGTTCTTGGTGTAATTTGATCCCGGCCTACAATTGCGATACAAACAAGAATAGCGCAAAAAGCTTGAGTCAGTGGGCCCTAAGAAATGAACCGAACCAATACCTACAAGTGCCGCAACGTAGCTGTAAGTGTATCAGCGAGCCTGCAGCTAACATTTCATGAAACTACTTTTCTTAATTAAAGATGATATAAAGGAGACGCCAGGTATTTTTGTGTCACTCTACTGAAGGATTATCTCCTTAGCGGAGAGAGGTAAAACCAACGGCGTCCAATCCCCTCCCCACCACACAACTGTTGATTGCAAGGCAACTCTAAAATTAAAACATCAAAGGTCTTCATCAAATTAATTAAATTACTCGTGCGGTCCTATGCATGCTCTCTTAATCTCCAAATCCTTTGAATGGAAGCAAAAGAGATCTTTTTTATATTCGCGGCGAATTAATTTCCTAATTAGGTTTTAAAAGTTAACTACCTAAAATCGACACCAAGAAAATTCAGAAGCTACAAGGCGCCGAATTACATCGATGTAAAATTTATGGAAATGTTTACAGAGTATAAACTGCCTGCTCTTTGGTTTCGACGGATTTCCAGTGCTTAGTTGAGCTGAGGTCATAATTTGTTATGCCATATAAACAGCTAATAATATCAAGAAGCTGTGTTAATGAACAATGCGAGAGGTCTTAGAGACTAGGAACCCAGAGTATTTATTTAAAAAGGTCTGATGCGATACGTTCATATGACTTTCTCTACCCTCTATTCTTACTAAAGCTTATTTTTCTAGTACATTATAATCCAAATACACCTTTGCAGAAATAGCTAAATTACACATTTCGTTATAGATTCAAAGGGAACAGCAAAAGTCAAATGTTTAAAAACTGGATGCTATACGCTGGCCTCAAAATTCCGTATTATTTCCTAAAAGTTGTCAGGACTTTAAAAGATTGGCTAAGTATTAAACAACTTGAACCATTAATAAAGGATATCTCAGAAATGGCTCATGCCACAAAAATGCTTTCTGAATACATTTTCTGTATGATACGTTTTCGTCTATCGCTTAACGTATACAAGTTATAATAGATTATACAAATTTCCTTCCTAATGAAGAGCACTTCCTAGGCTATTCCCAGAAAATTCAAGGCATACATTTTATTTGTCATGTAAATATCTTTCATATATGATATTTTAATTAAAACCGCTAGAGTCATTTTTACGAAATAAAATTTTTCGAAAAATGTTCCTTTAAAGGGTAGTTGGGGTGGGGATATTTTCCTGAAAATCTTCGAGTCGCATCCTTGGAAGATACTGAACTCAAATACCAAGTTTGGCATTTGTGCGACTTTTCGTTTTTGAGTTACGCTACACACACACACACACACACACACACACATACACGGACATGTTTCCAAAAACGCTTTATTTTTGGGTGGAATGCCATGCCTTCTCTACCTATATGTAAGAAAGTATAAATAAATACTAGGTCTTAGACTTTCAGTCCAAACGCAAATGGAAGAAAAGCAGAATCATGGGTTTGTTTCATCAGCTGAATTTCTATGTAGCAAGTCAATTCTACTTGAAAATGACTGTAGCAACTGGGAATGCTAACGCGGAAAGGTGATTTAAAAACCCACAAGTAAAGAAGTATATCATACCTAAGAGTTAAATCCAGAAATTTTAATCGAAATAGGAAAATATTTAAGTGTAGTGAGAAATAAATGGCTGAAAAAATTAGAAATAGGGAACAGAAAGAAAATGTAGATTGTTGAATCATAAAATTAAATAGGACCCAATAACTCGACAACCATTGTGTTGGATGTTTGCGGGCCCTTAGTAATGCAGCAACTTAATGAAAGAGAAAAGATATGTAAAGGGTAATGTGCAGAGATAAAATTATGTATTATAGAACTTATATGAGAATTAATTTATGTAACTAACGAAGTGAAATAAAATATCTATATATCTACTAGTTGGCAGACCCAGCGTTGCACGAGGGCTTTCTAAATCTAAATGACAGTCTAATTAATATACAACGATCTAGAAGATATGTATATTTAACTGTAATACCGTAGGAAAAACCATCTTTATTTCCACTTGTACTCCGCCTTTAACTGCTATAGTCATCTCGACAGCTCGTATACCCTTGTCAGTGGGTTTCTGGTTGTTTCTTTGGGTTTTGTACCTTAGATCACACGCATTAATATTTTCATACTCTGGAAGGATAGGAAATAATCTTGGCTAGAGAAAAATTCCCACCTCTCAGTCAGGAATCGAACTCGGATCCAACGCTCTACCGACTGAGCGACGGGTTCAGTCGCACACTTTACATTCACGCAAATACATAAGCTGCTGCAAATGGGGATGAGCTATCGTGATCTCCTTAACTTCCCCCTGTAGTCTTCCAATTTCTGGAAATGTTCTATAGCATGTAAGTGTCTTTTAGTGGTGAAAAATGATTATCATAATTGTTAATTAATGTTCATGGCCACATTTGAAAAAATTTTAAACTCTTATACTTTCTCTTCTATCACGAATTATTTAATAATATGAAGGCCCATTAGTGTTCACTTAATATTCTAATATCAACATTTAGCTAAATAGGAGCGAAGAGTCTCTTTTCCACGAGGGCAAATTAAACATTTTGGAAATGCCAAAGTCTGCAACCATCAAGCAAAGTAACATTAATTATAAATATCGTTCCAGTAGTATGCCATTTGTCACTTCACGTAGTTGTTTGTCCTCTCATTGTGGACCACGGGTGTGCTTGCATGTTGGTCAGCAAGCTGCCTTCCCTTTGGGGTGGCCTTTTTCTGGTATCCCTGAGTTAGTAGAATTAGGTTACTTCTGTAAAGTCACTGGCATAATAAATAAATATAAACGTATATTTATCTACATTATAGCACAAAGAGCAACCAATGCGTAGTGTACGACAGTTTTTGGAGCGCTATAGACAAGATGGAGATAAAATATTCATTTTTCATAAGTTCATATGAAAATTTAATGAATCCTAATATTGCTACTATAATTCTTGTTTGTTTTCCCTTATTGTTACCGGCGACAGACATGGATAATAGAATCGAAACAACAGTCAATGCAGTGGCGGCGTTCCAGTTCACCCAAGCCAAAAAGGTATAAGCAACCGCCGTATACGAATCGCAAAATTATGGCTACTGTGTTTTGGAACGAAAAGAGCGTCCTTTTGATTGACTGATTTCATTGACCGCGGGTCACAATTACAGCTGACGAATACTGTGCAACGCTTACCAAACTCGACGTCGCGGGAAACTGTTGTCTTGCATCATACTCCTGCACCGCAACGCACCTCCGTATACCGCTGCCAAAACCAAAGAAAATATTCTAGAGTTTCGTTGGTAACTCTTTGACCGCCCTCCGTACAGTCTCGGCCTGACACCAAGCGACTATTTCCTCTTCTTGCATGGTGGCTGAGTGGACAGCGATTTCAAACCGACTATGAGCTCAAGACGAGCGTTATCAACTGGTTCATGTCCTAGGCGGCAGACTTCTATGCCGAGGGGTTAAAGAAGCTGGTGAGCGTCACAGCAAGTGTATAGATGTGAACGGCTATTATGTGGAAAAGTAAAGTATATATGTAGGCACATATTAATGTCAATAAAAACGTTGTCTCATGAGCGATGTTATTATGACCAAACGACCTTAGTTTTGGAATACGCCTCGTGTGTGTTTAAGTAGGGTACTTTAAGGTGATTGGCCAAGTTGCTATGCTAGTGTGCATGAACTGCATTCATCGAAAATGTCCATTTTAGAGTTTCTGCCACTCTTAGTCAGGCGTTGTGAACCAGAAGAGGAAACTCACTGACTTCTGCACATACAGTTGACGCAGAAGGCAAGGTAGGCTCGCCCGCTGTAGAATACTAGCTTCTCCAGGGATTTTATGGGAGTGTGTCTATTCTACCTGCCGTTTATAAAAGGCTGATCTGCCGTTTGATAGAAGGCGACGGGAGGGCAGACACTATTTACACATTAAATTTATTGATGGATCCAAAATTGAATGGTAATTAGGACTTTATGACTGAAATACAGAATGCACATAGATGTGGATACTGCATCCGTAGAACATCCATTTATATGGCGGAAACTATACGACTTTATCAAGCTGTTAAATACGCGTTAAGACAGGATACTACGTCTACTAGAATCTTTGTGGTTTATTTGAATGTATTGCAGGCGATGCGAAAGCCTTACCCTGATGCTACATAACAGACAAACCAGATTCTACTGAAAAACAATCACTTACGATATTTTCGGTATAGATACCCAGCCACATCGGGATTCGCGGAAACGAAATAGTCGATGCTGCGGTTATGTATGCGACATCAGCGGACAATATAGATATGACACCCCCGCATGACGTGTTCCGTTATACCTTACGCATGATGCTGAGAGACATAATAACGTGAAACGGTTGTGGTTAAATTGAAATTCCTTTGTGACTTCTAAACCACAGCTATCGCAAAACGGCCATAACAATTTATTTCCCAATACTCTGCAATGTAGCACATACCCCGGAATATTTATATCGCATTAGGCAACGCGACGATAGATGCTTTTGTGGAATGAGAGGCACGATACACCATCAATTGTTTGAATGTACACAGCCAGGCTTCGATAACCGAGTTACTAGCTTCTCCTTATACTTTTCATCCTTGAGGTGTATTTCAAAATTCCCTCTTTTTGACACCCTTTTCTCCTATATGTAAGGCTTTATTTAGAATTATTACGAAAACAAGAATGAAGATCTAGCCTATACCACAACACTTCCAAAGTATCGCACACCATTACACCTGTGTCCACGTATCACTGGACTCAATAGAACAATCTTGCATTGGCAGTAGCATCAGAAAAAGAAAGAAAACAGAAACCTTTCTTGGTACTGGACGAATAATTTCGTTGACTCATATCTGTAATTGTCTTTCACCTTGGAGTGAACAGTGATGTGTGGGTATACTCGTTAGTTTTGGGGGCTTTCATTAATTTTTACTTTCGCTATCACGTACCTAGTAGGTATGCATCCCACACAAAAATTCGATATCGAGATTTCACCGAAAATACATGTTTTACGGCCCCCTGAATCCAAATAAAATCATTTTAGAAAAAGAGTCTGTGAACAGCACAACTCAAAAACGAAAAGCTGGATAAAACCAAACTTGGTATCTGAACTAGGTTCAGTATCTTCCAAAGGTGCGACACGATGATTTTAAAGAAATCCCCCACCTCAAACTACCATCTACATGGAACATTGTTCGAATTTTTTTATTTTCTAAAAATGGCTCGAACGATTTTGATTAAAACACCACATTTGAAAAATATTTAGATGTCAAATATAATTCATACCTTGAATTTTTTGGGAATAGCATACGAAATCCTCTTCATTCGGATGGAATTTTGTATAATTTTGCATAACTGGTAAACGTTAAGCAATGGACGAAAACGTACTATGCAAAAATATATATCTCTTTAAAACACACAGCTTATACCAATAATTTTTTTGACATAGGCCATTTCTGAGATATCCGTTACTAAAGATTCGAATTGTCCATTTCTTGGTCATTAAGTCCTGTCGACACTCACTTTTTCTCGCGATTACATGGAAACAGTATGGAATTTTAAGGCTAGCATATAGCTCCAGTTCTTAAACATTTGACTATCGCTGTTCTCTTTGTATCTATATCGAAATGGTAATGTAGCTATTTCTGCAAAGATTTATTTGTATTAAAATGTAGAAGATAGAAAAATAAGCTTGCGTAAGAGTGGTTTTTATATCTACTAATAAACGATAGAGGATAAAGTTATGTGAATGTAACATCAGCTTTTTATTTTGTGGGTTTTATCTTCAATTCTTATTTAATTTGAAATTCTCCGTTTCTATATATATATATATATATATATATATATATATATATATATGAGTTCTTTATAAGTTTTTCGTTTTACTTTCGCGGATAATTGCCCCTGGTTTACCGATGTTTTGTTTATCCGTTTTGTACACTGTAAGTAATGCCGATTTCGGGAACCATTAGTTGTAAAGTGTTAGCTTACGAATATTGCTATTCTGGGAAGCTCGATAAACGTAGGTTGGGTGTAATAAAAGTGCTAGTATTTAAGTGTCTATGAAAGCGTCTAATATCAATTAATTGGGTACGAGCTACTTTTCGCGTTATTAAAAGGGTGATATTTCGGGGTCATTTGTCAATTAAACTCCAGCTTGACGTTAATTACATTTTCCACCTTGACGGTAGCGAGCGTGCCAGCTGCAGTTCGTGTTAAGTATAATGTTGCAGTAACCGACTGAAGATGAATTAACCTCTTCGGAAATCGCCACATTACCTATTGAGTTATGACACGTTCCCATCATGTCGGCGCACTAGTTAGATTGTAAGTGTAATGGTCACAGATTTCGGGAGAAAATAAAATTCAGCTTTCACTTGATTATAGTCTTATTTTAATTATTCTTCAAAATCCCAGGATTTGACTGGGATTATTTATTACCCAGAAAGCAAGTCAAGTTAACTTAGTTCTATCCAATAATTTGGTCGTATAGTTAACATAGGTTATTAATTTATTCCTTGCATACACGCTATGTCATCTGTAACTTGTACTTATGCCGATTTTTTTCCTGGAATAGAAAGGAACTCAGATTTTCATATCATATAATCTCACTTGGATAGCGGAGAAATGCGAGTGTTAGTGTGAACTGTATTGAAACTAATACTTACTAAATAAATGTCAAGAATTACGTTTTATTTGAGCTTAGTGAACATTTTACGAGCTGAGTTAGAAATAGCTTTTCTATGTAGATCAAAAGTAACTTATATGGGAAGATCGGTACACCAGAACTTTGAACATTTGTGCTTATACAAAATTAATTTATATTAAGACAATCATAGCTTCGCTCGAAGGAAATGAAATTGTGTTTTATTTATGGACGCTCTTTAACTACTATGCTTCTTAGCGTCACATTTTATATTGGGCGTGAAAGACCAGGAATTTTGTACGGTGGCCTCTTTATCAGGCTTGAGGTTCTTTTACGTGCCGTAAATCAACGACACGGGACCACCGGCTGTACATCCCTTCTGTAGAAAGCTATGCCAAGGATTTTTAGGCCTGAAAAGTTCATCGGCATCCGCCGGGTTTGAATTCGCGACCTCGGGAACTAGAGGCTAGCATGATATCCCTAAACCACGGAAGAGGACTTGGCTCGAAGGTAATACGAGTGTGAACTTAAAATAAATTCAATAAAATTAACCAACCTGGCTCACGCCGGTTTAAACTCAAGTAAGATTTAAAGGTCAAATAGACCTATTTATTGAACATCTACACCCAAAACTAATCTAAATCCAACATCATGGTTACAATCTCTGTTTTCGATATGAACTCTCAAAAAGAACTCTGAAGATATTGTTTTCTAGATAAATTTCAAGAACTTAGATTTATTTGAGCTTACTGGATATTTTTTGAGCGAAGTAGGAAATAGTATTAACATATATATTAAACATAATTAAATGGGGAAAAACAGTGCAATTACACTGTAAAAACTTGCCAGCTAAATGAAAGTAATTTTTATTAAACCAATCAAGAATGGAACTCAAGCTCATTAATTTCTCTGCTATTTAATGTGAATTCAAGGAGTTTAATTCTAGGTGATGCGTGTACGCAATTAAGAAAGTTACGTGCTTTGATTCGGGAGGTCTCAGGTTCGATTTCCGGTGACCGCCTAATCGGACCCATGGTTTTTTTTCGCGGGTTTTTGCGGGTCATCAAGCGAATTCTGGAGTGGTTTCTTTCATCCCTCGAATTTCTAATCCCCATTTCGTTCCATTAATCATTTCATTTATCCTTCATCCGTAGGTCTGTTTTCAGGATTAGAAGTGTTGGTGATGGTATTTCGGTGCAGCGCGACAGGGTGAAAGGATGCTCTCTGTGAACTTCCCCATTCCTCGGCCTTCGGGGTGTAAGTACCAGCTCTTGAGGCGGGGTTTTCGGTCTGCCTATTCGACCTGCCGAGGCGTCTCAATCTGGAAACTGTAGGAACTGTTATTGCTGTGCCGTTACTCTTGGTTCCGGCCGCCGGGTGTCTCCCTTCACCTCATCCCTCCCTTCCTGGGGTGCGCCTCGTGAGGCGTCGGTACAAGATCCTCATTTCTGGATCGGTGCCGAATCCCCTCCGCTTCACAATCCAATCCAACGTGCTTTGATGTAATTGAATTCACTTGTAACCACTAGAAGCTTGGCGGACCTAATACAAAATATAAGTTTGTAAGCAAATCAGAGGAAGTATTTTGGACATGGATGTTTCGTTTTCTTAAGCAAAGGTTCACTGAAGTGAATTAAAGCTGTTTTTATGTGGTTACTCTATGAAAACATCTTAAACTTTCATACTATTTACTTCACAGTGACGTAGTAAATTTTCACGTGTGTCCTAGTAATTGTGTACTGAACGAGTGGCATTGGGAGATACCGCGTCTGAATTCCTCGATCGTCCATACTGACCTTGGGATTTCTCTGGTCGGTAGTATGCTGTGGTTGTTTCTCCTGTACAAAAATTTCGCTTCCCTCAGTTTGCGTTCAATCCGTTTCGTACTCATGTTTCAGGTTTCGCAGTGTATGGCGCTGCGGGACAGATGGTGGATGTTTGCTCCAAGGAAGCAGCATTCCCCGTGGACATCAATGGACCGCTCTTGTCCATCGCTGTCTCTGGACAGCTCCAGCAGTGTGTGGCGCTGCCGGACAGATGGCGCGGATGTTTGCTCCAAGGAAGCAGCATTCCCTGTGGACACCAATGGACCGCTCTTGTCCATCGCTCTCTCCGGACAGCTCCAGCAGTGTGTGGCGCTGCCGGACAGATGGTGCAGATGTATGCTCCAAGGAAACAGTATTCCCCGTGGACACCAATGGACCGCTCTTGTCCATCGCTGTCTCTGGACAGCTCCAGCAGTGTGTGGCGCTGCCGGACAGATGGTGCAGATGTATGCTCCAAGGAAACAGCATTCCCCGTGGACACCAATGGACCGCTCTTGTCCATCGCTGTCTCTGGACAGCTCCAGCAGTGTGTGGCGCTGCCGGACAGATGGCGCGGATGTTTGCTCCAAGGAAGCAGCATTCCCCGTGGACACCAATGGACCGCTCTTGTCCATCGCTCTCTCCGGACAGCTCCAGCAGTGTGTGGCGCTGCCGGACAGATGGTGCAGATGTATGCTCCAAGGAAACAGTATTCCCCGTGGACACCAATGGACCGCTCTTGTCCATCGCTGTCTCTGGACAGCTCCAGCAGTGTGTGGCGCTGCCGGACAGATGGTGCAGATGTATGCTCCAAGGAAACAGCATTCCCCGTGGACACCAATGGACCGCTCTTGTCCATCGCTGTCTCTGGACAGCTCCAACAGTGTATGGCGCTGCCGGACAGATGGTGCAGATGTATGCTCTAAGGAAACAGCATTCCCCGTGGACACCAGGGGACCGCTCTTGTCCATCGCTGTCTCTGGACAGCTCCAGCAAAGTGTGGCGCTGCCGGACAGATGGTGCAGATGTATGCTCCAAGGAAACAGCATTCCCCGTGGACACCAATGGACCGCTCTTGTCCATCGCTGTCTCTGGACAGCTTCACCAGTGTATGGCGCTGCCGGACAGATGGTGCAGATGTATACTCCAAGGAAACAGCATCCCCCGTTGACACCAGAGGACTGCTCTTGCTCATCGCTCTCTCTGGACAGCCCCAAGAGTGTGTGGCGCTGCCGGACAGATGGTGTGGATGTATGCTCCAAGGACACAGTATTCCCCGTTGACACCAGAGGACTGCTCTTGCTCATCGCTCTCTCTGGACAGGTCCAGCAGTGTGTGGCGCTGCCGGACAGATGGTATGGATGTATGCTCCAAGGAAACAGCATTCCCCGTTGACACCAGAGGACTGCTCTTGCTCATCGCTCTCTCTGGACAGCCCCAAGAGTGTGTGGCGCTGCCGGACAGATGGTGTGGATGTATGCTCCAAGGACACAGCATTCCCCGTTGACACCAGAGGACTGCTCTTGCTCATCGCTCTCTCTGGACAGCTCCAGCAATGTGTGGCGCTGCCGGACAGATGGTGTGGAAGTATGCTCCAAGGAAACAGCATTCCCGTTGACACCAGAGGACTGCTCTTGCTCATCGCTCTCTCTGGACAGCTCCAGCAGTGTGTGGCGCTGCCGGACAGATGGTGTGGATGTATGCTCCAAGGAAACAGCATTCCCCGTTGACACCAGAGGACTGCTCTTGCTCATCGCTCTCTCTCTCTCCCTGGACAGCTCCAGCATTATGCGCCTGTGCCGACAGATGGTGTGGATGTATGCTCCAAGGAAACAGCATTCCCCGTGGACATGAGAGGACCGCTCTTGTCCATCACTTTCTCTGGACAGCTCCAGCAGTGTCTGATGCTGCCGGGCAGACGGTGCGGATGTTTGCTTCAAGGAAACAGTATTACCCGTGGACATCAGAGGGCCCCTAGGTGCAAGGCTTGTTCATAGCCAGCTCCTGCAGTAGTTCAGGTGTTCCTGTGGCCTATAGCCTCCCGTGGTTCCTTCACGTCATCCACTCTTCTTGGAAGGGGATGGTAGCCTCAAAAGATCTGCGCGTAGTCGCAGTGCGCGAAGAATTCTTCCTCGTTGTATGCCCTATAGCTGTTTAGTTCTTTTTATAGAGATTTGGTGTAAAGCGAGCTATTCAGCTTAGCCTGAATATTGACTGACAGCTTGGTCGCAACTACCACTTTATTTATGGAGATTTAAATTTGCTATTAATGCCTTCAGTTATGGTAAACTGTAACCAACTTTAATTGTTGTTTATATCTTGTATCACTCGTGTACTTATGACCATCAATTTTGCCACATTTTGTTTTAGACTGTTAATTAAGCACCCCGATTATTGCTATTTTAAAATGTCTTGTTGATAACTCAACTTTAGAATTACTTGGTTTTTGTTTAACCTCATTTCCAGTATCTGTAGCAGCATTATTTGGGTAAGGGCACTTTTACTGGTCTTGAGCTGATAAGAATGGGAGATGTGGAAGAGTACCCCTTAGAGTAACTGAGCGAGATGTTTCTGTAGTAACGTGTCGGACTCAATTCGGAAGCTGCCGGGTCGGTTCCAGACTTGTACGCAGTTTACTCCGTAAATACTGGGCTGATTCCCTTTCTACCACGAACTTCCTGTCCTCATCATTTCCTTTTATCTGTTTCAGGTTTGTAGGACCAGACGACGGCGGTTTGTGTATTGCGGCGGAAATTAGCGCTATGGAAAGATTTCTCCCTGGTGCTTGGCGGGACTTTTGGAGCACCTTTTACTTCCTGGGAGTGTTTCGTCTACACCCAAGACTACCAAGTCACGGGTGGCTAAGGCAGCGCTAGCCAGCGTGTCATCTTGGAATCGTTAGGGACCCCATCCTTAGTTGTGCACATCGTCGTCCGGATATGGTCGACCTTCTGGGTTCCCTTCCTCCCAGGGGTCACGCTGAAAGCACGAAACACTATGGTCTACGTGCGATGCTGTGTTCCAACTACTGGAGATCCCTCCTTCTGACTACTCCTGTATTCTAACCCCTTATAATTAAATATTAGTGCCGCAGTCATACTACTAAAGTTTCTCTCCTTATATTATTTTTTTAGAGAACATGGTACTAAAATTGATTACAACTTACAGAGGACCCAAGACAACACTTTCTTAAATAAGAACCACTTATTTTGGCACCCAAAAAACTCCACTGCACAATCTGCATAATTGGAGTAAATAAGTATCGTATTCAAATGTCGTACCATTAGTAGTAGTATCCGATGTGTTCTTAGCTGCTAAATCTTGACCTTTTACAAGGTACTTTTTAAAGTAAGTACCATTTTAATGTGTTGTTGCTGCAGCGCTACAGTCGCGATTTTAAGCACGCCCGATCACTTCCTCCATTCATTAGGAAGCCAGTCGCAGCTGTAAGCGATCTTCAGTTGGTGTTTTCCTGTTGTTAGAGAGTTTGTAATGTTCAAAACAATCGAAAGACCCGCCGACTGTGAAGTCATATCATTGATTCGGTTTTTATATGCGAAAAATGTTACACCAGCAAACATTCATCGCCAATTGTGTGAGGTTTATGGGGAAAGAATAATGAGTGACAATGCCCGGCCATACACAGCTAAACAAACTTAAGATGTGATCGCATCATTCTTCATCTGAAGAAACTCCTTAGTGGGAAACATTTAAACACGTCATCTTGACTCGCAGCCGCCGTTCCCTCTCTGCAACCGTCCGTTTGTTTTTCACATGCTGCTGAGTGATGCAGTGCTTGTTGCATATTTGGTGACTCGCGGAAGGAAGTCGTTTTCGCCACCCTTGCTGTAAGGTATAAGGTAATGAATAATAATGAAGTATTTGCAAAATAATGTTCTGTTGTTGTTTTTTTTAAATTAACGGTTCTTTAAAAACACGCCTCGTATGTACATCTTTTATTTATTTTACATACATTTTCTGTGGAATAACAACAATAACTATTTTCTGCTCCAAGGCATTCTCAACGAAAAGTTGGTCTTCGTAGTATGATTTTTGTTCCAGAATACAGACTTGTAAATCCCTTCTAGTCTTTTAGTCATTTAGGAGTTGAAATTAGGTGTTTTAAGGTACGTCCGTCGCGAAGAACAGCACTTTACAATGGTGAGAGAGTTATCACAATTTGTTTAGTAGTTTCCAAGATTACTCTATACATCCAAACGCAGACTTCTTTCTCTTTGTTATATTAGTATAAAGATTATAGTAATCCTCTCCTTAATGTGATTAAAACATCCTTCTGTTAATGGCACTCTAGGAAATTGCTAAGGAAACTACGAAGTCCTAGTTCAGACATTTCAATTAGTTAATCTGTTATTCATAATTATTAGTGTGCTTTGTTCATATTCGTGCGATATTAATATTTTATGTTCAAATTTCTCCTTCGTATTATAGGATGCTGAATGAGACTCTTTGGACGTGTAAAGCTTAGGTAATGCACCCCAAAGGAAGTTCGTGTGGAGTTGAGGAACTCAAGGTCCGAGTTGAGAGATAACCAGCTTCAAAACACGCCATGCTGAGCATAACTTTTACTCTTAGTTTAGACTTTTGGAAGACTGGTCAGACACAACTACTGTAAAAGTAATTTGTTACAGTTCACAAATGAAAACTTAAGTTTAATTTCGTTTACCCTTTATGATGCTGAATGGATTTGACGGTATGATATAAATACGATTCAGAGTTGAAGTGTCAATGCAATCACTGGAGGGAAAAAGGTTTATTTATGAAAAAATAATGCACGAGCGCTTTTAGCTTCAAAGTTTTACTAATTAATTTGTTATAGTACGAGTAGTATACACTCTCAGTGCTATGACTGTGTTTTGTAATGGTTCATCGTAGAAGTTTCTTCCATTAACCATACCTCCTTTTACTTCCTCTACCACGTACATAATTAAGTAAAGCAGGTGTTACATTCCATCCAAACATTCTACTCCGAAATTTCAAAGGAAATACATATTTTGAGATCCTCTGAATACAAAAAAGGGCATTTCTAAAAGAAGGTCCATGCGCGCGCGCATGTGTGTGTGTGTGTGTGTGTGTGTGTGTGTGTGTGTGTGTGTGTGTCTGTGTACAGCATAACTCCGCACCCCGAACTACCTTCTACATGGAACATTTATCAAAATTTTTGATTTTCTAAAAAATGGCTCTAACGATTTTGATAAAAACACCATATATTAAAGATATTTACATGGAAGATAGAATGTGTATTTTGAACTTTCCGGAAATAGCCTGTGAACTCCTCTTCATTCGTAATCAAGTCCCGTCGATTTTCAGTTTTTTTTCGCGATTGCATGTATCAATCGCAAATGTTTAAATGTTTATAGAAAAATAAGCTTTCGTAAGAGTAAATTGTATACTCACTAGTAAACAATAGAAGGCAAATTATGTGAATGTAACACATGAGATTTTTTACTTTCTCTACTACGTTTAGTAAGTAGGGGAAGTATTGCATTCCACCCAAAAATTCGATACCGAGATTTCACCGGAAATACATGTTTTGAGACCCCCCCGAATCCAAAAAAAGCATTTTTGGAAACATGTCCGTGTGTGTGTCTGTGTGTATGTGAACAGCATAACTCACAAACGAACAGAAACACCAAACTTGGTATTTAGGTTCAGTATCTTCCAGAGATGCGACACGAAGGTTTTCAATAAAATCCCCCCACCCCAGATTACCCTTTACATGGAACATTTTTCGAAAATTTTATTATTCTCAAAAATGGCTCTAACGATTTTGATTAAAATATCATATGTTTAAGACATGTTTATGAAAAATAAAATGTATATCTTGAACTTTCTGGGAATGTCTCCAAAAGAATTCTTCATTGAGAACGACGTTTGTATAACTGGTAAACCATAAGAGATAGACAAAATTTTACTGCACAAAAATGTAGATCGCGTTAAAATACACAATTTATGTCATATACACTGTTTTTGTTGAGTGAACCATTTTCGAGATATTGCTTGTTATTCCCTTAATTTTTTCAATACTTATTTCCTCAAATGGGAATTCGTTATTCATTTTTTTGTCTTGGATATGCAAAGAGTATTAATCTGTGGCATGGAGAATGGTGCTGCACATAGCAACAAGCTATTAAGAGTAATGACTATGCTTAAAGGTTACCGTATTTCTATATTGCCCTAGTAAATATATATTCCCCTTACATCTACAAGAAAATTAGCAGTAGAGTCTCGATTAACTTGAAGTAGATGGAGAATAAGCGTTTGTAAAAATAGTTTGTACAAGAGTAGAGAAAGTCATATGAGTATAACACATCAGATTTTTTTAACTGTTTGGAGAAACGTAGTAGTTCTCGGACAGTGTGTAGCACCTTTTTCTGATGAACGTTTTCCTAAAGGTCAAGTTACTACAAAACAGAATCAACGCCCTAGGATAACGCCAATGTGACATCCGTAAGCAATTATACGAACAAAATAAAAAATATCACATACTGTGTTTTCCTCTACTGATGACCGACACAAAATACCACAGCCACGTGCACGAGGATCGACTTGCTTTCTGTTTACATTCAGAATTGGATTTGTTTAATTTTAATGTTTCTTGCATCATGGTAGGTATATTTACAATCCTGATGCATTTACTTTCTTCAAATACCTCTTGAATACGTCTTTTACAGTTTCCAAGCTTAAACTAGTGAACAAGCTTGGTTTACACAGAAATAGAACCTAGTAACTCTTTACCACTGATAAACATTTGACTAAAGTTTCCTTATGCCGAATTTGAAATCATTTCTAAGGAAAAATATATCGTGAGTAAATGGATAGAAGAATCACCACAAATACTGTAATTGATATATGGGTATGTGTCGGTAAACAACGTCGTGTGAATGTATGAGGGCAGTCCCAGATGTACTGACCTGACTTATATATATATAGCGGTTGTTGTTTCAAACAAATGATTATGATATAAAGTACCACTATTATAAAGCTTAAGTTTGAAATTTGACTATGCTACGTTGTTTAGTAATTGTTTGGCAGCTATTAATAGTGGACTCTCTTAGCGAACTTGTAAACATGGATAAAACTGGCCATTGTTATGTGATACAATACTTTCTACTCTGGGAGTGTCTGCTCCTTCGTTTACAACAGTAAAATATTGGGTGACAGAGTTTAAGCGAGGCCGTACGAGCTGCAAAGACGAACATCGCAGTGGTGGCCGCTCCAGAAATTGTGAAGAAAATCCATAAAATGGTATTGGATGACTGTCGACTTTGTGCGCGAGCTAGCAGACATCGTAGGCATTTCAAAAAGTGCTGTACATCGCATACTGACTAAAAATTTAGACATGAGAAAGCTATGCGCAAGATGGGAACTGAGTTTACTCACAATGGAACAAAAGCAGCATCGTAAAGATGTTTCAGTCGAGTGTTTGGCGATGTTTTGCTGCAAAAAGCAGTTTTTGTGCCGATACATAACCATGGATGAAACATAGGTCGATCACTTCACACCTGAGACGAAGGAACAATCAAAGCAATGGATTGAAAGGGGAGAATCGGCTCCAAAGAAGGCGAAGGCAGCTCCATCTGCAGACAAGGTCATGGCGTCAGTTTCTTTTTGGGATGCGCGTGGGATAATTTTCATTGATTATCTTCAAAAAGGAAAAGCAATCAATGGCGAGTATTATGCAAACTTATTGCAGCGATTGAATGATGAAATCAAGCAAAAACGACCGCATTTAGCGAAAAAGAAAGTTCTGTTTCATCAAGACAATGCACCAGTTCACACATCCATTAACGCCACGGCCAAAATCAATGAGTTAAAGTTCGAATTGCCTCCCCATGCACCCTACTCGCCAGGCTTAGCCCCTTCTGATTATTTTCTGTTTCCAAAGTTGAAGAAATGGCTTGGTGGTAAAGGATTTGTCAACAATGAAGAGATAGAGTTTGCCATTGATGGCTATTTTGCAGAACTCGACGGTTCTCACTATAAACAGGGTATCGAAGCTATTGAACATCGCTGGGAAAAGTGTATGGAGCTGAAAGGAGACTATATAGAGAAATAAAGATTTTTTTTCTCAAAATGTTTGTGTTTTATTTGTTAGGTCGGGTACTTCTGGGACAGCCCTCGTATCACATCAGGATTTTTCCCTTTGTAGGATTGCCTATTAGATTAAATACTAACACTGAATTGCCTAATAATCTTCACAGAACCAAGCGAGCTAGAATATTTTCAGTTGTTGACCTCCTCAAGCTATCACTTAGGATTTAACCAATGCAGAACATGCACAGCCCAGTGTAACATATCAGATTTAGGTATGCATACACATGCAATTCCTAGTTGTTTACATACATGTTGAAAATCCCATGCCACTGTCGAGAATTCAATCCGAGCTGCATGAATTATACAGTCTCCCTATTTGTTCTGTGCAACTATCTTGGGGATTTGACGCATTTATACTATGGTATAGAGCATCTAAAATTAACATGATTATATTATTGAAATGTTTGTTGTTTTTAGTTCACTAAACTTCCTGATTCATATTAATACAGTCAGCCAACAGGCAATCCATTTCATGTTGAATTGGATCGTTCATTATACCCGAAGCAATACTGTTTATTCGGAAACTGCGGTCTCAAAACAACGTTTTTCCCTGCATGGCAACTATAACCCAGAATACCGCTAGAGTGACTGAAAGTCTTGAGGACGAAAGCACTTTAAACCAAATGTAAAATAACCACATTGCATTCCCTATGCATTAACTTTTATGACGCATCGTTTAACTAAACAGAGTTTCTTTTTCCATCCACTTAATTATGAAAACTTGTGGATATAAATACATTGAGTTAGAAAACTACGGAAGATTAGATAAATGTCAAGTATACACTTTAAATTGGGCAGAGGATGGAAATACAAATTACTCATTTTAAGTACTCTACGTAAAAAGCTTAGCAAAGTCCATTTCAGAAATAAATGATACATTAGAAATAAATAAAATAAATATAAAATTTTAGACAACATGGCCTAAAAGTAGAGTTTTCAACATTTCACACAACTAAAAGTTTTACATTATCGCAATAATACGATAAAAATTTTATACGACTGCATTGTGACCAACTTTGATTTCAAATCACATTGTATTTGCACAAGTGTAATAATTCGACTTGGTGATTAGGTTTTACTTTTATTATGTCATTTTACATTATAAATTTCTCATGGTGGTCGCATTGTCTGTTCAGAATGCAAATCGTCATACTTCGATTTATCGCAATTCGTTATGGAGTTAACCTAAACCTTATATTGGCAGCCTTGTGATTTCTTTGACATATAACGTTATTATTTGATAGCATAACCTACATAAAGATTAAATGGCGGAAATTATGAATTCAGAAGAAGGTGAAATGGTAGAACCAGGTGAAATTCAGAAGCAGCAGAAAGAATAACATTAGAACTAGTTACCCAAAACATACAGAAAGCAATATGATGTAGCGTTTAATCGCTTCTTTGCCTGGTGTAAGGCAAAACACATTGAAAATAATTTCACTGAAAATGACTGCTGGGGAATCATCAAAACACCAAAACATCCGGCATCTCGCTGCACATCTCGTTTTTATCGTCATTTCTCTTGTTTCTAGAATCTCGCTATACACGTGAGTTGATCTCATTCCAAACGTGATTTCTCTTAGTTTCAGGAATCAATATCATATTATTTTATTGATATTTTACAAATTCTAGGGCTGGCTGTCTGAAAAATAGTAGGATACTTCACAGTGTTAAAAGTAGTTTTATTTTCCTGGTAGTATTGCAAAATTCGGCCTACAGCCTTCTTTTTGCAACCTTTCCTACTCGCAAAAAAAACTACTTTTAACACTAGTACTATCTACTATTATGACAGCATTTGGGTATCCTTTTTGTTTTTCCATACTTATATCAATTTTAACAAGAATGTAATAGATTGCATTTACATTTAGAAAATTCAAGTAACACATTTTGTCATGCAATATAACAAACTCATTACAATTTAATCGATTAAAATAATACAGGTTTTGAGAAATTCAGTTCTCAAATAAAGGATAGTTTACAATGCGTTGAAATTATTCGCCAAGCATTCTTAAAGAACATCTAAATTAAATACGAAACTTTCCACTTAAATGGTCTGCCGTTTTTGATTTATGGGCTTTACACACAAACGTGCACAAATATACACTCACGGAAAACAAATTGAGTTAAGTTTATGGAGCTCCTTAATTACTATGTTCTTAGCGTCCCATTCTATATTGGGCTTGAGGTTCTTTTACGTGCCGTAAATCTACGACGCAGGACCACCGGGTTTACTTCCCTTCCGAAGGAAGCCACGCTAAGGATATTTACGCCCGAAAAAATCCATCGCCCTCCGCCGGGTTTGAACACGCAACTGCAGCAAGTTAGAGGCTAGCGTGGTAATCACGCATAGGAGATATCTATAAAATGCTTGGTTATTCTTATAAAAGAACTTTAAAATATAATTTTTGGTTGAAGAGCGAACTGGATACGTAGGAGTCACATTATTAGGCAGGAATATTGAGAAAACACTTAACAGAAAACAAAATGAAAAAGTGAAGAAGTTTTAGCTTCAAGAATACAAATCTGGTGTTTTACATTCATATTTCTTTCACTATCCTCTGTTATTTATTAGTCGGCATACATATCATTCTTACGAAAGCTTATTTGTCTATTTCATTTTATTTGAGACAAACCTTTGCAGAAATAGCTACTCGTATATCACACATTTGGTTAGGGTGCAAAGGAAACAGCGATAGTCAAATGTTTAAAAGCTGGACGCTATATGCTGGCCTTAAAACGCCATACTGTTTCCATGCAATCACGAGACTTTAAAGAATAATAGATTATTGAACAATTCGAACCATTAATAACCATATCTCGAAAATGGCTTATGCCACAGAAAAATTGTTTCCATTAAATTGTATGTTTTAAAGAAATGCACATTTTTTGTTCAGCATGTTGTCTTTCGGGTAACGTTTACTAGTTATATAAGATTATAAAATCCCTTCCGATTGAACAGGACTTCAGAGGCTATTGCCAGAAAATTCAAGATCCATGTTTTGTTTGTCATTTAAATATATCTGATATATGGTTATCTAATCAAAATCGTTAGAGCCATTTTTGAGAAAATTAAAATATCAAAAATGTTCCATGTAAAGGTAGTTAGTTGGGTGTGGGGGATTTTCTTGAAAATCTTCATGTCGCATCTTTGGAAGATACTGAACTTAAATACCAAGTTTGGTATTTGTCTGCTTTTCGTTTTTCAGTTATGCTGTTCACAGGCGCACAGATAAACACGCAGATATACATACGGACCGTTTTCTAAAAATCTGATGTATTACACTCACATGACTTTCTCTACTCTTGTACAAACTATTTTTACAAACGCTTATTCTCCATCTACTTCCCGTTAAACCAGATAAGCATTTGCAGGAATTATCTTATTGCTAATTTTCATGTACGAGCAAAGGGAATATGTAAATACAATAGACTTTAAGCGTTAGAAATCTTTTAAGAGCTGGTCGCTATGTGGAGCATTCCATTGTCTTTGATGTTCAGGACTATAAAAAAAATTAACGAGTTCCCATTTGAGAAAAAGGTATAAGCATTGAAAAATTCAAACAAATAACAAGAATATGAAGGAAATGGTATATTCGACAAAGAAAAAAGAAAAGTATATGACAAAAATTGTGTGTTTTAACGAGATCTACATTTTTGTGCAGTAAACGTTTGTCTATGCCTTACGGTTTACCAGTTATGCAAAAATCATTCAGAACGAAGAGGGCTTTTAAGGACATTCCCAGAAATTTCAAGATATATATTTCATTTGCTATGAAAATAACTTAAACATGCGGTAATTTAATCAAAATCGTTAGTCATTGACAAAGTCAAAATTTTCGAAACATGTTCCATATAAAGGGTAGTTGGGGATGGGGTAATTTTCTTGAAAAGTTTTGTGTTGCATCCCTGGAAGATACTAAAATCAAATACCAAGTTAGGTATTTATCCGACTTTTCGTTTCTGGGTTGTGCTGTTCACAGACAGAAACACAGATGCACACGCGGACATGTTTCCGAAAATGCTTTATTTGGATTCAGGACGCCTCAAAACATGCCTTTCCGGTGAAGTCTCGGTATCAAATTTCTGGGTGGAATGCAATTACCTTCTCTGCCTACTAGGTATGTGGTAGAGAAAGTAAAAAGAGGAGAGGTTTTTCTCGAATTGTCCTCAAAACAATGCTCCTGTTACGCATTTTTTGTGTGTGCGTGTGTGTCTGTGTGTGTGTGTGTGTGTGTGTGTGTGTGTGTGTGGTGAAGATAAATGTTAAAATGCAGTGGTCCTGAGGTGTTTACGCTGTTTGGGCCACTGTTTCAAGTTCATTTTATCGCCACAGGTCAGGGATAAAGATGGTCATAACCATATAGCATACAAGCACAAAGGTTACAAAAAGATCTACTTTGTTAGTGTGATAGTTTAAACGTCAGATATACATTATATCCTGAGTCGAGGTGCGTGCCAGAGCGGCATATTTGAATTCAAATTTAAACACGATATATCGCGACAGGCGGAAAAGCTAGTGGAATGACCTTTACATGTTTTCATCGCCCAAAAATCTGGCATCTTTGGATTTAGAAATAAACTGGTCCACTACAGTTAAGGTTTGGAATTAAAAGCAGACAGACGGAGGGCCCTCCAGTAACTGGAGTACAGCACTGCAGTAGCCACAGTGGGCCTTTGTGTTTCCAACGTGATCCCTGAGAGGAAGAGATATAGAGGAGATCCGAAGATCGACCAGATCAGCGCATTTTAACTGCATCAGTGACAATTTGTCCTGATGGTAGATTCTGTTGTCCCTTTTGTATCTGGTAATGTTGGGTCTGATCCGAAAACAGTTTTTGTGACGACTGGCTGGAGTAATCCTTTACTTCGTTACACGAAAGTTTGATTGTTTCCCTCCGGACGACGATGTGCGCTGTTAAGAATGAGGATCCTAACTATTCCAACATGACGGCAATCCTGACGCCGACTGGCCCTGCCTTAGCAACCTGGATGTCCCGAGAATAGACGAGATACTCCAAGAAGGAAAAGGGTACCAAAAGTCCCGAAAGCGCCAGGGAGGAATCTTTCCAAGGCACAAATTCACCGTCATGCCGCAACATATCAACCTTACAGCCCTGAAACAGATAAAAGGAAATAATGTACAGAAAATTCGTGGTAGAAGGGAAACCATGCAAACATTCGCCTACCGACCAGGTGAAACCAGAAAAACCCATAGTCAGGGTGGCTGGCTCGATGGGAATCTGGGGTGTTCCGTAGCCTAGGGGTACCATGCTACCTTCTAGATCCAGAGGTCGCCGGTTCAAACCCGGCAGAGGGCGATGGATTTTTTGGGGCGTTAAAATCCTTAGCATGACTTCCTTCGGAAGGGAAGTAAAGCTGGCGGTCCAGTACCTATCGTAGATTAACGGCACATAATAGAACCTCAAGCCTGCTAAAGAGGCCTCTGAGCAAAATTTCCGGTCTTTCATGCCCAGGATAGAAGGGGACGCTAAGAACTATAGTAGTTAAAGAGCGTCCATAAATAAAATTCAATTTCTTTTTACAGGAATCTAATCCGACTTCCCGAATGCGGACCTTAAGCGTATCCGCAGAGTCATAACTCTGGGTTCCAAGGGATAAATGCGAGAGGTAAAGATGCATGTCACGTAGGGGTCCCCGAACCCGGGGCAGAGCACTGCAAGTAGACGGTAACGGCCCTTATTGCGTTTATCGTGACCCCTGGGAGAGAGGGATGAGGGGAGAGACCCGAAGGGCGATCAGATACGGATAACGACGGGCGCAAGCATGGACGGAATTCCTAACGTTTCCAGATAGAACGCATCCGACGACGCCTGGTCCTGCCCACAAGCAATCAACCTCCGGCGTTTCCGGGGCAGTGCCTACTCGGAGGAGAGACCTAACTAAGCAGTCCCCCCAGCGAGGCCAGGGAAGAAACCTCTACAGTGCGCAACCTGCCGAACATCATCGTCTGGTCCTATAATCCTGCTACAAATGACAAAGAAGATGATGGGTACAGGAAATGAGAGGGAGGAGAGCAGTGGTACAAGATGAACCACCCCAACATCCGCCTGTCGACCGGGGTAAACCACGTAAACCCATATGCTAGAGTGGGCGGTCGCCGGGAATTGATCCCGGGATCTCGAATGCGGGCCACAGAGGCTACCGTTTAAGCAATCCCCCTCGTTTTCAGGTGGGATGTCTCCCTTGTAAGCGTTGTCGTGGTTGTTTTGGATGTGTTGAGACTGATGTACCAACGCAAAGAAGCACTATTATCTCTACTCCTGCATGACAATTATAAATTCAGGCCGCGAATTTTTGAGGTCGTCCCGTGTATTAGTCCATCGCAGCGAAAATCCTCTGGATTACCGCGCGGTAATCAATTCGCATGTGTTTGACATACTTCAGTTACCACGGAATGAAATGCAATTTGACTGCGAATTGTGAGGCTAATGTACTTTCATCCTTTCAACTTGAAACTTTATTAGCTCGACGACATATTTCCGTAACAAGTACTTTTCATGCCGTCATTTTTCACAAACACAGTACGCATTTCTTTACTGTGGCAGCTTTGAAAGCATCGCACAATCCCGGTTCTTTCCATTCCGCTGCTTCCTTAATTTAGTTTATTTTAATACGCTTTTTGTGCTCCCTTCCGTTGTGGCTGGTGGAACACAAAACATTTCCAAAAGAGACAAAAGGCACAAAAACAATGTGGTCGGTAGCTCTGTTAAATACACACAAGTATCCAAGAACGCTCATTCGTTTGCAGAAAAGGAACACAAAAAGGCACAAGAAAGATTCACACAGGAGTAAAAATTAACCCCTTTCTCTGGCTGCCAATTTGAGTTGCTCTAATAACGTTTGAAAGGCAATTATCATCACCCAAATGTTCTGTATGGAAAATGACTTACTACTTCAATATACGGGGAGTATTTTACTTTCCTTGATGCCTACGTATACTTGTAAGCAGAAAAAAGTACTGTGTGTCATTAAAAACTCTTATTTGTTACATATACATGACTTTCTTTACCCTCTATCGTTTATTAGTGGGTACACAAATTATTCTTAAGAAAAAAATGCTATTTCACTTTAATTCAGATGAACCTTTCCGGAAACAGTTGCATTACACATTTCGTTGTAGATAAAAAGGAAACAGTGATAGTCAAATGTTTAAGAACTGTACGCAATACCCCGCCTTAAAATTCCACATTCTTTCCATGACATCGCGAGAAACATCTGAAAATCCACAGTACTAGTAAAGAATGGCTAAGTATTGAACAATTCGAACCATTACCAACGGATATCTCGGAAATGCCCGATGCCACAATAAAGGTTATTTTACATAAATTGTGTGTTTTAAGGAGACCTACATTTTTGTGTAGTATGTTTTCGTCTATCTCCTAACGTTCCCCAGTTATTAAAGAGTACACAAAATCTCTTCCGAATGAAACACAGCCTAATCCCAGGAAATTCAAGATATACATTTTATACGTCATATAAATACCTTTAGTATATAATGTTTTAATCAAAATCAGCAGCCATTTTAAAACACGATTTCCGCGAACCCGCGCTATCGAATTTTTGGGTACGTACTGGGTACGTGGCAGAGAAAGCAAAAATTGATATTGATATGTTATCGGAAATACAAGTTTTGATGTACTTTGAATTCATAAATGATGCGCTTTTATAAAATAAATTGAATACGGTACAATCACATGTCTTTTTGTACCCACTATCGTTTATTTTTATATAGCTTCTACAAATTGTTCTTATGAAACCTTGCTTTTATACCTACTTTATATTAACTGAGATAAAGTTCAGAAGCAGTTTGATCACACTTCGTTGTAGGTATAAGGGGGATAACGCAATCTGAATCGATGGTTAGGTTTTAAAATGACTTCACGAGCTGTTCCAAGAAAATTCAAGATATACATCTCCTTTGTCATTTAAATATCATAAATATATGGCATTTTAATAAAACTCGTTACAGTCATTTTTGAGAAAGTGGACATTACGAATAATTTTCAATGTAAGGGGTATTTGGGGTAGGAATATTTTCTTGAATGTCTTCCTGTCGCTTCTTTCGAAGACACTGAACTTAAATACCAAGTTTGGTATGGATGCGAGTTTTCGTTTTTGAGTAATGCGATTCACAGTCATACACACATATATAGGTACCTTTTTTTATAAACGTTCTTTTTGGATTCCGGGGCTTCAAAACATGCATTTACGTTGAAATCTGCATATCGAATTTTTGGATGGAATATAATACCTTCTCTGCCTACTTAGAAGGACTTAATAGTTGTATCAGACTCCGTATAGCTTTCCCAAGCGAAGATTTTTCAAGAAAATCCCCTACCCCCCCCCCACATAAACCAAGGCTTTATAGGGAATTTACCTCAAATTACTCTAACAATTTTGATTAAAATACCTTAACCTTGAAGTCCTTTCATGTTTAATATAATGCATATCTTATATCGGGCAGAAGGTATGAAGGTAATATATATGTACATACGTATAATGTACCTACATATAATTTAATATAATATGATTTTAGTCAGTGAGCGCCTTACTTCAGTAGGAGTTTCTTTCCATTATAATTCACATGCGGAACGATTAGGGCAAATCTTATTGAATAAGATGATAAGAACAATTAACCTACATTTTTGGAAAAGTAGAATCACACTGAAAAGTTCGATGCCATGGTCGGGACTTGAACCACGAATCTTCCGGTTTCTTCCGGTTGCCTTAACAACTAAGCTACCATTGTAACAAGCCGGCACAACATTAAATTCCCCAACTGACCTTTCCAACCATACCTTACATACGACTTGTGTGAAAGAAGAATTAATTGAAATTGATTAACCTAATAATTGGTTAAACTGTGAAGATCGGATTTAAAGTACTTACCACCTTGTAAGTCGTCATTGGAGTATAACATCTCAAAATTAATTTTAATTTTTACAAAAAAAAAACCCTTGTACTTTACTGGAAAAATTCGAGTCATTTGAGTGCGAGAATCATCCAGAAACTAAGTCCCGATCGCGCCCAGAGATGGCAACACCAGTCGGATAGGAATGCGCATGCGCAGGAGTAGAAAGGAAACGTGTATGTGGGAATAATGTAGTACAAATTCAGTCTTGTGACGGCAGTGGTAACCCCACAGTGCTCGGAGAAAATAGCCGCTCCAATATTGTCTCCCGCCAACTGCGAGACGTCTGGCCGCAGCATTGACCTTCCTACAGCGATACGGAGAGAAAGGGGACGAGTTTCTCGACAATATTGTCACTGTGATGAAACATGTGTGGCATGCCACACCAGAGACAAAGGAACAATCAATGCATTGGCGACACAGTGGCTCACTGTGAAGACCAAATTCAAGCAGACAATCTCTGTCAAAAAAATAATGTGCACTGTCTTCTGGGATCGACGTGGTGTCCTCCTGTGGGAGTTTTCACCGCGAGAGGAGACCGTAAATGCTGATCGGTATTGTCAGACATTGCATAAACTTAGGAGGGCAATCTAGAACAAGAGACGCGGGATGTTGACAAGAGGCATTATGCTATTGCATGACAATGCAAGACCCCATACAGCCAACGCCACACGAAATGTGTTGAATCAGTGATTTTCATCTCTTCCGTCTCATGAAGCGTTTTCTGGCAGGAAAGCGTTTCTACAATGACGCTGAGGTGCAGAATGAAGTGACTTCGTGGCTCTGGACATTGCGGCAGACTCATATGACTTGGGCATACAATCTATGGTGCACCGTTACGATAACTGCCTCAACAATGGTGGTGACTATGTTGAAAAGTATCCAGTGAATTTATGTAATTATTCCAATAAAGATCCCTTACTTAGTTCTCTTTATAGCTCATCGGCACTCAGTTTCAGGATGACCCTTGTAATTTAATGTCGCGCCGGCATGTTGTCATGGTAGCCCAATTGTTTAGAGCATCCGAAGGGAAAATCCGTCTTTCAAATCCCGGATATGCCATTGAATTTTCAGTCTGATTCTAACTTTCCAACCTTGTTCGACTCACGGCTATGTGAAAGAACAATTAATTACCAATCTACATGTTTGTTATGTTCACTTTCTTCCCTAACTTCGTCGTTGTGCCACAATTTAGCTTTTTTGTTTTGTACAGATGGTAATTTATGCTGAAATTACAACTAGGGACAGGACTGAAAAACTGATCACATACACGTTTCATGTGTCTGTGGCTATCAGGCGTTCATGTCTTTCCAATAAAAATCTCTTATTAAATCTGCACGAAATTTTGGTTTTCTTTTATTCAATGTTTAAACAAAGCTAAGATAGTTTAATTGCTAGTCTGGTTATTACAGTTTAAGTTTGCATATCGTTGAAAATGCAAAGTGAAAATGTTTAGGGAAGTTACTTCGTCCCCGCCAAAATTAACGATGCCTCACATTTTCCGAAAAATAGTTAATCTTGATTTTAAAACGTTTTGATCAGAAATAAAATGCGGCTTTATGCGTCTATCTTAAATTTTCATTCCTGTTGAATTCTTTATGAACTGGGAAATCAGAACCATTGGATGTAAGCGTATTACAGTACGAACATAGAGCTCACTGAATTATTCCGTGCTAGCCTCTAGTTCCCAAGGTCGCGGGTTCAAACCCGGCGGAGGGCGATGGATTTTTTCGGGCGTAAAAATCGTTAGCACGGCTTCCTTCGGAAGGGAAGTAAAGCCGGTGGTCCCGTGTCGTAGATTTACGGCACGTAAAAGAACCTCAAGCCTGATAAAGAGGCCTCTGAGCAAAATTACAGGTGTTTCACGCCCAATGTAGAATGGGACGCTAAGAACCATAGTAGTTAAAGAGCGTCGATAAATAAAACTAATTTAATTCACTGAATTATTGCATAATTTTCGTTATTTTTTACTTTCTCTACCACGTACCTAGTAGACAAAGAAGATTTGTACTCCACTAAAAATTCGATACCGATATTTCACCGTAAATACATGTTTTGAGGCCCCTGAATAGGAAAGAAGCACTTTTAGAAAAAGATCCTCGCGCGCGCGTGCCTGTGAACAGCATAACCCAAAAACGAAAAGTCGGATAAATACCAACTTGGTGTTTAAGTTCAGTACCTTCCAAATATGGACACAAAGATTTTTAAAAACTCCCTTACACCAAACTACTCTTTACATGGAATATTAGACGTTTTTTATTTTCTAAAAAACGAGTATAACGATTTTGATTAAAATACCATATATTACAGATATTTACATGAAAAATAAAATTATATCTTGAATTTTCTGGAAATAGCCTATGAAGTCGTCTTCATTCAGAAGGGGCTTTGTACAATCTTGTATAGCTGGTAAATGTCAAGCGAGAGACGAAAATTTACTACACAAGAAAGGTACATTTCTTTAAAGCACACAATTTATTTCAAATAACTTTTTTGTGGCATCAACCATTTCCGAGATATCCGTTATTACTTATTTATAACTTAGCCATTCTTTTAAAGTCCTATTAATCAGTTGTTTCTCGCGATTCCATGGAAACAGTATGGAATTTTAAGACCAGCATATAACGTCTAGTTCTTAAACATGTATTTTGACAATCGCTGTTACCTTTGTATCTTAAAAAATATGTAATGCAGCTATTTCTGCAAAAAGCCTATTTGGATTAAAATGACGTAATATAAAACTAAGCTTTAGTAAGATTAGTTTGCGCACCCATTAATAAACGATAGCGGGTACAGAAGGTTGTGAGAGTTCCTACATCGGATTTTTTATATATCCTTTGCTCTCTCTTTCTCTTCCTCCCTCCCGACCCCTTAAAGATTATAGAAATGTCCACTAATATTTTGAATTTTTCCGCAGTGAAATCTACCTTAATTTGAATACGATATTTTTTTTTCTTCTTTTCCCTAATTCGATATGATTATGCATAAAGTGACGCATATGCTAAAGACAAACTTGAAACGCAAGGCTTTCCGAGTGATGTTCGTTGAAGAAATGTATTCGATCAGCTCGAAGATGTCAAAGCTAAACAAATTTTTGTGTAAGATTTTTGTATCAACTAAATGTTTACGAATCATAGTTCATAAATTAAAAGCTTATACTTTGTACAGTTCTCAGGGCATTTCTTGAATAAAATAGACGTCTAACGAGTTAGCCAGTCCCATCAGACGACTTGTTCTGTAAAGTCTTGAATGCAATATTACGTCAGTTCTTAGAAACAATAGAGTGTTCACTACCGCAGTATTAACCAACCAGAAACATTTCTGTGATAATATATACCGCGGTCAATGTGGTACGAATAGAAATATAAGTTATTTATAATATAAAAATAAATTACAATTGGCCGTTCCAAACTGCCATGTTAATGACTGAACTATATACCCACAATAGTTACTCTGCTATTAATTGCAAACAGGCAATTTTATGCGCTATAGTAATTGCAGATTCAGTCACTGTTATATTTCTGCTTCAGTAAATGAGTTTTCCGCAGTCAATGAGCTGTAGAAACAGATTAATATAATTTTCGTTGCAGAACGAAAACTGTTGTGCATAAACACGATCTAACAAAATCCTTTGTGGGTAAGTAATGTGCTTTGGATCGCATAGAAAAGAATTCGTGTGTTGCAGCGGAATGTGTGCAATTTCTCAGTAACAATATTGCCTGCAACATTTACACCTCAACGATTCATACCGAACACTTTGTATGGTCATGTGGTCACCGCTATAATTCATTAAATGCTTCACAGTAATTTCCATCCAGGAATGCACGTGCAGGTTCCGATTGCCATTAAACAAATATCTCTGTCAGCTTGGAATTTATCCAGATTATGTCGGCAGTGGATGTGGCCATGGATGTACGATTCTGAAATTCGGTGAGTTGCTATATCTGCCCAAAATCATCATACTACAGAGAAAGGAAGGAACCTAACGTGTTAAAGTCAAACGCAGTCCTCTAGCCATTTATCCTTAATCAATTTATCCTTAATTAATTAATTTCATTTTCCTTCCCCCATTCTTTATGAATTATGGTACAGGATCTAGAGAATTTCTACAGTTAATTCCCTCCTTTACCACTAATTCCAATTTCGCAGTCCCGTCTACTCCTATTAGCGGATCAACCCCTGATATGTCGTCCTCCGTGGTGTAGTGGTTACCATGCTAACCTCTAATTCCCAAGGTCGCGGGTTCAAACCCGGCGGAGGGCGATGGATTTTTTCGTGCGTAAAAGTCTTTAGCATGGCTTCATTCGGAAAGGAAGTAAAGCCGGTGGTCCCATGGCTTGAAGTTCTTTTACGGCACGTAAAAGAACTTCAAGCCTGATAAAGAGGCCTCTGAGCAAAATTATCCGTCTTTCATGCCCAATATAGAATGGGACGCTAAGACTACAGCAGTTAAAGAGCGTCCATATATATCCCCAGATATTCATGCTAAAAGGTGTGAAACATCGACGGAACATCTGAGTTCCTTAACCTCCCATCCTTCTCCCGACATTCCTCCAAGTTCTGGAAATGCTACATAGGCTGTAAATACTCTTTGATGGTGAAACTATCATCGGTCGGAATAGCTGAATGCTTTTTTTTTAAATAATTACAGTAAATAAATTTAATGTTAAACCTTTGCACTTTCTCGGTGTTTCCACATAAATATCAATATCACTACAATGGTTATTTAATAACATAAAATCTATATAGTTTTCACATAATGCAAAAACCCTTAACATATATTACGAAATAGAGGTGAAGCTGGTGAATATGAAGAGTCTCCACTTTCAGGCCACCAAGTTAATTTCTTTGGAAAAAGGTCGTCCTCCGTGGTGTAGTGATTACTATGCTAGCCTCCAGTTCCCGATATCGCGGGTTCAAACCCGGCGGAGGGTGATGGATTTTTTTCGGCCGTAAAAATCTTTGGCATGGCTTCCTTCGGGAGGGAAGTGAAGCTGGTCCCATGTAGTAGATTTACGGCACGTAAAAGAACCTCAAGCCTGATGAAAAGGCCTTTGAGCAAAATTACCGCTCTTTCACGCCCAATATACAATGGGACGCTAAGGACCACAGCAGTGCGTCCATAAATAAAACTCAATTTAACTTTTAATTTCTTTTAAAAAGACACATAATCTGCGAACATTGATAAAAATAATCTTCTCAGTTGTTAATCATAAAATATCGATTTACTGATTCTTCATGTTAGCGATTTTCTCTCTTTATAATATACATATACAATTCGAAGTTTTAAAATAATTTACACATTAATCTTGAATGTCTTGACTATGAGTAGCATACCAATCGAAACTGCCCAGTCTATACACTGCCGTAAATATATTAAATTCAATTACTTCGTTAGCTGCCAAAATATTTGTAAAATATGCGTTGATTTCACAGTAATTGACTGTTTTAAGTTTATAGCCACCTATACTTGTTGCAGTCAAAACAGAAGAAAGCGTTTATTTACAATTGGTACGTTGATCACAGTGTTGATAACCACGTCTGAATGACTATTATCCCCCCCCCCCAAAAAAAGGCGGCACCACACGCTTTCGCGAATCTAATGCGCACCCTTTTTGTGCAAATGCAGTTCAAAATTGTGGTCCGCATTAAATTCAAAGGCGCGTTAGATTCGGGTGAAAATCGTTCCGTACTTTGCAAGTAACTGCATTCAAATGCCTATCTTACGTCACAGCGCATCGTTGTCATCCTCGACTTCGTTACATTTATCATTGGCCTATTATTGTAAGGTGGATTTTGAATTAGTAGATAGTCAGGAAATGGAGAGCAAACAGAAGAACATCTGGTGACGCTACTTTCAAGCGTAAAGTGATTCTTTAGGCCGTAAAAATGGTAACGAACGGCAGGAAGAGAGTTTAACGTAGAGTAGAGCAACGTTCGCTTATGGCGGCAACAGAAATGGCATTACTTGCAACTATAGCTAGCAGAAAGGTACTTGTAATACTGTCAGTAGTAACTGTTCATATCCAGCATAGTAATTTCATGTTCACTTTAATAGGCAGTGTTAACTTCTTTAACATTAACTCGTAGTGTCACGTAAGAACAGGCTACTTATAAATATTAAACCCTGTTTCTGATAACCTTACGCCGCAGACATGTATTCTTCTGCGCTACGTTTCCGTCCTCTTTTCCATGGTTGATAAATGCACCCCTTCGAATGGTAACAAACAAGGCTTGCGCAGTGCAAGGATTGGCAATAAAAGCGATATAAACACGTCATGATAGATTCACGTGCTTTCGTCAGTGAAGCAGGTTTAAACCGAAGGATCCTCCCATCTATTGGTTGATACAATATACATGCATTCCAAGTGTTTTAACTCTGTTATGTAATATATTTAATTCATACGTTTATGAAAATGCAAATTTAACGGTTATCTTCGATTATATATTAAAGTAAATGTTCATGTTAAATAAAGAACTATTTTCTATAGCACAACAACCTATTCTACCACAGCAGCAATGAGAGGTAGCTAGTGCACGTGACCGTTAAGAGATACGGGGCAAAGCTATAAGGAGTAGACCTTAGGTATGTTCTGAAACGTTATACGCAAATCCACTGTTGTACAAAATAAATTTAAATAAATTTATTCTATCATTGAATGCGCATTACATTCGCCAACCAAGCTTTTTTTTATTATTTTAAGTTTCAACTTTGGAATGCGTATTACATTTAATGACGCATTAGATTCGTGTCCACGCGATGTCATTTTGTTCTGTTCGTTGTGTTATATTGGATTACATGTTTTATTTTGTATATATATTCTGTGTGTTTAATAATGAGTCATCAACGGCGGCGTGGTATATAGTACTAAGGGATTTTTCAACACCAAGATCCAGATACGAATGATGACAAAATATTAGTGAAAGAGACGCAAGTCTCTTAGGCCGCAAGACTAAACTCTATTGCAGAGTGGACATTTACTTACAATATCGTGTTTTAAGTAGGGTTGGACCTCGATACCGTCGATATCTCTATACTCTCCATACTCGGTGGTATCGAAGTATGTCTAATACTTTGAGTCGATACTATTTCGATACTTTTAAACTTTTAAGTTTTGCATTATTGAAAGCTGTTACATTTAACTTTATGCTAGAGAAGGAATGAAAGGAGTCAGACTTCACGTTATTCCCTCGCACGTGTCCATAAACAGTTGTTGGACTACAGTTCTTGATAGACCTTGATTGCGTTTCCTGTGGGTGAATGAATGCAGCATTCCATAGACTCTTGAGCCTAAAATAAATACATACAAAACAATGGGGAAAGGAGTAGAAGTATTCATGTAACATGTAGCGTTAACTGAGTTGTGAATGAAGATAATATATTTATTTATTGTATATTCTTTATTGTCGCTTCAACTTTAAAGTCATATCGCGACTGCTTTAGAATACAGAACACGATTACAATGAAAACACAATATTTTAAACAGTAATCGTACATACAACATTAAATTCTCTAGATAGGACATTGTTATACAATTCTGTCGCTTTCATAAAGTTTAAAGTTCTTTGTTGTGCTGAATTTAGGCCGTCTGGTGGGCTGTTGAGGATGTCACATCTTTCTCTTTGTTGTACATAGCGACGGCAGGTTGTAAGGAGATGATGAACTGTGAGGTTGGATCTGCAAAGGTCGCACACAGGAGGAAGGTCACGGTTGAGATGTTTGTGCGTTATAGAAGTATCTCCAATACTAATCGAGTTTATACAGCTTGGTCTTTGCGGAGTTGACGTACTAAATCATGTTTCTGCGATAGCCTGGCTTAGTGACTCACTCTCTGCCATTACTTTTACCTACTCCGGTGACCCAAATCTGTGAATCTAGCACAAACAAATCAGAACTTAAGACGTGAGACAATACAACGCATGGAAATATTTGTTCTCTCAAGAATGCTTGTGTTCTTAAACAAAAATGTTTGTTTCCTTTATATCTCTGCATTTCATATGTTACTTCTGTATCTTTTTCTTCAAAATTTTAATTATCTAATATGCTTTTGTATTAAACATGAATGTGCTAATGTATGAGGGTGGGTAGGAGAGAGGCTTAATCCACAAACTTACTGTGCTTCCGAGTGTTATATGGCTAATTTCTTATTACCGGATGAAAAAAAAATATACGATATGGGGTGGTTGTGAATAGTGGTGGAATGGTGTAACACAAACATTATTTTTAGTTGTTTGAATTTCATGTAAAATACATTTTAGCTTATATTTTCAAGGTTGCAGAATAAAGAAGAATTGATATTACCTATTTGTTTTACTATGGATAGAAAAATCCTTTAAAAGAAAGCTTTCAGCACAAAATATAATTACATAAAAAGGAAAGCATAGAAATAGTAATAATAATAATAATAATAATAATAATAATAATAATAATTTCTAACAATAAGATATATATATAATCTGTGGCATTATCAAGATAAACAAAATTACTGTGAATTGGAGAATGTCAAACAGGAACAATTTCGGAATTAGCATCGAATACAAAACCGGTTACATACGTTTAAACGCAGGAAGCTACTAATTAGAACATAATTCAGTGAACAGTTACAGTGTTTTACAAAGTGAGTATCGAGCATCCGTGTCATATCAGTGTCAGTATCGAGTATTAACTATCGAGAAATAGAGGTATGGTCCCAAGACTAGTTTTAAGTATTGTGCAATTAAATTCTTGGTAATTACATTTCTACCTTCAAGACTTAGTCTTTAATTCGCAGCTAGAGCTACAATTAGCCACTGGTATTAGCATATATTTAGCATTCCTGCTAACAAACGTAATTACAATATATGTACAAAGGAAACGAAATTAAACATTCTACATGAGGGTTATTAACATATTTTGGCATTTGTATCGCATGCCTTATAAGCAGATCCCACTGTCATTAATTTTACTATGTATTCGGTTTTCCTAATTGTTGTGGAGTAACAACAACTGTTTTCTATTCCATGGCCACCTCAACGGAAAGTCAAAGCTTTCTTGGCAAGCATCTTCTTTTATAACTCCAATGTGTTCGTATTTTAGGACATAGGCTTTGTAAACGCTTTTGGTCTTTAAGTAATTTATGAATTGAAACAAAAAACTGTTTTATGACCTACATCCGGCAGAAAGAATAGGGTTTTTTTGATTGTGAAAGAATTTTCAAAACCGGTTGAGAAGTTTTTGAGATAACCCTACCTATACAAACGCATATATACAAACTTTCTCTCTATTTCATGGTTGCTAGAAACTAGAGTGAATGTTTCAGTGTTCAGAAATAAATGTATTTAAAATGTCTATTAATGTTACGTTAGTAACCATGAAATAGCTCAAAGATCTATGCTAATATTCTTTCTGGCGGAACATTAATAGAAATTTCAAATACGTTTATTTCTGAACACTGAAACATTCACTCTAGTTTCTAGCAATTAACATACACAAAAATGCTAATGCGTATGATCGGTAATAACATTAGTGTTTCAGGTATTGCTACTATAGTTCTTACAAAAGTATCAATCATATCTCATGTTACTCATATTGTTCTTTCACATGTCCGTGTGTAGGCTAAACAATGGTAGACTCAAACTGAAACATTCATTCTATTTCATTCTGATTCTATGCTGTTACTGATTATTTCTTTTTGGGGATAATATGTAACTTTCTTTATCGCTTACCAATGATAGGGAGAGGAAGTATTTCATTACACTTAAAAATTCTATATCAAGATTTCACTGCAAACAGGGTTTCGAGATGTCCTACCTGCCTCTATTTGTCTTCCTATCTGTGAAGAGCATAACTCAGACAGAAACTAAGATGAATACTAAGGATGCAAGACTAAGATTTTCATGAAATTTCTCCATTCCAAACTACTCTTTCATGAACATTTTTCCTAGCTTTGTATTTTTTCTCATACGACTCTTAAGAGATTTTGACAAAAATATTTCCCGTGGAGAAAAATGCGGGGTTATCCCTGCACACGTTGGAGATGATACGAATAATAGCGGTTTCATGTAGGATACAGATAGCCGTCCTTTGGCTTACACCGTGTTGGCGGGCCAATTGCCTGGAGCTTGTACCAGGGTTGTTCTTAATATCATGGGGAGCATGTTCCTTCACATCTAGTGTACGCACAGTCCTCGGCCAACCCGAATGTTCGTCTCTTTCAAAGGACCTATTCTCACACAAACGCCCACAAATGGCTCCAAATATTGTGTGATGTGGGTGTACTGTGTGTCAGGGTACGTGGCTCGGTACATCCGTGCTGCCTCTTGACCGTTTCCACCTGCTTGGCCGTATACGGATACCATCTCGTCTTGTTTCTGGAATGAATAGGTACCTCTATGCTTCTACGTTGCTTAAATTACATATCAGCAACACAGAAAAACGCACACTGCAAGTTATGAGAGAATGTCGTCAGTGCCATCTACCGTGGAAACTATGCGTTTCCAGACACATGGCGATATGAACTTTTGTGCTCCAGTTCCATGCAGGAATCTCCCGCTGAAGCTTGTCGGTGGACTTAAAATTCACCCTGTATGCATGTTGTATGCAAGATCGTCGTCTAACAGAATGCTCGAAAGTTTGTGATCCTTCTTTTATCTTGTTCGCAAGAACTCGTTACTACAACGTCTGAATTTATTCATCCACTTTTCTGACAATAACATTTGCTGTATGTTTTGCAGAGGGTTGGTAATGGGTAGGGATGGTTGTGTGGGAGTTTTTAAAATTATTACTAGGAATCTTTTCCTATTAGATGACAATGTAATAAATGTAATAAGTGTTTACGGTTATAAAACCCATTCGTTACTTTTTTATTCCTCCGCATGTATGGCTTTAAAATGAGGTAAGAAATGAACGCTAGGCCTGTCATTCGTTTTCCGAGGGAAGCATGTTGAAACCTGACCAGGTCTTTCTTAGTCGCTGATGAGATTCTTTGTACAGATAAGTAATCGAGGGAAGCTCTCGAGGATCTGCAAGGGATATTTTTCTCCAAAAGTATAATAATAATGACGGCTTGACATTCAATTCAATGGCAGGCTCTTTTCAGCTCTCAATATCTCAGAGATTATTCTCGGAGGCATCATTTCCATCAATATTCTATTGAAAGCAAGTCGGAGATCAGCCTTCTACAGAACACAGCAGAAAAAGCAAAGCAACCACGTTATTTTAGAACAGGAACATATTCTACAGCCATATTTTACATTTTACTCCATGTAGCGGCTCTCCCCCCCCCCCCCAAAAAAGAAAAATAAATAAACTGTAGCTTCAGTTTTGTAATCCATAAAACATTACTATTGGGGTAAAATATGTGCTAAAGAAACTTAAAGAGCATATAGAAGAAATAAATTCAGGCATACCAACCGACAAATCCAGGATTTGGAGTTTGATTCCTGGATGAAGGCCTGTGTCTTTAATTTGCCCGGTTTGCACGAGCGACTTCTCAAGCCTCGAATGGCGATTTAACTAATTTCATTTACGTCCCTGTATTCCTATTGAAATTATTATATGCTGATCCAGAAGATTTTAATCGTCAATCATCTCCTTTATTCTTTATAACTGTAATTTCTTTGAGACCTAAGGATAATCTAATAACAGACGAAATATCACTTGATATTCACAGAAATTGCTATGAAATAACAGTGGGTGCGTATTCCTGACAAACTTCCATTTCATAGAAGTGTTGTATAGCTACTATGTTTCATTGGTGAAAGTATCATCGAATAGTCCAGTAATTGCAAATGACTCACAATACATGAGTATTTGTTCATTCTCTTTAATCCCGTAGTTATTTCATAACAAATGTTCCACAATTTTAACCAAAATATAGAAAACCTTCAATAATCGAATAAATAGGAGCGAAACTGTTGATGATTAAGATTTCTCACCCCAAAGCCAGCAATTTATACATTTTAGAAGCGACATACAGACTGTAACCATCGGGAAAAATAATCTTCTTGGTTGATAATGATAAGTATTGTCTGGAAACTTTTCCAGTCTTTAAAATTATAATTATTTAGCACACGCTGGTAATGGATTCGGAAAAAAACAAACCTCAGGAAATACAGCAAAACATTCATACTTAAGGACAATTAAAAAGTTTCGGGCTCGAGATATTTCATTACATACATCGGTGGATTAAAATAAAATTTACATAGATGTTTACTACTATATCCTGCATAAATGTGCAACGTTTGACTAAACTTCAATTAAAGAAACAAGTGTTGCATGCCAACTATCGTACCGTTTACAAGCAGCTGTCTTCTGTTATTTTAGTTACCAAATCGTGATAATCTAAATATATTGTTTGGAATGAAATTTGGTCTTTTATCTTATTTTTATCTACTTTAGTTAAGTAATATCGCTTTTACAATACTAAGAAAACGTAAACCAATTCACTACCTAACTAGTTTCGTAATGGTACCTCATTATGCAACTAGTTTCGTAATGAAGCTTCTATTACGCAATGATTTTCTTAATGTAACTCTTATCATGAAACTGGTTGTGTATTGTGAACCACGCATAAATAATAAACAAAGTAGAACCAATTTTATTTATAATAAAACACTGATAACAATATTTACTGTTTCTCGCTAAAGTAAGCCAGCATAACATTTTCCGTTATACTTTGAAATTTTGCTTGAATCACCAACATTCTGACTTCTTATATTCCCCTTCATACCGAAGTCGGGATTTATTAGGAATTAAACAATATATAACAGAATTAGCCATGTTTGCAATCTTCGTCAAAACTCATTTTTCGAAGTTAATTTAATTCACCTAGTACTCTTGTTCTTCTGTTTTAAACAAAAATCTAACAAACAAATCGTCTTTAAAACCATGCATCCACGTATCAACTATGTATCAAGTAATGTACCGTTTCAGTGATTCCTAATACTACATCTGAAAGAAAAATGTGATTTAACAAAGTAAATAAAAAAATCGATATTACGTAACTAAAGTAGATAAAATGTTGTACGATACATATATCGTAACTACATATTACAAAACTCGATTGATCATTTAAAAAAAATCGATGCTTAGATTTCAGCGAAAATACATGTTTTGACGCTCCCTAAATAAAAAAACAAAACAAAAACATTTTTAGAAACAGGTCAATATGTGTGTGTGTGTGTGTGTGTGTGTGTGTGTGTGTGTGTGTGTGTGTGTGTGTCAGAACAAAAAACAACTCAAAAGCGAAAAGTTGGATAAATACCAAACTTGGTATTTAAGTTTAGTATCTTCCAAAGAAATGACATGACGATTTTCAAGAAAATTTCCCACGCCAAACTACCTTTTACATGAAACATTTTTCGAAATTCTTGATTTTCTAAAAATGGCTCTAACGACTTTTATTAAAATACCATATATTAGTGATATTTACATGACAAATTAAATGTATATATTGACTTTTCGGGGAATAGCGTTTGAAATCCTCTTCATTAGCAAGGAATTTTGTACAATCTTGTATAACCAGTAAATGTTAAGTGATAGAAGAAAATGTATACTACACAAGAAATGTAGGTCTCTTTAAAATACACAATTTATTTCAAATAACTTTTTTGTGACATGGGCCGTTTCCGAGATATCCGTTGTTAATGGTTCGAATTTTTTGTTACTTGGTCATTCTCTAAAGTCCTTTCAACATTCAGTATTTCTCGCGATTGCATGGAAACAGTAAGGAATTTTAAGGTAGCGTACAGCGTCCAGTTCTAAAACACTTCATGTCGCCGTTCTCTTTGTATCTGTAACGAACTGTGTAATTCTGCAAAGATTTATTTGTATTAAAATGAAATGAATAGAAAAATAAACTTTTGTAAAATAATCTGTGTAGCCACTAATAAACGATAGAGGGTAGAGAAAGTTATGTATATGTAACATCAGATTTTTAGAAAAAGGTTCACGCGCGCGCCGTTGTGTGTGCTTGTGGGTTTTTCTTGTGGTCTGCCAGCAGCACAACTAAAAGTCGGATCAACACCAAACTTGATATTTAAGTTCACCGCCTTCCAAAGAAGCGACATGAAGGTTTTCAAGAAAATGCCTCTACCCCAAACTACCTTTTACATAGAAGATTTTTCGATTTTTTTTTATTTTCTAAGAAATGGCTCTAACGATTTTGATTACAATACTATATATTAAAGACATTTGCCTGACAAATAAAATGTATATCTTGAACTTTATAGGAATAGCCTTTGAAATCCTCTTCATTCGGTAGGAATTTTGTATAATCTTGTATGACTGGTAAATCTTAAGCGATAGACGTAAACGTACTACACAAGAAATGTAGATATATTTAAAACACACAATTTATTAAAAAAAATGTTTGTGGTATCAGCCATTTCTGAGATATCCTTCATTAATGGTTCGAAATTGTTCAAGGCAATCTTTTCAAATCCTGTCAAATACCACTTGTTTCTCGTGATTCCATTGAAACTGTATGGAATTTTAAGGTCAGCATACAGCATGTTCTTAAAATTTGACTATCGCTGTTCCAGTTGTATCTATAACGAAGTGTGTAATGCAACTATTTCTCCAAAAGTTTATTTGGGTTAAATGAAATATATATTAAATGAGCTTTAGAAGGACTAGTGTTTGTATACCTACTAATAAACGATAGAGAGTACAGCGAGTCATGTGAATGTACCACATCAAACTTTTTTAATAAATAAATATTAACATAAGCAGTGTTGTTGTAAACACCCTATGCTCATTGTGTGGCTACCTATGCAGGAAGAGTTGATGGAAATAGAAAAAAGAAAAAATAATTTGTAGTAAATAATGAGGACTTAGCTATATGATTTCTATTGATTACCTCACTTGCTTACTATAAAGTAATGTGAAAATACATAAGGAAATGTTCATATAATTTCCATATAATTTCCCTGTTTACTTTTAAATTGTTAATTCGCCATGTTTATACACCTTGTTGAAAGTGGTGCTTTTTTTCGTGAATATTACAGTATTGTTTACTGACCATAAACTCAACTCAGTATGAAATAAAGCATCTTACGCAATTTTACTTTCCAGCATAAGTTCATTAGTAACAAAAACTGAATTAGAATATGCGAACAATTGTTCGTATTAGGCTTGAAAACAGTGCATATTGCTTAAGGGGAGACTAAATGGCGAAAATTAAAAACATTAATTAATTAAAAATAACAGTTTTAGCCTTTTTGTGCCACACATATTATGTATATATATATATATATATATATATATATATATTAGGTAAAGCATTGACATTTTAAATATACTTTTAAAAATGCGCCTTTATCTGCAGTTTTTTACTATGAATTTTGCACCACGTCAAAGAAAAGAATCTGATGTTTTACCTTCACGGGACTTGCTCTACCCTCTATGGTTTATTAGTGGGCATACAAATATTCTTATCAAAGTTTATGTTGCTATTTACTTAATTTTAATTCAAATAAACCTTTCCGGAAATAGCTGCATTATACTTCGTTATAGATACAAAGCGAACAGCGACAGTCAAATGTTTCGTACTGGACGCTACACGCTGGCCTTAAAATTACATACTGTTTCCATGGTATCGCGAGAAACAACTGAAAATCGACAGGACTTATAAAAATGGCTAACCATTGAACAATTCGAACCATTAATAACAGGTATCTCTGAAAAGGATGATGTTAGAAAAAAAAGTTGTTTGAAATAAATTGTGTTTTAAGGAGACTACATTTTTTGTGTAGTACTTTTCGTCTCGCTTAAGGTTTAACAGTTATGCAATATTATACAGAATTCCTTCCGAATGGAGAGCGTTTCACAAAAAATTCAATAAATATATTTTATTTGTCTTGTAAATATCTTTAGTATATATTTAAAATCTCGTATTTTATCAAAATCGCTATAGCCACCTTTTCAGAGAATCAAAAATAGCAAAAAGTGTTCCATTAAAAGCGTAGTTTGGGTGGGGATTATCTTGAAAATCTTTGCGTCGCATCTTTGGAAGGTATTGAATCTATATACCAAGCTTGGTATTTATCTGACTTTCGTGTTTGAGTTATGCAGTTCACAGACACACACAAACATGCAGATATACAGACAGGCACATACACACGAAAATTTTTTCCAAAAATGCTTGATTTGAATTCAGGGTTCCCCAAAATATGTGTTGCCGGTAAAATCTCGTATCGAATTTTTGGGTGGCATGCAATACTATGTACGTGGCAGAGGAAATAAAAACCATAACTCCTACAGTAGAGAGACAAACTTTAGTTCACTTTTAAGGGAAGTTTTGCTTTACAAATTCATACTGCTTTTAGGTATAGTAGCTTCTGTGTGATCTCAAGTCATGTGGTTCCTTTCTTTGCAAGTATATGCAAATTTGTTTTCTCTATCTTTGCTTTGAACGGTTTTGTCTGTGAATGACATTTTCGAGTATAAATGACCCGTTTTCTCAGAAACTATTCATGATAGATGTTACATTTTGGGCTGCTAAAAATCCCCAAGTGCTGTTGTAGTGTTAATGTTATCCTATCTTTCTTAATAAACAAACTCATTGCATAAAAGTATATCAGTGAACTTACAAGGTATACATCTACATCCTGTAAAAATTTCAATCTTATATGCAGGGACGGGTTTTTGCTATTAACGATAAATGCGAAATGTAATGGAGAGATGCAGCAAGAATTACACGCACGATTGATGACAAATATGACCGATTTATGGCTATAAATTCGCGAATTTTTACGAAAGTCTTTATTTTTACGATAAAAACGAAAAATGTATTCGTTTTGAAGATGTTTGTTGTAAAGGAATGATAATTCATTTTGAAAGATACAATTTGGATTCTATTCTGTGACCTACAGGACCATCCATGACAGCTGACAGTTTAGTGAGGTTTTGGAACATTCTGTTGGAAATGCTTAAGTTTTGAAGTAATTGCTGCAGCGGAAAAATAATTAACTGTGTGGAAACGAACGACAGAAATAAACTGACGGAAATGCGACCATAAGCGGTGCACGTGAGCAACAATCCATAACAACGACTGAAAGCTTGTCTCCGCCGAATCACCCGCAGCTGCGACAATGACAGCTATTTTACCTATGACATTAAAAACGTCATGCCTATGGCCACGAAGTTTTCACGAAATTTCTATCATATTTTAAACTATAAATAGGAAAATCTTATGTATTTTTCCCGAACTTTTTAAAAATAAACACTATAAAAATCTGGTCCTGCTTATATGTTAAGTAGTGTCTAAAATGAGTTATGAATAATTTAGCCAATTTAACATTGCTAGGCTGGGGCTTTTAATCTCTCCTTAATTTGAGATTAATTCTAGGCAAATATCATGAGTAACCTTTGAAAATAGAAGAAGACTTTCTGTGTGAATGCCTAGAAGACATATAAAATGCAATGGATGGAGAAAGTTATCCAGATGTGATGTATCAAATTTTATTTTCTTTCTTTGATTTTGTGTAAGGAGCATCTGTTCAAAACTTAGTAAGCCTGCGATATAAAGCAGCTTTCTACAGAGATCTAATAAGTTATTTTGAAAGAGCCTATTGTGTGAGGAAATGTGTCTAGGAGAAGAAGACTAACACGTCTACGAGTTAGTACATTTTCAGTTGTAAAGGTTGGCAACACAGTGAGAGCAGCGGTAGTTGTACGGGTGGCCCACAGAGGTCAGATGAGACCAGAGCGCCTCACTCCTGCCTGTGTGTGTGCGTGCGTGAGCACACAAATGAACAATCTCCATTGTAATGAACCGACGAGCAAACAGAATCCAAGTGGTAGAGAGCATTTTGTGTCCACTCCTCGTATAAATGAATGGATAATTGATTTTAGGTTCTGTGGTTTCAGCTCATTATTTATATTCCTCTTTGTGTGCATGTTTATCTCGTACCTTTTCCTATTTGCTGAACACAGAAGAGGGAAGCCACGGTAATAAACATGGCAGAGTGAAGAGCAGATTCGCAGATGCGGTACAAGATCCCCGTGTTATTTGCAGCTCATCGGACTCTCCCTTGTTTTCAAGAGCCAACAAAATCAATACACAAGAGCCATTTTTGTTTCATCAATATCCAACTACCCTCTTTTATTTCTGTCATCAAAAATACTATAAAATACTAGAGTAATAAAACAATACTATTGCCCATGGCTATTATTATGGATTGAACACATGGGATATACAAACCGCGAGTGCAGCCATATTCACAAACTCAGAAATACTCTCAGGAGTATTACCTAACCTGCAACTTTTAGCATGCTTTAAGGACACCCACAGCTGAAGTTCAGTAAGAAATTTCAAAAATTATTTTTATAACCAAAAAATACATTGAACCTCTAACTTTAGTTACATACTATTGTTTTTGCTTTCAGAGCTCTTTAAGACCATTCAATACTCAAGAATAAATACATGGCCTGCATTTACTTCCAATGCTATTTACTCTACTTCGGTTTTTCTTTCACATTTGCGAATTAAAAATTTGTAACCCATCTTGTTCAAATTTTCTGTAGAAACTCAGAGAGGATGAACTTAAAAAAAAACGTGCATATGGTTTTTGCTACACGTTTAAATTGCTCATGATATGACACAATAAATTCGACAATTGAGGTTAGGTTGCTACAAAAATTATATTTATGGATGTATTTCTTTTCTGAACCAACCAATGAGTGCAACCATTTCTATATCTATACCAGTTTAGTGCATTGGTATTTGAATACTGTGGTATAGGTTTTTATTCTTATAAACTTAGGATTTTTGCACGTGCAACACCTGATTAATTAATATAATAAAAGAAAAATAATTTATTTTCTCAAAAAGTATTACAGATATGTGCATAGAATTTAAAACACAGTTATAATTTTGGTAGTGCAGCATTTGAAAAGAAAAATGAAAATTCAAGGGGCCATTTTCACATTAATATTACAGATCGAACTGCTATTTTTAGTGAAAGTGGATCGACAATAAAAATACCCATGTCTCACTTTCTGCCCCATTGGCCAAGCTTGAAAAGAAAAAAAAATTAAAAATTAGAATAATTCTTTGAATACATCAGTGTTTAGAAAGTATTAAACGAGACAATTTACAAAAAATGTGCAAGTTTTTTTTTCTTGGAGCTACCCATCACTGGGAAAAAGATGAACATAACTTACAGCCGATTTTGTCTTCGCTACATGAAATCTTGATCGTAAGTTATCTTTAGTGCGGTCTTGCGTGCAGATACTTGTAGCCTCGGTGCGGGACAAAGTTTATTAACCCGTCCCATCCGCGGTTGAATTGATACATTGACGATGGAATAGAGTATTTTCTTTTCATTAGCTTTATACCTCCATGCAGTGTGGTGTGTGTTAATTTTCCCTAAACATCAATTGAGGAATAAATGTGTTAATTATGAATGAGCCAACTGCTGGAACTTCTGAATGTGTTTGTATGCCTACGTCAATTTAATAATGAACTTATTTCTTTATAAGGACGTATTACCAAGATTACAGATTGTTATAGATTTGTTTTGATATAAACTATTTTTGAAGTAGAAATGTTTTAAAGTTAGGAGCAATATGAAAGGCATTTGTAATAAAATATCTTATGCTGAAATTGAGTCTATGTTCTCATATGAAAACTGTTTGAATATGCATCATATTGTATTTTTTATTCATATGTATTATGCATTACACTTGCCAGTTCTAAATTCGATGTTCCGATTCTTGAGGAATACGACCTTTATTTCCCTTGTGACAATCTTGCATATATTTATTGCAGCCAGCAGTTACAACTTGAAACTGTGTAATTTTTCCCGACAAATAGGGTACCTTATGAGAAAGAGAGCCGAAACAGAGTTCTTCTGTATTGGATGTATTTTCACTAAAACAGATTGCAACTCAATCTGCGATATCAGTGCGAAAATGGGCCCTTGTTAGATAAAATCTGCAGGATTTAGAAATTTCATGTATGCGCACGTACTCTTAATAGGATACAACGCAAGCCAACAAGAAGATACATATTAGTATGTTTCTGGTGAAAAATTAAGGGTCACGATTGGGGTCCAAAGATCCTATTTTAAGTACAAAATAATTAATATAATTTGTTATGTTCACATAACCTTCTCTAGACACTGTTGTTTGTTTTTACCGTTCTTCTACAATATATTCTTACAAAGAGCTTATTTTTCTATTATCTTAATGTTATTTCGGACAAACATTTACAGAAATAGTTTCATTATACATTTCGCTTGTGGGTAATAAGGGAATACATGAGGCTGAACCGATAGGCATACGCTCCACACTCTTTCCATGAGATAGCAAGAAACAACTGAATGTGACGGTTCCAACAATGAAGTATTGAAAAATTCAAACCAATAACGGATATCCCGGAAATCCGGATACTACAAAAATATTTGAAATAAATTGTGTGCTTTCAAGACATCTACTTTCTTTCCTTTCTTTTGCAGTAAGCCGTTGTCTATATCTTGTGGTTTACCAGTTATATAAAATTATTCAAAATGCATTCCCAATGAAGAGGATTTCAGAAAATTCAAGATATACATTTTATTAACCATTAAAATAGCTTTAAAAATCTGATGTATAGATAAAAAACTTAGGCACAGTTTTAAGAAAATAAACAAACTAATAAAACGAAAAGTGTAAAACACATGTTTCATATGAAGGGTAGATTACGTAAGGGAGATTTTCTTGAGAGTCTTCCTGTGTATCCTTGGAGGATGCTGAACTTAAATACCAAGTTTGGTGTTTCCATCTTTGAGTTATGCTGTTCATCGACACACATACCACACGCGGGAGCGAGCGTTTTTCTAAAAATGCTTTTTAATTCAGGGGCCTTGAAACATTTATTTCTAGTGAAATCCGGATATCGAAATAAGAAGTGAAGTTTTCCTAACTAACGTTTATCTCAAATTGCTCTGAAAATGAAGAAGACAATGCAAGCTTTCGATACGTTGAATTTACAACTTAATAGCAGGAAGCCCGAGAGCAATTTGAGCTCGATATCGAGTTTTTGGGTGGAATACAATACCTATTATAAGTAGATGGTAAAGAAAGTAATGATCTATTGTTAAGATGAGACTAAAAATTTAGCCTCTGTTTATTGGTGTCGGTTACTCCAGAGGAATAACTTCTAAGTTTAAAAGACAACTGTTGCTTTAAATCACAATATATTTCTGCCCTAAGTGATATTCTTAAAGTAATGTATAAGTATTTATGAGGCTAAATGTGCGATTCATTTCGGTTTTCTCATTCATTTTCTTTTCACAAGCGATAGAAACGTGATAAACTGCGCAGCAATTAAAATTAAACTAAATTTCTCAATAAACTGGGGGATCTAAAACGGGAATTCAAAAATTACAATTTCCATATACTCTTCGAATTTTGCCGTATTGTACTGAATATACACGGATTTCATGGATCACTATAATCAAAATGTTTATTGAAATTATAAAACCTGCATTTTCCTTTGGAATGAGCTAAGTTTCCGAATTTCTGTTTTTAATACAGCGGGGATTCTATTGTGCTATTTAACACCAGTAATTTTAAAACTATTTTCGAGAAAAAAAAACTTGAGAATAGCCGATATATATCCTTGCATAAATTCTGAGATAATTAGGTAGTATTTAGGCAGCAAATGCTGCGACATTTAAGTAGTATTTAGGCAGTAAATCCTGAGATAGTTAAGTGATATTTAGGCAGTAAATCCTGATATAGTTAAGTGATATTTAGGCAGTAAGTCCTGATATAGCTAAGTGATATTTAGGCAGTAAATCCTGAGATAGTTAAGTGATATTTAGGCAGTAAATCCTGATATAGTTAAGTGATATTTAGGCAGTAAGTCCTGAGATAGTTAAGTGATATTTATGGAGTAAATTTGGAGATAGTTAAGTGATATTTAGGCCGTAAATCCTGAGACAGTTAAGTGATATTTACGCAGTAAATCCTGAGACGGCTAAGTGATATTTAGGCAGTAAATCCTGAGATAGCTAAGTTATATTTAGGCAGTAAATTCTGAGGGAGTTAAATGATATTTAGGCAGTAAATCCTGATATAGTTAACTGATATTTAGGCAGTAAACTCTGAGACAGTTAAGTGATATTTAAGAAGTAAATCCTGAGGCAGTTAAGTAGTATTTAGGCAGCAAATCCTTTGGGCTTTTAATATCCTGACTAGCTTATTACTCGAGTTTGCTTGTGTGTAAATGTTATAAATATAACAATTTCAACCATAAATTCCCGTTTTTAACTTTATAAATAATATGTTTTAGAAAGTGGCACTAAAAGCAGATACTTTAAAGAGCATGCCTATGCTGGGAAGAGAGAATGGTAGGGAAATATATCCTTATCAAATCTGACAGTCAGGCTGTACTAAAAGCTCTCAGCTCCCGTCACTTTAAATCCCAATGAGTATGGGGATGTTATCATATTTATCAAACGTTTCCACACATAATACAGTAGAGTTGCGGTGGGCACCTGAACACACAGGTATCGCGGGAAATGAAAAGATTGATTCTTTAGCAAAGAAAGGAGTACCTCTCCCATTTATAGGGCCAGAACTTGTCTGTGGAATAAGAATGATAAATGCAACAAAACAGACTTTGGATTCGAAAAGTTATGCAAAAGAAATGGAAAACCATACCCAAAAATAAACGCTATAAGTGATTAATTAATAAGCCTAGAGAAAAACTAAGTAGTTTACTTACTAAGCTTAACAAACGTTCACTTAAAAGAGTTATAAGCTTCATAACTGGACATGGGAAGTTAGAAAACACCTGAAGATAATGGGATTATACCAGATGGAACCCATTTGCCGTCTATATTTACAAGCTGAGAGAATGGCGAAACACCTTCTACTAAAATGCAAAGCCACAGAACGGATAAGATATCAAGTTCTTGGGGCTACCGCAAAACTAGAAACAGGCCCTAGCCTAGTGAGACAAATACTACAAATAACCAAGAATGTAGATATTGGTCCCTGATTAGAAACCAGAAAGTGTACAAAGTCTTTTTTGGCTGATGTGCTTAAAGGGAAAGCTCCTGCTGCTTCTGCTAAAAGTAGAGCTTTTAACACGAGCCACTCCTACTAGAAATCCAGAATCTATAACTCTCAGTGGAGTAAAATTATTACAACACTCGATTGTTACCACCCTTATTTCTTGCGATAGAAATTACACGTATATTAAGTGGGGGCCTTGTACCGATTAATGTAATGGCAGAATATTTGAATAACTCGGAAATGGATTCGGCAGAACCAGACGAAATTTTGCAGGCAGCGGAGAGGATGATGTTGGTATTATTACCAAAGAAATCGAGGAAACACTACGACATCGCTTACAATACATTTATTCAATTGTGCAAAGTAAAACGCCTATCAAATAATTACAGTGCATACAATGGTGCAAGTTTGTTTAAGAGATCATGTCAGCACTAGTGTTATGAAGGTCAAATAACAACGGAGGCTAAACTACAGCAGACTAGAGCTCAGCATTGCGCATCTTTTAATTCCTATGAGCACCAACACATATTTCCTTCATTCATGAGTACTATCAATTGTAAACCCTATGCAATTTGAAAAGCTACCAAAGACAAAAGACGTTATCTCACCCTGTTAATCTAAAAATAATAAAGCAAAACTATTTTATATTTTATGGAGATCATTAAAATAATCTATTCTATTAGTTACCCAGACTATAATCCTCTTCTTCTAGTTTCCGTTGTACTCTGGCGCTAACTAGGGGCAAATTTGCAAACTTCTCTTGGAAAGCCCCATTATTTAAGGTATTCAGAAAGTTGAAAACTACTGCATACTGCGAGTGTTTCTGATTCAGAATATAGGTAGACAGATGATCACAAACTCGAAATTTTGTGCAATGTTTATAATTTTGCGGTCATTTTTATTTTCTGTAAATTTACCTAAGGAATTGCGTAAAATATGCATTCTGAGGCTCCATAAAATAAAAAAAACAATCTGTAGGTACAAAGCCAATTTATATCACAAGAGGACTTTAGACATTCATGTGTAAAAATACCTGAACATTCTTTGCTATCTCCGCAACTTCCATACTTTTACAAAATCCTTATTTTTCAAATTGAAGTTACCAAACTCTGGAATCAACGTGGCTTCTCTTGTAGACATTTCAGATTTCTATATGGACTATTTAAATCTCCAGGTCATTTCAGTAAAATGGTCAGCTAAAAGTTGGACACTGATGCGTTGGTTTCTATTTACTGTCATTTAATATATTCAGAATATTACAATGTTTCTAGAATGACGTTTTCGCATCTCTAATTTCTTCACTCGGTAGTAAACATACTCTTTAAGATTGTTAAATAGGTAAATTTGCGCTTTATGATAGAATAATAGGTCTTCCTGAAGTCCATTAAAGTGAAAAGAATGATTTTAACATGAAAACAATCTGATGCAATTCATTCGCATGAGTTTCTCTACTCTCTATCATTTATTAGTGGGTATAAATATTAAAGCTTATTTTTCTATCTGCTAGATTTTGATCCAAAAATAAATCTTTGCAGAAATAGCTACATTACATATTTCGTTATAGATACAAAGAGAATAAATGTTTAAGAACTGGACGCTATATGGCAGCTTTAAAATTCCATACTGTTTCCATTCAATTGCGAGAAACAACTGAGTGTTGAAAGGACTTCAAGAGAATGAGTAAGAAGTATAAGAATCTAACCTTTAATAACGGATATCTCAGAAACTGCTTATACCACAAAAAATATTTTAAATAAATTGTGTGTTTTATGCAGGTCTACATTTTTTGTGTAGTACGTTTTCGTCTGTCACTTAACGTTCACCAGTTATAGATACAAAATTTCTTCCAAATGGAGTGAACTTCACAGGCTATTCTCAGAAAATTCAAGATACACATTTTATATCTTTAATATACGATATTTCAATCATAATGTTAGAGCTATGTTTTAGAAAATCAAAACTTTCGAAAAATCTTCCACGTAAAGGGTAGTCTGGGTTAGGGGGATTTTCCTGAAAATCCTCGTGTCCCATCTTTGAAAGATACTGAACCTAAATAGCAACTTTGATGTTGATCCGACTTTTAGTTTTTGAGTTATGCTGTTCACAGACAGAGTGACACACACGGGCATTTTTCTAAAAATGCTTTTTTGCATTCAGGGGGCTCAAAACATGTATTTTCAGTGAAACCTCGGTATCGAATTTTTGGGTGGAATACAATACTTCTATGTACTTACTATACGCAGTAGAGAAAGTAAAAATTTATGATAAACCCTTTGTCAAAATTACAAATCTAGCAGCTTCAGCCAGAAATTGAAAGCGAGGCTTAATACTCATAACAAGTCTGATGTTTTGACATTCACATGACTTTCTCTAGGCCACCATTCTCTACTTTTATGAAGCATCCTCAAACTCTCTTTGAAAAAGCGTATTTCTCTCCCTACTACATGTTATACGAGCTAAACCTTTGCAGAAATAGTTTCACTAGAAATTTTGTTGTCCAGGAGGCTGAAACCTAAGTCTCTTTATACTAGACTCCATAATGCTTCCAAGACAACTGAAAAATATTTGAGTGGTGATAGAACTTAAAAAAAATACAGAATTGAAAATTTCAAACCAAGATCAACGAATATCTCACAAATGGCTGATACCACAAAAAGGTATCCGAAATAAATTGTTTGTTTTAAACAGATTTACATTTTTTGCTGCATACTTAAAAGAGGTTGTCCTTAAATACAGTGTACAGTGTTTTCACGACTTTTCGTTTTTTAGTTATGCAGTTCACAGACACAAGCCACTATTTGAAACTGCTTTAATTATACCTATAACTATTATTACTTTCAGATGAGGTTTTTAAAAAATTAATATAATTTGGAGTATGTAATTAATTTAATCTTTATTTATTAAAATATTTTATGTTCTTAAGATAAAAAATTAAATAACTATTAATATACCTTAAATACGTATATGCTGCTGTTATACCACATTGAAAAAAATGTTTATTTAGAACTGTTCTATTTAATTTTGCAATCTGGATTTACGAAAAAAAATTCAAATTGTATGACCACACACATCTCAACTTTAAGAGATAAAACCATTGTCTTAAACATATTGCTCATCTAGTGCAGAAAATGTATAGGTAATGTATTTGCCTACTTTATTAATTTGAGTGTTTTTTCGCTGTATGTTTAGGTTTATCTAATACTTTTGTGAATAGGTTTATAATGACGGAATAGTTTAACACTGTGCTATCTCACATCATACAACAAGTAAGTTTATATCAGCAAAAAACAAAACAGTTAAAAGTATTTCCAACGGTATATATAAAATTATCCGTATATATATATATTACAATAGCCGTTTTAACGTACTATATAGGACCCATAACTTTGAAACCTCATGGTATAGTTAATAAAATATAAGTTGAAGAGTCTGTAAAACACAAGAAATTTCTTCTGAATAAAATATAGTAAATAATTATTTACATACACTAATCACCAAAACAATTTTTCAAAACGAACGTAAAAATATTTTTTTACATTACACTCTATAGTAAAATTATACTTTAATTTGATTCAGAATAAAGGCTCAAAACCAGGCGCACCTTATACACTAGGTTTAGGAAGTGCTTAGTTAGAGTTTAGCTAAATGCGTTCTGTTCATTTGTTAAACACCTAATGATTTCTTAGGTTTTAAATACTCAACGCTTTTACTACGTACTCGTCACTTTGCATTCAACTCCAACGTTTCCCTTTACCAATTTGTAAAAGAAAGCATGGAAATGCTCAGTCGCGCTTATAAACACGGAAGAATAAGTTTCAAAAGTCCAAAGACTTCTATAAGATTTTAGTTGTGGATATTAATTAAACGTTAAAGTTCTTTTCTGCCCTGAAACTTTTGGAAGAGGTGCATGAATAGAACGCTAGCGTTTAGCAAATATACACGGTTAATGGACGAGAAATAGGTCAATTTTGCTGTTAACTTGCAATAAAGCAGCTCAGTGAACAAGCAAACTTTCTCGGAGGCAAACTTAAATATCTGAGATACAATATGTCATCGGAAGAAAATAGTTATAGGTAAAGAAACTACATCCATTCAATTATTTAAATGCAACATTAAGCAGGATATTATAGAACAAAACGAAATAAATAAAACTTTCAAATCCATAAAATAATTACAGTACCCGAAACTACTGCATCCAGATCAAATACAGGTGTTAATGCAAAAAGAAAACTTGCTGTGATTATTCATATGGCATTCTCTACATATTACAACTTCACATATACAGGGTGAATCACCTAAAATTTGCACCGCAAATATTTCGGAAATGGTAAGTGCTATTGATGTGCATTTTCACATCCTTGATTGGTAGTCAAAGGTCTTTGTTGCCAGATTCTAGTGCAAGTGGTTTACGAGAAATCTTATTTTGAAACTTTTACGCACCGACACTTGTACAACCTGTGGTAGCACAAACTAAAGAAAAATAATAGGGAATTACACTACTTCTGTGAATTCTTACAAGTAAAGAGAACATGGCCCTTCAAAGGTTGTGCTTAAAATGACCACCGGCAGCTTCAATACACGCTTCCAGTCTGCTATGGAAAGGCTGCTGCACAAGTTCTAGCATTTCAGCGGAAATTTCAGAGCAGGCACCAGTAATACGTCCTTTCATACCGTCTGGTGTAGTTGGTACATCCTCGTAGACAGTGTCTTTCAGTCTTCCCCACAGAAAAAAGTCTAAAGGGTCACATCCGGTGAACGGGCCGATCAAGGTACAGGTCCTCTTCGTCCAATCCAACGATTTGGAAACAACCCGTTAAGACAAGCTGTAGTATTTCGTGCACTATGGGCTGGACAGTCATCATGTTGGTACCACAGATTCCTTCTGTCTGCAAAGGAACGTCTTCTAGCATCTGTGGCAGATGGTCTGTCAGGAGGCTGCGATACTTGTGCGAGTTTTTTGTTCCTTCTAAGAATAAAGGGCTATGAGCTGATGGTTCGCTATCCCTCACCACACGTTTAAACTCCATGGACGCTGACGTTCCACCTGACGAAGCCAACGGGGATTGTCAACAGACCAATAGTGCATGTTTCTGCGGTTTACCTGGTCATGATTAGTAAATGTTGCCTCATCACTAAACAAAATACATTATGAATCTGGAGTATCATGTCTTAATGCCCATGTACAAAAGTTAACACGATTCTCAAAATCGTTTGCATGCAGCTCTTGATGGGGAGAGATGTAATAGGGATGGTACCTATGTCGATGGAGAATGCGCAGTACACTTGCCTGACTTATGCCACCTCCACGTGCGATTGGGCGGGAACTAATTTGCGAATCTACTGCAACGGCGGCCAAAACATTAACTTCTGCCTTTTCTCCAGTCACTTGTTTGTTTCTGTTACGTTTTCTAGGTGTTACAGTACCACTTTCACGTAGTTGGTTGAAGAGGTTGATTAAATAATTGCCGAGATGGTTGATGTCTATTGGGATACGTTTCCGCATACACCGTACAGGAACGAACTGCATTCCTCCTACACTCTCCATACACCATGAGCATGTCGGCTTTTTCTGTATTAGTAAACCCCATCTTCCACTCACGACTTACTGCTTGAACTGTAACAAACTAACTGACCAGAAAGTCGCAATCAATCAATGAACAGAAAACACAATGCAAACAAACATAACAATATCGTACTTCGCAACTAAGCAGGTTAAATGGGACGAACAATTGTCGGGTTGGAAACTTTTCAAAATACGATTTCTCGAAAACCACTTGCACTAGAATCCTGCAACAAAGACCATAGACATTCCAATGTACCCTATCTTTATTCAGTTGATGTAACTAGGCATTGTTCCATTGAAAAATTGTATGTGTGCTCCAAAAATACACTTTCTCAGTATTATTAAAATATGTTTATTAGCTAAATGTACGAGCCCCTGACTACCAATCAATGCTGTGAAAACTGCACATCAATAGCACTTTCCATTTGCGAAATATTTGCGGTGCAAGATTTAAGTGATTCACCCTGTATAGCCATACAAAAACTGATTATTCAGATTAGTTTATTCACAGTAGACGTTTGCCTAGAATGGTTTCACATTACCAGGCATAGGAATTTCTAAGTGTTGAAGCCAGGTCGAACGGTGAAATAAGATTGAATTATCACTGAACTACAGATGTTTCAGGACCTCTACGACAAACTCCGAGGAACGATAGATCTCGCAGAGGGAAACATTTGTTGTCAAGTAACCACCACCATCCCCCGAAGCATCGTTACGGAGCTATTCACCCCTTTTGAAGCGTATCTGCTAGGACAGATTTGAGAGGCACAGACAGCACTTTGACTCTGTTCATTTACAACCGCTGAATCAAGTGACATCGCCCCTTTCTTGTCCCTTGCTTCTGGTTAGGTTTGTTAGGTTTGAGACGCACAGCCCAATTTAACTCAAACGGGATGGCAAAACGAAAGGTCCCAGCATATGATCACCAACGATTACAGCCCAAATATTTACGGAATACTTTTGTTGATGATGTCTAACGATGCATGAGGTTTCTCAACATCCCAGATGTGGCTGTTCTTGCTGTTGAAATATCCGTCATCGGCAAACAAGGCGTGCGCAAGAACCACTAGACAAACTGAATACGAGGTGCGAAGTCGTTTGGCTCCATTCCCTGTTCTTTCTGGAGGTAGTATGTGTGGAGCTGTTGTTAAATTAGGCTGTGCGCGTCACACCTACCAAACCTAGCCAGACGTAAGGGACAAGAAAGAGGCGATGTCACTTGATTCAGCGGTTGTAAACAAACAGAGTCAAAGTGTACTGGCTGTGCCTCTCAAACCTATCCTACCAGATACACTTCAAACAGGAGTGAATAACTCCGTAACGATGCGTCTGAGGACGGTGGTTGCTCTACAAAAAATGTTCCCCTCTGCGAGATCTCTCGTTCCTCAGAGTTTGTAGCAGAGATCCTGAAACATTCTGTATAGGCAGGGAAGTCGAAGGTAACAAAACAACCCCTACCCCTTGTACAGCTTTTTGGCATTTGCATTCTGCACTCGGATCTGTTGTTAACTGCCTGTCTGTGACCTTTGACTTCTGATGCTTTGTATTATTTGTAGTGATAATGTTTTGCGTGCAGATAACTTGAAGCCAACTGCTTGAGAATCCTTGTGCCTACGCATTACATTATAAGCGCTTAGATCCACTGAAAATGTGGAAACAACGTTCAAATGTTTAACTGGATGCATACAGAATACATTTCTAAGTCGAAGAAATGACCTTCGTGAAGGAAAGGGGCTTAAGACATACACAGAAATTTAGAGATCATTAAACTATACAATTTATGTTAATGTTTCTGTAGTATGAGCCATTTTTAAAAATGGTATGTTGAGAGAGAGTGCGTGTATGAACAATATAAATGAAACGTCGAATAGACACTTGGAATTTAAGTTCAACGTTCAATAAGTATGTGTCATGGAAATTTTCCAGAAAAAAATATTTTCTGAAAAATGACTAACCTTTTTGATAGCCAGAAGAATTCTCTGTTTAATGTTCACTTTTTCTAAACATGAGTCTGACTTCGAATGACGTTTCCTTTTTCTTTCACAAGATTTCCTTACGTCATTTGGCGGATAACGCAATGTGAATAGAAGAATAATATTTTGTAAAAGTATAATAATGTGTATATAAGCTATATATTTTAATTATTAATGAGCAAAGAAAACTGTATGAATGAGTATATTATTATTATTATTATTATTATTATTATTATTATTATTTTTTTTAAGTTTATAGAAAGAGGTACCTACTTAAAACAGTGAGCCTAAAAGATTACATAAGTAGTTCAATAAATAATAAATAAATAAAATACAGTGCATGGAAAATAAAGGAAATTCATAAAAATAAAGTTCCCGGATATCGCAACTGTTTCATGCCTGGAGAGTTCTCAGGATGATTTATTTAAAAACAATAACAAAGAAAAGTAAGGCAACAAACAATGTGTCGTGGTTTCGAAATAGCATCGGAGCGCCTTCGTCTAAAAGCTAATGCTCACCTAATATCTATATGCTGCTGTAATGAGAGATGTGGAACATATTACACTCTGTAAAGCACCAGTCCGACCATTCGGCATTGTGAGGAAAGTGAGGAACTGCGAAGGGCAGCGGTGCTGGCCTCGTGAGCCAACTGTCCGGCTTGGAGATGCGCGATGCTGGCCACATTATCTCCTCGTATCGCTTGGATGATCGCCCACCTCTGCTAAGCGTAAGTGGGCGTGAGGCCGACAGCCGGATTGGCAGGCCCATGTTCTTCGTGGGCTGTAGAACCACAGGATATAAAAATAAAGCACCTTATCGCAGCGTCCGTGTACAAAAGTAGTTCTTATTATCATTTTGGCTGTTTATTTGCATCTAACACTCAATTTAAAAGCAAGTTCACGATCAGCTATAAGTTCTAGAGCGTAAACCAAATAAAATCTTTCTATTAATTCCGAATTGATTTTTTAGATTGTGTATTAAATGTTAGTGGCGTAAAACCAAATTATAATGCGATGCATCATCCTCCTGATCTTGCATTCTAGAAAAGACTGACAAATTCTATATTAAGAGACTGATTTCCTGATTATAAGGCAACTTCTCCAGCATATGAGTTCTGCAAGTACACCGGTCTTTAGGGCGTATCTGGTTCGCCTGTTCTTGACATCATCATAAGACAGTAGCATATTCTTGAACGCATAACGTAGAAACATTCTAGAAAGTGGAACAGACTGAGGGAAAAAAGGACAGATTCCATATAACATGTGTACACACTTGAACGTGTACATTCGTTATTGTTTATTAGTACTGAACTTAAATATGTAACTTAATACAAGCTTGCACCTGTTCACTTACTTTCGGTTTTAAAGTGGTTGCCGATCACGTATCACAAGCGAATGCTTGCTTGAAGAACTTTGGCCATTGTACCTGCGGGGATTTCTGCACATGTTACTGTAATCTATAGACGAAGGACCTCGAGCATAGGTGACTTCCTGCGATACACGGCCTCCTTCAGGGTCCCCCCAAAAGTAAAGCTTCGGGTGTTAAATCTATTGAACAACCTGAAAACTCAAATGCACTTCTTCCTACTATCCAAGGCCCGGAGAGGCAGGAGAGCCCACTCACCTCGGTGGTAGTGTGCGGGGGCCTGTTGGTAGAAGAGCTCACTGTTTCTATAAAGTGCACGTATAACTGGCAAAATTGATGTGCTTAGCAATTCCAGATACTTAGCTCCAGTAACTGTATCTTCCAAGAAGAAGGGTCCTAAGTGATAATCCACAATAGACATTCACCCTAGGTAGGTTGACTGCCTTGTCGATAGGTACGTATGGATTTTGTGGTGCCAGGGAAAAACAAGCATATCGATTTACTGCTCTGTTCTTTGAACTGGGCCTATTCAGACTATACGATCTTCGTCATAAACTCTTAATCCCCATTTACATAAAATTATGATATTAGAAAAACGTGTAACGTCGCCTCGGTGCTTTATAATGTGTTCGTGAGACAAGGTACGACGCATTCTGAAAGCCGCTAAGTGAAAAGCGTACGTACTAAGATTATTGCACGCTTAAATTAGGACAACCCTGAAATCCTTTATGGTTAAGGGGATAAGCAGCAATTAAAATAGACATGTTAATGTAAATAATGCGTGACAAAACATTCACCTGCAGAGTACATGAAAATCTATTTCGTTGATAACATCAATGTTAATAAAAACGGGTGCATGAAAATGTTTAAGTATTACTTTCTCTACCACGTACCCAGTAGGTAAAGGAATTTTACCCAAAATTTGAATGTTGAGATGTTTGAGAACCATCGGAATCCAAAAAAGAGCGTTTTTAGAGAAAGGGCCCCGTGTACACGCGTGTCTGTAAAAGCATAACTCAAAAACAAAACGTCTGAAAAATACCAAACTTGATATTTAAGGTCAGTTTCTTCCAAAGACGCGACACGGAGATTTTCATTCAAACTACCCTTTACATGGAAAACTGTTCATTATCTTTATTTTCTCAAACATGTCCCTTAACGATTTTGATTAAAATACAAGCATCATTTACTTATAAGACTTCCATAAAAATAAAGTGTATATCTTGAATTTTCTGGGAGGAGCCTGTGAAGTCCTGTTCATTCGGAGGAAACTTCGCATAATTGTTTTATATAAATGGTAACTGTAAATGTAGATCTCTTTTAAACACAGAATTTATATAAGATAACTTAGTTGTAATATCAACCATTTCCGAAATATCTATTGTTATTGGTTTGAATTTTTCATTCCTTTTGTCATTTTCTTAAGTGTTGTCACATCCAGCTGATTCTCAGGATGTCATGGAAAAGGTACGGAACTTTAAGGCCAGCGTATATTAAGTCGTTTATAAACATTAATGGGTTTCCTCTATTCCCTGGTGACTACAAGGAAAATTTTAATAAAATTATTTCTGCAAACGTTTATCGCGATTAACATGAATTAGATAGAAAGCCTTTGTAGTAATAGTTTATAGAAACTACATAAAAATAATGATAGAAGGTACAGACAGTAATATATATAACACATCATATTTGGTTTACAAGATGCGTTTTTACTTGTCACTTACCTGTGTCTATTTTATGTCAATATTGCGGTTTGAGTATGCTATTGCAATACAGAATCGATTGAAAGAATCATGAAAATGTAATTTATGAGCCAGAAGCTTAAAAATATAGATGGTGTCTCATAAGTAATGTCGATTTTTAAGCAAAACTTTATTCGGAACGTTTTCTTACAAGAAAATAAACTACTCTTCAGAGTAGAGACCATCAGATTCTATGGTCTTTAGCCACCTTTCAGCGAGGTTTATTATCCCGCAAAGGTACCAGTCTCTGGTTTTTGACGCGAAGAATTCGGCGAGACCTACTTCCACAGCTTCAAAGTTTTCGGATTTTTTTCCTCCAACGAAATGTGCCATGGATCGAAACAGATGGTAATCTGAAGGCGCAAGATCAGGCAGGGATACTGGGTGTGGTAGCAGTTTTCCACTCCTTCCAATTCCTGAATTTGTGCCATGGTTGTTTGTGCAGTATGGGGTATTGCATTGTCGTACTGCAACAGAACTCTGTTTCGGTTAACTAATGGTGGGTATCTCCGTCTCAAAATTTCATAAACTCGTTCCAGTTGTTGAGAATAAAGGTACACATTGACTGCACGCCCGTTTGGAACAAACTCCCAGTGAATCACTCCTTCAAAATTCCACCAGACACTAACATTACTTTGGAGTCGAATAATTTTTTAACGATGACTTTGGCAGGTTGACGGGGAGTGAGCCACTTTTTCCAGGCGTCAGGGTTGCGGTAATAGAACCATTTTTCATCACATGTGACAATTCTCCTGATAAATTTATCATCCATGGGATTACGATTAACTGACGACAGATATCCACTCTACGTTAAGCCTGTTGAGGTGTCAGTTCATGAGGTACAGATCTACAGCTTCTGTTTGATTTTCCAAGTTTCTTCATCTGGCGATGTATGGTACCTTTTGATGGACCAATTTCTTCTGGCAGCCTCCGAGTACCTTCTTGCGGATTTTCTTCCAAAACTCTGCGTGTACTCTCAATATCCCATAATTTAGGTCTTCCAGAACGCGGCAAATCTTTATTTGTTTTCTCTTCCAGTGTTGAAATGTTGGAAGCAACGTTGTACCACATGCTGAATAACGACACCTTCTCCTTCCACTTCACATATTTTTCGAGCCAAGGCAGCAGCTTTATAATCTTGTTTCCAGTAGTGCTTTAGAAGGACTGTAATCTCAAACTTTCGAACTTTCATTTTGTGATTGTGTATTAACTGACGACTGACACATTTTCGCAATATACGCAATACTAGCATGTCATCCTGTAAATTGCATTGGCGAACCAAAGAAAACCAATTCTATTTCATAAAACACCAATCTTACAAACCAACATTACTTATGAGACAACCTAATATAACCTGTATACCAAAATTATACACTTGAGACTATTTATCTTAGGAATATCTTTTATTTTGAAAGATTTAATAATTTTAAGGGAGGAATTGTTTAGGGCACACATGAAAAAATATTTGATTAAGAGTTTCGGCGAAAATAAAAGAATTTTTAATATTTTAGGGACTTTTTGAGAGCTTCTAAATTTTCATAACATAATATTACAATGTTTATGTTAGTTTTTCTTAAAACTCACCATTTAAAAAGAATAAAGCACTATGAATGGATGAACCCATTTAGATTCTTTGATAATCGCAAATTGTAAATTAGAGTTAAGCTAAAATAGTAGATTTTATGAAAAACTGGTAAGGAAATGTTTTCTTTTTCATTATGGTATTTGTTTTTAAAGTCGCTACAGTTCTAGACCGTAATCAAAAAGCTTTTGATGTAATTCTGACCGCATTCAAATGCTACTTTTTGTGCTACAACTGATTATAAGAAATCCTTCTTTACATAACACATAAAGTTTCCAGCTCTTAAAACAATAGCTGCCTTTTGAAATTCCTTTATAAATTTTGTTACTTATGAGCAGCACGTTCCAAAGTAGAATTGATAATGCTTTACTTTCCAGGGATATTTAAATTTGATGCATCTCTTTACTTTCTTTTTTCTTCTGTTTTCCACACTTTAAGGAAAGCATCCTTTGAAATTTTTATCGAAAATTCTGAAAAATACAGATTTTGTACGCTAATAAATTTTATTTTCCTTTAATAGAGATTGCTATATAATGGTTCAGACACTAAAATCATTAATGGGCAGCCAATTCAGGCATTTTTTGAAGTTTAAAATCACATGTAAGTGACTTTTCTTCATTATGTATGTTATAATTAAAATTACTCCTTGCGATGCAAACATTTGCCAGTTATTTTGAAAATTTTACCAAGGAATCTTATGATAATAAATAAAAGTTGTGGCTGAATTTTCAAATTTCACAGGTTGGTTTTCTTAATTGCGAATATTTTAATCAACAATATGGTTTGTGTTCAAACACTTATCTCAACATTCTGCGATAGATCAGACCATTATGCTATAGAATATTTTCTATTTCACTCCAATCAATGTTATCTATATACACATGAACTCTATATGTTAATTTTCATTATGCTACTACGGTTTTGAATACCATACAGTATACAAAATTTTTAGTTTAGAGGAAGTAAGAAATTAAACGTCAGCTGTTACCTTTACGCTAACCTTATAGTCATTTCAACGCTGTAAATTGTAAATTATACTTAAAATACAAATATTCTTCCGATAGAAAATATATTTTAAAATGGCAGAAGCTGTTAATTTAAACAGATCACCTAAATGCTCTTTAAAGAGATGTAGGCCAAGTTTCTGTTTGGAGTTTTCTGAAAAGGTTACACTTAACTCGGCGTTAGATAGTCAGTAAAGTTATAGCTTTCAAATCATATCATGCAGAAGTTATAGGTTATGAAATGTTCATGTTTTCTTAAAGTAAAACAGCACCACTTCTTCAGTCCTTGCTTCTCGTATTTTCCCCTCGTCTGACCTCGAGAGTTCTTCGAGGACATACATCGGTCACTTGCAAATGACTGGTATGCAGATTCTTAGGATGTATTTATAGCTTAAGCTATTATAAGGTTATTTCTGAAGAAAAATACCAGACTTTATTCGAATTTATATGAAGACTCAATCCTTAATGTTTTGTAAACATGCTTGAAAAGTACTACTGAGTTATTTTCTTGAAGTTAATTTTAGTTGCTGTTCTTTTTTCTAAACGAAAAAAGTTGTTTTTACATTCCCTACCATTTACCTATAGTAACTAGACGAAGCATTTTATGCCACCCAAAACGTCGGTACTCAGAGTTCTACGGAAATAGTGTTTGGAGGTCCCTGAACTCTGATTTAAAATTTTCTAAAAATTGTCCATATTCCGTGTGTGAACAGAACACCATAATACCATAACCCCCGATAAATGCCAAACTTGGTATTTAAATTCAACAGCTATTCAAGAACGACACGAATATTTAAAAAAGGCCACCCCATGCAAAACCCTTCGTTATTATATAAAAATGCCTCTAAGGATTTTGATTAAAATATCATATGTTTAATAATATATTTGTATGACTAACAAAATGTTTGTCTGGAATTTTCTGGAAGCAGCCTGTGAAGTTCTCTTTATTCTGAACGAATTTTATATAATTGTGCATCACTTCTATAGCATAATAGTCAGCCAAAAGTTACTGCACATAAAATGTACATTTCGTTAAAACGACTATATCAAATATGTATGCTGTTGCATATTTTTCCCTGTCCTTTTGTCTCCCCACCTTTCTTTACCACTGCGATAGATATCAAAATTTTTACATATTACATTCCAGACATGTATTCTATTTGAGGATACAGTTGAAAAATGCACGTTTGAAGTTCCCCTGAATAGAAAACGCCACGCTTGCCTGTAGTTGTCTGTAAGGAAAACAACTCAAAAATTAAAAGTTACATAAACACCAAATTTCTTACTTAATTCAAATGCTATTAAGAATAAAAGGCGAGAATTTTCGGAGAATTCCCTCAATCAAAATTCGTTACATTCGTTACATGTTAATTTTTACCTTCTCAAAAATGGCTATAATAATATTGGTTAAAACATCATATGTCTTATATATTGCATGGAAAAAGAAGTGTATTTTGAATTTTGTGTGAGTAGCTTGAGATGCCATCTTCATCACTGTATTTCATATAACTGTGAAAACATAAGAAAAATGTAACGCCTATGTAATTCATGCCAAACAGCATTTTTATAGTTGACAGCTTCCGAAAGCTACGGTTTATTTTCATGTTTGCAAATGTGTGGTTGTTCTTTTACTTTAACACTAGCTCTTTAATACAAAGCTGGACTTCTAATGTAAAGAGCTCAGAATTATTTTCAATAGTAATCAATCCCGTGTTGCCTAATTTGAAGCATGACGCAGTGGAAGCGAGCTGGGCACATAACCCAGAGGTCCATATATCGAAACCGTGGTCTGCTACCAGAACAGTACTGTGCGCCATTTAAGTGCACAGGTGTAATCTCTGTGTAAACAAACATTATGAATATGGTAAATTGAATAATGACTCCTTTTTTACATGGACGGGGCAATACAAGGCAAGAGAATGTAATGTGAACGTTACAAATCGCAATTGTTTCTTGTGTTATAATTTAAGAGGGTACTGTGCAAGAGTGAGTAATAAAATATAATGCTGGAAAACAATTTCTGGCGAGTTTTTATTCTTTCCCCGCATTTATTCGCAATTCTCGTTCCACAGAAGGAACATAACACTCTCGCAATAAATTTCCGCCTCATATTGCGCAGCACAGGTCGTAAACAGTTTACTGTCCACGAATGAATCACAGAGTCTGGATGTCTCCAGATCGGTGCTAGATCCGCTGTATGGCATGTGGGAGATCTAGGGATCGATGTTCTATATACATATTATACCATCAGCGATAATCCACCGAGAATAATCATCATTCATCATCGTTTATTTCCGCTGGGCCAGACTCATTACTCTAAATGGTTGTTTTAGTACCAACAAATGTAGGCTTAGGGCTATGGTGCCCAAAATAAGCTTTAGCATTTTATTACTACACGGTACATCGTGCTGTAAAGACCAAACCGCGTAGAGAATGAGTGAGTGGATGCACTTTTCTAGCTATTTATCTGCAACTAAAGTGATTTCAAGTTTATTTACAACAAACAAAATGGCTTACTGAAGCGTGATATTTATTTGTTTCTATATTGCATAAGCACCTAAAGCATAGAAGTACTGTATTGGATTCAAAATGTCAATATAGAGACTTAACTGAAAATACAATTTATGACATAACTTGAATACAAGGCGTTGAAGTACCGCTGTCTGGAGCTGTGAACAACATAATTTTAAAAAATCTGATGTGTTACAGTCACATGACTTTCTCTACTCTTGTACAAACTATTTCTACAAACGCTTATTCTCCATATGCTTCATGTTAATCGAGATGTTAATCTTATTGCTAATTTTCTTGTAGATGCAAGGGGAATTGGTAGGCTTTAAGCGATAGTCAAATCTTTTAAGAGCTGGTTGCTATGTGCCGCATTCCATTCTCTTTGTATGTCCAGTATATAAAAAAATGAATAACGAATTCCCATTTGAGAAAAAGTATAAGTATTGGCAAATTTAAGGGCATAACAAGCAATATCTCGAAAATGGTTCACTCAACAACAACAAAATGTATATGACATAAATTGTGTATTTTAACGCGATCTACATCTTTTGTGTAGTAAAATTTTGTCTATCTCTTATGGTTTACCAGTTATGCAAAAGTCGTTCACAATGAAGAATAGTTTTGGAGACATTCCCAGAAAATTCAAGATATACATTTTATTTGTCGTAAAAATAACTTAAACATATGATATTTTAATCAAAATCGTTAGAGCCATTTTTGAGAAAATTAAAATTTTCGAAAAATCTTCCATGTAAAGGGTAATCTGGGGTGGGGGGATTTTCTTGAAAACCTTCGTGTCGCATCTCTGAAAGATACTGAACCTAAATACCAAGTTTGGTGTTTATCCGACTGTTCGTTTCTGAGTTATGCTGTTCACAGACAGACACACACACAGACAGACACACACGGACATGTTTCCAAAAATGCTTTTTTTTGGATTCAGGGGGTCTCAAAACATGTATTTCTGGTGAAATCTCGGTATCGAATTTTTGGGTGGAATACAATACTTCGCTTACTTACTATACGTAGTAGAGAAAGTAAAAAGTGTGTTACATTCACATATACCACCTATCGTTTGGGTATACCAATTATTCTTACGAAAGTTTATTTTTCTATCTGCTTCACTGTAATCCAGATAAACCGTTGGAGAAATAGATACGTTACATATTTCGTTATAATACAGAGTGAATAGCGAAAATAGCATGTTAAGATCTGGACGTTATATGCTGGTCTTAAAATCACATACTCTTTCCATGCAATCGTGAGAAGCAGCTGAAAATCGTCGGGACTTGAAAAGAATGTCAAAGTATTGAACAAATCGAACCATTAATATTGGATATCTCGAAAATTGCCACAAAAAATTATTCGAAAGAAATTGTGTGTTTTAAATCGATTTACCCTTTTTGTCTAGTGCGTTTTCTCTATCAATTAACGTTTACCAGTTATACAAGATTATACAAAATTCCTTCCGAATGAAGACGACTTCACAGGCTATTCCCAGAAAATTCAAGAATGTACATTTTATTTATCATGTAATAGTATGATGTGACGTATGCAGAGATTATAGAACATACGTCTCTCTGGTCACCGGGATTTGAGTTGGCAGTTGGAGCTTGGGGTAGGGGGAATTAGGAACCTTAGCGTCGGGGATAGCGTCCCCGACGCTTCAGGAAGTGTCGTTTGAGACAGAGTGTCAGTGGGTGACCTTCGAGCTGCAAGGACGTGAAACTGCCTTCTCCGTGCCAAGCATGGCGGCCTCGCCCGGCGGACATGTGGGCTAAGAGTGTAAGCACTACGATATCTATCTTTATCTATTAAATTGTGAGCCATCCATTCTCTTGAAGTTTTAATTACGCTAGTGTAGAGTCCTTTCCTTCCTTTAAGCCATGTAACGTTTCTGATTAGTAATATTTTCTGTACTTTCGTTAGCTGCGTCCCTCGTCGTAACCTCGCCATGAAAGAAATTGGTTAATTTTCCGGTACACCTCTGCAAGCGAGTAGCTCCCCATCATTTTTGAGTATTAATAAGAAGAGGCTACGACAATATTATGCAACGAGACTATAAAGGTAGTAATTAAAAGGTGAGGAGGATTATTAACCTCGCGTTTTAATCACCGTTGTAATCAAGTTTCATACGACTATTTATGCTCGACCATGTATCTAAATTAAAGGTTTCATAAGTACTCGTTTCTGGTTTTAGTGATGTATTACAATCCTTATTACTTTATCTATGGTTACAATACAATGACCTTGTAGCACCTGTGTCAAACAAAGTTGCTACCGTTGTGAAACGTACCACGCAGACGCAGAAATTTTGATTACTTCCCTATAAACAGCCGTTAACATGTGACAAACTTTAAATAAAAAAGTATAGACAATGAAAATTAGAACAAATTGAATTTATTGAAATATTATTTACAATTAATGCAAATTATAATATGAACAGAACTACTTCATTTCAAATATACCTTATTTATTGTAGAATTAGTGAAATGAATTTGCGGGAATGAGCTTTGTTGAATAGTTGAAGTTGAAGGTGAATTGATGTTAATTTGTGTGTTTTCTTTTTCTACTGATTTTAGTATTGTGTTTAAATTTGAATTTTAGTTTGAACTGATTCTTCAATATATCTTTCTGCGACAGTTTTGGATTTCCAGTTGTGGATGTCGCCACCAGCATCTACTAGAATTGTCGCAGAACTGCAAAAGCAATGCCCTGTGTATAACTTGGGGTTGGGGAGATTAAGGTATGCAGCTATTTCTTTTCTCATATTTCCTAGTTTACTTATGCCGACATTCTGCGCGATGCATTTTCTATTTTGGTAATTTAGAAAGAAGGAGGGAGTGTTGCATACATTGGGACGTAGATTTACGTATTTATGGCAAATATCAAAATACTTGCCTGTTACTGTAAAGGTTCTTGTTGATTTTGTCTTAGTGTTTGGGATAGTAATCATCAGAATAGTTGATCCAATACCCTTAACATTATAAACTTTTAATTGATGTAACTCATGTCTTCGGCAAGCACCCATTATTCCAAAAATTGTAGCTACCTGTAAAAATATTAATTACGTAACTTAGCACTTTTTCACCACACCTGTTAATACATTTCTTAATTTTAAGAAACTACTTGGTAACATTAAAAAAAAATACTTTTTTTCATGAGGTATTTAACATTAGGTGCTTCATTTATAAATGTTTTCAATTCATCAGGTGTAAATGTTTTGGCTTTTTCTCCTTTATATCCCTCTGAATTGCGTTCTAGTAAGCTGTTCAGTTTTGAGTATTTAGATAAGTCAATTTGGTGCCTAATGTTGAGTGTTGATTTCAAAATAGAATAGTGAGTCCACAAGCTCGATGAATTAATATTTAGAGAGAATTCTTCGAAATACACTAGCAATACATTTTCTGAGAACGAATTTATACCTATTGATATTGAATAGAATTTCTCGTACATCTTTCTTGACTTTTGTGGCAACAAGTTATTGGTAAGATTGAGTGCTTTTGTCGTAATTTCTGGGGTTGTAAGTTGAATGTCACTGTTACTAGTGTCAGACATTTTGACTTTTTTCTAAACTTGCGCTAGTACCGTTGTCGATCGAAACGAGAATAATCGATGCTTGCGCTTTCACAATGTTACGTGAGCACTTCTGATTGGTCGAATACCAATACTTTAATGAACAGTGTACTTTAATGAGGCCCATTAAAGTACTGTTACCAGTCGTAAAAATACTACATTTTGACATGGTCGAGCATACATATCTATAATACATGGCATTTTATTAAAAATCGCTATAGCCACTTTTAGAAAATAAGAAATTTCGAAAAAAAATGTTCCATGTAAAGAGTAGCTTGGATTGCGAGGATTTTCTTTAAAATCTTCCCGTCACAGCTTTGAAAAGTGCTGAATCTAAATACAAAGTATGATATTTATGCGACTTTTCGTTTTATGTTATACTGTTCAGACACACACACACACACACACACACACATACACATACACACACACATACATACATACATACATACATACATACATACATACATACATACAGACGTTTTTAATTCAGGGGTCCTTAAAACATGTATTTCCGGTGAAATATCGATACCGAGTTTTTGGGTGGAATGCAATACCTTCTCTACCTACTATGTATACTCCCTTTCAAGAAAGCAAATCTAAATGTTTTCGCGGGTAGTATCATTCAGGCGTTCCATGAGTAGGGGACATGAAAACTAAATCGGCAATGGTCGATTATACTGTCGTGGTCGCCATTTTAACCTGTCACTCACTTCGAAGATTTCTATGGCTATATTAACCCAGTATGACCAAATATGGACTAAATATCACAAAACAAGTTGCAATTCTCTGAGCTATTAACTACATGGCATTGGTGAATATGCAAGAAAACTGAAAACACGTGGAATGATGATTTTAATAGAAGCAACATCTATGTTATACATAACGCACATATCTGCTGTCATAGCTCAGTGGTAAAACGCAAGCTATTTCAAGTGTGCCGGGGATTCAGGGATCGAAACCCAGTCAATGGTTATACTTTTCATTCTAAATTGTTCACCTTGTAAAACGCAGTAAAGAACAAATTTACAGTTCTCTTGCAGCTAAGCTACTACTGCATGGTTACGAAGAAAATGCGAGGGGGTTGAATAATAGTTTTAATGGAGCCAACTTCTAAAGCTGTATACAATCCATCTGCTCATAACAATACGTTAATACATAAACTAACAAAGTAGTGATAAATTCTCATCTTGAGAATAAGAAACTTACAGCTGCAAATATAATTGTGTATAATTCGATGAAAAATAGTGCATTAAACTGAAAAGATATATTCTGTGTAATTGCTAGTTACAATATAGTTACTACATTAATTAGAAATAACAAAAACAAGACGATAGCCAAGGATACTAGCCATTAAATTGCAAACTAAATAACAGCTGTTTCATAGCGTAGCCACGTCATATACTAAGAAATAAACTCATTTTTAAAACATCTCAGATGTATAGACAGCGTATTTCTTCTGGAACAAGTAACTTGTCGAAACCACGAATGGAAAAGAGAAATTAAATCTTGTGTTTTAGAACATGGTATAATCACCCCCGCTACGATTACATCATTTATTCTTTCATACATGTTTGCAAACAGTGCAGAACACCGGTTTGGTTCTGCTGATAATGTTAGCATAGCTCCATCACGTGAGCAACCAGATTCACTTGCATCCTGTCTGGTCGACGTTCTTCCCATTCTTTACCATGAGGTCCATACATGTTCAATGCTTCAGATCAGGAGATCTTGGAGGCCACTTCATGCAGATTATTTATTGATGCCACGTTAGCCAATCCTGGAAGATATTTGTATGCACAACACTATTTTCGTGTATAAGTAAATATTCTTCTTGTTCTGGGAACCTAGCACGAAGGGATGACAGCAAAGTGTTTTCGAGAATATCTACATAGACTGCACTAATCATTCTTTCTGGCACTTCAATTAACTCCCCTGCTGCCATATAAGGCCGAAAATGTGCTGCAACTCTTCCCGAGGCGTGTATCTAGTTCCCCGTGGTCTATACAAACATAGGGTCCCTTGCTGGTCAAAATCCTTAGAGCCATTTTAGGAAATAAAAATTTTCAAAAAATCCTACATGTAAACGGTAATTCGGTGTTGAGCATTTTTTTTCAAAATCTTGGCCGCATCTTTGTAAGGTACTGAACCTAAATATCAAGTTTGGTATTTATCGGACTTTTCGCTTTTTAGTTATGCTTTCACAGGCGCGCGCGCGCGCACACACACACACACACACACACAGACATACACATGGAACTTTTTCTAAGAATACTTTTATTTAGGGGCCCTCAAAACATGAATTTCCGAGGTAATCACGGTATAGAAATTTTGGGTAGAATATAATACCTTCTCTACCTAGTATACTAGATACGTGGTAGAGAAAGCAAAAAACTGTAAAGGCGATAGCTTCTTCACTGAATTATGCTATTATTAAGGGTTTTCTGTGTATAAACTCATGTAATCAATTTTGTGTTGTATGTTAATTACGAAATTCTTCCTGTTTGACATTCTCCAATTGGCATGTTTATTTTACAATCAATATTAGATAACGATTGTCAACTCCATGAATTCCATTCGAGACTATTAAATCTCCCTTTTCCATTGCGAATACCTACACAATTTTTACATGATTATTATGTATCTTCCTTTCTCCCTCCTTCCTTTGAGTTTCTGTTCTAGGATCTTCTAGGGAAAGCGGTGTGTTGGTATCCTCGAAAATGAGCATAATATTTTTCGTGCTATGCCTTTGTTTTATTATTTAGATTAAATATTCAGAGTGCTCGATAATAAACAAATTTCTCCAAAGAAAAACGGAGGTAGCTGAAATGAGATTTTTAATATGTGTAGCAGGATATACTTTATTGGATAAAAAGAAAAATCAAGAAATTAGAAATTCATTAAGAATGTTTAGGATAATAAACACGATTGAGAAATATCGAAAAAAATTAGTGTGAACATGCATTAAGAATGAAAAAGAACGTATACCTTTAAATATTTTAGAATATAAACCAAAAGGTAAAATAATTCTAATAAGAGATAGATCGACCAGTTATTTAACTTAAATGGAGCTGGAACAGACTAATTGCACTTTAATCCTTGAAGAATGATGGTGAGATTATATATGTTCAATTCTTTTCTTATTGCATCGCTGTATTTTCTGTCTGCCTATATCCATCGACCGCTCTGAAAAATCTCATTCCTGTTGCTTTTATGCCTTTGATTTTTTGTTATAATCCAACTTTCTCAACTGTAAAGAAGAGATGATACTGCTAAAAATTCATACAATTTCAAAGAAATATCTTTCCATGTTTTGTTTATTAGTGTTATAGTAATTGTCCCAAAAATTTCATTAAAATGTTGTGAATTTCCTTTGTTGGTCTAATTTTGAATTTCATTAAAATAGTTGTGAATTTCCTTGTCTGCAAGCATCAAAGTTTTATACATATTTTGGGGGGGGTTGTAATTATTCGTGGATTTAGTTCCCCTTTCCTTTGTCTTGCAATATAATCTAAATATCCAGATGTGAAAGAATACATTGCAACATTCTGGATATAAGACGAAAACTAGGAATTTGATTTTGAAGAATAATAATTCTGACTTTGAAGTTGCTTCCTATTTCTGACTCTGATAGATAAGAATTTATTTATTTTTATTGCTGTTAATAGAATACAGAGAAACTATGGCATTTTCGTAACTGCTATTTTCAAATGAACTTGCTTGAGAATAAAATAAGACAACTAAGGTAAGGCGTATCCGCTGTTAAAATGTAAAGGACTTCTAGAAATTAGGTGAAAGATTTAAGACAGAATATATTTGAATCGGTTATTTGGAAAATGCCACATATCCAGCTTTGTTCGAAATTTACCTTTTCGCGCCTATTTGTGAAAATGCCACTTCTAGCATGCAGTTAGCGCGAAAACCCATGTGATATTCTAGCGATTGGTTGGAGAAGGCTACTTCTCCAAAGTTGTGACGTTTTCCAACAGAATATATAACATGTCACTGTCACTGTCACATTCCTGTGTTGGCGGCAGTAACGTTGTAACAGCGACAACCAAACTGTGTTCTTCTGTTCGAGTAGGGTTGTCATAAGAATCAAGATTAATGATAAATAATATGAGGGGCAGTGACACTGCTGATAAGTGAAGAAAAGGCTCGAAAATAGGGAAAATTACAAGTCTGAAGTGATTAAACCTGCCAAGTTAAAGGTAGCAGCCCAAAGCGGGAAAATATGTTGCAGCTCAGAAAACAGGTATGATTATTGTTTATTACTTTATTTTATCACATAGAAACAAGCCTTGTAATTTATTGTATTATAGATGACGACGAAATTGCTTCAGTAAATTATCGGAAGATGTTCATGTAGTCATTGTGAAAAGGTTTCATGATTTTAACGATAAGAATGCTCAAGATACATTTCTTCAAGGTTTGATTACCGCAAAACCTAAGTGCGCTCTTGGAATTCTGTAACAGACAAACCACAAGACAGATGTATGAATTACATCTATCATATTAGCATTCAATAAGTTAAAATGGAGGTCCGTAAAACAGCATTTTGAAACCTGTATAGTGTTGGAGAAAAAAGAGTTCGTTATCTATACAATTTATTGCTTAGAGGCTTTTCACATAATGATGGAAGGGGGAGATTTGTTGGTTCATGGCATAACATTATTTTGAATGTAGTTTGCTTGAATTTAATGCAACAAATTGAGTCATATGGTGTTAAGAAGATCCATTATTCAAACACTATTAAGAAGAAATACTTACCTAGTAATTTGAACGTAAAAAGTAAGCAAAATATGTTCCTTGAGAAATATCCTGAAAATTACGATTACCCATTTGATAGGCCTGAGATAGATGTTTGTTCACAATGTGAAGATTTCGCACAGAAACTGAAGAGTACCTTTTTGAAGATAATTCTAAACATATTGATGCGGTGGGACTTGTAGTTCATAAAAACAAGCCCAGAAATTAAAGCAAATAGAATTAGTTGTGCAGAACAAAATGATGTCATTAGTATAATCATAGACTACATGCAGGATGTTCCACTTCCCACATACCTCTGTAGGAAGGCTTTTATTTGCGTCAGTTGTGGGTGTAAGACGATAAAGCAATCATGAAGAAGAGGATAAGAAAGGACATAACGACATATGCAATTTTTGAAATCACTATTTCAAAACTGACATTTCTGAGCCAGTTAAGGTACTTCATATATTCTCAGTGGGGTGTGGACATCTAAACAAGAATAACACGGTAACTAGATTTCTTCTGGCTTTGGCTTCCAGTAAAAGGTTCAATAAAATATTTCGTTATCTTCCTATAAGAGACCACAGTTTAATGGCGTGTGACAGGGACTTCGGGGTTGTGAAAAATTCGCAAGCAGGACAGAATTTACTTCCCTGAAGAATATAATAGTCTCATAAAAAATGCACATATGTTACTTTTGTAAAAGAAAAAACAAAAGACATTATTGATTTTAAACTTGGGCCTGTGTATTATAAAGCAGCAGCTTTCTAAATGCATTCACAAAACAAATTCAAGGAACATTAAACGTCATTTCAAATTTTTCAGTATTCTGATATGAACGACATTAAGAAATTGATTTGTTACATCCACAGCGGAAAAATGTATTGCTATGATATGTTATCTTGGCCAGCAGCTGTTTCCAGTGAAACACCAGAAGAAGATTTCTAGAGCTGCAAAACGAGAAAGGTAAAAAAAAAAAAAAAAGAAAAAAGAAAAAAGAAGACTAATGCAAGAAAAGTACTTGCAAGGTAAGAAGATCATAAGAAATCACTCCCTGATCCTGTATGCATCTCTCTTTGCATTATTCTCTAGTGTTAATGTGATCATTATATTAGTATCAGTAAATATTCGTTTAATTAAAGGGACAAAATTCTGTATGAAGATTAGGGTTTTTGTAAGTGCCCGTTTATTGTTTTCATAACTTCAAAAAACTTCATTATACTTGTTTCTTCGGTCCCATTTATTATTATATTAGTATAAAATAGACATTTTCCTTTGTATTTATGCAAAACATCATTTCTGTCTCGTTGTTTTCCTGCAGTTAATAGTGTTTGCAGTCCTTAATGTCAATTTCCTTTGGGAAGGCCACATCTCCAAGATACATTTTTACATAACAAAAAAGTTACACACTTAAAAATGAATTTAGCTAAATAAAATCAATTGTTGTTGGGCACTCTTTATGGTGGTGGCCCAGAAATTCCATACTCTTTCCATGACATCGCGAGAGCCAACTGAGTAGCGACAACACTTTAAAAAACAAGTATTGAAAATATAAACCAATTGGATATCTTGGAAATTATCAAAGTGACAAAAAAGTTATTTGAAATAAATTGTGTATTTTAAAGAGATCTACTTTTTGTGTACTACGTGTAGCTGTCTCTTATGGTTTACCAGTTATATAAAATTATAAAAATTCCTTCAGAATGAAGAGGGCTGAACAGGCTATTCTCAGAAAAATCAAAATATATGTTTTATTTGACATCTGAATATCTTACACACATGGTATTTTAATAAAAATCGTTACAGTCATTTTTGGGAAAATAAAAGATTTCGAAAATTCTTCCTTGTTAAACGTAGCTTGTTGGCGGGATTTCTTGAAAATCTTCCTATTGCATTCTGTGAAGGTGCTGAACCTAAATGCCAAGTCTGGTATTTATCGGATATTTGTTTTTTTTAGTTCACACACACATGGATATTTTTCTAAAAACACTTGTGTTGGATTTAGGGGATTTCAAAACATGTACTCTCTCATAGAGTTTTTGGGTGGAATACAATACTCCTGCTTACCTAAAGATGTATTATACAGGTAGGTGGTAAAGAAAATACAAATTATTCAAATCCTTAACTGTCTGAAATGTGAATTTAAAATTTTTAGAACATCACCAGTTTCCATGAATTGGGTGTTATTCCGTTTGGGCTTCAAGTAATTTATCTTTCCGACTTGTGCTTGCATGTCCTCTTTTTCTTTTTTCATTTGTTGGTTTGCATTTGGTATCATTTTAAGCAGCATTTCTGCTGGCATTAATATGCGTTGCTTCCAGTTCGAACTACTTTGTAGATCACTTAAATTAAATATTTTAACTCTTTTCTAACCCCTATATTTCATTTATGGTATATTATATTGTAGCTAGTAACTTTTGTAAGGAGTAGCCTTTTAGCTCTTTGTAGCATTTGATGGTTTAAATTTTTCACTCCAAGTTTCATTGGTGCATAATAATTTGGGATTCCTACTACATTATTTTTGCTTGGTTGCTTAAAATTCTTAATTAACACGTATGTCTAAAGCGGTGTATTTTTATCTTCTAGATAAGTTATATTACAGCCCAAATTGTGAAAACTGTCACTTTCAAGGAAGTGGCTGGTCTTCAATGACAATCCATATTAAAATACAGGCGTGTGTCTGCAGATTCGTTGTATTTGAATATACATGATGGACCATTTAGTTGAGACTGTACAATATCCCCAAAACTAAGCGTTGTAGAAAGAAATGTCTTTGATATGAGTTGCTTGATATTATGGAGGAAACTAAATAACATTGGTCGTGTTTTATTTGGAGGACTTTGTGTGGTCATTTTAGGGTCAATTTAATTTTTTTGAATGGGAAACTATCTTTTTTATGTTGTTTTCTCACTCCTCATAGAAAACTAAACAACACTTATATAAACCACTTTGCAATTGTTCCTACATAAACATAAATAACAACGAAAATTCTGAGTGGTTGTGTACGAAGAACGCAATGAATGGTTGAACCATCCTTGGATGGTCGTTACTTTTCGTAATAAGGAACCAATATGTTTTTATTTTGTTTCCTTATTCTTCAATACAAAATAAACAGCTTTATAAATATTTTTCTAAAAAAAAACATACGAAATGTAGGTTCCCATTTAAAAAAATTAAATTGACCCTAAAATGACCATCATAACGTCCTCCAAACAAAACACGACTAATGACATTTACTTTTTTCCATAATATCAAGCAACTTTTATTCAAGACATTTCTTTCTTTCTACAACCTTAGTTTTGGAGATGTTGTACGTCTCAACTTAAATGTCCACCCGGTATAAGAGAGGAAAACGGGACTGGAGCTCTTTATTTTTTTAATACTTACGTGTAGTGAAATACAGAGTCTTTTAGTGCACACGCGTGTCACCAATTACGCCTTCATCGAGCGAAACAATATTTGTATGATTTATTTGTAACTGTGTCTGTCAGACACATATTTCCAACTACGCTTTAACGTATAAAATCTGATGTGTAACACTCACATGACTTGCTCTATTCTTGTACAAACTATTTTTACAAACGCTTATTGTCCATATGCTTCATGTTAATCGAGATATCGAGATGTTAATCTTATTGCTAATTTTCTTGTAGATGCAAGGGGAATTGCTAGGCTTTAAACGATAGTCAAATATTTTAAGAGCCGGTTGCTATGTGGAGTATTCCATTCTCTTTGCATTAGCAGGACAAAAAAATGAATAACGAGTTTGAGAAAAAGTATAAGTATTGGAAAATTTAAGGGAATAACAAGCAATATCTCGAATATGGTTCACCCAACCAAAAAATGTATATGACATAAATTGTGTATTTTAATGCGATCTACATTTTTTGTGTAGTAAAATTTTGTCTATCTCTTATAGTTTACCAGTTATGCAAAAGTCGTTCACAATGAAGAATACTTTTGGAGACATTCCCATAAAATTCGAGATATACATTTCATTTGTCATAAAAATATCTTAAACATATGATATTTTAATCAAAATCGTTAGAGCCATTTTTGAGAAAATTAAAATTTTCGAAAAATGTTCCATGTAAAGGGTAACCTGGGGTGGGAGAATTTTCTTAAAACCCTTCGTGTCGCATCTCTGGAAGATACTGAACCTAAATACCAAGTTTGGTGTTTATCCGACTGTTTGTTTCTGAGTTATGCTGTTCACAAACACACACACACACACACACACACACACACACACACACACACACACACGGACATGTTTCCAAAAATGCTAGAGAAGAGTAGAGAAAGTAAAAAGTGAGTGGGAGAGGCAATTGCTTATGCAATTACATAATTATATTTGAGCCGGATCCTAGCTTCATAATTACTAGGTGCGTAGGTCAAGGGATTCCAAGGCGTATATTATAGAGCGATTAATAAACATTAAATTTCATGATGTACTTACAATTTATTATGAAAGAAATCCGCAAAATTTCAGTCTTACAATGTTTTACAGTGAGTGCTTTGCTGATGTACGCCGTAAGGCTGGTTTAATAATAATTTTTAGGTCCGAGGTCGAAATTTAACGATGCATGCATCACGCATCAATATCTAAGCTCTTAAACACCGAAAATAACATGACCAATACTCAAGCCGGGAAAACCGAGAGTCAACTGAGCTAAACGCAGTCGAAACCCAAGTTGGGCGACGGTTTTATATATGCCAGGCAAGTGAGTGAGGATTAACGACTCTTTAAGAGTAATTCCGAAGGTGCAATAATTTACGAAATTATACGAACACTGTAGAACAGAAGAACATCGTATACCTGTTTGGCAATTCACAAGTTTATGCTGACTTCAATGTAAACATTGATCAACAATTTACTGTAGTAATATAACGGAACAAATAGCTCTACTTGTACATAACATTGCATAATTTACATAATATCGTTTCACATTTTAAAATGAAATTGATAATAAATTACAAAATAATAATGCACCCTGGCTTCCTTACCTGATAAGTGAATAAAAACCTGCGTCCTATTGAGGATTATACATTATGAAAGGAGTAGATTTACCTACATAATAAAATAATCCATTCAGAGAACAACAGCGCCTAATAGATGTGCGATACTTACAGCAGGAGACATCTGCGCTTGTGCACACGAACGACCTCCCCCTGATCCTTCTTAGAAAGCACTTTCTTTTGAAGCAGCGATTTTTGCCCCTATTGAATCTCGCCCCCAAAATGTTAGCGCTAAGGCTCACTGGAAACCGCCTCTTCCTTCCTGCGAGCGTTCTTGTAAGAAAACCGTCTCACGTTTTCAAGCAAAATGAAGATAAATGTTATGTAGCCAGACTGCTCTAAAAACCGCAACAAGATTAGGAGCGTAGACTCTGCAAACCGCAAAACAGTCTTTGTGAACGGAGTAACGGATAAAAAAACAGTTGACGAACTGAAAATCCTAATATTAGTAGAGGTTCACAAACAGAGAAAGCAAACAAGTGAAGAGCTTAAGCGTATTATTCCTCGTTTTATGTGAAATATACCTGCAGCGACGGAAACCACAGTTGGGTAACATTACAATAGAAATTATTGTCTTTGCAGAATAAGCTGCGTAAGTAAGACAATCCAAGATTTATAGCGTTCTGAGTGAAATCTTCTGCACAGTTGGTCTTCATTTACAACTGTTCGCTATTGTAGAAAATAATATATACAAACTTAAGCGGTTTTGTCATGATATTTCGGTATGTGCTTTATAATCAGTATTCTCTTATAAAGTAGTTTGGCACAGCAAAAAATAAAATAATGCAGTTACAAGAAGCTGAAATCTTAAACTAAAAGCCTGACCAATCTTCTACATTTACTGCCACACAGTTGCATAGCTTTATTAAGTTTATGGATATATTTTAAACTAACTAAATACGAAAATGAAACTATATTGACAGTTTTTAGTTTATTTACAGCAGTTGCTTCGAAGCAATGCTACGAATGCTGTCAATACACGCATGGCCATTCACCTAATGTTACTTTCTGTATTACGTACTTAAGTAGAAGTATTATACCCACCAAAAAATTTCATGTCGAGAAATATATGTTTTGAGGCCACTTAAACCCAAAAAATAAAGTTGTGTGTGCGTGTTTATGAACAACATAACTAAAAACAAAAAGTCCGATAGACGCCATATTTGGTATTTACATTCAATATCTTATAGATACGACGCGAAAATTTAAAAAAGTGAAAAAAGAAAATAAGGAATATATTTTGAAATGTTTGGTTTTTCCAAAAGTGGCTTACGATTTTGATTAAAATATCATGTTTGTGATATTCATGACAAATAAAACGTATTTGAATGACCTATTTAGACCCCTTCATTATGAATGAAATTTTATAACGTATAAACCAGAACTTTGAAAGAATGGCTAAGTATTGAACAATTCGAACCATTAATAACGGATATCTCGGAAATGGCTGATGCCACAAAAAGTTATTTGAGATAAATTATGTGTTTTAAAGAGATCTACACTTTTTTGTGTAACACGTTTTCGTATATCGCTTAACGTTTACCAGTGATACAAGATTATAAAAAATTTCTTCCGAATTAAGAAAACTTTAAATGCTATTTCCAGAAAATTCAAGATATATATTTTATTTGTCATGTAAATATCTTAAATAGATGGTATTTTAATCAAAATCTTTAGAGCCATGTTTTAGAAAATCAGCATTTCGAAAAATGTCCATGTAAAGGGTAGTTTAGGGGAAGGGAGAAATTCTTGAAAATCTTTGTGTCGCATCTTTGGAAGGTACTGAACTTAAATACCAATTTTAGTATTGATCCAACTTATCGTTTTTGAGTTACTCTATTCACAGGCACGCACACAGACACACACACACACACACACACACACACACGGACGTAATTCTAAAAATGCTTTTTTTGTATTCAGGGGGCTCAAAACCTGTATTTCCGTTGAAATCTCGTTATAGAATTTTTGGGTGGAATGCATTACCTTCTCTACCTACTAGGTAGAATAAGTAAAAATGTGATGTTTTACATTAGCACGAGTTTTTCTACCCATTCTTCAACAAACTATTACTACCAAAGCTTATTCTTGCCCACTTCATGTTAATCGAGATAAATAATTTCAGAAATGGTTCTAATACATATTTCATTGTAAGGACACAAGAGGATTAGGAGAATACAGCTGCTTAAACGCTAATCAAATCTTTTAAGAACGCGTCCCTATGAGATGGCGTTAAAATTTCGTTTTCTTTGCACGATCACGAGAGAGAGAGAGAGAGAGAGAGAGAGAGAGACAGAGACAGATAGAGAGAATAGCGATTTTCCAATTGAGAGAAGTACCTATAAGTATTTAAAAATTTAAACAAATAACAAAGAATATCTCGGAAATGATTTACGCCAGAAAAGAACTTATTTTCCATAAATTGTCTGATTTAACGGGATCTAAACTTTTGTATAGAGAGATTTTATCTACCTCTTACGATTTACCAATTATATAATAGTTGTTCAGAGAGAAGAGGATTACATAGGCTGTTCCCAGAAAATTCAAGATACACATTTTATTATGAAAATGTCTTAAGCATATGGTATTTCAAACCAAATCATTAGAGCCATTTTTAGAAAAAAAAATGTTAACGCCATTTTTATTAGTGGGTATAGTAACTATTCTTAGTAAAGCTTATTTTTCTAATTACTACATTTTATTCCAATTAAACCGTTGCAGAAATAGCTCCATTACACATTTCGTTATATATACAAAGAGAACAGCGATATTCAAACGTTTAAGAGCGTTTTCAAAATTTATTATGATCGATCAGCATACCTGTTTTACAGATCTGTGTTAAAAAAATCGAGTTTTATTTATGGACGCTCTTTAGCTGCCGTGGTTAGCGTTCCATTCTATATCGGGCATGAGAGACCGCAAATTTTGCTCAGAGGCCTCTTTATCAGTCTTGAGGTTATTTTACGTGTCGTAAAACTACGACACGGAACCACCGGCTTTTCTTCCCTTTCCGAAGAAAGCCATGCTAAGGACATTTACATCCGAAAAAAGCCATCGCCCTTCGCCGGGTGTAGTAGATCTCTGTGAATAACAGAATACAATAAATTATCATTAACACTTAACGAAGATCAAAGTGGCTCCTTTTAACTATGGAATATGGATAAAATATTACGTAGTGATTAAAAGTGATGCCCAGAAAGAAAATTAGTCTGGTTAGCGATCGGAGTCATCGGAGTTACTGAGTAGGAGATCCTCTGGTAGTGGTCTCTTCAGTTGTGAGGGGTTCGTACGCCGATATTTATACGTCACAGCTCCTGGAACGTCTGGCAAATGTGAGAAGGAGTGAGAGGTGATCTTGCCATGGCAGTGAGAGGGTCTTTAAAGGGGGGAACCTCCCCTATCTTGCGTATAAACTGGTGAACAGCAAGGAGACCAAGTTCTCGCTGTAGCTGCTGGCTCCTGACAGATCAAGGAGTATCAGTAGCGATCCTCAGGAATCTGTTTTGGAGCACTTGTAGACGGTAGAGATGAGTGTTCCTAGCAGTGCCCCAGACTCGGGAAGCATATATGATGATGGGTCGAACAAAATTTGTAAAGTAGAAGAGAACAATTAAGGCCAAGAGGTGTGTGTTTTTGAAACAGTGGATATAGTTTAAAAAGTCTTCCGGATGCTAATGAAATATGGCGATCGATATGAGCACGCGAAGTGAGTCTAGTGTCCAGTATTACTCCAAGACACTTAACAGGAGTTATAGAAGGTAGCCAGAGGATTGTTTTTTATTAATATGCAGGGCAGATGGATTAGTGACACGTCGTAAAGAAAAAAATCTTAGCATCAGGTTTTTCGGTATAATCTCCAAGCGTGAAATCACTCTGGGAGACGATTAAGAGAAGCTTGAATTGTGCCAATAGCCTCGGGAGATCTGCGTGTGAAAAGAATATAACAGTATATTCAGCGTATAAATCTATGGAAGTGGGGGCCAAATCAGGAAGATTATAGGTATGGATGCTGAACAAGATCGGAGTGACTATCGACTCCTGTGTAACTTCTGCTTTAATGGAGGCCGACACATCTTAATACCACCAATACGAACTACAAAGGTCGTTCTGATAGAAATCTGTAGATGGCAGTGAGTAGATATTGAGGAAGGCCGATACCATAGAGTTTGAGGATTAAGCCATCGTGCCATACTTTATCGAAGGCCTGTGCTACGTCTAGGAACAGGATCGTTGTATGCTGACGATTTGTAAAACCATGAACAATTGTTGAGTTAAACGTAACGGCTGATGCGAAGTGCAATGCTCAGAACGGAACCCGAACTGGAAGTTTGGAATTACGTTGTTCTGAGAGACATATTTAAGGAATCGCCTTTTCAAGGAGTTTGGGTAGCATCGGTAATAAACTAATAGGATGACAGCTGCCAGGAAGATTTTTAGGCCTGTTTGGTTTATGAAATACTATGATGTGAGCAAACTTTCAATCGTGTGGAAAGTAACAAAGTTGGAGACAGGCATTCAAGTTGGATGATAAGTAAGCAAGCGCTTTACTTGTCAAGTTTTTTAGGACTACATTATGCAGCAGATTGGTCCTGGAGTTTTTTAAGAGGAAGACATCGAATCAAATACCTTAGTTCACTGGGGGCCGTAAAGGAAACTCTGTGTGGAGCAGTGGGCTGATGTCGAAGGGTATGGAGGTGTTGTTCAACGTCCCGAATAGCAGCATCAAATAAAGGCGACTTTGGAGTGAATATGTATTCGTAGTGGCAACCAAGAATGTCACATTTATGTTTAACTTCTTTAACAAGACCATCACCAGTAGAAAGAGTTGGTATGAGAGTTGGCTCTTGAAGAAATCATCTCGTAACTTCCCATACACTGTGATCATGGGGTGAAATGCTTCTACCTGACGTTAATAGGTGTGAAGGTGATAGCGCTCGAGTTCAGCTTTCACGAGACGTGTTAATCCATTAAGCTTTCGACGCAGCCAAGGACGTATTTTCTGTTGTCATTGCTGAAGAACGCTGTTTTTTTTCACGAATAAGATGTAGGATGGTAGCCGGCAAGGAAGAGGCTAATGGGCGCCGCTAGTAGAAATGCGCACACAGTGACTTATAGTATTTGTGTAGCACTGAACGGCAGCATCAATATCGAATGAAGTGGCAAGGAAATAAGCTGCATGTAATCCTGAATCTAGAAGAGTATGAAATAGATCCCATTTTACATAACCATTAATAAGTCGTAGAGCTATGCTGAGAGTGAGTTGAGAAGTAATTATGATTGGGCAATGATGGAATCAAGTTCTTCCATGGTGGCTACAAATGCTGCAAGATGTAAATTTCTGTGAATCCCAAACATCAAAAATATCGGGAGCGGATTGCTGGGATAGTAAGTAAGATCCGTAGGAGCTGAGACGGATAACCCATATGTATTCAATACATTGTAGAGCCGTCGGCGACTGGGATTAGTAGAGTGGCAACCCCATGTGCAGTGCTTACAGTTAAGATCTCCAAGTAGAAGAATGCAGCTGTCGGCTGGTAAAAGCAATGAAAGATGGTCACTGATAAGCTTCCGGTTAGGAGACTTGTAGACGTTGATAATAGTGAGACGATTCCATTAGGTGTAAGCAGTTTGATTCCCACCACTTCAAGGTCAGGAACGCCTGGTAAAAATATGGCATGATGATAAGATTACTCGGATAAGAATAGTCACACCTCCAAATGCTTTTGTAGCTGATCGATCTTGGCGATAAATATTGTAACCAGGAAGCGTAAAGGTCTAATTCAGAAGTAGATAGATTTCATTGACACAAGCGACGTCGATGTTATGCACGGTGAGAAAATTAATAAACGAAGCGCGCTTAGTGCGTATGCCTTTAGAATTCCAGTTAAGGATAGTGAGTCACTTAAAAGTGAGACGTTCACGCGCTGCTATTTTGTAGCACGGAAGAAAGAAGAGAACGAATGAAATGGTTTATTTGTGACGGAAATGGAGAAAGAATGAGACGGAGAAAGGAGAAGAGTTGTGCGAAGAGATCAGCAAAAGAGCCTCTAAGAAGGTGGCAGGCGTTTCGTTTTGTAGATGTATAGGCGGAGAGAAAGGAGCAGAGGAAGACGAGTCTGAAGATATCACTATCTGGGAGTAGAGACGCTGAGTCGTGGTGCACACAAGATGTATTCTGTTATGAGGATTGCTGTGACAGCTGTTGACGGTGTTGCTGTGGTGGTGATTGTTGTTGTTGTTGTTGTGATGGTTGTTGCTGTGATTGTTGTGATTACGATAGCTGACTTTGAAGTTGTGGATGTAAGCCTACTTGCCGCTGAGGTCGCTGTGAGGTGCATTGTTTAAGTTCCACATAGTGAGAACATTTCCGAAAATATGTGGGATGATCTTGTCCGCAGTTCACACATTGAGCTGGAGTGGTGGGTGGTTTGCTGTACTTGGAGAAGTGGTGATCGCCAATCGCACACAGCGGGAGGCCAGCTGACAGTAATTCTTAGTGTGCTGTTAATGCTGACAACAAGTGCACTGCGGCAGTTCGAAATTATGGCGTCGATGTTCAAATTGTATAACGCTGTACAGTAATCGTGTAAGATCAAGAATAGCTCTGCCCTCACCATTGTTGCAAGTTTAATAGCACAGATGAGAATGTATTGCTTGTTTCATCCTAGAAGACGTATAACCTTCTTTTACTGGATACTTTAAAGAACAGGGTTGGTCATCGATTTTTTGATTGCTGAGAGAACACAGGAGATTACTTAATGGAGCTAAAGTTGGCTGATGTAGAAAGATATACTTTTATAAGCACCCCATGGAGTTCTGTGTAAAAATCAGAGAGAACGCACTCTTTTATATCCTGCAGAAACACCTGATGATTTTGTACATTGTGTATGCAAATGGGTGGAGTTTTCTCCTTGGGTGCGGCAGCAGAATCAGAAGTTTCCTGAACACAATCATTGCTATCAGATAGCGGATGAAAACGGTTAGTTATCGGAATAAATATGCATATCGTGAACCACTTGTTTGTTATGTGAGTGGTGCTATACAACGCCGGAATGAGAGGTCGGAGAACGCTGGTCTCGTACACTTTGGCGGTTAGATGTGTTGGTTTACTTTCAGGGACAACAGCAGTTGTACAGAGGCAAAGCTGTGTGAAGAAGCATTTTTCATATGCGATGACTGTTCAGGTAGCTAATATAGAGCCGATGATGCTATATTATGTGAGTTAGAATTGGAATTTTCTTCTAAAGCGATGTCGTTACATATCACATTAGGCGTGGTGTCCATGAGTTGATCGGTATCTTCCAACTGGAGAGCCATCATAGATGTGGTAACAAAAGTTGAATACACCAAGCATAAACAAAGCTAAATTTAGACACACAACTTTCACAATACGGAAATACAAACACGCAGAATTGCATAACGTGGAACTCTGCAAACACTAATGAACGCTGCACACCAATGAAACAGTCTATATATTTCACTAATAGTAATAAAACTTTAAAACACTTCGGGTAACTAACAAATAATTGCATAAATATGGAGTGATGTATCAACTTCGACTGGCGAATAAACAGATCGCCAATTGTCCGTTTTAGAACTGGACGCCAAATACCGGCCATAAATTACATACTGTTTCCATGCAATCACGAGAAACAACTGAATGTTGAAAGGACTTAAAGAATGATCAAGAAGTAAACAATTTCAACACTGTGCGAGGGGTCCCAGATTCGACTCCCGGCAGAGGGGTGAGAGTTTTTCTCTAGCTAAAAATATTCCCGATTCTCCCCAGACTCTGAAAGTATGAATGAGAGTGTGAATGTGTGTGTGTAATCTAATGATTAAAAGCCCAAAAGCTCAAGAACCCAAATACAAGGGAATACTAGTTAACATAATTACCAATGGGCAATAAGTTCCGAAGGAAAGACCGCCGATAAGACTAATGTAGTTAAAGGCGGGTATAAAGGGAATTTAACAAAAATTCGAACAGGGCTAGCCTCGTAGCTCAGTCGGTAGAGCAACTGCCTGCTATGCCAGGAGTCCCGGGTTGGATTACCGGCTGGGGATGGGAATTTTTCTCTAGCCAAGATTATTCCCTATCCTACCCAGAGTCTGGAGGTATGAATGAGTGTGTGATCTAATGATTAAAACCCAAAGTGCAAGAAACCAAACGAATACGAGTTAACACCATTACCCTAGGCAATACGTTCCAACGGAATGGCTGTCGATAAGACCAATGTAGTTAAAGGCGGGGTATAAATGGAACTTCAAAAAACTTCGAACAATTAATAACGCATACCTTAGAAATGGCTTGTGCCACAAAAAAGTTATTTGAAATAAATTGTGTGTATTGTGTTTTCGTCTATCGCTTTACGATTACCAGGTATACATGATTATCAAAATTCCTTCTGAATGAAGAGGAATTCATAGGCTATTCTCAGAAAATTCAAGATATACATTTTATTTTTCATTACATACTTATCTTTAATATATGATATTCTAATCAAAATTGGTAGAGCCATTTTTTAAAGAAACAATATTTTCGAAAAATGTTCCATGTAAAGGGTAGTTCGGATGGGGGATTTTCTTGAAAATCTTCGTGTCGCATCTTTGGAAGGTACTGAACCTAAATATCGAACATGGTATTTATCCGATTTTTCGTTTTTGAGTTATATTGCTCTCTCTCACACACACAAACCTTTTTCTAAAATACATTTTTTTGTATTCAGGGGTCCTCAAAACATGTATAGAATTTTTGGGTGGAATGCAATACTTCCTCTACTTTCTATACGTAATAGAGAAAGTAATAAAGGAAACTTTTCTATGTAAAGGATACTTTGGGGTAGGGGAATTTTTTTGAAAACGTCATGCCGCAACTTTGGAGGACATTATAGAACTTAAATACTAAGATACACACTCGCGCGCGCGGACCTTTTTCTAAAAATTCCTTCTTTGTGTTCAGGGGTTTGGAAACATGTATTTCCGGTGAAATCTCGGTAACGAATTTTTCAATGGAACAGAAGGCTTCCTCTATTTACTGTAAGGACGTAGCAGAGAAAGTGAAAAGTGGATCTAGTGCCATGAAGTTTTACTGATCAGAGGAACCATTTACGAATTCCGACATTTCAAAATTTACCTTGTATTTCAATAAATGGATCTCCAATGCTCTGCTTCGATACCAAAAGTTTGCAGTAAGTTGGCTCAAATATCAGCAAGCACAGTCCCCTTGACAAACCAAACTATCACAGTTTCAGGAGCAGTCTCATTCATCTCAGTTAAACTCTGTAGTTAAAATGACAAGTGTACAGTATGATTTTGTAAATTTGCTTTCTCTGTGTTGCGGTTAAAGCTACACAGAAATATATATTAAGAAAGTAATCATCAATTATATCTAGAAGGATTAGGATTCAATGGAGGGGTGTGTAGCACATCGACCTACATAGATCTTTTGTACCTATGCGCCCCGCCCCCGGGAGGGAGGGATGAGGTGAGAGGAGACAGAGGGCGGTCGGATCAGGGGGCACGATAGGTAGAGGGCAGAGTCCCTACCATTTACAGATTTAAACTCTCCGTATGGGCACTTATGCAGCCGGCTTCCCTCCCCCACCCCTCGCCCTCATTCCGGAGGACGACCAATTATATGTGACTAAATAATAGACATTTATACAGGACAGTAGTGCTGCAATACAGTTGCTTTTCAGATATTTGCTAACTCACTAAGACCACCCCATAGTGGTAAAAGCTCATATCCCTCACCGTTTTCACATACGGTAAAACAGATAAAAGCTTGTCGCGGTAATCTGTTCGTGTTATCTTATTTGCTGAGCGCCTGTTATTGTTTTATTATTTTTTAAAATTTGGGTTCTTTGTCCTCCGGCTAGCTATTATTACTCAATCGAGCAAATATCTCTAAGCAGGGCGTGTAAACGGAAAGGAGTTGTTACTAAAAGATAACACTAATAAAAGAATTTATTGCCGTCACACTTAATTAATAGTTCACATCTGTAATCTTTATACACGCATGACTGAAACTGTTATATTTCCGAATTTCACATTTTGTAACTAACTTTACGACGCGAGAGATTCATCCAAACTGTATTACATTCACCTCACGAGAGATTCCTCAAGGCTGCGCGACGTGTATCTCGTGAATGGTTCTGTAGAACTGCGTGATGTGTACCTTGCGAGAGATTTCTTAGAACTGCGTGATGTGTACCTCGTGAATGCTTTCTTAGAACTGCGCGATACTTGCTTTTGGCTCAAGAATTTATACTCCCTGCCCCCGATATGCCTAAACCTTATAATAGAGCTGCTATTGGTTACTAAATCGCGCCAACTTAGCGTCTGTTTTGTCAGCCAATCATAATTACTAAAATATATGCTCTAGGGAAGATATTCCCTCCATTTCTAAAGAAAGGCACGCTACCCTGACCTCATTTGTTTGTCTCTTCTAAGTGATAAACAACTCACCCCATCGCTTCATTGTTACCCACTCCTATTGTCAGTTTCAGTGAGGCCGTGTAAACTTATTTCCTAACAATGCTTATAGCTAACAAACATCTAAAATCATTGTCATACAATAATGTTAGTTTACACTACAATCACTATGGCATTGACAGTCTTGTGATATAAAATCCTGCCTCAAGCGTCTAACTCTTTTATTATCATTGAAATTAGCTTTATAGCCCCACGCAAGCCTAGGGATCTACCCTTTAAAGCCACATAGCGGGAAAATGGTGTATCCGCCAGTTTTGTCACTTAAAAAATATGTTTTGTCTCCCTATCATCCTTGAAACGTTGTAAGCCAATTTTCTTTAATCCATCCTAATTACAAAGATAGAAGAATTGTGTGTATGTGTGTGTATGTGTGTGTGTGTGTGTGGTGATCCCAGAAGCCCTCAACTGATTTTGATAATTCTTTTACCACTGGAAAGCTCCAATTTTTCTGAGGATATGACTTATAAAACACCTTCTAATTTCAATTCATAAGTCCTAAAAGGCTAAAAAGGATTTACAAAGCCTTCATTGAGAGTACCATGGAGTACCAAATAATTGATGCGTGTAGAAAGAACGCTCCATAGGGAATGCGCGCAGAAACAAAAGCCGATTACACTTTATTCTAAGAAATACACATAACGGTTATGGTGTAGGTAATACATTACCAAACATAAGACAGAGCTTAAAAAGCGTCGATCATGTTCATAACGTACGAATCGTACGTTATATTTGTTTCTTTAATTGCCATTTATCAAATACTCAAGAGTGTGTGATGAAACAGTGTCAAAACCTCTGAATAACCTTTATTCTAATTCTATAGATGTATGCACTGAAGTTTTTATAAGGTCAAAGGTTATAACCCTCATTAAGATAGTTTTGCTTTATTTCCTTTATACTAATGTTGCAATTGGTTCGTTAGCTGGGCATGCTGCATAAATGTATAAAGTGCGATAATTAAATAACATTAGAAATCAGTAAAGCGATATTTTATAATTAACAACTAAGATATTATTTTTCTCACTGGTGCAGATTATGTGCCTTTTCCAAAGAGATTACCTTGATGACCTGGGAATGTTGAATCTTTATGTTCATCAGCTTCACTTCTATTTCGTTGTATATATCAACGATTTCACTATGTGAAAATTATGTAGCCTTTTGTTATTAAAGAACCGTATGACCAAATAGAAGGTAAAAAGATTTAAAGTATTACTTGTCGTTGTTTTAAACATTACCTGGCCGTTTCCACCGAGGTTTCTTCCACCGCAAAGCTTACTTATAGACTATGCAGCATTTTCCGAACTTGTTTTTTAAGATCCATTTATACCCGGCGTTTAACTACATTGGTCTTATCGGCACCTTTCCTTTGGAACTTATTGCCTATTGCCAATGGTGTTAACTCATATTCTCTTGTCGTTGGTTTTCTTGCACATTTTGGGTTTTAATCATTAGATTACACACACATTCATACTCTCATTACACTTCCAGACGCCGGGGAGCATAGGGAATAATCTTGGCTAGAGAAATATTCCCACCCTTACAGCCGGGAATCGAATCCGGGACCCTCGCACAGTAGGCAGGTGCTCTACCAACCGAGACTCGGGAGGAGGTTAAGGAAGTCAAAGGTTGCGCCAATGTTTCACATTATGTTCGATGAATATCAGAGGATTCCTCATCCGTTATTAGGGATAGCTGGGATTTGCGAAATACAATTATAAGAGGTAAAGGTGAGGATTAAACATATAAATAGTCTAGAACGTTGTACAGGGTTGTTAATATAACTAGTGGCCGGCAGAGCGTAATAAGCTACGCGGAGGCTCCGAACAGGCGGGCATACAAGTTTACTGAACGCATTACTGAAAATAACAACAATAGTGGAATTCTAACCTGTATTATAAGCGATCTTGAAAATATTGTCTCTCAGCAGGAACACAATGATGACATCTGCATATGAAATTCTGCTTCACTTCCATTAGCCGCCGAGACGTGATTGCAGCAATTTGTTGTGTGGTATTTGCTTTTAGATCCTCAGTTATATGGGAGTTGTTCCGATACACCTTCTTCTATAAGTTTTCCCATAAATAAAAGCAACAAGGCGTCACATTTTTTGAAATCACTCTTGACGATGTGAGATACTGAAGAGACATTTTACAGCCTATCTTTGAACAACTGACAGACAAAATGTCAGCAGTCATCCTTTCCGTAGGACTCAACTGCTGCATACACCGCTTACGAAACATATAATTTTGTTGCAGAGATTTTTGAGGACAGAATTATTATCAGTACAGCGTTGTGGCCCACTCGTAACCCTGATTTGACAGCTTGTTATTTTTATTTATGGGGAAAGTTGAAGAACAATGTTGAAGCCGAAATTATGAAGTCAATAATTATCATAATAATCTGAGAAGGATAGTGATATAAAATAAATAATAAAATATTTAATTTCAGTGTATGTATAAAAAGGAGAAGCATTGTGAAAATTGTTGACTGTTAAAAGCGCAGAAAGACCAGACAGGCACAGTTTAGCTAATTAAGGACCAGCCCCAGGTATAAAGGGTAAAATAGCTGAAGCCAGTTTCTTTTGGAATTAGTGGGTGCAGTTGCACTGACCGGGATGTGAAGGTCATTAGAGGCTTCATGACGCTAAGTTTGAGGAGAGTTTTGAGGGGAGAGAGGGGAAGTTAGGAGTTTTTCCTCTTTGTAGCGCGGTGGTGAAATTCATTCTGTCATGAGCCATTGGTGAGAGCGGGACGACATTCTCGTCGAGTTGTGAACATTGGCGGCGAACATGCAAGAGGGTAGAACGTTCAGCTGTAGTTAATAATCTTCGGTCTTGGTAAAGACACAGTAGCATCGTATGCATTTAAAAGTGATCTGCAAACTTTAAGTTTTATTTTAAATGGTGAAAATAAAAGTGTTACAAGAAAGCGTTTGTGTTTCTCTGTACACATCCATGCATACTCAGAGATTAAGATCTCATATTCGAGCAGCCGTGGCAAAATAAAAAAAAATAGGAGGAGAAACGCAGCAATCGTGAGGCAAAGGTAGTGCTTCATTGTTGGAGGACGTAGCGTGGCTGCGTCAATGTGTACCGAACAACCTCCATAAAACTGAGGATCTAAAAGCAAATATCACACAACGAATTGATGCAAGGAGCTGAGGAGCTAATGAAAGTGAATGGGAATTTCATACGCAGATTCGTCGGTGTATTCCTGCTGAGCGACAACATTTTCAACTTCGCTTATAACACGGGTTAGTGTTATATTATTATTATTATTATTATTATTATTATTATTATTATTATTATTATTATTATTACCACCACCACCACTGCTACTACTACTACTACTACTACTACTACTACTACTACTACTAATGCGTTCAAAACATTTTACGCCCGTCAATTCGGAGTCTCTCGCGGTAACCTACCTACCGCGCCCTGGCAGTCATTCGGCCGGCCACTAGTAAAAACAACCCTGTACAATAATTTCACAAAGAAAGGAGAGGTAACTGAAATTAATTAATTCTCATTGAAGTATAGAAAGCTAACCCAGCAACATCGGGTAAGCCAAACAGTTCACATAAAAGTACAGTTCCATATTATTATATGCTTTGGTCCACTACAGTTTATGATGTAAACAGACGTAAGTTCTATACAAAAACGTAGGCGCCCAAGACGGCGAGATACTCATAAAATATGCCCTAGATGCTAAAAGAAACTATAAAGTAAAAGCAAAGGAGTGGATATACAGAAAGTTGTATACCAGAGAGGAAAGAAATGGAGAAAAACTCTGACGCGATCACTGACAATTTCACATATATACGTTATATATTATAAAGTGCTTCTTCTATACATGCTACTTATTCACGATACGTTTTTGCTTAGGAATGATTTCAAATTAGCCAATAATTGCTCAGATGCGTAAAACGCTAAAACAGCATTCAATTGTTTAGTTCGTAACGGTATGGGCTCGAAAGCTTTCAAACTTGTCCGTCAGACGACGAACTTGGGAGTAGTTTGCAATATGGAATATTTCGAAAGGGCTAATGCTAAGAATAAATTTCTTTAATGTAAATTGTATTAAACTAGCTTTAAATTTTTTCTGTAGTAAGTTTTTGCTTATGTCTTATTATTTTCTAGTTACCTATAGAAATTTATAAGGTGGGTCCCATTTAAGTTGACACTAAATATCTCCAAAACTAAGCGTTGTAGAAAGAAATGTTTTGTATAAAAGTTGCTTGATAATATGGGGGAAATTAAATAACATTACTCAAGTTTTATTTGGAGGATGTTGTGATGGACATTTTAGGGTCCATTTAAATGACCCTAATTGTAGCTTCCCACTTAAAAAAATGTAATGACCCTAAAATGACCAACCTAACGTCCTCCAAACAAAATACGACTAATCGCACTTACCTTCCCCCATAATATCAAGGAGCTTTTAATAAATACATTTCTTTCTACAACGCTTAGTTTTGGAGATACTGTACAGTCTCAACTTAAATGGTCCACCCTATATATCCACCAAGTTCAATCAGCACGAAAACTGCAAAATTTATTGTATTAGTCAAATAAATACCTTAAACTTGTGGTAGGTATTTTTATTAACATCGTTAAAGCCATTTTGAGAGAATAAAAATAAGAAACATTTTCCAGCGAAAGAATACTTTGGGGTTGGGAGATCTTCTTGAAAATCTTCGAGTTGTATTCTTGGAAGATGCTGAAGTTAAATACAAGGTTTTTTATATATGCAGCATTTCGTCTTTGAGTTACACATACACACATACATACGGATATTTTTCTGAAATGCCCTTTTTGGACTCAGAGCACATCAAAATTTCTATATTCGATATAGAATTTTTGAGTGGAATACAATACCTCCTCTAACTTCTACAAATAGATACCAAAGAAATCAAAACGTAGCTGTTACGTCTCACGGAAGGTTTAAATATGCTCCACCGTAAGTTTTCACTTCAAACCGCAGTATATTCCAAACAACCCCTGCCTGAAATTCTCACCAGTATCATAATGTTGCTCTAAGTCTTGCGTTGTTTCCAATAGCAGCACTATAAATATTGTTTTTGCCATTCGTTGCTCATTAATTTATTCATCTGTTAATGGCTACAGTATATGTTTCATTAATAAAGATGAATAAATTTCAACGTGTAATTGCATGAATCTTCTAGTTCATTTGCCTGTGGTATTTCTACAAACACAGGATTAGCTAATGACACAATCAACTTGTATTACCATTTCAATTAAATTCTAGAGTTTATGTGGGAAACAATAAACACATTAATAATTTCCACTGTAACCTGCATTATCGGTAACAAGGTGTTTACGATCGCTCGTTTATGCTCCATCGCATTTGTGGGAGTAAAAAACTTAACCGCATAATTGAATCAGACTTGAAAAAATCATTACCATGGACGGGACAATAACCACGTATATTTAACTAAAATATACTAAAAATATCTTTAGCTATAATATACGAAACTATTATATAACTATCAATAAACTATTTAATTAAAAATAATATTTTTAGTATATTATTTACATGCTAATGCTGTAACGTTTATCTAACATCTTCGGATATTAGTAGAGCATTTTAAAAGAACGCACGTCTACGACAATGCATTGGTTTTCACAGGCAACCAAACACATGAAGCGAAATAAAAAGAATCTGATGTGATACATTCACATGACTTTCTCTACCCTCTATCTTTATTAGTGGGTATACACATTATTCTTACTAAAGCTTATTTTCTATCCCGCATTAAAAATGAAGCTTTCCAAAAATATTTACAATACACATTTCGTTATAGATACAAACAGAACAGAGATAGTCAAATGTTTAAGAACTGGACGCTATATGCTGGTCTTAAGGTTCCATACTTTTCCATCCAGTCGCAATAAACAACTGAAAATCGATGAGACTAAAATAGTGATAAGTATTGAACAATTCGAACCTTTAATAACGGATATCTCAGAAACGGCTTATGCCACAGAAAAGCTTATTTTAAGTAAATTGTGTGTTTTAAAGAGATCTATATTTTTGTATGGTACATTTTTGTCTATCTCTTAACGTCTACCAGTTATACAAGATTATACAAAATTCCTTCCGAATAAAGAGGACTTTACAGGCTATAACCAGAAAATTCAAGCTTTAAATTTTATTTGTTATGTAAATATCTTTAATATACTATATTTTAATCAAAGTCCTTAGAGCCATTTTTTGAAAAATAAAAATTTTCGAAAAAAGTTCCATGTGAAGGGTAGGAGATTTTCTTGAAAATCTTCGTGCCACATCTTTGGAAGGTACTGTACCAAAATATTAAGTGTGGTATTTATCCGACTTTTCGTTTTTCAAGTATGCTGTTCACAGAACATACACACACGCACCTTTTTCCAAACATGCTTTTTGGGGGAGGGGGAATTCAGGGGGCCTGAACACATGTAGTTTCGGTGAAATTTCGGTATCGAAGTTTTGGGTGGAATGCAATACCTTCTCTACATACTAGTACGTGGTAGACAGAGTACAAATCTGATGTGTTACGTTCACACGACTTTCTCTATCCTCTATATCTTATTAGTGGGTATGCTACTTATTTTTACGAAAGTTTATCTTCCTATCTGTTTCATTTTAACCAGGTAAGGGTTTTCGGAAATAGCTGCATTACACATTTCGTTATAGACATAAAAGGAACATCGGTATTCAACTATTTTAGAACTGGACGCTATACGCTGGATCTAAAATTCACTTTCCAAATCCTCGCAAGAAACAATCGAAAATCTACAGCACTTGAAATGAATGGCTAAGTTATAGCATTTCGAACCATTAATAACGGATATCTCGGAAATGGTTGATGCCATAAATGAAATAAATTGTGTGTCTTAAAGAGTTATACAATATTATGCAAAATTCGTTTCGAATGAAGTGGACTTCAAAGGCATTCCCAGAAAATTCAAGATATATATTTTATTAGTCATGTAAATATCCTGAATTATTAATATTTTAATCAAAATCATTAAAGTAATTTTTTAGAAAATCAAAGATTTCGAAAAACTCTTCCATGTAAAGGGGTATCTTGGTATGGGGGGATTTACTTGAAAATCTTCGTGAGGTATAATTGGAATGCACTGAACCTAAATAGCAAGTTTGGTGTTTATCCGACTTTTCGGTTTTGAGCTATACTGCTCATAGTCATATATACTCAGGTACATACACGGACCTTCCTCTAGAAATGCTTTTTTTTTATAAAGCAGCCTCAAAACGTGTATTTCCGTTGAAATCTCCTGTATCAAATTTTTGGTTGGAATGCAATACCTTCTCTGACTACTATGTACGTGGTAGAGAAAGTAATAAGGATAAAACTGTTGTTCGCATCGGCATAAGATATGAACAATCTTAACTCCTGTAATTCACTGTACTTAACATTTGAAGTATGCAATAAGTTGCACAAATCAAGGTTTAAGGGAGGGCTAATTACAAATGAACGAGAGTTGAATGTTAAAGTAATTTTTACTTTTTCTACTAAATCGATCTATAGTATTTTCATCTCAAATAAATAGATCTATCGAATGAATACATAATTTTCCCCCTGCAGAATATACTTATAATGAATTAAATTTAATTACTTATAATTCTCAATAATCTCTCTTCTAATGTGGTAGAATAGTGGAATGGATTTAAGTTCCATAAATAAAGATAAAACTTGTTTAGAACTTTATGGCCACATATGCAACGTATTTTTTTGGGTGGAATACAATACTTCCCCTACTTACTATACGTAGTAGAGAAAGTAAAAAATTCCAGTTGTAAAAGTAACACAATTTTCTCTATCCTCTATAATTTATTTTCATATCTGTCCTGCAAATTAATCGCAAGAACCCTGTTTTCTATTACTTACTGTTAATATAAATGTTTACCGAAATGCTTCAATACATATTTTGTTGTAACTATCATGCAGGGCATTAACACTCAAAATACCCTTTGCATGGCCTGATGAGAAATAAAAAACGAAAGTTACGTTTCAGAGGTGTAAAGCTAAAATATTCGATCTTTTCAAGCAACAACAAATATCTCGTAAACGTAATACACACACAAAAGTGTGCATTTTAAGAAATTCTATCTTTTTACTTTCTCCACCGCGTACATAGTAGGTAGAGAAAGTATTGCATTCCGCCCAAAAATTCGATACCGAGATTTCACCGGAAATGCATGTTTAGAGGTCCCGATTCCAAAAAAAGCTTATTTAGAAAACGGTCTGTGTGTGTGTCTGTCTGTCTATGTGCCTGTGAACAGAATAACTAGAAAACGAAAGGTCGGATGAGTATCAAACTTGATATATAAAATTGTAAGCTTCCACGCCCCGTTGTCCATAATAACTTTATTGTCTTCCGGTGAAGGCCGCGTTACGTTTGGTAAAATTGCCGACGTTTCGTTCTTCATGTTGAGAGCTTATCGTCGGCTTACTTTTAAAACCTCGTATGTCCCTTTCAGACAGTTTTACATGATGCTAAAAAAAACTATTTAACATCTCTGTAAAACCGCTTTTGTTAGTAAAATTCTTGTGAAACGTCTTCGAACATTACAATTTACTAATTTGATGCAACATTCCGAATGTTTAAATATTATTAACATTTTTACGAAACTTACAAAGTTTTGTTAATCAAATATTGGAATGACTAAGACTTACGGGGTTTTATTGAGATTTTCTTAGACTTATGAGTTTTAATTAATAAATTTCCCGTATATACCTTTCAACTTACAGGCTTTCAGAGATTTTACGAGATTTACATTATTTTATTAATGAATTCCTGGAAGTAATTATTAACTTACAATGTTTTGAGTCCGATATTTAATCAATTCAGACTTGGTTTGGTATTAACATCAGAAAAAGGATACAAATAATTGTGTTTTAACCCTGTTTTCGTGTAACTTTTCTAAATAAACTTGCTAAAGTCTATTCATAAAATGAATGGAAGCCTTTTGAAACCAGTGGCTCAGTACCTGCAAGTCAATAAACGTGTCTTTCTAAGGGGAACACTGTACAGACCAGCAACTATCATCTCAGAAGATTTTTTTACTACCACTTTTTCTTCTGTTGTACAGGTCCTTCCACTCATCTGAGAGGAAAAATATAATTATAAGCGTTTATTTAAAATTTACGTTTTTTCGAGATTTATACTTTATTTAGATTATTTACCTTTGAAATCAACTTTGAACCGCGCTGTCATGCAGGGGCATTACTTCAAGCAAGACATGTCTTGTCCCCTTTCTTGATGCCTGGACGAATAGAAGAATATGTCTTCAATGAACTGTAATCCTTGAAGAAGTTATGGCTTAGGTAATATACTTCGTATGGTTTAGTTTTCAGTCTTGCTGTCTTAAACACTGCAACATAGCTTGCAGCTTTATATGTCCTGATATTTTAATTTCCTCTCTATGCAAAATGCACTGAATCGCATTCCATTTATGTGTGGCCTTTTGACAAATAGTTTTGAATTATAAAAACGTTCATCTCGTTAGCCAAATGAAGTAGCGCGTTTGCTAGTGTCACATTTCTATTCTGATAGCCACGACCATCACTGTAAAATATTATTTCATCTTCATGTTACACCTAACATGTTTAGAGACGAAATCGCACAGAATTGTAGCAAATTCATTAGCACTGAGCCCTCCTTCGTCCTCGTGCCACACATAGCAATCTCGTAGTTCCCATTATCTTACTTGTTCTTTAATACCATACTCCCATTTACTTCCAGATTTCTGGTCCTCCCTATATGCTTTACCATGTATTCTCTTCATTTTATTTTCCTCTGACGCCCACGTAGGTTCTCGTACTAAATTTCTTTTGTGCTTTCTTCCTCTAGTATGAATGTCATTGTTCATGTTTTCTGTGATATCACTCATATCAAAGCAGTATCACTTTGTATAAATTGACAATTGTTGTCATGGAATCTATTTCAGGTTCACCTCCCAATTAATGCAACTAGACTGCCTAATTCATCGACAAATAGTTCCCCTTAAGGGGTCTCATCTGAATCTAGGTTTAGAGAATTTAAATTTATTTTATTTCCTCCTAAAGGTGACAGTTCTAAAATGTATAATGCTCGTCTTCAGTTACACACCTGACTCAACATCACTCCTTTTCTCTATCAGAATTTCTCCAGTATTAAGACATTTCTCATTCCATTCCATACCTAGAAAGGTATGCTTTTCACCTGTATTTTTATTTGAATCCAAACCATGAAGCTCCTTTTTCAGCATCTAAATCATTAATAATACATTCGATTTTATTTTTTTGCACAACGTTTGAGGAAAATTTAAATTCATTTTCTTTATCTTCAATTCTCGGATAGTTTCTGTAGATAATTTTGTCTATGTTCTCTAGCCAACGCTACTTGTATTTTCAAAACGTGCAACATTTTCTGAGTTCTGGAACTCATTTTCTGTAAAAAAATGAAGAAGGGACAATGCAACGGTAAGTAATAGACAACAAATTTTTGCTTTAAGTAACTATATTAATAGTATTCCCATTTGAAGACTGCTTCCTACTGTTTAAAACCAGGGATCGAAACGGAAACCGTTACCAGAGAACGCTAATCTAACTGACTGAACGATAATTTTGGCAAAACGGAAAGCTAATAAAACCTCAAATTTAGCCAAATTAACCTATCATATTATTTCACACTCATTATTTGCATATATTAGTTTAAATCCTGTCAAAATGTTTGCCTATTAAAATTTAAAATTCAGACATATTTAAAGTTGCAGTATACTTACCTGGGGAGTTTGTGAGAGCTTAGTACAAAACTACGCTGGCTTTCTTCATTCTTTCTTTTTATTAACATCATTATGTAAGACTTAACAATCATTAAGTAAATAAATGAATTTTATGTTTTTCCTAGAAACGTTTGATAACTTACATGCAAACTGGAATATGAAGGTAACTCCATAAAATAGTAATCAAATTCGAAATACGAAAAAGTTAGTTTGCTCGTTTCCGCACTACGTTATAAAATCAGTGTAAAGTGAAATAATGATGATTTAGCTTATCAATAATAGAGGCTGTGAAACAACATTTTTCGTGTAAGAAAAGGTACTACAATTATACCACCTATGTAGGAATGTTGTACCCAAATTGCAACCGGAGATTGTAGGGGTACTTGCTGCTACAAAATTTTCCACATTTGTTACTGATACGTCGTTTCTTGTTTCCATTGATTTTTACTTTCTCTACTACGTATAGTAAGTAGGGGAAGTATTGTATTCCACCCAAAAATTCCATACCGAGATTTCACCGAAAATACATGTTTTTAGACCCCCTGAATCCAAAAAAAGTATTTTTGGAAACATGTCCGTGCGTGTGTCTGTGTGTCTGTGTGTGTCTGTGTGTGTCTGTGTGTGTGTCTGTCTGTGAACAGCATAACTCAGAAACGAACAGTCGGATAAACACCAAACTTGGTATTTAGGTTCAGTATCTTCCAGAGATGCGACACGAAGGTTTTCAAGAAAATCCCCCTACCCCAGATTACCCTTTACATGGAACATTTTTCGAAAATTTTAATTTTCTCAAAAACGGTTCTAACGATTTTAATTAAAATATCATATGTTTAAGATATTCTCATGAGAAATGAAATGCATATCTTGAATTTTCTGGGAATGTCTCCAAAAGTATTCTTCATTGTGAACGACTTTTGCATAACTGATAAACCATAAGAGATAGACAAACTTTTACTACTCAAAAAATGTAGATGGCTTTAAAATACACAATTTATGTCATATACATTTTTTGTTGTTGAGTGAACCATTTTCGAGATATTGCTTGTTATTCCCTTAAATTTTTCAATACTTATTTTCTCAAATGGGAATTCGTTATTCATTTTTTGTCTTGGATATGCAAAGAGTATTAATCTGTGGGAAAGGGAATGGTGCTGCACCTAGCAACCAGCTATTAAGAGATATGTATGTGCTTGAAGGCTACTGTATTTCTATATTGCCCTTGTAAATATATATTCCTCTTACATCTACAAGAAAATTAGCAATAAGATAGAGTCTTCAAATGTTTATCTCGATTAACATGAAGTAGATGGAGAATAAGCGTTTGTAAAAATAGTTTGTACAAGAGTAGAGAAAGTCATGTGAGTGTAACACATCAGATTTTTTTATGCACATTATTCCATTACATACTAAAACGGACCGAAATAGTACAAATTTTCCTTACAAGAGGGAACGGAAGACATTCAAAGTGTTAAGAAACAGAACAGGATTTCGCTTTGCTCTCCTCCACTTCGAGCCCTGATTGAAACTCCTACCTTCTCATTCTACGAAGTCCTAATTTACCTTAACTTGTTATAATACGAGTACTTACTATTAAAATGTCGGAATTCTTGATGTACTGATATGAAATACCACGTCACAAACCACTCACTATAAGAATCACCTCACAGAATAAAGTTTCCACACAAAATAATCAACTATTGCCACAGTAAGATAAGAGTACGCAAACAACAGGGTAATTCGGCATTGTTTAGAATGACCGCCAGTTGGAAAAATTCTTTGTTTCTAAACCAGATCAACTGTATAATAAAACAGCACCTCTCATTGGACAAAAAGGGACACGAGAACACAAATACATCACTCATTATTATTGGTTTATTTATAGGCTACAATCATCTCTCTGACACTTGGGTTATAAGAAAGAAAACAAAATTGCCATTCTTATTGCAATGTACTGGATTTACAGGGTTAAAAGCAATAATTTTCTTAATAAAAACTTGTAAGTTTGAATTCAAAAAGAAGTTAAGACTTAAGAGTTTTTAAGGTAACAATGTTCGTTCATAAAACCTCGTAAGTCCTTCTTCCAGAACAAAATGGAGACTTACGAGTTTTTAAGATATCATTTAAAGGTTTAGAAAAATACGAGGTTTAAGTTTTATTAAATATCGGCCTTAATAGCGTTCAGACTTGCGAGGTTTTAAAGGATGATAGAGCATAAAAAATTCTAATGAAAACACAAAAAATCTCAAGAAGGACCAAAATCAGACTTACGAGGTTTTAGAAGTAAGCCGACGTTATTCTGGCCACTACCACATGTTGCTTGCGCTCATATTTATAGTGCAAAGTGCGGTTCTTCCTGCTGTGCTCTTGATTGGTGGTAGCTTGCCACTAATTTTGTGTTCAGTGAGCAGTGTTTTCCATGCTGCATTAAGGGGTCTTCCACCTCCCCTATTCAATAAACTGTTATATTTAAAAGTTTCTACAGTTTTTCGTGCTATTCTGTGCGAGAAGCGGTCACATACAGCTAAGATCTCAATATTGTTGTCAAAGTCGATATGGCGGCCTGTTTTATAAACATGTTCAGCCAATGCTGATGTTCAGGATGTCCGTGTTTTAGGAATCTGATACATTCGTTGCGTCGAGTTAATACTGACCTTCCTGTCTGGCCTATATGTGATTCGACGCAATCACATGTGATTTTGTATACACCTGAGTTTAGGAGTGGCGAAATGTTATATTATGTTATAAATGTTATATATAGAATTTTGAAATTCTATTGGTTACTCCATCTACTTAGAGAATAAAGGCTCAAATATCATTTCTTTTATGTACTTCGCTATTTCCTTTTTCCTCATTTTTATTCTTGTTCTTTTTATTTTGGGAGGTGGTGATTAATTTATTCGAATAACCATTGGCCTGAAGAACCCTGTTTATGGTTTTATTTCTTTGTTTAGTAATTCTGTGTTGCACATTTGTTGAGCTCGCTGATACAAGGTGTTCGCCATTGCCCTAAAACTGACGGTGGATGGTATGATGTGCCTGGTGTATGTCTCTCAGTATGGATTGGCTTACGATAAACGGAATAATTTAAGTTCTTAATTTCATCCCGTTCAACAAGAACGTCCAAAAAAGGAAGTATGCCTTCCTTTTCTAACTCAGACGTAATGTAGATTATTCAAGTGTTGCAAAAAATAAGCAACTGTGTTAATCCATATAGGTATGTAGCCCAAATCCAACAATATCTATTTAGAAGTACAAACTCTATTCCTCTAGAAACATACAACATTTAATGAGAATACACACAATAGAGCAACAAAGCTACTTCAGGACATAAATACTTTCAAATATATACAGTGTTATTCATAAAGTAACTTCCCATTATTTAAAGAAAGTGCGAACGAAGTTGCAGAATTTGTTTTACAGTACTTTGAAAATACGCACTCTAATTTATTTTTTCAGATTGTTTCTAGCCACATTGAGACACTTGTAGCGTTTGACGAGCTTTGAGATTCCGCAATCGTAGAAAATCTGCCGCCTGTGACTGAAGCCAACCTACGACGCTGGTTTTCAACTCTTTGTCAAACAAAACTTCAATCAATGCAGTGGGGTCATAATCACCGAAAAAAAAACCAAACCCACAAAATGTCGTCAAATACTTTCCACCAGGAAACTCATGGCAGCTGGGACAGAAGATGAATTTTGCTAGTTCTTGGAGAAAATGCCACAATGAACGCTGAAAGATATAGTAACACGCTAACAAACTTGAAAAAGGCCATTCAAAACAAACGAAGTGGCATGGTAAGGCAGTAGCTTGGCTCAAAGCGCTTTTACGCTCTTTTGTATTCGTAAATCATTGCATGAAGACCTGTTATTAATAAAAACCAGCATTAATAATTTCATCAGTTGCATCTAGTTTAGAATAAAATGCAAAATCTAAATATGCATGCATTTTATAAAGAAATCTATAACTATTTTAAATGTATTATTATAATATTGCAAGCATATATTATTATTATTAATAATAATAATAATAATAATAATAATAGCAAATGGTTATGATCATGAAGTTCTTGGGAGGTTTTTTCAGTAGAGGCCTCTTTTCCCTTCCTCTTTAGTTTAAAGTGAAACGTAAGCTTTATTTCTGTTTTAACTTCTTATGTGTAATAATAACTATGGGCGGGGGCTATAAAAACTCTAAATAGTCAAGTGTTAACCGGTTAACATTATCGTTAAAATGTATGCTTTGATTATAGCTAATACTGAACTAACCTTTATCACTAACCTTTCAAGTCATTGGGAATCAGTCTTCCTGCTTCACATCTTACAGTTACCATGTTTGAAGAGGTTAATTCTTCCACACCATGTTCGCATCCTATATCAGATCTTATTTCTCTTCCCCTCAAAATCTGCTGTATCTTCACGTCACGTATTCTGTTTCCAGAATCTTCATTTCTTCTTCTTTCTGTCTCTCTTAACTTCCTTAACGGGGGAAGAATATTCACCACATTCACTCATTGTGTCCATTGTACTTCTGTCATTAATGCTATTTTACTTCGCGCCAACCTTTACTGTAATTATCAGTGCTGCCACACAAGAAAGTGTGCATATCTTTTATTTGCCGCAGATATCGGGTTAGCTGTAGATACCGTATTTTGGGAAAGCAATCGCTTTTCGAACATTTCTGAGTACAATACATATAGGAATATGAGAAAAACACTATAACCGTTGGAAAGGCAGCTACTTAAACTATACGAAACAATATATATCTCAATTTTTTCAAAAACTTGAGATATCGGCTTTTGAAAAAATGCTCCTCAATTATCTTTAAGCGCAACTTACACTGCTGCTACCGCTTTTAACTTAAAGGAATTATCGACACGTTTGATAATTGGTTGAAATCCGTACAGAATTATAGGCTATTTATGTGAAGAGCCTACTAAAACTGTACGACTTTCATATGAACAGCAGTATACCCTTAATACCTTTAAAATCTGTGATGATTTTATGACATGCTTAACGTGTTATATGTGAATGTTTAATGAACATTTGTCGTCCGCATGTTGAACATTTGGTTGAAATGTTATAAATTTAAAAGTAGAGTATATAGAAGGCCTTCTAAGGGTTATGGTTTTTAGAACTGCTTTCCAAAATAAGCGCAACATTATTAAATATACCTACATTCAACACTACCGTGTTGATTGTGATGTTATCATATTATAATTATAGTGAGTCATTACATTTTAATTTCCATCACATCTGCGCTAGCTGCTATCTAAGAAGCGCTTTCGGGAGACGTGTTTCTCCCATCTTCAGCATTAAGTCGACCAGCTTCTCATTCACTACCCTGACTCCCAAGAAATACTTCAGTAGATGATTGTTCTGTCCTCTGTTGGAGATGTGTTGAAATTACTGCCATCTGTGGTGAAGACTGGGAACCCATCTGTCTTCTTTCTTCTATCTTGAAATTTGATTGGATAAGCTGCATCAAGTAGTCTACAGGCGGTATTTAAAAATTCAAAATATACTGATGTTGAGATGAATGAAATCATTTTCCCAAATTTCCAGTGGTGAAGAAATCTGTATAGGTTTTAATAATTTTATCTCTTGTCCTATTTCATGGTTACAACTCCAAAAGTGGTTGGTCACTGCTGATTTATCTATTAGTTTTAATTTTATACTTCTCTGAAGTTCACTTAAACGAATTTTTAAATCTTTTTGTTCTACCAATATATGCACCTTGGCAATGTTGAATGGAATCTGATGAATATCTGATTTTTTAAAATAATCTGTTGTGTTGGTCAAAGGTGTATTCAACATATTTCTCAAATTATACATATTCTGAGGTGCAAGCTGAATATGAAATTTTCTGAATAATTTTTCAAAATATTTAAATATGATCGTATAGTATGTGAATTTCTTGTATATTACATCCTTTTTATTAGGGTTCTGTAAGGTACTAGTTGTATGTAAAGTATGTTTCTTTTTGTATTTAATATTTAAATTATTAATAAGTTGTGGTTTGAATACATTTTCAATAGCCACATTCTTAATGTATTTTAATTCAGCAACAAAATCTTATTTTTCCAAAGGAAAATTAAACACTCTGAAGACTAAGCTTCAAAACACTGCATGTTGATGTGAAGCAGGCTTATAGAAGTTATTTTTATATAATTATCCACATGAGTAGGTTTTCTATAGATTCCAAAGATTATATTATTATCTTTTATTTTATAAGTAAATCTAGAAAAGGTAATGTATTATTTGTTTTATTTGCATAGTAAATTTGATATATATGTCTTGTTTGTTCAAAATATCCAATGTTGAAATTGTGGAGTGCAATCATATCTTGAATGTAATTCTCTTGTAAATTAAGTGATATTAACCAGTTTTCAACAAAGCTGGAATACTATCTGTGGGTACATTAGTGAATAGTGATGTAACGTCAAAGGACACTAAAAAATCTTCTTTAATAATTTGAGATCCTTAATGTTATTAATTAATTCTATAGAATTCTTGATACTCAGTGATGGAAATTTTTCTAAAGATGTAAGTTCTTTTGTCAACCATTTAGCTAACCCATAGCTATGCGAACCTATATTATTAATGATAGGTCGCATACTATTGTCTTTTTTGTGGGTTTTTGGTAAGCAGTAAATCCTTGGTAGAGTTGGATTCTGCTTTTACTGTAGTTTTTTTATCAGCTAGTATTATGGTTGAATGTGATAGAACCGCATTGCTTCAACCACAAAACGAATGCATCTGAATTTTAAGTAATCGAACATTTATAGCCTTGTTTAATATTGAAATAAATAATGCCCAAACTATATATAAGATTAGTTTTAAATCCACCGATAAACTTCAGGGGGTGTTTCCTGACTAGAAATGGAGCAATGTCCTGAAATGCATAGCTTCCATGGTAGATGGCACTGACGACATTCTCTCATAACTTTCAGTGTGGGTTTCGTGTGTTGCAGATAGTGTGATTTAAGTAACGTAGAAGCACATGGCCCAGTATTCATTCCAGGAACAAGCCAAGATAGTGTTCGTGTATAGCCAAGCAGGTGGTCGAATGGCAGCACAGATGTACCGAACCATGTACCCTGACAGGCAGCACCATCCACCTCACACAACATTTGGAGCCATTTTTCGGCGTTTGGGTCCTTTGAGACAGACGAACATTCAGAGCGGGGTACACCAGATGTGAAGGAACATGTTCTCCGTGATATTGAGAACAACCCTGATACAAGCTCCAGGAAATTGACCCGCCAACATGTGTAAGCCAAAAGACGATTATCTGTATCCTACATACAACTGCTATTATCTCTGTCACATCTAACGTGTGCAAGGATTATCAGCGGCGGATTTTCCTCATGGGAAAGATTCTGTAGCTGGTTTGTGCAACCGACTATCACCATTATGGGATTTCTGTCTTCCGTCCTCTTCACCGATGAAGTGACTTTTAGTAGAGATGGCATCATTGAACTGCATAAATGTCATTATGAGCTACAGAAAATCTTCACGGGATGGTTGAAGCGTTTCAGAATCAGTGTTTGGGCAGGTATTATTGGCGACCGCGTGCTTGGACCGGTTCTTCTTCCACAATGCCTAAACGCAGAAATGTATCTAGACTTCCCGCTAAACACTCTGCCTCCATTGCTGGAGAATGTGCCTTTGGCAATACGACAGACAATGTGACTGCAGCACGATGGAGCGCCAGTTCACTTCCGCATTAAGTGTTCTCCGATACCTCAACATTTTCCCCAAATGTTGGATAGGACGTTGAAGCCCTGTTGCATGGCCTGCTCGATTACTGGACTTAAATCCCCTGGATTGCACTTGTGGGGGCATTTGAAAATCATTGTCTATGGTTAGCCTGTTCCTTATGTTCAGATCCTTCAATAGCGTGTCCACGTTGCCTGTGACAATATTCGGACACAGCCCGGAACATTCGAACGAGTGAGGCAATCCATGATGCAACATGTGATTACGTACATTGCATCTCTGGAGGCCATTTGGAACATCTGTTGTGAAATGGATGGGATTCAGGCTATGTACTGGGTGGCACGGCTCTTTGTTTGACGTCGTTCTTCAATGCCATCTACGGTGGAAACTACCCATTTCCGGACACAAGGTAATATGAAGCTTTGTGCACCATTTCCAGTCAGGAATCACCCCTGAAGTTTGTCGGTGGACTGCAAACTCACCTGTATAAGTATAAATAGCTAGGGTAAAGTGTGTGTGTGTGTGTGTGTTGAGTTTTTCTACCTTACCCCTTTAAATTACACTCCTGTCTTACCCTCCTTCCTGCTTCTCGAATTCTAGAAATGTGCAGTCTATAAGTTTAAAGAATTTGGCTTCCTATGAGCCCTATAGTTATTTCGCAACCTAATGACGAAACAGAAAGGAATTGCTTGACATCAATATTCAATAAATTAATATTACAAATGGAGATTTGAGAATTTTTAGCTTTGAGATCCATCAGATTTTAAATTTTGGGCGTGAAACATTCTATAACTACTGAGGAAAATTAATAATCTTCATAATTGTGAAAAAAATTGTTTGGATAGTTTTTGAGATCACACAGGGCATTGTGCGTTCGATAACTTCTTTTTTTCACGCTAACCCTGTTTAGACTTGAAGAATCCATTGCGACGACCGGCACTCAAACCACTCATCTTCGGCATGGACAGCTAGCTACCAAGAATATTATTTTTCTTCACATATATTTAGCGTATACTATTCCATCTTAACTGGACTTAATAACATGAAAGTAGGTGGGGCTTCGGCAGTGTCAATTCTTCCTACTTAAGTTGTGATGTGTCTGCTACTTCTCTGCTTTAGCTGCGCAGATGGATGCTCCACACATGTTCACCAAAGTCTCCGCGGACATTAGTGATACTACAAGTCCATCACCCATTAGGATTGTCAGAATCTCTCAATCTACGGTATGTGCTAACAAGGGTTGTAAATAACGAAAGAGAAATGTATAACCGATTAATGAAATCTATAAAGAACTGTAAAGAGTTGCAATTAATAAATTCACTCTGATGTGTTTTTGTATAGCAACAGTAATGCTAAGAAAAACATGTACCACAATTTTACAATATGAAAAGGAGGTTTGTAACTCATGTACAAGATAGAATTTTTTCTTTCTTCCTTTTCTTTTTATCTGAAGTTTAACGTTCTCTAACCGGGTGGGTTATATCGGACTATGAATGTATGAAATGGGTGAACGTGAATCTATTTAGGTCTTCACTTCTGACTTAACCCATGTGAAAATCCCCAAGACTCAAGTGGTTCAGAGTCCACGGTAAAAGCAACAGATTTTTTCATTCCATCGCCATATTCATTTCCATCCTATCACTGGCGTATCGGACAATACCCCCTTGCTATCTGCAGCTAATAAATGGGTTCAGTCGTACCTTGGTGGGAGGATGTTTCCCCAAAAGCCATTGATCATATAAACAGCGTTGGAAACAACATTACAAACCATTTTATTGCATTTTTATTAATTAGTGTTCAATGAGTCATGATGATGACAATGATGAAATGAGTGGCAAATTTGAAGCCGGCACATAGGCACTAGAGCCCTTTATGCCTCTTAATCTCGGCTTTCAATCAAATCCAATGGTCATGATGAAACGGATCATATTCGTAATATCCCCTCTTATATCTTCAGGTTCCAAGATAAGGATTCGGTCTATGAATGAAACACTGCACACTCACATAGTATATGCTGGGAGGTTTAATTTTCCCTTCCATATTTCCTGTTTAAGGGGTCTTGTATGTGAGTACCATAAGTACCAAATGTCTAGGTAGTGTGATGTGGCCCGTAAGATAACTAACACCACCTTTGAGTTTAGATTTAGTTAAGTTCAAAATAATCTTACTCTGCTTACCCTCTGAATTGAAATTATTTCATAGGCTTGCCTGCCACTATTTGTTTATTTCAATATTCAAGATAAGCCCAGATTGTTAATTGGATTACCTCATAGTTGATACTCTTAGAAATATGACACAAAAGGGCTCAGGTTCAATTAATCATAGTTTCTATTCCAGGTACAGGTACTTCACTATAAACTCTGTATCTTCCATTTTCCTTCTTGTTTACTTTCCATTCCATCTCTGTATATGAATCCGTCAGCTGCTAGCACCAGGTGATTTTTTCGACAATAATAAATCATCATTGTTTCTGTAGAGAAAATTCTATAGTTGAATTTGTCGACATAGGTCATGTTTTATGGACAAAAGTGTTTCTTGCATAATATACATTGCGCAACTTCCCAGTTTGCATTCAATTTGCGACCAACTCCCATTGTGTGCTAAAACACGTATTACCTCCATACAGTTGCTTCATTGATTAGTTGCAAACACATTGCCTTGTGGTGTCATTCCCGTACTTGCAAGGGTGACACCAGAAAAGTGTGCATGAGCTGCTCCTTGCCCTTAAAAGCGACTTGGGCGTGCATGTGTGTCTGTTGCCTTTAACTCTTCTACAGGTTGAAATTTAAATTGAGTTTTTTTATGGGCGCTCTTTAACTGCTGTGGTCTGTATTGTCCCATTCTATATTGGGCGTGAAGGACCTGGAAATTTGGTCAGAGGCCTGTTTATCAGATTTGAGGTTCTTTTACGTGCCTTAACTCTATGACATGTGACCACTGGCTTTACTTCCCTTCCGAAGGAAGCCATGCTAAGGGCTTTTAGGCCCGAAAAAAATCCATCGTCCTCCGCCGAGTTTAAATCCACAACGTTGGGAACTAGAAGCTAGCATGGTAACTACTACTACAGGTTGGCCGACAAGTCCCGTATCATAAGAGATATCTTAAAATGTGTCTTTTTTTTTGCTTGCTTTTAGCTCCCAACTAAGGAGATCATATTGCTGTGCGGCCGTGAGTGATAGTCACAGAGATGGTGGTGGACGAAATAACAGACGTCATCCGAATAATAGGCCAACTCCCCAATAATCTTTCTGGTCTTTCAACTACCAGAGCCAATTTCGCATAAGCTTCTTTCCCAGTATCTACAGATACATTTCTCCATTCAGTTTTCCACAAAAGAATGTTCTAATGATGTGATCATTCCAGATTCCGCATTGCATCATACCATGCTGTCTTTGCTCTATACTTCCGTGTACCAATTGGTTTAGTGGTGGACCAGTACCGGAGATGTTGTTTATTCATATCTCCATTTACATAAAGTTTTGCATCGTCAGAGGAGAGTGCTTAAATGAACAAACTGTCACTTCTGCGTATATCATCGAGGAATCAATCACACACTTTCACTCTGCGATCCAGATCATCATTACATGGACGAATCACAACTTGGAGCTTATGTGGCTGCAACCTTTAATATTTAAGGATACCTATCATGGATGGTACTGTTGGGTATTTTCACATTTAACCTGTCGTAGTATATTTTTTCCGACTAGCGTGGAAGTTTACCAGAACTACTTCACGAACTTCAGGTTGGGGGTAGATGGACACATCATTGACTGATCCGGTTATTTTAAACTTCTTTAGAAATCGATTTACCTCACGTTTCTGTAAGGATGAATTTTCTTAAATTCGTCCAGCACCATTATCTATGATCAAAGTTCACGTTCGCACAGCAAAATAAACTCAATACTTCATTCTGCATCAGCAAGATTCACCTAAAGGCAAAATGTAATTCAATTTATGATATCGCCTATGATACGGAACTTGTCGGACACCCTCTACATTAAGGGATAGCGTGAGCAGAGCGGCGAGTTTTGTGAACGATAATTGCAGCTAATTAAAGTGTTACCATAATCTTCCATTCTCTTTCCTTGGTTTTACTGCAATAATATCACCAGTAAACTTCATTCCTCCAGGTTTTATTTGCACTTCAATTCGAGAAGAAAACCCTTTAATTTTCCAAATGCTTTCTTTGGTGTACAGGAAAGAACTTAGTTGAGTTCATTGCCAGGAAAACGCTTCTAAGACCCTTATCTAATGGCCGCATATGAATGAACAATAGACTCAACAAACACTCTCCTTCTCTTTCACTCTCCCTGTTAGAAGCTGACGTTATTGGATTCGTGAAACTTAATAAAGCCGATTATTGTGTACTTAGTAATTTAGTAGTACCTACGTATACCAGTAGATGGAAGCTCATAGAGGCAAGGTTCGCTTTCCTCTTCCTACAAGACCTCCCCCCTTTCTTCCTTCCTCACGCCGTAGAAGAGCAAGAAGGGCACAGGAAGAGTATTACAGGTTCCCCTTCCTTAGAAATAAACGTACTATTGGGGAATCTTAAAGAAATGCTAAGGCAAAACAACGGGAAAACATCTGAAGCTTTAACAGTCACGCAATTTTCTGTAACCATTTTCATTTAACGGATGCTCTACATTCTACTGATATAAAATACTTTCTTTCTACCTACTTCCTCTTAATTATGATTATTGAGAAATGCTTTCAATTAAATAGTACTAAAATGCAATTAAATGTATGCAGGAAGAATACTGACAGTCAACTCTTCAACAATAATAAAAGAAACTTTATTTACAAATAAATAAAGGAAACTACTTTAGCGTCTGAGACTTGCATTTATGAGGTCCCTGGTTCAAACCCCAGAAAGGGGTCAGACAATTCTGATTGTTTCCTGACAAGGCGAATGCTGAAATGGGTTCTTAAATACAACGAAATGTCCCGTCTCTCATTTTTCTCTTATAATTTTTCAGGATAGCAGGGCCAGAGGCAGCGGACGGTGGTGTGTGGAGGATGTACTTTGTGGAGAGAACCGTTCCTAACCTCACATCGGAACCTTACACATTCCGAGGACAGTAGGGACACCAGGCATTATGCCTGCCAACACCAGATATGACTGCCCTCACCTCAACCCTCCCTACTCGAAGGACCATAACAGGTCAACTACTATTTAATACCTTATGGATATATACTAGCTACGAGCTTATATAACGCAAAATAACGCCCATTTTACCATCCAAAATGTATTGTTGAAACGTGGTACAATCAAAACCAAACACAGCTAATTTTTGGAATGTGCTAAAGCCAACACATTTATATTTGATATAATTTGCTTTATATTTTTCTGTTAAACATTATTCAGTGGTAATAAAAAGAACCTAAACGGATATATCTGTAAAATGTATTACAGTAATCAAAACCTTTTAAAAAGTAAGAAAGTAAAATAAACAGAAAATGCACCACGCAAAGGGCTGCTTGGATTGTGGGAATTCTTTGAAAAGCCTGGCTATGAAAGATAATTTCTCAACTTGGTTCTTGACAGACAGATGGATACGTAGAGGCACGACTGTTGCCCTTTTTTTAAACTGTTTTTAAAATCATGTTTCCTCAAAACAGTGAAACCGCGATAACAATTGTTTAACCAAGGCAATTTTCTTCCTTCACTTTTGGTAAGTGGTTGACAAAGTAAAGACGATTTTACTTTATTTTATACATTATTGGTAGATGCTTTGGTACAGAGTTTATTAGTAATCAAGAGGTTAAACAATGCACGTATCCAGCTTTATTTTGTACAAATAATTGTACCCGGTATAAAAAAATAATTATGACTAGGCTGCGCTAGTTTCAAAGCGTAGAGTACATCAGCAGGTCACAACAAGTAATTTGATACACACAATTTCAAGAGCTTAAAGCATATTGATGTTATTTGCTTATTTTTAAAAAGTTATAAGTCAAAACAAATTACAACCTTAACTTCATGTTAGCGCACCGAGCGGGATGGCTCAGGCGGTAGCGTCTGAGGCTCGCATTCGGGAGTTCCTGGATTCGATCCCAGTCGACTGCCAACTCGGAGTTTCTTCAGGGGTATCCCGGGTCGTAGGCGAATGCAGAAGTGACTTCTTTCAGTCCCCGAATTTCCTGTCCTTTCGTTTCTTTTCTTGAATAATTTTATTTATCCCTCTACCCGTTTGGTCTATTTCAAGGTTGGCAGTGTCGATGGTGTTTCGGTGCAGCGTGGCAGCGAAAAATGTTGCTCTCAGTAACTTTCTCCGTCCCTCGGCCGGTTGACAATGTATAAGGACCATGCCTTTGGGGGGGGGCGTGTGATCCTGTGTGGGGCGGGGTCCCCGGTGTGTCTGTCCGGCTGCCGGGGCTCTCAAACCGTCATTGCTGTGCCGTTACTCCGGTTCCGCCACCCGGTATCACCCTTCACCTCTCCCTCCCTTTCGGGCGCCCCTCGTGAGGCGTCGGTACAGTACCCTCATCCTGGATCGGTGCCGAATCCCTTCACTTCACAATCCAAAGTAATCCAATCTGTTAGCGCAATAGAAACCGAAGCTAGACAAGTTAATGTATGCCGCTTCCCTCATTCTGCGCTCCAGATTAGCCCGTTGATAATCTGTAACCCTTTTTTTAATTCTTTGGATTTATTTAAACTTCCTCAGTGCTTCCATATAGGCATCCTTAATTTCTTAATATATTTGTAGCTTGTGTGGCTCGAAACACAAAATTTTAAATATCCGAATAAATTGGCATAGGTGCAGCAAGACAGGGGTGTGATTTTAACCTTCATATACTTTTACTTTTTCTACTGCTCGCGTGTAGTAAGTAGATAAGAGGAAGTACTATATTCCATCCAAAAAAACTCCATATCGAGATTTTGCCGAAAATACACGTTTTGAGGCCCTTAGTAAACAAAGCAGTTTTAGAAAATTTTCCTCGTGTGTCTGTGGAAAGCATAACCTAAAAACGAAAAGTAGAATCTGATGACTGAAAAATTCAATGCCATAGCCGGAATTTGAACCACGGATCTCCCGGTCTCCGTCCGGTTGCTCTAACCACTGAGCTACCATGGCAACATGCCGACACATCATTAAATTCTCCAGCTGATTCACATGATTAATGTCGTGTCGGCATGTTGCCATGGTAGCTCAGTGATTAGAGCAACCGGACGGAGACCGGGAGATCCGTGGTTCAAATCCCGGCTATGGCATTGAATATTTCAGTCATCTGATTCTACCTTTCCAACCCTGTCCAACACACGGCTTGTGTGAAAGAACAATTAATTCCATTAATTGACGTAATAGTGTTTGCAACTATAAAGCCCGGGACTTAAAGTACTTATAATGAATGTAAGTCGCCATTGGGGTATGACATCTCAATACAATTTGAGATCTTCTTGTGGTTTACCGGTAAAAATGCGAATCAGCTGGAGAATTTAATGTCGTGTCGGCATGTTGCCATGGTAGCTCAGTGGTTAGAGCAACCGGACGGAGACCGGGAGATCCGTGGTTCAAATCCCGGCTATGGCGTTGAATTTTTCAGTCATCTGATTCTACCTTTCCAACCCTGTCCAACACACAGCTTGTGTGAAAGAACAATTAATTCCACTAAAAACGAAAAGTTATTTAAGTTCAGAATGTTCCAGGGATGCATCACGGAAATTTTCTAAAGTATCTCCCCATCCCAAACTACCGTTTGCATGGAAAAAAATTGTGCTAGTTTTTATTTTATCAAAAATGGCTATATCTATTTTGATTAAAACACCATATGTTTAAGGCAGACGAATGGCAAATAAAATGCATATCTTGAATTATTTGCGAATAGCCTGTGAAGTCCTCTTAATTCTAAACGAATTACACACAAAACGAAATATGTAATAAAACCATTTCTGAAATTTTCATCTCGATTAACATAAAGCAGGAAGAATAATAAGCATGTAGTAACCTTGTAAGAATAAGTTGAGTAGGGAAGGTCATGCGAATGTAACACATTAATTGTTTAAATTTTGTCACCTGTGTAAATAGATAATAACCTGCCTTAAATTAGTGTTAGCATTCGGCACACATGAAGTTGTCATATATTTAATAAATGTGCTAGGTTTTTGACAATAAACTATTTTATTTAAACGCAGCAGCCATTTTAAATATATATATATATATATATATATATATATATATATATATATATATATATATATAAAAACATTTTTATTTACTGCCTCATTATTTGGATTAATCTGCACAGAATTATAGTTAATTTCTAATAGTAGTAACCTTCACTAATCTACTCTATTGTGAAGTATAAAAGCTAAATCTGGTATAATAATTAATGCTATACCTTAACTATATAAATACCTTAATCTTTGTAAACAACCTGTAAAATTCATCATCGAAGTGCGTTATTCTCCATATTCTTAGTTAGTTTTTTCTTGCTTCGTTGCAAATTCAAATTTTCCGCACTATGCAATATTACAGTACACTCAAAGCATTCACTAATATTTTCTTACTTGTTATTTCCCATTACCAACTAATCTGTATTTGAGCTCAATTTATTACTCATAATGTAACCTCGCATAATATGGAATGTAACTAAACTAAATTAAAACATCATGGTGACATGATATGATGCTACTTGTAATTCTCCTGACAGTTTTGATAGTTCATACCGGGCTGTTTATTGGCACGGAAGGAATTATGACAACCTAACAGCGAAGGAGAAGTATTTCCTTTGTCGGACAAAAGACTTGCTAGTGACTCTACATCTTACGTGTATGAAGTTGTCGACTTCATTAATTCATCTCCAATTTGAAATGAATTATGATGCTTTCTTTGCTTTCGAAAACCATAGGTTTTGTGCTTTTTGCATTTGTCATCGTCGTTTTGCTCCTTTAACAGTTCCTGAAGAGATTTTCTTCTTTTTCTGGTAGTTTCATATCATCAGTTATCAATGTGTCCTTAAATCGTTTATTAACAGCATTACATAAAAGTAATGAAAAGTGAAAAGATTTTATGAGAATTGCCATGCCTGCAAGGCATGAGAAACATTAAAAATACCTCCTTCTATAGATAGAAACTTAAGTTTTTGTGCTTTTATTTTTCTTCAAGACCGCTGTGTTTTAATAAAGAAATATAGGTGTAGTGTTTTCTTTTTCATGAAACTTTTATGACCAGTGCGCGTTTAATATTGTTGGTGCAGTAATTTCTTTCATATTTCTTAACCGTATCTTAAACAACATTGCAATGCATGCCTTTGCGTTTTCTTTTTGTGCATCCAAGCAATCAGGCATCCGTTTCACCATCAATCTAGGAAGGAAAGGAGAAAGCAGGAAGGAGGAAAAAGAATTATAATGTCTTATTTTCAAATTTAATTTCCTTTAGGGTATGCTGCGAAGAAAGATTACTCATAACACCCGACCGTCCTTTGTTTTAATAGTGGTTTAAAAACGTCAATTTACTTCATCATTTTATATAGAAAGTGGGATGCCGTAGCGATCTCCAGCTGGCTTAACTTGCAGTCTTCTCTCCTTTTTTCAAGTCTCATTTGAATTGTAAATTTGGTTTGAAATTATGAGAAAGAGAGAGTAGTAGCAACAGAGGGGCGACTGTAAAAGACGACGCCTTTATAAAATTCGTATGCTGATGTATTAATTTATTTCCTGGAGTGAAGAAAAAGAAAGACTTGCGAAGACGCCGAAGAAAATATCAAATCAATTTTGTCCATTAATTTAATGACAAAAACTTTACTGCTATACGCCCAAGATTTCTAAATTAAAGGAGAGTCTATTCTCTCTACGATGTTGGCAATAAGGTTTTTTCTCTTTTTCTTTCTTTATACGTGCGCCCCTCCAATACAACTTTTACTGTCTTGCTCAAAAATGACGAGGCACGTTCCAGGGTGAAGGGAATTTAAGAAAAGAAAGGCTTTAGGCTCTTAAGCTCTGCTCTTCCTTTCCCATTGTTTTATTGCTTTCATTATTGTGACGGAAATTAAATATGATGTTAGAATTCGTTTGCTTTAAGCCTGCTGCTGTACTTCAGAGAGGTACAGTTCTCTGAAAAACAGAATTTCCAAAACGTTTTCCACTCTCACTAACCATTACTGGTTACTATCTTCAAAACATTCACTGAAGAATTCAAGTTGAACATAAGCGTCCAAGAAGGTTTTCAGCATCGACTCACTTGAAAAGCGCTGCCTTGTGTTCATGGGCTTCAGAGTTGAACATGAAAGTACCAGCACAGTGGTAATCACGACTCATAGATTATTATTACTATTATTATTTCCAAGTATTCATTACACAGCAAATTAAATATATGACAAACTGTTAGGAGAAAATGAAAAGTACATGTAGATAACACATTTTATAATGGGGTGTGAAACAGAGACTGCATATTTAATTTTGGAAGATTAAAAACTTTCAGAAAAGTTTGTGAAGAATTCAAGTACGTGGGAATTAGTTGATAAAGAAAATAAACGGAGAATAACATAAAGAACAGAGTTAACAAAGGTAGAGCAACAACATGCACGTTAAATACGAGGATCGTCCAATAAGTAAGCTTCCGTATTTTATAAAAAACATTACACACAATTGATAATTTTTAATTAATTTTATTTATATTATAAAATCCTTCTGTTACTTTTCTACATAGTCAACATGTTTTCCCAAGTATTTTTGGGGACGTGACACAAGTTTTTCCAAGCCAGTGTTGTACCAGGTCGGGTCCTGTGCTCGCAACCAGCTGTTCACTTATTTGACTTCATCATCGGTGTTAAAAGTGCTTACCTTTGAGTTGGAGGAACATGTGAAAATCACTTGTGGCAAGCTCCGGTGAATACGGAGGATACGAGAAAGCTTCCAAGTTGAATCTTGACCCAGGCGGAGCTCAGAAGATTCAACTGGGAAGTTTTCTCGCATCCTCCATATTCATCAGATCTTTTCCCAAGTGATTTTCACATGTTCCCCTGACTCAAAAGCCACCATGGAGGTAAGCACTTTAACACCGTGACGAAGATCAATCTGTCACGTCCCCAAAAATGCCTGGAAAAATGTAGAAAATTAACAGAAGGATTGTACAATATAAATAAAGTTAATTCTACATGAACAGCTGTGTGTAATGTTTTTTTTTATAAAATAAGGAAACTTAGTTAATGGATGTCCTTCGTAGTATTTTATGACACAGAAGTACAACCAAAGAAACTAAATTTCCAGTATCTAAATCAGCAAGGCTTTCACAATGTCAGAAAATGAGTATCACTGTTATTAAGGAAGAAATTAAAGGTAAGAAGTTTTTGGAGAATGTGTATGATATAAAGAAATAAGCTGGTATGGACACATCAGGAGAATCCAGAGGAAAGAATACTCACAAAGGTTCTGGGAATGGTGTCCATTGGGAAAAGAGGAAGGGTTGGACCGAGAAATACCTGATTCAGGAAATAAGGACGGGGATGAAGACAATATGACTGGAGGGGGAGGAATGGAATGATAGGGATGAGTGGAGAAGACAAATAAAACTTTAGGAGAATGACCGATGCAAGTAACACCAAATGTAGTTTAAATGGCAAAGTACCTCTGCACAACTATATTACCGGTACTAACAGTTATAGAGTGATATAGTTTGCTATATAATTTCAAATAGCTACAGAAATAGCTCTTAGATCACAAATTCATATACAGAGTTATATTTCAGGTGAGTTTTCGGAACTTTGTGTCTTCCGTTCTAATATTTAGTGGAAGTTTTCTGAAACAATTCTAAAAAGTGTATATTTTATTAGGCTCTCCGTGTAATCTGATCTTAATTTTGTATCGACGCCGAGCAAATTTGAAACACGTGAATTACCTTCCATATCTTATGTTTAAAATGCAAACTCAGTAGCCAACACAACTTTAGTATAAAATTTGCATGGACTTGTTCACGCTTTGCTTGCTTTTTGCAATTTAGCATACTTTAGAGAAATATTTATTAATACATAAGCAAACCATTGGTTCTCCAGCGAGGTTGACCACATGGATCCATGAGACATTAGACAAATTTTTAAAATTGTTTACAATTGATTTTGAAAATATGGTATCCCAGATATTAACGACTGTTTTTTGGAAATAATTATATCCTAATATTCATAATTTGAAGCAGTATTTTTAACACTTAAATGATATCAGTCTAATTATATAATATAAAATAAAATAACAGCCCGCCTTAAAGCAATATATGTATAATAATATATAAAGTGTATGTAGAAGTCATTGTATAATGTTTATATTATGTACATGTTAGCTTTAACAATGTAGGAGCTATGAATAGAAGCAAGCTGCTTTTCGTAGCAAACAGAATTATAAAGTAAAAGCCGAAAGTTGCTAACAATGAGGTAATCTTGAGAACAGCAATAAATTAGAAAGTTTAATAATGTTACTAATCATTCTTAGAATAATAGTGTAATATTTAAAGCAGTTTATAAATAGCCAATCAAAAACTATAAAAAAGTTTAAGTTAAATAAAGGTATTTTATTGGAGTAGGCTTAGCCAATCAGAGACTAATAGTAGAAATGCGCAAATTCAGGCGGCAGACTCTACAAGATTGCGTGCCCGATCGGTACGGTACGTGTTGAATGTGAGAAATAAAAATTCATTGCGGTGTGAATAATATAAAGGTTACATGTTAAAAAAATGCAATTAAATAATAATCTCACAGCCCTATAGTAGGATATATCAGTGAAGTGTTATTTAATCGTGTAAAGGATTAATAAACAAAGTACAATACAATTATAATTTGTGTAAGTCTTCTTCTTTAGCCATACCAGCCCTGCTAAGAGATACGTGTTCTGAAAATTATTACTGACGCAGCCGAGGCATACATATATAATATTTAAATAAACATTAAAATACAAAGTTGATTTTTTAAACGTGGGGGCGAAGGCCACCGGTAAAGTAAACGTGGGGCGAAGGCCACCCGAAAGTTTGTACCGTACATGGGGCGAATACTCCAAGAAACATATCTCCCGCAATACGTGGTGCAACCATAACAATTAAAGCAACTACTGCAGGTTTGGCTCTCCAACAGTGGGACTATAACATCCTTCAAACTCATAAAAGTAATATACAAGGAAAAGAGTGTAGCTTTTGCTAAAATGCTAGGATACCTACTCTGGGACTAAGTAGTATGCATATATTTGGCGTACCATTTATTAATTTAGCACCTACACTTTTTTCTAATTGTTCCATTATACCCCGCCTTTAACCTCAATGGTCATATTAGTGGCCTTTTACCTTTGGAACATATTGGCTGTCGGCAATGGTGTTAGGTCGTAAATAGTTGTCACCTGATTTCTGGTTTTTCTTGGTGTTTAATACATTAGGGATAGGGGATATAGGGGATAATCTTGGCTAGAGAAAAATCCCCACCCCAGCCGGGAATAGGACCCGGGACGCCTACCACAGTAGGCAGGTGCTCTCCCCACTGAGCCACGGGTCCAGACACTTTAGCTTTCTCTACTACATACATAGTAGCTAGAGAAGATATTGCATTCCACCCAAAAATTTCATACCGAGATTTCACCGGAAATACATGTTCTGAGGTCCCCGAACAAAAGAAAGCATTTTTAGAAAAAAGGTCGGCGTGTGTGTCTGTGAACATAACTCAAAAACGACAAGTCGAGTAAGTACCAAACTTGTATTTAAGTTCAGTATCTTCCATAGATGCGTCAAAAACATTTTCAACAAAAATCCCCCACTCCATCTACCCTTTACATCGAACATTTTTCGAAAATGTTGATTTTCTAAAAAATAGCCCTAACAATTTTGACTAAAATACCATACATTAAAAACACTTACATGACACACAAAATGCATATCTTGAATTTTCTGGGAATAGTCTGTGAAGTCTTTTATATTCGGAAGGAATGTGGTATAACCTTGTGCAACTGGTAAACGTTAAGCGATAGACGAAAACCCACTATACAAAAAAATGTTGATCTCTTTAAGACACAATTTATTTCAAATAAGGTTTTTTTTGGCCTAAGCCATCTCGAGATATTCTTATTAACGGTTTGAGTTGTTCATTACTTCGTCATTCTTATCCTGTCAATATTCAGTTGTTTCTCGCGAAGTCATGGAAGCAGTATGGAATTTTAAGGCCAGCGCGTAGCGTCCAGATCTTAAACACTTGACTATCGCTGTTCTCTCTGTATCTAAACGAAACGCGTAATGTAGTTATTTCTGTAAATGTTAGTCAGAGCAGTTTGTATACTCGCTAGTAAAGATAGAGGGTAGAGAAAGTCATGCAAGTGTATCACATCACATTTTTACTTTCTCTACTACGTATAGTAGCGGCGGCGCCGTGGCCGAGTGGTTAGACCGCTCGCCTTCCACCGAGGCGGCCCGGGTTCAATCCCAGGGACCTGCATGTGGGATTTGTGGTGGACGAAGCGGCGTCTGGGCGGGTTTTCTCGGGGTTCTCCGGTTTCCCCCGCCATTCATTCCACCAACTGCTCCATCATCACCTTTCCTTTCATCCATTTCACCAACATTTCGTTTCATCTACTTCCTTCATCCCATACCAGGCATTGGGCTGATCACCCATCCTGGATGCTCTGTCTGATCCATGAGTGTCTGCTCCTTGACGGGCCTCTGACCCCAGGCACCCGCTTGTAAGTCTGAGGGGTGTAAGTCCTACATAAGAGGAGGGTAAACAGATAATGAATGAATGAATACTACGTATAGTAAGTAGGGGAAGTATTGTATTCCACCCAAAAATTCGATACCGAGATTTAACCGGAAATACATGTTTTGATACCCCTGAATAAAAAAAAAAGCATTTTTGGAAACATGTCCGTGTGAACAGCAAAACTCAGAAACGAACAGTCAGATAAACACCAAACTTGGTATTTAGATTCAGTATCTTCCAAGGATGCGACAAGGTTTTCAAGAAAATCCCCCCCCCAGATTACCCTTTACATGGAAGATTTTTCGAAAATTTTAATTTTCTCAAAAATGGCAAAAACGATTTTGATTAAAATATCATATGTTTAAGATATTTTTATGACAAATAAAATGTATATCTTGAATTTCCTGGGAATGTCTCCAAAAGTATTCTTCATTGTGAACCACTTTTGCATAACTGGTAAACCATAAGAGATAGACAAAAGTTTACTACACAAAAAATGTAGATCGCGTTAAAATACACAGTTTATGTCATATACATTTTTTTGTTGAGTGAACCATTTTCGAGATATTGTTTGTTATTCCCTTAAATTTTCCAATACTTATACTTTTTCTCAAATTCGTTATTCATTTTTTTATGTCCTGGACATGCAAAGAGAATGGAATGCGCCACATAGCAACTAGCGCTTAAAATACTTCACTATCGCTTACAACCTACCATATTCCCCAATACATTACACGTCGCCTTCAGTCGGTCAGTTCATCAAAAATCTGTGAACACTACACGTCGTCTTCAGTCAGTCAGTTCGTCATACATCGGATATAGATTCACAAGTTACGCGCAGCAGAATTATGAAAGATCTAAAATATGGTAAAGTTAATTATACAAAAGGTTGAAGTACGTTGATTAAAAGTGATCAGTAAGAAGTTATTATAACAGTTTCAGTTTGGCGAGTGTAAAGATCAATGTATAAATGTTATAGTTAACGTGTTCGACAATAAATGTGTAAAACAAATTTCTTCATCAGTGTTATATTTGGATAAAATATTCCTTTCCGTTTACACACTCTGATCAAGAGACATGTTCGACTGATAAATAATAGCTAGCCGGAGGACAGTAAACAAAACTTAAAATTCTTTCAAACAAAACTAATACTGCCGCAAATTGCTAACACCAGATGGAGCTACGAACCTAACAAAGAATGACGTCACAAGATGGCTTCAACACGTGAAGTAAACACACATACACATACAAGTAATAACATTATAAGTAATACCGTTACAGCTTGAAAGTTTGCAATTCTTGCTTTTATTTTGTTACTTTCTCTATCACGTACATAGTAGTAGAGACCAAAAAGTCGATACCGATATTTTATCGAAATACATGTTTTGAGGCTCCTGAATCTAAAATGTATTTTTAGAAAAATGTCCTTGCGTGTTTGTGAACAAAATAACTCAAAAACGAAAAGTTGGATAAACACCGAAGTTAATATTTAGGTTCAGTACCTTCCAAAGATGCGACACAAGCATTTCCAATAAAAACCCTGCCATATCAAACTACCCTTTCCAAGAAATGTTTCTTGAAGTCTTTGATTTTCTAAAAAATGACTCCAACGATTTTGATTAAAATACCATAAATTAAATATATTAACATATATTAAATATATAAAATGCATATCTTGAATGTTCTGGGAATAGCCTTTGAAGTCCTCTTCATTCGGAAGGAATTTTGTATAATCTTGTATAACTGGTAAACGTTATGCGATAGACAAAAACATATTACACAAGAAATGTAGATCTCTTTAAGACACAAGATTTATTTCAAATAACTTTTTTATGTCATCAGTCATTCCCGAGATATCCGTTATTAATGTTCGAACTGTTCAATACTTAGCCATTCTTTTCAAGTCCTATCGATTTTTAAATGTTTCTTGCGGTGTTATGGAAAGAGTTTTAAGGCCAGCGTGTAGCGTCCAGTTCTAAAACATTTGACTGTTGCTATTCCCTTTGTATTTATAACGAAATGTGTAACACAGTTATTTTCGAAAACGTTTATCTGGATTAAAATTAAGTAGGTAGGAGGATAAACCTATGTAAGAATAATTTATATATCCACTAATAAGATAGAGAGGGTAGAGAAAGTCATGTGAATGTAACACATAAGATTTTTTCCTATTATTTGCTTACATCCCAACAGCATGTAACTATTAATAAACGTTTGAAATTGTTCTCAAATGATTGTGTCTTTGCAGTCTTACTTAGTTTGAAATCATTACTAAGTAAAAATATATCGTCAGTAACCTAACGTGCTTACAAGAATAACTTTTTATATTATATAATACCTACAATTTATATATGTGAATTTGTCGTTGGTAGATAAACTCATGTTAGCGTAACCATGAGAACATTTTTTAAGTGCAGGAAGCCTAATTACGAATATTTAGCTATGATTGGCATTTAAATAATATTTCAAACGGTATATACATAACCTTCGTTGATTTTTTCTGGCACAAGGGCTGCTTTGCTTGTAAAAGTTGAATCTAAAAGGTTCTAATTTTTGCTCTTTCTGTCTACAATCAGATTAATGTATTGCTTTTTTGAGTGAGGTCCAGGGGAATTTACGAAATTGGTGAGGAGCTTCGAGTCTTTGTTTTAAGTTATAGCGTTAGTAAACAGGGTTGAGTTTGCTGATAGCCTTGTATTACTTACATGGAAGATGTTTTCTCAGTATTCTTATGTGCATTCTTCCTAATAGTTTCTGGTATTTACATTTCGTTATAAATGTTGAAGTATCACAGATAGAGATTCTTTAGTACTGCAGTAATAATCTCCCACGAGAGTGAACCATGAGTTGAACATTAAATTGGTATAAGATTGCAAATCCTGGTAGGGAAATTACGCCAAGTAATACCTCGCGTGATGTTTGCTAAGATTATTTTGTTAAAACAGCTCCATAAGTAGTATTAACGTTTACTCTATATTATTACTAAATTTAATTTATTTACCTATTTAATTTCATGCGGGGAAGCCACTTCAATTCCGGTTAGTTTGTTTCCCAACTACGAACATCTGAACGTTATATGGGACAAGACACAGACAACTAAGCATCAGGTATGATAACCTCATTTCGACGATTTACAGCAACAGATGAGCCATATTGGTTTAAACTGAAGCCATTGTTATATCGGAAAGGACGTCAATAGTCTCAATAATACCTTCAGTTCAGCGAAATGGATTTTAAATTATATTATAATTTTAGGTAAGTGTTAGGAACATTATTCCTACGCTAATTAAAAGTTCGCATCAAGCACAACGCTTTAGGAGGTGTAATGCAAGGTTTGATACGATCTATTCAAATAACTTCTGGATTTTTGAGCCCATCAATTACACAATGATTAATTGTGTATTCAGTAAAACACAACGCAGTTTAAACAGAATCTCCAGACTACATATGTTCTCATCCCTTGGGTATTCAAATAACCAGAGTCCGAAAACCATTTTGGAAGTCTTTGTCATACAGTAAAATAGATGCTTTTTTTTACTTTCTCTACTACGTATAGTAAGCAGAAGTACTGCATTCCACCCAAAAATTCGATACCGAGACTTCACCGGAAATTCATATTTTGGGGCTCACTGAATCCAAAAGAAGACCATCTTTTAGGAAAAGTTCGGTATGTGTGTCTGTGAACTGCATAGCTCAAAAACCTTCGGATGAATACCAAACTTGGTATTTAGATCCAGTATCTCTCAAAGATGCGGTACTAAGAGTTTCAAGAAAATCTTCGCATCCCAGACTTTCCTTCACAAGGAACATTTTTCAAAATTTTTATTTTCTTAAAAATGGCTCTAAGGGTTTTGATTAAAATATCATATATTTAAGATATTTTCATGACAAATAAAACGCATGGAAATTTCTCCAAAAATCCTCTTCTTTCTGAATGCTTTTCCATAACTGGTAAACCGTAAGAAATAGTCAAAATGTTTCTACACAAAAAATGTAGATCTCATTAACCACTTTCGAGATATTCCTTGTTATTGTTTGAATTTTCCAATACTTGTGCTTTTTCTCAAATGGGAATTCTTATTGGCTTTTATATGTCCTGGACATGTAAAGAGAATGGAATGCTCCACATGGCAACAGCTCTTAAAAGATTTGATTATCGCTTAAAGCCTACCATAATTCCCTTGCACCTATAAGAAAATTAGCAATAAGATTAACATCACGATATATCGATTAATATGAAGTAGATGGAGATTAAGCGTTTGTAAAAATAGTTTGTACAAGAGTAGAGAAACTCATGTGAATGTAACACATCAGAATTTTTTTATGCTCTGGACATGTAATGAGAACACAGCAACCAGCTCTTAAAACATTTGACTATCGCTTAAAGCCTAACATATTCCCCTTGCACCTACAAAAAATTAGCAATACGATAGTTTCTGAAATTTTTTGTATAGATTAACATGAAGTATATGGAGAATAAATGTTTTTAAAAAGAGTTTTTACAAGAGTAGAGAAAGTCATGTGAGTGTAACACATCAGATTTGTATGATCTCTTCTACCCTGAAACGTTATATACCAATTCTTAAAACACCATCAAAATTGAGAGCCTAGCGGGAAAATGGTGCATCTGCGCAATTCTTTCACATAAAAGCATGTTTTTCTATCTCTCTATCATCTCTGACACGTTTAAAACTAACTTGTTCATACCTATGTAAGTGACAATTTATATAAACGGAACATTAGGAAATTGTGTTTGACTGGTGTCCTAATTTCTTTCATAAGCGCACTTGTTACGTTTCATTCCATACCTTTATATTTATATAGATGTTGATATGTGCCATGACATTCTGTATGATGTCCTTGTCTAGCCGCCGAGCCTAAAATTCAATCCGCCTAGTAGTTCCGCGAAGCTGTATGACTCGTGTAAACACGGTGTTCGTCCCGAACGTGAGAAACGTCCACATGTTGGCATGTGTCCTACCAAAACCTCTTTTGCAATGTGTTTTGTTTGGTCGATATCGAAGGTCTGTGAAGGATATTACACAGTCACCTTACTTGTTATTATCACTAGCGTAAGGCAACATAAATTTGTCAACAGATTTCTGCGACTGTAAGCAAAAACATCTATGCGAAATAAATGGACGTTGGTAGGAGTATTCAAGAAATATAACATGTTTGGTTACTTACTTTGTTTTGTTTTATTTTGCGCTTTTGTGTTTGACTTTGCAAAGCATGTTATTTGATGTACTTTTTATGATTAATGTAATTGTCGTATACTCTTCGGATTGAACGCCGTGCTAACAAGGCAACTTCTCCGTCACACATGTACTGCGTTACGTTCTTCCTCTTTAAAGGCGACATTCGCTTCAAAAGATTGATTGAAAACAATGACACCATAATACTTTGATATGAACATTTAGTATAATTTTGTACACATTTCATGCTTATGTGAAATTCGGCTTAAAACAGGTCAATGTATATTTTTATTCCGAAATTTTTTTTTGATGCGATACATTCACCCTCTACTCTTGATGCAGTAATTTGTGTCATAAATTATTTAAATGTAAAGAATGATTATAATATGAATATGCATTTTTATGTGACATTGATTTGAAATATTTGTTGATTGTAATTATTGTTGAGAAGTAAGTTTATACTGCCTTACTGAAACTAACAATAATAGCGTGCAATAATGCAGCGAGGGGGTGAGCTGTTTATCATTATTGGAGACGAGGAAGTTACGTAATGTTGGCGCGTTTTTCTTTAGAATTTTCTGGAACATTATACCTAGAGCATATGTATTCATAATTTTCATTGGATATAAAAATAGACGCTAATGTTGGCGCGGTTTATTAGCTAATTGCAGCTCAGTTATAATCTTTAGGCATATCGGGGTGTAGGAGTATAAAAAGGGCTAGGTTAGAGATAGAGCCCGTCAGTTCATCGAAAATATTTGTACGTTACACGTCGCCTTCAGTCCAGCAGAGTTATGAAAAATCTCAAGGGTTGTAAAGTTAATTACACAGAAAGTTGAAGTACTCGAATTAAGAATGATCAGTAATGAAGTTATTATAACAGTTTCAGTTTGGTGAGTGTCAAGATCAATGTGTAAATGTGATAGTGAATGTGTTCGACAATAAAAGTGTAAAACAAATTCTTTCATCAATGTTATATTTGGATAAGAGACTCCTTTCCGTTTACACAACCTGTATAAAGAGAAGTGCTCGACCAAAAAGACCATAGCTAGCCGGAGGTCAGTGAACCAAAATTAAATAAAATAACCGTAGTATTCTTTCAAACAAACGCTAATACTGCCGCAAATTGCTAACACCAGATGGAGCTACAAACCTAACAAAGAATCACGTCACAAAATGACTTCACTACGTGGAGTAAATACAAATACACAAACATTATAAGTAATACCACTGCACTCTCTATCTTTATTAGTGGGTGCACAAATTATTTTTACTCAAGCTTATTTTTCTATCTGCTATATTTTAATATACAAATAAATCTCTGCAGAAGTAGCTACATTACATATTTCGTTATTGTAGATGTAAAGGGAGCAACGATAGTCAAATGTTTAAAAACTGGACGCTATGTGCTAGCCTAAAAATTTCATATTGTTTCCATGCAATTACGAGAAATAAGTGAATGTTGAAAGGACTTTAAGAGAATGATCAAGAAATGAACAATTCGAAACTTTAATAACGAACATTTCATAAAGGCTTATGCCGCAGAAAGCTTATTTTAAATAAATTGTATTTTAAAGAGATCTACATTTTTTGTGTGGTACATTTTCGTCTATCGCTTAACGTTTACCAGTTATATTAGATTATACAAAATTCCTCCGAACGACGAGGACTGGACATTCGCGATATACCTTTTATTTGTCAAGTAAATATCTTTAATATATAGTATTTTAATCATAATCGCCAGAGCCATTTTTTAGTAAATAAAACATTTCGAAAAATGTTCCAGGTAAAGGGTAGTTTGGGGTGGAAGGATTTTATTAAAAATCTTCCTGTCGCATCTTTGGAAGATATTAGAGCTAAATACTTGCTATTTATCCGACTTTTCGTTTTTTATTTACGCTGTTCACAGACACACAGGCAGACACACACACAGAGACATGTTTCCAAAAATGCTTTATTTTGACTCAGGGCGCCTCAAAACGTGTATTTCCGATAAAATATCGATATTGAACTTTTGGGTGGAGATAATTCCCCTACTTACTATACGTAGTAGAGAAAGTAAAAAGATTCATACAAATGCTTTTGGCTAGAAATACAAAATAATTTGATATTGGTGGAAGCTTTTGGCCAGAGGACATGAATATTCCAGGCATAGGAATTTCCAAGCATTAAAGCCAGGACGGAAGGAAATAAAGCTTAACTATTGCTGGACTATAGGTAGGGAGGTTGCAGGTAATATACCAACACCCATCCCTCGTACGGTCCTTTTAGGTTTATATCTGCCTGTCAGTGACCCGTCATTTACGTACTTTTTGGTGATAATGGTTTGAGTGTAGATTACTTGGAGCCAACTCTTAAGAATTCCCATTGCTAATTATTACGGTTTCATTTTAAATTATTACTGTTTATTATATATCAGTGGAATGGAAAACATATTTCTTTCGCAGATTATGTGCATAAACCTACACCGAGAAATTACCTACGCATTCGTTCCACTATTAACTGCTTTTGTGTGAACCTTTTTCAATTTCATTGAAAGTGACTTATTTTAGGTGATTACAAAAAAAGTTAAGTTAAGTCTCCTTCTCGGCCTTCCCACGTCTCTCTTTCCTTTAGGGAAAGCTGTTTTTGGCAGTCTGGTAATAAAACCTTAACTGATTTACTAAAATACTAAACTGTCTTGAAAATATATTATTGTGGAATTTCATGACAAATTTTGCGATACATGGCAGCTGTTCTCTTGTTACCAGTAGCGTCAACTTACAATATTCATTGAACATTACGGACGATTATTAGCCAAGAAGGATTCATTTTCATTTTTACTGTCTCTACCACGTACATAGTAGGTCTAAAAGCTATTACATTCCACAAAAAAATTGATACCGAAATTTTACCGAAAATACATGCTTTGAGGTCTCCTGAATGAAAAAAAAAACTTTTTAGAAAAAGGTCGCTGTGTGTGCCTGTGAAGAGCATAACTCAAAAATGAAAAGTTGGATAAATACCACACTTGGTATTTAGGTTCAGTACCTAAAACATGTTCCCTTTAAAGATTTGACTGTCATACTCGCATCTTGCGTGCTCCTCTGCAGCGACAACATAATTTGTATTGAAACCATTTGGAAAACATTTTTTATGACTAACAAGAAGTAGCAAAAAAATCCTTTTTCCACGAATAACTTTCAGAATAGGTATGAACACTAGGTAAACTGTTTAGAGAAAGTCGTTTGTAATATCAGATATATTTTAAGCTGTATTATTGTTTAAGACACTTTAAATCTGTTTTGTTTTCTTTCTATTTGATTCTTTCAACCTGCTTTGTGAGTGCATCTTAGTACAACGTAATTATTACGATAAATGGAACATTTATAATGACTTTAGAACACGAATTCGGGCATTTGCACAGCGACGTCCTGATACAGGCCAACTGGTTATTAAGTAACTGGAGTGCGCATGCCAACACACTCATATTCACACCTAGAATGTACCTATATTTGGAGGAACATTCATCACAGAAAAAAATTCTCGAGGATAGCCGGTAATTGAACATAGTTCCCTTGAAACCTAAGACTGGGACTGCATCAATTGGGCCACGGCTCCAGTCAAGGGATAGTTTAAACAAACGCAATGTTTCCATCATCACAGGCTGGAACACCTGGAACACCTTAAAGGGTGGAAGGGTGTTGTCTATTGGCAGACCATTTCGCTGTTCCTTGATCGCCTGCGCAGGACCCCACTTTAAACACTGATTTAAGTAAGCTACGTTTACATAACGGGGACTCACGTGTGCTGCATATTTAAGGAGGCCACGCTACGTGTTAAGTCCCCTTCTCCGTTACTCCCAATTAACGCAATATTCGCATTGCCGCCTCTCCAGCATTCCTGCCTCATATAATTTATTTAGGCATTTCAACGCATCTCACATATTTACACATTCTTTCCATTTTGATTTATTATCCTCTATTCTCTCACTAATGGAGGATAATGTGTCTTCGTTCAGCACATAATGTCGTTATAAAGCTCGCGTCATCCTCATAAATTTCATCTCCGCTGATTATGTTTTATTTACAAGTTAATGTCTACCTGAACCATAAGCAAACAAAGTCCAAAAATTCAATGCTGTTTTGTTCATTTCATTTTTTGAGCTTCCATTCCAAACCTCGCTTTGTAAGTGAATATCCATATGCTATAAAACTACTATAGAGACTAGTTTTGCTTTCTCTAACACGTACCTAGTAGGCAGATGAGCTATTGCATTCCACTTAAAATTTTGATATCGTAATTTCACCACAAATAGAAGTTTTGAGGCTCCCTGAATTAGAAAGAAAGCATATTTTTATAAAATGATCCGTGAATGTGTTTGTGTGTCTATGCAGTCGGATAAATACCATACTTGGTATTTAGTTCAATATATTCGAAAGATGCGACACGAAGACTGTCAAGAATATTCCCCAACCCCAAAATGCCCTTTACATGAAACAATTTTCGAGATTTTTTATTTTCTCAAAAATGACTGTAAGGATTTTGATTAACATATCATATATTTAAGACATTTACGTGTAAAATGAAATGTACATATTGAATTTTCGGGAAATAGTCTGTGAAGTCCACCTCATTCAGAAGGAATTTTGTATAATATTGTATAACTATAAACGTTAAGGGATAGACGGAAACGTACTACACAACAAATATAGATCTCAATTCATTTAAAATAATTTTTCGTAGCATGAGCCATTTTCGAGGTAGCCGCTATTAATGGTTCAAAATTTTCAATACTCTTTGTGATTCTCTTAAAGTTCTGTCGATATCCAGTTAATTCCCGCGATTGCACGGAAATAGTATGGAATTTTAAGGCCAGCTTATAGCGCCAGTTAAACATTTGTCTATCGCTGTTCCCGTTGTATCTTATAACGCAATGTGTAATGTGGCTATTTCTGCAAAGGTTATCATGATTAAAATGAAGTAGGTAGATAAATAAGCTTTCTTAAGAATACTTTGTATAATCACTAAATACGATAGACGGTGGAAAAGTCATGTGAATGTAATACTGCCATGCAAAAAGCATGGGGTTTCAAGTCCAATGCATAGATTTTTAGAAGTCTAACATTCGCTTCAGCCTACTGCATTTCTTCTTATACCCAGGGTGAAATGGGTAAATGTGTAATGAAGGTTTGCCTCGTTTAACAAGAAATCTTTGTAAGAATAGTTTTAGAAGGGTGAATAGAGACAGTCATGTGAATGTAACATATCAGATTCTATTAGCTATATAGCAAATGCTATGTGTATCAAGACGTATACATGAAGTGCTCCTTGTTTACAACAGCTCTTGGTGCCGGGCCGACAAGTGTGAGTCGTAGCACGTCTCGGGTTGAATGACCTCTCCCTCTGCGGTAGCCTAACTCACGAGCCAACTGAGGGCACCACCATTTGCAGTTCACCTAACGTTATTTTGAATGGCACAAAATAAAACTAAGTTATATTTATGAATGCTTTTTAACTGGTACTTAGTGTCCCATTCTGTAGTGGGCGTGAAAGACCAGAAAGTTTTGCTTAGAGGCCTGTTTTTCAGGCTTTAGGTTCTTTTACGTGCCGTAAATCTACGACACGGCACCACCGGCTTTTCTTCCCTTCCGAAGGAAGTTATACTAAGATTTTTTACCAAATAAACCTTTGCGTGAATAGCTACATTACGCATTTCGTTATAGATACAAAGAGAAATGCGATAGTAAAATGTTTAACAACTGGACGGTATATGCCGGTCTTAAGATTCCATACTGTTTCCATGCAATCGCGAGAAACTATTGAATGTTGAAAGGACTTAAAGAATGGCCAAGAAATAAACAATTCGAGCCGTTAAAAACGGATATCTCAGAAATAGCTTTATGGCAAAAAAAAAATGTTATTTGAAATAAATTCTGCGTTTTAGAGAGATCTACATTTTTGGTGTAGTACATTTTCGTCTATCGCTTAACGTTTACCAGTTATACAAATTGTACAAAATTTCTTTCGAAGAAAAGGAATTCAAAGGCTATTCCTAGAAAATTCAAGATATAGATTTTATTTTTGTCATGTGAATATCTTTAATATATCGTTAGAGACATTTTTTAGAAAATTAAAACATTCGAAAAGTGCACTATGTAAAGGTGGCGCATCCTTGGAAGTTACTGACTTAAATACCAAGTTTAGCACGTATCCGACGTTATTTTAGTTATGCTGTTCACAGGCACACGAACCCGCTGAGACACACACACACACACACACACACACACGGACCTGTTTCTAAAAGGCTTTTTTGGATTCAGGGTCCTCAAAACATGTATTTGGGTGGAATGCAATGCCTTCTCTAGTTACTATGTACTTGGTAGAGAAAGTAAGAGGTAAATTTTTGGATGTTTCTTGCCAAATTTAACATATATTAAACTTATTGCTTATCCCAATCATTTCGTACATACTGTGTTGTTTATGTTTGTTTTGCTTCAAACCTTATTTATGTTATGCTTGACCTAGATGTTTTGTTTTACGGTGTTATAGGTTTTTATTTCTGTTTTCGTAAACAATCCACGTAAATTTTTGTGGTATACCCACCTTTATGCACATTTCATTTTATTTCTCCTTATAGAGAATACGTATTACCTATTTCATCCATTGCTTTCCAGCTTGTTCCGTTAATCAAATTGCGCATTTGAACATAATACCACATTTCAGCATAATATGCGTGTGTTCCACGGTTGTTTAATGTCTAACGAATTTAAATATTGCATTGGTAGCGACTGGATCCATCGAATACATATTCCGGTGTTCATATTTCAACAAGGCGCTGCGCGCGGTCGCCATAGTGAATAAAATCGTCGCACAGAATTACCGGTTAGGCAACATAGATATACGGGAAATTCGAAGGAAAGTCGCTGATTCAAAATTGAATGGAAAGAATAAACTGATCACGACTGATTTCTGCGATCGATTAACCTGCGCTATGTTGGTACCTCTTAGTCTGTCACACCCAACCAATAGTGTTACTTATGCGCCCATTATTAACCAGTGCAGCAGACTGTCAAGTGTGGTTTCCTTTTGGGTGTATCTTTAATCTAAAAAGATCTCCTGATGAAGGAGTAAACTGAAATATTGAATATTTTTATTGCTTGAATGCGTTCTTCTATATATTTTAACAGCTTGTAACATCTAATACTTGCTCAGTGAGCGAAGTCAGCGAAATTGTACCGTTAGACATGATAATAATAACAGTAACAATAACATTTATAATAGCAAGCGAAAAAGTGGTGTGAAACACTACGTGCTCCCATGTTTGTTGCTTATAGCCCGTAATGTTAGACAGAAGAGCGTAACACAATTTAAAAATAGCTATGGGCGGATACGGATACATCAAATAAAGACATTTTAATTATTTCTCAGTCTAAAAACCTGAGTTTTTACCCTCAAAACAAAGCCGTGTAACCAAAGTGGAAAATATTCTAAGACATTTTCCGTCAATTTTTGTCTATCACCACGGACAGCCCACCACGGACACATACAGCAAGGGTCTGTTTTTGTCTATAATCACGGACTATACACTATTGTAAGCCTGTAAAGTGTCTCTCAATGAGCACGATCCGCTGATCGTCTTTGCTGATAAGCAAGAAGAGCAGAACGAAGCTCGACTGGCCCATAGCTCAGTCGCTAGAGCACCAGCCTGCTGTCCCGGATTCGATTCCCTGCTGGGGAGTGGACATTTTTCTCTAGCCAAGATTATTCCCTAACCTTGCCGGAGGCTGGAGATATGAATGAGAATGTGCTTGTGTGTGTGTGTGTGTGTGTGTGTGTGTGTGTGTGTGTGTGTGTCTGTGATCTAATGATTAAAGCACAAAATTTACCAGAAACTCAAAGAGAAGCAAATATGAGTTAACACCATTGTCTACAGGCAACATGATATTCCAAAGGAAAGGCCGTCGATAAGACCATTGTATAGTTAAAGGTGGGGTATAAATGGAACTTATAAAAAGAAAGAAAACAAAGCTCGCTCAGTTCCCCATTGACCTGTGTTTACTTGGAATTGCCCCGTTAAGTTCTGCAACTTTTTTAATGCACGAAGGGATATCTACACACTTGAATTACGACGCAGTTGCGCCACCTGGTATGTTTTACTTATCTTGCAAATATCTCTAAAATTGTAGTATTGTAATCAAAATTGTTATAAAAATTTTTTGAGAAAATGAAACAAAGAAAATGTTAGAATCTAAAGGGTAGTTAGGAGATTTTCTTAAACATCTTCGTGTCGCAACTTTTTAATACGCTGAAGTTAAATGCCAAGTTTGATATTTATCGGGCTTTTTGTTTTTGTATCCAGCTTTTACTTTTTGAGTTATACTGTTTATAGACACACAGACACTCACATTCACACATATACATACATGGACAACTTTTCTCATATTTTCTAAAACTGTTTATTTTTATTTATGGGGCGTCAAAATATACGTTTCGAATGTTGAATATTTTTGGTGGGATACAATTCTTCGTCTACCTGCTAAGTAGGTGCTAGAGAAGGTAATAATTGTCCTATTAAAGACAAACACAAACACAAAAGTTTGATAAATCGGTACAATTTTTAAAAAATTATAAAACTGATAAAAAAACTTAATCGCACCTAAAACTTCAGGTTGTTTGTTTTTTTACTGCATATTAAAACTGACAACTTACCCTCCAGTAATTTGGATACTGGAAAATTTTTAAAGTGAAAACGAATAGTTACTGTTGATCCTCTTTTCACTGACTATACACTAAGTTACGTTCCTCATAATTCCCCTGGCACAATATAATGGTTGACCAAGTTCCGTGTGAGATTCGCCTCAGCACTGCTTGTGTAACCCACTGGCAAGCGCCTTGCACAGAGTCCTTCAATTCAATTGTTTGGTGCCGTTCCTTTGTAATAATGCTCTTAATGAAACCCCAGAGTACAATGTAAAAAGTAAGGTTCGAGGTGGCCACTTGGTCTGGTTAACGACGACCAATCCAGTGTTATGAAGCACTTCATTGAGAAAGAATGGAAATGGTTTCATGAACAAGCACCCTATCCTAATCAACTTTGTTCCCGAGACACTGCAAGAGGGCTATCGACCAAGATCACAGCACGTCCAGAGAGAGATGTTACTAAACAGTTCCATCAAGGAAATACGGACTATAAACATATTCATAATTAGATAGTTAAGTCGTGAAAAAAATTGGTCCCGCATTCCCTTTATGTATTTGCAGGAAACTTTCTAATGGTTGACGAATTAAACTAAAATCTAAACACAGTCGTTTAGCGTTGAATAAAAGGGCGAAAGAAAACGAAGAGTATATACAGGAGCTTCAAACTACCAGAACAACAAATATTCAAAAGTTCACGCGTTTATCTAGGCATTCAACGAAGAAAAATAAAAGCCAAGCGGATGTTTAATTTCCATGATTAAGAGGAACAGACTTAAACAAAGTAAATGCTTTTATTTAAAGATTTGATGAAAGAGACTAAGAACTAATCTGCCTTATTCTTATTTAAATGTACAATAAAACAAAATCAATTTGAGTTATAGAAACACTGCTCATAGGTACGATGCTACAATTGTCTGGGGAATGTGCAAGAGCTTTTTTGCAATGCAAATTATGGCTCACACGACAAAAAACTGTCACGAAATGTGATGTAAGGAGTAATTTACGAAAGGAAGTGCAGGCAACAAAAATGTCAATCCATTATTCTATAATTTATACTAAAAGGATCATCATTGGATTGATTACGGAAGGGACTCGACACCGATCCAGAGTGGATATTTCACCTACCCACGAGGGGGGTACCCGGGAGGAAGGATGAGGCGAAAGGAGTCACCGGGCGGCCGGATCCAGGAGCGACGGCACATCAATGACAGGATCTCTGAGTTTCCAGATAGAAACACCCCGGTAGACCGGGGTCCCATCCATACAGAAGGGAGGTGTTCGGATACCCCGGCAGCCATTCAAAAGTTAAGGGACGAGAGAGTCACAAAGAGCATGATTTTCCTTTGCCACGCTGCACCGAAACACCATCGCCGACCCCAAAAGAGACCAACGGGATAAAAGATGAATATAATGAAGAATGGAACGAAATGGAAGGACAGAAAATTCGGGGGGTGTGAGAAACCACTCCAGCACTTCTTGACGAGCCTGGAAAACTCCCAGAGTGGGCGGTCGCCGGGGATCGATCCCGGGACCACTGAATGCGGCCTAAAGAGGTAACCGGTGAGCCATCACGCTTGGTCTAAAATGATGAGCCTAATCTCCCAGTATTGGCATTCATAGTGCACCAAATTTTATTTTTCTGGTTCAAATAGTACTATAATTTTTATTCGTCTATGTTAGTTAAATCACTGCATAGAATGATGAGAACTACTCCCCTTCCATCCCTTATAACATAATAGCTTTTGAAGACAGCTAATGTTCAGCACATCACACTTCAATGTCTTCTCTCTACGCATGCGCTCTTCTCTGAATGTTATAGGATTAGAACTATTAACAGTAGTTTTGTAACTACTCCGCCCTTTAGGGATTGAAGCCGAGGGTCTGTTGAATCGTAAACGTATGCCGAATTTGTCGTTTGGAGCCCGAAGGAAAGCGAGCCATGAATCCCCTGTAATGAGGTTGTATTACAGAGCTCCTGTTCTGCCAACGTCAGTGAGGCGATATAAGAGGTAATTATCGGAGAGCACAACGTACCTATTGTCTGGGCCACCTTTAATATACACAATACATTCATCGGAAGTTGTACCTACCTCCAGACTTGGGTGATTAGTTGCCTTGTATCAGACAACAAATGAGCAAGATCCCATCCTAAATTAGTGTTGCGTCAGCGGCTATAACAATGCAAGAACACGCAAAGAAAAAAGTTCCATTATTAGTGCCTAACATAATGAACTTAAAAAAAGTTTAGGCGCATAGACCTATATATAAATAGAGGTGCGTTATTGATTAGCACAGGCTGGGATAACTTGCGGTCGGTGAATTCTTAGGGTAATAAAAAAAATACTGAATTCTGCAGAAAAGTGTGTAACAGTAAGTTAATCAGAGGATAATCTTGACGATTACAACACAGAGAATAATTTTTCGCACGAAAGTCAATGAATGCGACAATTTTAATGAATGTCATGTTAAGATTATCCACGAGTTCGATACATTTTATGCAATATTGGCATTATAAATTGTGGGAAATAGACCATGAAATAATTCGGCATCTATAGCTGACTAAGTGAGAGCGTTTTCATATATTCGTAAATGACACGTTGGCTTCTCTACCTGCATTTCATTTGTTATTAACATGGCGTGTTGAACCGATAAACAAGGATGCATTCATTCCCTTCCTGGGAGAGAAGTGAACAGGTGTTACGGCCTGTGATATAGCTATAATTAATACAGTATGGTAATTATTATACATGCAGATCTTAATTATTTTATGTTTAATAATGATATAGGTTTCTACATCTTCGTTGCTCAGAGAAAAGAATATCACAAAATGATTTCATCTTATCTCTATAGCACGGCAAATTGGAATGCCGGTTTTACGTCTTTCTTATACAAAATATTCGTGCATTAACGAGCCACTTATGCATGATTTGAATACAGTGACAATCTGTTTATATTGGTAGGATTACAATCATTTATACGTCGATAGAGGTTCTCCACTCGTAAATTATTAGCGAATTTTGGAAAATTTGTCTCTTTTGTCGCAGTTTCTCAATGGCTTGTGTTATTTTATTTGTTGGGCGCCTGTTGTTTTATTATTTTAAATCTGGGTTCTTTGTTCTCGCTATTTAACTCAGTCGAGCATGTATCTCTAAGCAGGGTGTGTAAACGGAAAGGAGGAGTTGTTAAAAGATAACACTGATGTAAAACATCTGAATTTAGACTTTTACTGCCGTCGCCTGACTGAAACTGTGATATTTCTGAATGTAACTACAGTCGTTTTAGTTGCCGCGCACCAATTACTTCGCGTACTTTACATTTTTATCTAACTAACTCTGCGACGTGCACCTCGTGAAAGTTCTTCAGAACTGTGTGACACTTCCTTATATATATACTCCTTCACCTCGAATTGCCTAAACATTGTAATATAGTTCCTATTGGTTACCAAATTGCGCCAACTTTAGCGTCTCTTTTGGTCAGCCAATCACTACTACTGACATATATGCTCTAGGGAAGATATTCCCTCCATTTCTGAAAAAGACACGCTACCTTGACCTCAATTCCGGCTTTCTCTTCTTGGTAGCAAACAACTCACACCCTCGGTTTATTGTCACCCACTTATATTGTCAGTTTCAGTTAGGCAGCGCAAACTTATTTCCTAACAAGTCCTTATAGTTAACAAACATCTAAAAGCATGTATATACAATAATATTAATTTACACTATAATCGCTGTGGCATTCACAGCATGTTGTGATATAGAATATTTCCTCACTGTTCACGAAAAAATTGCACAAATGGAACATTTTCGAAACACTTGCCGAATGTACTGACTGAAAGATAAAAGTTAAATTACGAAGAAGCTTGGGCTTCGTTATGCTCGTTTTGTAGCAGTTAGTTTTGTACACATAGGTACATATGGATAAATAAAGTAAGTAAGTTGCAAAAACTGGACGCTGGACAACTTCTTAAATTTTAACCAACACCACTGATACAAAAAAATATGGCATTAACAAATTACTCTTTAATAACACCGCAAATAATATAATATTGAGCATTAATAACCTGCATCTGTTTTAAATAAAATTAATTGTGGACATTAGTTTAATTTTATTTTCAAATGTAATTAAGGGTTTTGCACATTTACTCATAAAAATTCAGCATAACCTTTCAAGAATGTTAGAGCACTTTATACACCAATTTTTCAGGTCTGTGTTGATTAGAGATTCAAAACGTTCTATGTCCATTACTATTTCATTCTGAATCTACAGAAAATTCATGCTAAATACTACTTTTCTCTATCACGTGTGTCTATACCTCTGAATAGTATAATTCAGAAATGAGAGGTCTGATGAACACTATTCATATTTAAGACTGATGCAAATGCATTATAAGGCAACACTGTGGTGAAATTTACACAATTCTTAACTTAATTGCTTTAAAATGAGTTACATGCAAAGACTATTGCCACATAATACTATCTAATTTTCTTATTGCTGCTGCAAATAGCTAGTAACTATTCTATGTTAGATAATTTTCATTGTATAGAAGGTCCGATTCGTCAAATTATTTGATTTTTACAATCAAAGCTCTTTTGCCCATACTTTTAATTAGATTTTGTATGACATAGCTAAGGGACTCAAATCGACGCGTTTTCCACATGTATGTTACAGAAAAAAATAAGAAAACATTTGTGCGTGATTTTACAACAATTTTACAAAGTTTTCAGTCATTCTGTTATTAATATAATGTTATTTCTAAATCATTACGAAAACTGTTATTTATAACTCCTTGTCATTTCCTACAGTTATGTTTAAAAGTTTTAGCAAATGCATCAACTGGAAAAGTATTTATTCCGAAAATGACAAAACAGATGCAAAATTTAAACGCTAATACATAGTAACCGTTCTACATTTCAGTCTGGTAAAACCTAAACATAAAAAAGAGTATTTCATAAAATACTCATTTACAAAACATGGATAACTACATATAATGAGCTGTATGTCCCTGCACTAAATTTGTTTCCGAAATGCATAAAATGACATAGGAATGAAGAAAAGTTTCACAGGCTATTCATATAAATTTGAAGATGTACTTGTCATGTCAAGGTCTAAAACATATGAAATTTTAATCAAATTATTAAAGCCAGTTTTCATAAAATAAATTAATAAGTATTTTAACGTAAATTGTTGCTTGGTGTGAAAATCTTCGTGTTCAAAAGAAACACAGACCTTAAATGCTGATTGGTATTTTCCCAATTTTTCCCTTTTGGGTAATGCTATTCACACACACATACACACTCAGGCACGTATGTACCTTTTTCTAAAACTGCGTTCCTTTTTCATTCAGGCAGTTTCAAATCGTGTTTTTCTTCTTATTCTACCTCCATGTATTAAACATTTCTGTTTGTAGGAATCTAGAGATATTGCTCGTGCCATCGTTCATTTGATCTTCCTTCTGGTAAAATTTGAAAATACGATTTTTGGATACCATACTTCCTTTATCTGTCACAGAGAAGTAGAGAAAGCAGAAATGCCTTTTATGGGTTCAGAGGACAAATAAAACGCGCTGTTTCAAAGTAATCTCGATATCCAATTTTAACTGAATTTGGCAGAGGTTGTAAAAATATGTGATGCATTCACACGACTTTCTAACCAATGACAAACTCATGTATATTTAGTATACGAATATATTATAGTATTCATAATAAAAAAGAGGATTTTTCCATCCTGGTGGATTACTCCCATAAATTTGTTATCTATAAATAATGCTATACTGTTAATGTTTCAAATTAATAAATATTTCAACATTAGAAAAGCAAGAATCGCAAACTTTTAAGAATGACATGAGGTGACACTTAAGAAACGCCTAAACTTGCAACATGGAATATTTCGAAAACGACTAAAGGTATGAAAAAATTGACATAAAATGTTTATTATAATGAGCTATACACCTTTTTCCATATTTTACAATTTCCTTGTTATACAAAATTCAATCAAATAAAAGTAGATTCACAGAAAATTCAAAACTATAGAATTTATTTCTCATGTCAATATACTAAACCTATGACATTTTAATCCAAATTGTTAGAGATATTTTTAGAAAATAATGAAAAATGTTCCATATAATACGTAGTTTGGGTGAGGGATTCTTTTGAAAATCTTCCTGTTACGTGCTTGGTAAGTGCTTAACTTGAATACCAAATTTTGGTACTTAACTGACATGTTTTTGTGTTATGCTGTTCACAGACACATGACGGACGGCATTTTTCTAAAAAAAACTGCTTTTTAGGATTCAGGAGTCCCAAAACGTGTATTTCCGGTGAAATATTGACATCGAATTTTTGGGAGAATACAATCTTCCCCTTATCTACTCTAGATAGGTGGTAGAGAAGGTAGAAATGTAACTAAAAATATACACTATGATAATACTAGAATGTTTGGATGGGATGCATTTATGAGTCACTTCTAAAAACACCACACTAAAGCACCCATCTTTTCATAAATATTCGTGATGGTAATTTTAGGTGTCCACCCTATTTATCAGAAAAGTTCATGAATGAGTCCCTTTCAAGCAGTGAAAGCCTTCAGAAGTGATACAGAAGAGGGCAGGGATAAAAACGCGAAGTGATATAATGATTGTCTTCGCGTGGTCACATGAATTGTTCACGTCACAAATTCGCGTGACGGCCTCGCCCATTGGCGTGAAAACATTTGACAAACGTAGCTTGTTGCTCCTCCGCGAGTTGATGACGGCTGTGTAGATTGGAGCGGACGGATGGTAGCCATTTCCGGTGTTAGCAGGAGGGTCCGTGCAAATTGTTTCCGTTCTTCGCTGCCAACATGCGCTCCGTTACATCAGGCGGGGAGGGAATGATGGGAAATTGGCGCTAGGTGTGTCCCCCTCCTCTCTTCGCCATGTTTCTAATTTCCATTTTAATAGGTTATCGCCACTTCCCCTTCCCGCAACCCCTTTCTTTCGCCCTCGCCGATCAAGAGGAGAGGTGGGGAACAAAAATAGTATCATACACCTCTAAGCGCATTCCCATGTTTAAACCGTCGACAAAAAAGGTAACACTATTGATGTGATGGGTTCGTTTCATGCATTCACCTGGAAATCGTAGAAAGAGGCTGATTTTGTTCCCCCTGCACTCTTCTACGGTATATTCCAGTGAAAAGCTCTTTCAAACGATCAGCGCATCAGCTGTTTATTTCTAAACAAACCACCAACAGACTTGAAACATAATTATCTTTCACGAATCCAGCTAAAAACTGGAAGATTTTTCTTCACTCTGCCTTGCACAGTCCAACACAGGTTTGTTCCGCCTACTGTTTACAGATTTTTATTCTAGTACATTTAGGAATTAAACAGTTGAACACACGCTTAAATCTTTTATTGATTTATTTAATGATTTACTTATTTGTCCAGAGGGAGTGAGTACCGTCACCGTTGGTCGAGATCATTAGGAATATACAGAGTGGATCATTTAAGTTGACACTGTGCAATATCTCCAAAACTAAGCGTTGTTGTCTTTAATGATAGTTGCTTGATATTATGGGGGAAAGTAAATGTCATTAGTCGTGTTTTATTTGGAGGGTCAATTTAATTTTTTTTAAATGGGAACCTACAATTAGGGTGAAACTAAATATACCCTAAAATGACCAAGTAGTATTAGTATTAGCCCATAACGTTCCCGAGGATCACGGACCTCTCTCCTTGGAGAGATGGTTAGGTTTGATGATTCCGATTAGCCATTCCAGAAAGATCTTCCTTATCTATTACTCATGGTCCTGTATATGCATTTTAACACTACACACTGGTCCTCTAATCGTTCACTTGTCTTTTCTCCTCTAGTTTGGCTGACGCACTCTTGTATTGATGTTCTGGGTTGCTGTCTTGAAGTTGCCATCTTTCTCTGTCTTTTGCTGCTGCAGTCCATTTGCTGTCGAATGTTTTCTTCAGCTCGTCTGGCCATCGTGTCCTCTAACGGCCTATTTTTCTTCATCTTGACCTCGGCTCTCATGTCGTTAACCTGTGGGTCCGTCGGTTTGGGTTTTAAAGTAGCAAGAAATACATATGCTAAATTTAGCTGAAATCGCTCCAGTGGTTTAAGAGGAGACGTGTACACACACATACACACACTGGGATTCCAAAAAGTATTCTTCACATTAAAAATCTCTAGCAGGCAAATTAAGGAAAAGAGTATTCCCATTTTTACTTTCTCTACTACATATAGTAAGTAGGGGAAGTATTCCACCCAAAAATTTGATGTGGAGATTTCACCAGAAGTAAATGACTGAGTTTCCCAAGCATTTTTAGAAAAATACCCGTTTGTGTGTGTGTGTGTGTGTGTGTGTGTGCGTGTGTGTGTGTGTGTGTGACTATGAACATCATATTGAAGAACGAAAAATCAGATAAATACCAAACTTGGTATTTAAGTTGAGTAACTTCCAAAGATGCGACTCGAAGATTTTCAAGAAAATCCCCTACCCACAACTATTCTTTACACGGAACATTTTCGGAAATATTTATTTTCTTAAAAATGATTCTAATGATTTTGATTTAAAATACCATGTATTAAATATACTTTCATGACGAATACAGTGTATATGTTGAATTTTCTGGAAATAGCCTGTGAAGTCTTCTTCATTCGGAAGGAACATTGTATAATCTTGTATAAGGCCAGCATATAACGTCCATTTCTTAAGCATCTGACTGTCATTATTCCCTTTGCATTTATAACGAAATGCGTAATGCAGCTATTTCTGCAAACGTTTATCTCGATTAAAATGAAGTAGCAAAACAAATCGTTTTTATACTCAATAAATGATACAGGTAGAGAAAGTCATGTGAACATAACACATCAAATTTTTAATATGCAGAAAGAACAATGATGTTACAATTTACAATTCGTTTTTTTTTCTTCACATGTTTAACTTTATTAGCTTTGTGCTTCTTTTTTAAAATTGCTCCGATTTTTCTAGTGCCCATGTGTTGTGTTTACAAAAGTGTTATATGTGCAGTTAGTGGACACCTTTGATGTGATAGCTCGTGTCAAACGATTTAAACTGACGAAGAAATAAATTTGTGAAGTAAAAATTAGGCGTTACTGAGGAAGTTCAGTGAAACGATTGATAATTGCTGAATTTTACATTTTATTCTCTTAACCAATCCGTGTAATATTCAGGTACGAAGGGTGCTACATTAATAATTGTGTCCTAAGGACGATGACATTACAAGTCCGAGGGCACTTGTCCCGAGGTTCATTCAGAGGAAATAGTCATTAATAAAACCTATAACAGATGCAATCATTTTTGACCATTAGTTTGTTACTCAATAAACAAATAGTTTAGAGAAAAACTTTATATTAAAAATATAATTCGTGAGTTTCATTTTTCCAAGAAAACGTTTACTAGGGATTCGGTATTTAGGAAACAAAGCTCGTTCATTTCGAACAAAAGGGAGGAATCTGAGGAAATTCCTGCTGAAATTGGAATTAAAGCTAAAGACGCTGCAGATAAGTTACTGCCAATGAAACCCAGCGGGATGGCTCAGACCCACATTCTGGAGGTCGTGGGTTCAATTCCCGTGGTTGACCTTCCTGACCCATGGTTTTTTTTCGGGTGTTTCCCCGGGGTCGCTAGGCGAATGCTGGGAAGGTTCATTACTCTCCCTAACTTCCTGTACCTCCATTTTACCCCATTCTCATTTCACTTCACATTTCATCTGCTTAGTCTGTTTCAGGGTTAAAAGTGTCGGCGTTGCATGGCAGGGGAAATGGATGATCTATGTAAACCTTTGTCCTCCGGAATGGGGCGATCTCAGAATGGGATGTGTAAGCCTGCAGGGGAGAGGGGAGCCGGTTGCACCAGCTGCCATTCGGCAAGTTTTAATCTGTAAATGATAGGGACACTGCCGTCTGCCCTGACGTGTCCTGTCCTACCGCCCTCTGCCTCCTCTCACCTCACCCTCCCTTTTAGGGGCTCAGGCACAAAATATCTTGAAGTTCGAGAAGCTAAATTCCCCTTTGCAATCAGTCCTACTCCCTCTCCTACTGCCAATGAAAACTACGCATTTGCATAATAGGGAGTATACTAGTTTAGAAAGCTGGTTGACAGGGAATTCGGTGGGTAGTATTAATCAAACAGTACCACTGGGTTAATTCGGGGATCTGGCTAAAACATTTTCTCCTAACTCACTGTGGGTGAAATAATACGACAAATTTCTTAACTCCTCTATCGGAATCAGGAGCAAGTATGACAGTTTTAAAGCGTCTGGAGAATGGAAGCGTATATCTGTTGCTAACCGAGCGGAATGGATCACGCGACAACGTCCGTGGCTCTCATTGGGAAGGTCCCGAGTTCGATCCCTGGCCAACTCTCACTGGCCTATGGATGGTTTCTCAGGCTCGTCAGGCGAATGTTTAGGTGGTTGATTTTCTACCACGATTCCCCTCCCTCTCATTTGCTGTACCCATAAACTCTCCTGTCATCCCTTTCAGGACTGTAGAACAAGGCAACGGTGTTCGGCAGCTTGCGGCTGGATGGTGGCTTGCGCACTGTAAGGGTTTCTTCCCTGGCGTCGCTGCGGTGTCTAAGCAATTAGGTCTCTCCTTCGAGTGGACTCCGCCCCCGGGGGCGTAGGAGGTTGGCGGCTTGTGGGCGAGCGCAGGTGGTATCGGATGCGTTACATCTGGAAACGTTAACGACTCCGTCGTCATTGGATTTGGTTGCCCTTCGTGTCTCTCCCCTCATATGTCCCTCCTGGGGATACTGGTAGGAGCACAAGGGGCCACTCCTCTGCCCCGATTTCGGCGACCCGCTCCGTTGATTCGTATCTTTACCGTTACCTTTTACATCTGTTGCTAAAGGGTGCAGCATGACAACATGGCTGGAATGACATCTCTCTGTGTAAATGATAAACATGAATCAGAAGTTACCACAGGCATCGTCACTGTCAGCTCTAATTAATGATAATCAATTATGTGTGAATGGCATAACGGAGATGTTGATACCGTTGCTGATGTGTTAACATTTTAGAGTAATTAAATGCTAAGTTTTTCTATGAAAACTTTCTCGTAAAATTTTATAAATTGAATACATTAAAAATAGTTGGTATTCCTTGATATATACTTTTACAATATTCTGAAGTTCCAAGAGGATATTAGCAACTCTGTAATATATCTATCTCTATCTGTAACAAACTAGAGCGCCATAAATTCATTTTGCATACACCATACACGAACAAGTTGAAATTTGTAAAAGTAATAAAACAGAAAACAAAATTAAATCTAAGAAAAATATAATACGGTTTCCTTTCTTGCACATATTATATAATTAAAAAATGTATGGGACACAACTGATTTAATTTTTATTTTGTGTGTTAGTTTTCTAGTAAAGTGTTAATTGCATCTAAGCGTTTATGAAAGAAATGTTTTAACATTTTACATAATACCAAATAATATTGTGACGCAGCGAATATGCCCCAAGATATCGGGAGGTCGGCGCGAGTAAGTCGGAGATAAACAAAGATAAGTCGCGTTCTCGCCCAGTGTAAACACAGAAGCGCTATGGACAGATAACCAGAATCTTTTAGAAGTTTCTTTCGCCTGCCTCCAGAACGTATGTCCAGATAGTTCTAGAATATTCTGTGGAAGTTTTCATTGGCTATATAGGCGAGAGTTCTTGTGGGAACAGTCAGTTGGTTGAGTCGTTCACTGGGTGAGTAAGCGAGTTGGTGATAGCGTTTCTGCTGCGACATAAGTGCGGTTCTCCAAGTTAAAGCACTATCACACAGCGCTCTACTCCAAGTGGCAACTGTCGTGACGTGCAGCGAGTACTACTGCAGACGGAGAGAGACTGTAGACAAGACACCGTCCGGAAGAAAAAGCTACGTCAGGAAGAAAGTGAAGTGACAGGAAAACTGAACTAGTTCACATTGGTGAAGTGACAGTGAATAGTTGAACCAGGTGAAAATAGCGAGTCTTTTCCCTTCTGATGGTCTGTATATTGTTTCTTATTTTCTTAGTCCTTCTTCTTCCAGTCTATCTACATATTTCTTGCAGTTTGATCTATTAACTATCTATTACTTTAATTTACAATGAATATTTTTATTTCCTGTCTCATTTCTACATTTTGTTTATGATCTGCTCTTTGGTATGCGACAGCTTTCCTTTGGTGTGCCATTTCAACTGAGTGTATTTGTAGTATTTATCTTTTTGTTAGAGTCCAAGTTTCACTTGTGTATGTTAATGTTGTTTGGCATCATTTAATTAATCATTCTTTTCTTGGTTTATTATTTTAACGTCTTAGCGTGCTGCTATTTATGTCTAAATCGATTCATTTTAAATTGTATTACTTTCTCTACTACGTACCTATATTAAGCAAAGAAAGCTTATATACCAAGCAAAATTTCGATACTGGGATTTCATCGGAAATACACGTTTTTAGAGTCTCTGAATCCAAATAGCATTATTAGAAAAATGTCCTTCCGTGTGTGTGTGTGTGTGTGTGTGTGTGTTTGTGTTTGTATTTGTGAACAGTATAAGTCAAAGACAAAAACTATGTTAAATACCAAACTTGGTTTTTAAGTTCAGCATCTTACAAGGATACACACATAGATTTTCAACAAAACTATTTTCCGTTACGTGGAAAATGTTTCACAAAACTTTGATTTTCTCAAGACTGGCTCTAACGATTTTGATTAAAATATCATATGTTTAAGATATTTTCATGACAAATGAAATGTATATCTTGAATTTTATGAGAATAACCTCTGAAGTTCTCTTCATACTGAATGACAGAAGATAAGCCCTAAGAGTGACCGAGCGGGATAGTTCAGGCGATTTCGTCTATGGTCCGCATTTAGGAGGCCTTGGGTTCGATTTCCGTGGCCGAGCTTCCTGACCCATGGGTTTCTTCTGGGTTTCCCCGGGTCGTCAGGCGAATGCTGGGAAGGAAAATTACATCCCCCAAATCTCCTGTCCCTCCATTTCATCTCCATTCTCATTTCACTTCACCTGCCATCAGCTTGGTCTTTTTCAGGGTTGCAAGTGCCGGTGTGAGGTCTCGGCGTATGCATGGCACAGGAAAAGGGTGCTCTAAGAAAACCTTTGTACTCCGGACTGCGAGCGGTCTCCGGATCCTGGGCTCCCCAGGGCATGTGTAAGCCCACAGTAGGAGGGGGCGCCAGCAGGAGGGGGGGAGGCTACAGCAGCCAGCACCCAGGGAGTTCAAACCTGCAAATGGAGGGCCTCTTCCCTCTGCCTGTCCTACCTCCTGGTCCGGCCGCCCTATGTCACCTCTCACCTCATCCTTCCTTCCCGGAGGCGCTCCGTTAGGGGCATAGGCACAAAAGATCTGCGTAGGTCGAGGTACTAAGACCCCTTCCGCTTCTAGTCCTATCCTGCCCTATCCTAAACCGTAAGAGTGAGTAGAGGATGATAATGTAAGACATATTTTTTTCTTTCAATGTCTTGATTTTGTAGACGAAGTTATACTGCACCCAGATAACTGAAATACACCACTTGTTCTACCATGTTAGTATTAAAACTATGTTAGCTCTAGTATGCGTTTTCCCTTCAAAGACGCTTACCTACTAAATACTAACTATTGCTTAGTTTAGCTCGAATCGGGAGCTGCATACTTTAAGGTAGATTTTGCCAGAAGCAATAATATTCGCACGTGTGTCCGTCCCCTGCTGATCATAATGGTGTGCATGCCTGTTTGCGTTGTACAGTGCAGTTTAAAAGCCTGTTAGGGAATTCCCTATTATCCAATAACTGGCAGTGTTTTGTTTAACCCGCCCTTAGTGTTTGAGTAGTACAGCTGCAAAGGTAACAGAGCCATGTTTACATTGGACATGATGTACTCTAAATATGGCGCAGTGTGCGTGCACACATCCCCATCCTACTGAATAAATGGAAGCCTGCCGCATAGCGACCAATGTTTCACTCAGCCTTTTATCCTGCCGTATGTTTCTATGAATCCATTCCTCGTATCCAGCATTACATCGTCAAGCATATTCTTAAAATAATCCAGAGAGCAGCTTTGCTACATGCAGAGACAGAATCTACGTAGTAGTTCTTAAAGGGAATTAAAAGAAGAATTATTAACAAATATAACACAAATATAGATGTAAAATAGATACTTTTATGCAATAAAAGCAACAAATTCTTTAATATATTAACATTATAAGGGCAGAAAAAATATAAATGATAGTATTGTGATATTGAGTAATTAAAACTACAATACAATAACCTTTCTCTTTTAATTATTACTTTCTTTACCATCTAGATCTGTTGTAGATAAGAGGAAATATTGTATTTTACCAAAAAAATCTTTATTAAGAGTTCACTGGAAATTCACGTTTTCGGTTCTCCTAAAGCAAAAATGGCCCTTTAAAAGATATTTCTAAAAATACTATATAAAATATATTTACATAAGTAAAATGTAGAGATATCTTGAATATTCTGGAAATAACCTATGAAATCCATAATTTTGTATAACTGGTAAAATATAACAGACAGAGAAGAAATTTAACAAAGGTCTCTTGTACTCCTAATCGTGTTTCTTACATTATTAAAATGGAGGTGCCTCAACTAGTAAGTATTCGAGCCTTAGATATGAAATGACAAGGCTGTTACAAGCATTTGTTTACAACAGTTAAATTAGTGTACACTTGGTTTAATTAACAAATGTTTGCTACAAGCAACATACGTCATCATATGCAGCATGAACAACCAACATTTCCATATTCCAAAATTTCAGAAACCGTTATGTTATTACAGGAGTTCACACAAATCACGTACTTATTGCAGAGCGGAGATAAGATTAATTAGCTTAACATAAATACATAACGAATTTGTCCCATTTAGCTCCATCACTATAACTCTTCACTTCATAACTACATGTTATTAAGAAGTTCACACAAATCGCGTATTTATTACAGAGGAGGAGATAAGGTAAATTATCTTAACATAAATACGTAACGGATTTACTCGATTTGGCTCGATCACAACAGCTCTTCACCTCATGCTTAGCTGACCATTAAAAAAAATCTGATGTGTTACACTCACATGACTTTCTCTACTCTTGTACAATCTAATTTTACAAACGCCTATTCTCCATATGCTTCATGTTAATCGAGATATCGAGATGTCAATCTTATTGCTAATTTTCTTGTAGATGCAAGGGAAATAGGGTAGCTTTTAAGCGATAGTCAAATATTTTAGCGCTGGTTGCTATGTGGCGCATTCCATTCTATTTGCATGTCCAGGACATAAAAAAAATGAATAACGAATTTGAGAAAAAGAATAAGTATTGGAAAATTTAAGGAAATAACAAGCAATATCTCGAAAACGGTTCACTCTACAAAAGAAATGTATATGACATAAGTTGTGTATTTTAACGCGATCTACATTTTTTGTGTAGTAACATTTTGTCTATCTCTTATGGTTTACCAGTTATGCAAAAGTCGTTCACAATGAAGAATACTTTTGGAGACATTCCCAGAAAATTCGAGATATACATTTCATTTCTCATGACATTATCTTAAACATATGATATTTTAATCAAAATCGTTAGAGCCATTTTTGAGAAAATTAAAATTTTCGAAAAATGTTCCATGTAAAGGGTAGTCTGGAGTGGGGGGATTTTCTTGAAAACCTTCGTGTCGCATCTCTGGAAGATACTGAACCTAAATACCAAGTTTGGTGTTTATCCGACTGCTCGTTTTTGAGTTATGCTGTTCACAGACACACAGACACACACACACACACACAGACACACACACAGACACACACACACAGACACACACACGGACATGTTTCCAAAAATGCTTTTTTTGGATTCAGGAGGTCTCAAAACATGTATTTCCGATGAAATCTCGGTATCGAATTTTTGGGTGGAATGCAATACTTCCCCTACTTACTATACGTAGTAGAGAAAGTAAAAAAGAAACACGACTATGAAATAATTCTCGCGATGCCGCAAAATAAGTCCTCACAAAATATAGATAGTTAGATACACTTTGAACACATTAACAATTTACATAAACTCTCAACAAACTAACGATTTAGATAAAATATTGGACAAATTAACAATTTAGGTATAAACTCCAAAACAATTTGGATAAAACTTAAAAAAACACAAGAATTTAGAGTTATTAAGTACTGCCTAAAACAGATATAGGAATTCACACACTACATATAAAAATCAAATGACCAGACAAAATAAGGACAAAGATATAAACTTAGCAAACATAAATTACATCTATGGCTCCCCAAAATAACATTTTAATGCCGAAGTCCAAGCTTATCGAAAAATGGCAACGGCAAAGCCGGATGAACAATCCGGAAGCCTATCGGGAATTAAACAAGTCTGCTTACACCAAGACTACAAGAGGAAGAGATGTGTTCTTTAACTGGTAGAATTGAACTCCTCGAGCCAGGTGAAGGACAATTGTACCCAGGCACCGAAAGCAACCGACACGCCACACACGGTAAATAATCTAAATACAGTCGGTAAACAACACCGCTCAACGGCAACTACTGAAAGTATTTAGAGCCCATTGACCCAATAAGAAGGAAAGCGATATGCGATCAGCACACTCTTTAAAACACAGTTTATTTCAAATAATCTTTTTGTGGCACCAGTCATTTACGAGATCCGTTATTATCCTTTTGAAACCTTTCAATTCTCTTTTTGAAAATATGTTTTTGAAGTGCTGTCACAATTCAGAAGCACTTTCTCACGATTTCATGAAAGGAGTGTGGACTTTCAAATTCAGCATATAGTGATCTAATTTTTAAACATTTGACTATGACTTCAGCCTCTGTATCCCTTGCACCTACAATGAAACTATTTCTGCAAACTTTTATATGATCAACGCGAAGTAGATAGAAAAACAATACTTTGAGATGTGTAGAACTATATAAAAATAAACAATAGCGGATAGAGAAAGTTATGTGAATGTAACATCAGCCTTTTTAGAAAAAAGGCGTGTGTGTGAATCCGTCTGTCTATCGGGTCAAAAACGAAATTTCGATAAATAGCTACATATTTAAGTGCAGCGAAGATTTATATATATATATATCCCATACCGCCCTATACATGGAACAATTTTTCTCACCCTTCACTTTCTCACAAATAGCTCAAACAGTTTTCAATAAATTCTTTCATTAAACTATTTAAATGACTAATAAAGTATTTATTTAGAATTATCTGCGCATAACCCGCAAAGTCCTCGGCATTCCGAAATCATTTTGTATAACTTTGTAAAAGTGATAAACTATAACAGAGACAAAAGCTTACTCTAAAAGAATGTGTATCTCATCAAACCACACTACTTATTTCAAATAGGTTTTTGTGGTATCAGTCGCTTCTAATGTATTTGTTGTTATTGGTTTGAAATTGTCAATACTTTATCATTTTACTTTCTCAACCATGTATTAATAGGCATAAGAATAATTGCATTCCACCCAAAACTTGAATATCGTGATTTCTCCAGAAACACATGTTTTAGGCCACTTGATTCCAAAAAAACATTTTTAGTAAAAGGTCCCTCAGTGCGTGTGGAGGGGTGAAATGAATAATTCAAAAGCTAAACCTCGTAAAAATACCAAACTTCATAATTAAGTTCAATATCTTCTAAAGACGCAACACGAAGATTTTGAAGAAAATCCCACCACCTCAAACTAACATTAACATAGAAAATTTTTTCGTTTTTTGGATTCTCTCAAACATGGATGTAACGACCTTGATTAGAATACTATATAATGTGACGATTTAAAAGCACGTCACTTTAAATTCCGAAGGCCGGGGAAAGTATGCGAGATCGACTTCACCCCGTTACTTCACCTCACTTCGAATAAGGAAACCACAATAGGTTCGTGTGAGACTTACTTCTGCGTAGCAGTCGCGAGCACTTAGCCTCGCATGGTTGTTCTGAACACTTGATTGCGCGAACAGCAAGGCTGTTCTGAGCAGACCAGTTAGTACGAGATAGCTACCATGAAGCAAGTCTACCAGTTTTATTGAGAAGGCATCACGCGTATGGCGATCAGCGGCTTTAAAATAATTTCGCTACTAGTAATAATTCTCATATGTAGCGAGTATGCTAGCAAACTTACGCATCATACGCTAGTATTGTGGCACTTCACACATCTACACCAAGCGTCCAGCCGTCCAAAGTCAAACGGGACTTGTGGGGTAGAGATACAACTTCACGGAGGGTGTCTAGTTTGCAATCTTTATGTGCTACAAGATCAACAATCAAGAGAGGAAGGTGGTTGGATTCCAAGTTCTACTATATCCAGGCTGATATGCATAAGAATAGCAGTGGAATGTCAAAGAAAGAGTATCCTTGGTCTCTACCGTACTCGCTTCCTCATACAAATTACTTCACTTTATTATTAAATGTCTAGTAAAATGGTACTGAAATTTAAGGAAGAATGGTGGGTAATTTTAAAGGTTCGTATTGTGAATTCAATTCAATTTAACATGTTAATAATTCATTTGTTAAATGCATATTCCCAGTTTGTGGAAAGGCTAATCCCAAAGAATGTTAATACCAAAGTTGTGATAATAAGAACACTGAATTTAGACGTACGTGGCATAAAGACTGGCAGTGATTGAGAAACCTCTTCACCACGTTAGGTCAATTGTAATTAGAAGTATTCCCACAGAGCCTTTTGGAAGAACTATAATGAATATAACATCATCCCATTATTATTTAAACTAAATACATTATGTATTTATTGTTTCAATTATTAAGGACTAATATGAAATCTTTGTTTTACGTAATTTCAATGCATCATGCTGCATCCTATGTCGTCCTCCGTGGACTAGTGGTACCGTGCTAGCCTCCAGTTCCCACGGTCGCGGGCGTAAAAATCCTTCGGAAGGGAAGTAAAGCCGGTGGTCCCGTGTCGAAGATTTAGTGCACGTAAAAGAACCTCAAGCCTGATAAAGAGGCCTCTGAGCAAAATTACTGGTCTTTCACGCTCAATATAGAATGGGACGCTAAGAGCGTCCATAAATAAAAACTCAATTTAAATTTGCTGCATTCTAAGTCATAGATCCAGTGCAAGGAAGTATAAATTGGACATGTGTTTAATGTTAGTCAAATCGCGTATTCATAAACTACTCCACCGTTGGGATAACCTGATCCAATTATCCCGTGTTCTAGCACGCTGAAGTTATTCTTGATTTATGCTTATAAAGTAACTTGAGAATTAGGTTGCTATTTAAATATTTACATGTCAAATAACATGCTTATCTTGGATTCCTGGAAATGGTCTATGACCGCTTCATTCGGAATAAATTTTTTTATAATTTTGTATAACCGGTAAACCTAGCTAGACACTAAACAAAATTAAATCTTTTTAATGCATACAATTTATTTCAAGTAACCATTTCCGAGATGTCCATTATTAGGTGGTTTGAATCTTTCAATACATTTGCCATGTGCTGTCACTATTCAGCTGTTTCTCGGGATGGCATGGAAGGAGTATGATATTTCAAGGCTAGCATATAGCGAATATGCTAGTATTCCTTAGTATCGAATGCTAATTGATTTATTTTAGTATAAGTACTTACGTATTAAGTGTCCAGTATATCCGTGTGTTCCCCATAATGCTATAAACACAGTTCCATAGCCTCCATTCTTCTTGAAATATTCATGAGCAGTTCTTCGTTTGTAGCATAGTGATATGCAGATATTTGAGCCTTAATAACTCCCCATAATGAGTTGTCAGGTGTGGTGAGGTCAGGATTTCTTGGTGGCCATTTCAAGGGAGCTGGTGTTGCTGAAGAACCACGACCAATCCGCTGTCCTGAAAAGTGTTTATTTAGGAACTCGCGCACTGCAAGAGCGTCATGAGGAGGTGCTCCATCTTGCTGCAACCATATGCATTCTGTGAGGCCTCTTTCCTCAAGCTGAAGTGTTAACCATATTTGTAACATGTGTAAATAATTTGCGCCTTTTACAGTCCCTTCAAAAAGTATGGTCCAAGCAGTTGTGATGTCATCGTTGCCCATATCATTAGGTGAGAGGGATTCCTTTCTAACTCAACTGTGTAATGAGGATTTTATTTGGCCCAATAGACAATATTTATAGCACGTGAGCTGCGATAAATAAATATGTAATAAAACTCCTTCGCAAAGGTTTATTTCAATTAACATGAAATAGATGGAAAAATAAGTTTTTTTAAAGAATTACACGCTAAAGCTTTATAAAACTAAAAGATAGTGGGTAGAGAAAAGCATGTGATGTAATATATAAGATTGTTTTTAAGTGGTCATCAATCAGTTGTTTTTGGCAACGTCATAAATAGAGTATAGAATTTCAAGGTTAGCATATAACGCCCCGTTTTTCTTCCTTTTGTTTAGAACGCAAGAACTTGTTACCGGAGGTAAACATTTTAATACTGTTTTCGTTTGTTGTAATAAGCATGTCTTGTTTAATTTGAAATCATCCCTGCGTAAAAATACACAGTGGGATCTTTAAGTTCCTCCACAGTGGTAGAATAAGCAAAATATGGGAATGTGGTGGTAACCGTGTCTCGATACATTTGCGATACTACAGAGGTGTGAAGAAATTTCGAAAAAATAATAAAAAGAGAAATGAACTACAATCATAACTAAGTTTCCATTCACAGAAGATGTTGAAAATATCCCAAACTCTGTTGAAGGAACAGATTTACGTGTTTAATTTTATTGTTCAACATTTTGATGAAAATTTATTTTTTCACTGAATTAGTGTAATTTATTATTGCCAATTTGAGTTATTCTATTGTTTTCAGATTATCATTATACATTCTTGACTCTGCAGTACCCCAAAAGAAATAGCCGGGTCTACCACTTCTTGCAGCTTCTTGGACAGAACAAATCTTAGGAAATATATTTATTAAATCGTAAACAGCATCGCGAAACGATAATCTGGAAATTGGAAACTGCTCTATAAATGTTACACTTTTTTCTGTTCATTTATCACGTTCTCTAAGAAACATTCTTCACTAAAAATACCCATTGTTCAAATTAAATGAAATAAAACACGCTTGCACGCTGGCAGTCTGACAAGACTCATGTTGCGATAGGCAGGCTGCTTTGCGTAAGGAATGGAATCGACGTGTCGTAGGCAATAAACAATAGTTTGCTACCTACACCGAGCGGGATGGCTCAGGCGGTCTGTGGCCCGCATTCGGGAGGTCCCGGGATCGATCCCCGGCGACCGCATACTCTGGTCCATGGGTTTTTCGCGGTTTCCCGGGGTCGGCAGGCGAATGCTGGGGTGGTTCATCTTCTACCACGACTCTCCTTCCTCTCATTTCCTGTACCCATCATATACCTTGTCATCTGTTTCAGGGTTGTAGGACCAGGCGACGGTTTTCCGCGGGTTGCGGCTGGGCGGTGGCTTGCGCTCTGTAAAGGTTTCTTCCCTTGCGCTACCGTTCATTTAGGTTTCTCCTCAGTGTGGGGCTCCCCTCCGGGGGACCCTGGAGGTTGGTGGTTTGTGGGAAGGGGCCGTACGGCATCGAATGCGTTCTATCTGGCGCCCGTCGGCATCCAGATCTGGTCGCCCTTCGGTCTCTCTCATCATCCCTTACTCCCAGAGTCACGTTGGAAGCACAATGGGCCGACTGGCCTGCCCAGTGCTCTGCCCGGTTCCGGGAACCCTTCCGTGATACGTACCTTTTGCTACCAAATGTTTTGGGAGTTTATTAAAGGCTACTGACTTGGGGCACTATAGAGTGACTAAAAGATAACATTGTAAATTAGCATAACTGTTAGAAGGACCACTTTTTATATGAGTATTCTTATTACAATGGATATGTGTCAGCTTGTCATTGACAGAGTGACAGTGAGTAACATCGACAGTGATGGGGAGATTGGGGCAATTCCGAAACCTAGAGGTAATTCGTAAAATCTGAAGATTTTACGAAATGTTGTACTGGAGTGGCAAGTTACAAATTCTGGCGGAAGGAGATACAGACAGTGCTTAGCTTCACGCAGTCCAGCACGGTTTGATACAGTGTCAAAAAATATTTTTTCTGGTTTAATTTAACCTTTACAATAAACCTAAATCGAGGTAAGTGAGATTAAATATTAAACGATGCACAGAAGAATGATGCTCATATATTGTGAAGTATCAATTATTAATGAATACTTCAAGATATTCATTCGTTAAGTTAATATTTGTGTAGGTTATGTGTAAAAGTGACGCGAAAGGATTTATACACTCGCAAATAATGCTACTCCTATGTGGGGAAATGGTACCATGGTGGCGATATTATCCCTAAATTCATTCGCTAGCAACAAATCTGAAGATACATGTTTATTACGCACTAGCACGTCACTACTAACAAAGCACCCCCCTAGTTGCATGTTAGAACTAACAGCACGGGGAGACGATGTAGCCTCTGAGGATGATCGTCACCGGGGGCGGCGGGTGTGCGGCCGCCCCTAAATTAAAAAAAAAAAAGCTAGCAACAAATCTGAAGATACATGTTTATTTTTCAGATACCACGGATTATTAAAAGGACAACAGAAAGCTATTAATACAGTGCTATATTAATAAGTGAAAAGCACGGCACTCAAATCTAACGAGGTCAACTTTAAGAGATCGATTGAAAATATACACAATAGCTTAACTGACCCTGAGAAGAAAGCCGTTTTTCACTGCGCAACAATGAAACTACTGATCATGTCTTATTGATTTTTATTTTTTTTAGGATTTTTATTACTGAACTCCGACGCTTGGTGTTTTAACTAGCGGAAGCAAATGGTGTGTCACATAACTTCAATAAATAAACTAAATTGGCTTCCCTGATTGAATCTACAGTTTCTTGAAGCGAAATTCTGAAATAAATCTGCATAAGCCAGAGGCTGAATTGAATTTCCACGTTTAATAAAGTCGTTCTCCGTGGTCTAGTGGTATCATGCTAGCTTTTAGTTCCCTATGTCACGGGGAGACGGAGGGCGAGGATTTTTTCGGGAGTATAAATCCTTAGCATGGCTTCCTTCGGAAGGGAAGTAAAGCCGGTGATCCCATGTCGTAGATTTACGGCACGTAAAAGAGCCTTACGCCGAAAGAGGCTTCTGAGTAATATTTCCGGTCTTTCACGCACAATATAGAATGGAACTTCCATAGCAGTTAAAGAGAGTCCATAAATAAAACTCAATTTATTTTTATTTATTTATTTATTGTTTAATAAAACTGAGGTAAAGCTTTTCTTTAAAAGTCTGGAAACAGTACATTACAAATTAAATGTACTACAACCAAAATCAATAATGTAGATGAGATAGAACGGTGCATAACCGGGAAATGTTCTGGGACCTAAAGGCCAGAATCAAGTGGGAGGAACTACAATTGGGAGAGATGACAGATTGTGACGGTAGTTTGTGCTAGGAGTGCTGTCGGCATCTACATTGCTCCTATGTTTATTATACACGCCAGCGCATGATATGGATATTACAGAAAGATCACGCGATGCAATTTACGGAATGAGAATCGCTTTATGGAATTGTATTTCCAGAAGCAACACGACCAACTGCTGATGACCTAGATAACCACTCCAGCCGGAAAACTTAGGGGGTATATAATTTTTGCAGAACAAATCAAATCCATATCGCATCACTTCCACCTCATTCAGCTCATCGACTCCAACTCTTGAACATCTGTCTCCTAAGAACGCTCTTAACAGGTAATGTGACCTCCACCTGAAATCTCAGAGCAGCCGAAACATGAAAACCACATTTTTATTAGCAGCACTTTTTAGTTGAGCTTACATTCGTGTGGCTGCATTGAAGAAAGAAGGTACTGAATTTTTGAATGTAGGAATTCATCCTTTCGATCTTAATCAGATGATTTTGCTGCTACACGTAAAATTGATTGCAAAGTTTGCATTCATGATGGAGGAAGAAGAGGCAAAATTCATCCTGGTCTACATCAGATGGACCTCCACTACCAAATTAAACCGATTAAAACAATCCAGATTTGGAGACGGAGCCTATACATCTAGAGGAAATGACAAAATGTGCCAGTCTTCCGATTCGCGTCACGCTGTAAGTGTTAAAGAAATCTTTTCAACTCCTAAGCCATGTTCATCCAATCAAGGTTGAGAAGGGCCTTAAGAAACTAGCATTCAGAGATCAGCACCCCAATGAAAGCTACTTCAAAGACATGAAAAATAAGAAAGCTGTATAAAAGCTCTACCACAGAAGGGAGGAAGAAGAAGAAAGTGAGTAGCAAACCTCTAAAGCAGACCAGGAGGACATGCACAAGAGGTCTTACGTATGAATTATCGTCTCCAAAAAACGAGAAATATACAAAATAAATTTACTTGACTTAAAAAATGTAGGTAGTGTTTAACGCCTTTCTTACTGTATACGGCACCACTGCTAGTGCATACTGAGGATACATGAAATGATAATTGGAAAGGGAAATTTGGGAAGGAAGGAATTTCCAAGCCTAAGTTTAAGAAATTTCCACGGCATTCGCCAGCTATGAGGAATGGGGAAAACTTGAAAAAAATCTCAATGAGGGAGGGCGGTCCTAGCAGAACTTGACACGCAGACCTCCCGTTCACGTTACTGGTGTCAGTGTTTGCGTGACGGTAATGAGGATGACCAGCATTGGTAATATTAACTTACTAGTATGTGTTGTTTGCAAGGAGCTCAGTAATATGATGAATTGTGGTTCAGATGTACTGTTTCTTCCAGATGGTCTATTCAGAAACGAATCAATTAAAATCTATGCGGCTTTTGTTTATCTTCCTAATGTAGTAAATGTAAATTATATCTCAGGAAATTACATGTTTTAAGTTGCAAGCAACATGAATATCTCAACTAGGTAGTGGGATTTCCACGACCAGTGCGTGGTGCTGTTCCGCCACATGTGGCAACTTAAATGCGTAAAAAATAAACTTTATCTCCTAGATCTTGAATGGTAAGCAGTGTTCGATAGGCCACAACTGTGAGATATTACTGTTTACCTCTGGTGTCGATGGCTATAGGTGATGCTATTCCCCATCCTCCCCTATATCACAACAGGTTTTACTACAACTAACCTAAAGTTGGCTAGCCAACATCAATGGACGAATTGACGACGCCCTAGTGCTACCAACACGCCAAACTTATCCGAAGAGCGGCATCTCGCCTGGAAAAGAAAGCTCCATCACTGATGGTTGTTGACAGTTATGCCTTCATAATCAGAACGATGTAGTGGGAGGGCGCTAATGACCTCGAAGTTGAGTGCTTTTAAACATAAATCAATCAATTAATCGATCAACGATGTAGTGGGAGAAATGTATGCGCATCTGTTTATGTGATCAATACTAACTTAAAGAAACATAAACATTAAACTTGGCAAATATGATATCGCGCCACGACGTGTCGAATACATTCTTTATTATATATGTTACAGTTAGAACGCAAATTACTTAAACCCGAAGTTACTTGGAAGCTCTAGTTGTGATGAAGCCCTCCAGGAAACTCTACTTTTCATTAGCGTAATTCAATTACATTTATAAATAACTTATTACTAACAAGGATTTTAGGAAATTATATAAAATTTGTTTGTTTTCTCTGATAATTAAATATTATTATTATTCAAATACAAAATAGTTAAATAGTTTTATTACCCACTCTGTGTGTATGTGTAATTAAACTATTTTGTGTTTCGACAACAAGATTTCGTCCGTTGTGCTTGCAAAGCAAAAAAAATTGTTTGAAATGATGTTTATGTGTCAAAAAGACTACTCTCTGGATTCTAAATGTCACAACGCCTTGTTAGAACAAATAAGGCGAAAACTAATGATACTGAGTTCTGTAACATAATAACAGTCTTTAATATAATTAAATATACAGGTGGACAATTTAGTTGAGACTGTACAATATCTCCAAAGCTGATGTTATAGAAAGAAATGTCTTTAATATAAGTTGCTTGATATTATAGGGGAAAGTAGATGCCATTAGTCGTGTTTAGTTTGGAGGACGTTGTGATGGTCATTTTAGGGTCTATTTAATTTTTTAAAATGTGAACCCACCTCTTTATGTTGTCTTCGCACTCCTCATAAAAATAAACAACATTTGTATAAAGCACTTTTAGTTGTTCTTACACCAACGTAAATAAGAACGAAAATTCTGAACGGCTGTGTACGAAAAGCGCAATGAATGGTTGAGCCATCGGATGATCGAGGGTCAAGTTACGTTTCGTATCTAATTGGGAACCTACATTTTTTATTTCGTTTCCTCATCACAAAATAAACAGCTTTTTATAAACCATTTTCTAATGAGAAAACAGCATACAAAATGTAGGTTCCCATTTGAAAAATAAATTAAATTGTCGCTAAAATGACCACCATTACATCCTCCAAACAAAACATGACTAATGGCGTTTACTTTTCCTCATAATATGAAGCAAGTTTTATTCAAGACATTTCTTTCTACAACGCTTAGGTTTGGAGATACTGTACAGTCTCAACTTAAATGGTCACCCTGTGTGTATATATAATTATCTGTGCAATAAAACTGTTTTGTATTTCAACATAAGAACAGTAATAATAATTCCCGCGTACAATTACTAGACAACCATAACAAAAGTTATATAATTTCCTAAAGTGGTTGTTAGTAGTACGTTATTTCTAAGCGCAATTGAATTACGTTTAGAAAAACTAGAATTTGCTGGAGAGTCTCATCAGAACTAGGATTTCCTAGTAAATTCGAGTTTTAACTGATTTCGCGTTCTAACATTTGACGATTATAAGTGCTCTTTGTTGTATATTTGCCATGATTAGACACTTTTATTTCTACTCCTTCATACAAATTAAGAGTTTTGGAAGCTTCTACTTGTGTTCTCAGGTTGCAAAATAGGAATTAAACTTGTCATTGAAGGTATCCTCAAAATGTGGGTCTAGTATCTCTTACTCTTCTTCCAAATGTGGCCAGTGCCATCCATTTTCCCTATAAGTGGAAAGATATAGTATCACTAACGCAGTCAGCAAAGCATTGATGAATTATTCATAGAGACAACGTTTTTACTCCCCCAAAACAGTTTTCATCCCATTACCAGCTGCAGTATACAAGTAAACATACAAAAAATAGTAATGCAGATTATTCTGAGTACAGCACACTCAATATAATCTGCCTAAAGCGGCAAAATACATTGTCAAAGAGTGGGATAATGTGTCATGCCACGCCGATTGGCAGGCGACACTAGGGCCGACAAATTACAGCGAATTAACTAGCCTATTAGTGAGCCACGCCCATTCCATGCAATACAAAGGTAATAAGCCCAGCTGGGCGTATATGTAGCACAGCTCAACTTTTTCCCCCCATCACTGTCCTAAATTTGGTTACTTTTTAAATAAAATGGGAGAGGGCTTCACTGCTACGCAATATAGCAGACATTAATGAAACAAACGGCAATTGCAACTAATCGGAAATATGAGCAGTTCACCAGAGAATTACAAAACGATATAATACATTTGCCGTGTATGCTCCTTCCAGTGTCCCACTTTACTTTCAAAAATGCTGTTATTCTGCTACCGGCTATCAACGAAATCCGAGCTATTGCTGCTAGTGTTGTGTCACTCGCAACATACGTATTGGCGTCCTGAATGTATTTCAAAACTCTTATGTGTTACAATCACATAGCTTTCTCTACCGCATCACTTATTTTTATACAACTTCTAAAAAACTATTCTTATGAAAAGGTTATTTTTTTCTATCTATCGCGATAAATCGAGATAAAACTTTTCAGAAATAGATTCACTACGCATTTCATTGAAGGTACAAGCAAAACAGAGGAAGCCGAATCGAGTGTCAGATGTTCAGAAGCGGGGCGCTATATGCTGATCTTAAATTTCGTTGCCCTATCCACTACATCGCGAGAAACAACTGAATAGTGAGGGCACATTAAAAAGTACAAAATACTGGAAAGGTATTGCAAATAAATTGTGCGTTTTAAAGACATTCAGATTTTTGTAGTACGTCTTTGTCTATCTCTTAACGTTACCAATTAAACATTGGGGTGGAGGAGAAATTTTCTTAAAATATTTCTGTCGCATCCTTGGAACATGCTGAATTTAAATAGTTTGGTAATTATCCAACAGCATTTTGAAGTTATTTTGTTCACAGACACACACAAATTCACGCGCCATGCCAATCTAAACTTTTTTGGGGATTCTGGGAGCCTCGAAACACGTATTTCTGGTGAAATCTCGATATTGAATTGTGAAATATAATACCTTCTCTACCTACTACAAACGTGGTAGAGAAAGCAACAAATGGGGTGTCGTTATTGACATTTATGAGCTAAAAACCGAGAAACAATAACACAGTTGATTTATAAACAATAAAACTGGAGAAAAGAGCATTAAGAGAAGCAAAAATTCAGTTTTAGTGTGACATCTATGCGCCTCATATTTTGTGAAATTACGTCACATGCTGCAGCATCAGAAATACCAACATCACGGAAATGCAGTCATCACTGTGTTCTAACACTACACTGTGCGAATACATATTAATGTTAGTTCAGATTCGGCTAGAATATTCAGTGCTCGCCTTATCCTAGAGTATAAATAATATCGTCCGGTCAGGAAGCGAGCAGCAAGACTTTTGCTATAAATTCTTCTAAGTAATTATAGAAAGGTGAAAAAGGCTTAGGTATTCGTTGCCATATGTATATTTCTCACCAGATAGAATTTGGAATAAGTTTTCATCCAGGTTAGCTTTCTATTTCAGTTCATTTGCTTTTATCGCGAATTTCGACGAATTTACACTATAACTTGCGATGTTCTTTCATTCCGTACGCACAGCCACTAAACGGCCGACATGCGAATACAACTCCCTCTAAGATAAAAGCTGTGAACTACAAGCCCACCTATACTTGGTAGGCGAGGGTCGGGTAATATGAGATAGTTATGAAGGAATGACTTATCTTACCCTAACTAAGAAAACATTTACGTAAGTAACAACTACATATTTATTACAACTTTCACTGATATAACGTATTCTTAGAACACCATTTTTGTAAAGGAAACAATAAACACACACACACACACAAAGAATCTAATGTCTTACACTCACATGACTTTCCCTACTCTTGTACAAACTATTTTTACAAACTCTTATTCTCCATCTATTTCATATTAATCGAAATAAACATTTGCAGAAACGATCTTTTGACATGCAAAGAGAATTACATTTTACACATAGCGACCAGTTCTAAAAATATTTGACTATCGCTTAAGGCGTACTATGTTTCCCTTGTTTTGTATTTGCAAGGGCAATATAGAAACATAGACATATCTCTTAATAGCTGGTTGCTAGGTGCAGCACCATTCTCTTTGCCACAGATTAATACTCTTTGCATATCCAAGACAAACAATTGAATAACGAATTCCCATTTGAGAAAATAAGTATTGAAACAATTAAGGGAATAACAAGCAATATCTCCAAAATGGTTTACGCAACAAAAACAATGTATATGACATAAATTGTGTATTTTAACGCGATCTACATTTTTTGTGTAGTAAAATTTTGTTTATCTCTTATGGTTTACCAGTTATGCAAAAGTCGTTCACAATGAAGAATACTTTTGGAGACATTCCCAGAAAATTCAAGATATACATTTCATTTCTTGTGAGAATATCTTAAACATATGATATTTTAATCAAAATCGTTAGAGCCAGTTTTGAGAAAATTAAAATTTTCGAAAAATGTTACATGTAAAGGGTAATCTGGGATGGGGGGATTTTCTTGAAAACCTTCGTGTTGCATCTCTCGAAGATACTGAACCTAAATACCAAGTTTGGTGTTTATCCGACTGTTTGTTTCTGAGTTATGCTGTTCACAGACAGACACACAGACAGACAGACACACACACACGGACATGTTTCCAAAAATACTTTTTTTGGATTCAGGGGGTCTCAAAACATATATTTCCTGTGAAACCTAGGTATCGAATTTTTGGGTGGAATACAATACTTCCCCTACTTGCTATACGTAGTAGAGAAAGTAAAAAACCCTGACGTGTTGCATTTACATGACTCTCTGTACGAGGTAATAGCTGCGCATGGGCCATAATCCCATCCTCTGTTCTTTTATGTGTATCATACTTTAATTGATTTTTTTGTCCCTTATGGTTTTCCGGTTACAGAAAATCAAATAATAATAAAGAGAAATTTAAGGGCTGTTTACAAAAAATCAAGAATAAACATTAAACATTTTATTCACCATTCCAGTACTTCAAAGAATTCTACAAAGTATTCTTACAAAAACTTATTCTCTCATACACTTCTTGTTAATCGAAATAAACTTCCATTACACATTTACACATTCGTTGTAAAAGGGTCCAGTAAGCTAAGTGATAGTCAGATTTTTAAAAAGCAGATCGCTATGTAATGATTTTGAAATTCCATCGTCTTCCTTATATGACCACTAGGAAAAAGAATACAGAAAAAAGGATTAGCAACTTACCACTTGGAAAAATTTTAGAAGTATTTAAAAATTCAAAGCATTAGCGAAAATATATTGGAAACCGTTAACCACAAAAAATTTTATGTTGCATACATTGTGGTTTTAACAAGACGTGCATTTTTTGTAGAGTAAGATTTGTCTATCTCTTACGGTTTACCAGTTATTCAAAATTCATTCAGAATAAGGTCCTCACAGGCTATTCAGAATATATATTTTATTTGCCATGCAAATATCTTAAATATGTAATATTTTCTTGAAAATCTTCATGTCGAATCCTTGGAAGAGGCTGAACTTAAATACTTTTCCAGTAGAAAGTCACTATTCGTTTCTTTTTACTTTCTCTACTACGTATAGTAAGTAGGGGAAGTATTGTATTCCACCTAAAATTTCGATACCGAGATTTCACCGGAAATACATGTTTTGAGACCCCCTGAATCCAAAAAAAGCATTTTTGGAAACATGTCCGTGTGAGTGTCTGTGTGTCTGTCTGTGTGTGTGTCTGTGAACAGCATAACTCAGAAACGAACAGTCGGATAAACACCAAACTTGGTATTTGGGTTCAGTATCTTCCAAGGATACGACACGAAGGTTTTCAAGAAAATCCCCCCACCCCAGAGTACCCTTTACATGGAAGATTTTTCGAAAATTTTAATTTTCTCAAAAATGGCTCTAACGATTTTGATTAAAATATCATATGTTTAAAATATGTTTATGACAAATAAAATGTATATCTTGAATTTCCTGGGAATGTCTCTAAAAGTATTCTTTATTGTGAACGATTTTTGCATAACTCGTAAACCATAAGAGATAGACAAAATTTTACTACACAAAAAATGTAGATCGCATTAAAATACACAATTTATGTCATATACATTTTTTTTGTTGAGTGAACCATTTTCGAGATATTACTTGTTATTCCCTTAAATTTTTCAATACTTTTCTCAAATGGGAATTCGTTATTAATTTTTACTTTGTCTACTACGTATAATAAGTAGGGGAAGTATTGCATTCCACCCAAAAATTCGATACCGTGATTTCACCGGAAATACATGTTTTGAGACCTCCTGAATCCAAAAAAAGCATTTTTGGAAACATGTCCGTGTGTGTGTCTGTGTGTGTGTGTGTCTGTGTGTGTGTGTGTGTCTGTGTGTGTGTGTGTGTGTGTCTGTGTGTGTGTCTGTGAACAGCATACCTCAAAAACTAACAGTCGGATAAACACCAAACTTGGTATTTACGTTCAGTATCTTCCAGAGATGCGACATGAAGATTTTCAAGAAAATCCCCCCACCCCAGACTACCCTTTACATGGAACATTTTTCGAAAATTTTAATTTTCTCAAACATGGCTCTAACGATTTTGATTAAAATATGATATGTTTAAGATAATGTCGTGGGAAATGAAATGTATATCTCGAAATTTCTGGGAATTTCTCCAAAAGTATTCTTCATTATGAACGACTTTTGCATAACTGGTAAACCATAAGAGATAGACAAAAGTTTGCTACACACAAAATGTAGATCGCGTTAAAATACACAACTTATATCATATACATTTGTTTTGTTGAGTGAACCGTTTTCGAGATATTGCTTGTTATTTCCTTAAATTTTCCAATACTTATACTTTTTCTCAAATTCGTGATTCATTTTTTTATGTCCGGGACTTGCAAAGAGAATGGAATGCGCCACATAGCAACCAGCGATAAAATATTTGACTATCGCTTAAAAGCTACCATATTCCCCTTGCATCTACAAGAAAATTATCAATTAGATTAACATCTCGATATCTCGATTAATATGAAGCATATGGAAAATAGCGTTTGTAAAAATAGATTGTACAAGAGTAGAGAAAGTCATGTGTGTGTAACACATCAGATTTTTACTTTCTCTACTACGTATAGTAAGTAGGGGAAGTATTGCATTCCACCCAAAAATTCGATACCGAGATTTCACCGGAAATACATGTTTTGAGACCTCCTGAATCCAAAAAAAGCATTTTTGGAAACATGTCCGTGTGTGTGTGTGTGTGTGTGTGCCTGTGTGTGTGTGTGTGTGTGTGTGTGTGTGTGTGTGTATCTGTGAACAGCATAACTCAATAACGAACAGTCGGATAAACACCAAACTTGGTATTTAGGTTCAGTATCTTCCAGAGATGCGACACGAAGGTTTTCAAGAAAATGCCCCCACCCCAGACTACCCTTTACATGGAACATTTTTCGAAAATTTTAATTTTCTCAAACATGGCTCTAACGATTTTGATTAAAATATCATATGTTTAAGATAATGTCATGAGAAATGAAATGTATATCTCGAATTTTCTGGGAATGTCTCCAAAAGTATTCTTCATTGTGAACGACTTTTGCATAACTGGTAAACCATAAGAGATAGACAAAATTTTACTACACAAAACATGTAGAGCTCGTTAAAATACACAACTTATGTCATATACATTTCTTTTGTTGAGTGAACCGTTTTCGAGATATTGCTTGTTTTTCCCTTAAATTTTCCAATACTTAATACTTTTTCTCAAATTCGTTATTCGTTTTTTTATGTCCTGGACTTGCAAAGAGAATGGAATGCGCCGCATAGCAACCAGCGTTAAAATATTTGACCATCGCTTAAAAGTTACCATATTCCCCTTGCATCTACAAGAAAATTAGCAATAACATTGATATCTCGATATCTCGATTAACATAAAGCATATGGAGAATAGGTGTTTGTAAAAATAGATTGTACAAGAGTAGAGAAAGTCATGTGAGTGTAACACATCAGATTTTTACTTTCTCTACTACATATAGTAAGTAGGGGAAGTATTGCATTCCACCCAAAAATTCGATACCGAGATTTCACCGGAAATACATGTTTTGAGACCTCCTGAATCCAAAAAAGCATTTTTGGAAACATGTCCGTGTGTGTGTCTGTGTGTGTGTGTGTGTGTGTGGCTGTGTGTGTGTGTGTGTGTGTGTGTGTCTGTGAACAGCATAACTCAAAAACAACAGTCGGATAAGCACCACACTTGGTATTTAGGTTCAGTATCTTCCAGAGATGCGACACGAAGGTTTTCAAGAAAATCCCCCCACCCCAGACTACCCTTTACATGGAAGATTTTTCGAAAATTTTAATTTTCTCAAAAATGGCTCTAACGATTTTGATGAAAATATCATATGTTTAAGATAATGCCATGAGAAATGAAATGTATATCTCGAATTTTCTGGGAATGTCTCCAAAAGTATTCTTCATTGTGAACGACTTTTGCATAACTGGTAAACCATAAGAGATAGACAAAATGTTACTACACAAAAAATGTAGATCGCGTTAAAATACACAACTTATGTCATGTACATTTCTTTTGTTGAGTGAACCGTTTGCGAGATATTGCTTGTATTTCCTTTAAATTTTCCGATACTTATACTTTTTCTCAAATTCGTTATTCATTTTTTTATGTCCTGGACATGCAAAGAGAATGGAATGCGCCACATAGCAACCAGGGTTAAAATATTTGACTGTCGCTTAAAACCTACCATATTCCCCTTGCATCTACATGAATATTACCAATAAGATTGACATCTCGATATCTCGATTAACATGAAGCATATGGAGAATAAGCGTTTGTAAAATTAGATTGTACAAGAGTAGAGAAAGTCATGTGAGTGTAACACATCAGATTTTTTGTCTTCGATATGCAAAGAATATTAATCTGCGGCAAAGCGAATGGTGCTGTACCTAGCAACCAGCTAATAAGAGATATGTATGGGCTTAAAGGCTACTGTATTTGTATATTACCCTTGTAAATATATATTCCTCTTACATCTACAAGAAAATTAGCAATAAGATAGAGTCTGCAAATGTTTATCTCGATTAACATGAAGCATATGGAGAATAAGCGTTTGTATAAATAGTTTGTACAAGAGTAGAGAAAGTCATGTGAGTGTAACACATCAGATTTTTTTCGTGGTCATGCAAAAGGAAACCGAATGTCAAAGCCATCATTTCAAACGCTACTGTATTGCTCTTATATCTGCAACGAAATGTTTAATGAAAGCTGGTCTAGATTCACAATAAGTAGATGAAAGAATCAGCTTTTTTAAGAATAGTTTGTATTAAGTCTGATTAGAGAAAGTCGTGTGAATGCAATACATGTTACCTTTCCAAGAGGAAAGCTATTAGATTATGGTGGTCAGCTAAAGAACATGGAATTTCAAAGCCTGCACATAGCGATTGGTGTTTTAAAAGTCGGCTGTAGCTTTAGAGCACAGCGATAGTCAAATTTTTAAAAAGCGAACCGCTATGTATAGTTTTGAAATTCCAAGTTCTTTGCATGACCACGAGTAAAAATTAATAACGACTTATCGCTTGGAAAAAGTATCTATAAGTGTTTGAAAATTCAGTCCAATAACAAGCAATATCTTTAGAAATGGTTATGTATTTTACATCAATGTGCTTTAACGAGGTCTACATTTTTGGTGCAGTAAGATTTTGTTTGGCTCTTACGTTTCAAAATTCTAGAAAAATTCTTTCGGAATGAAGAGGACCACACAGGATAATCCCGAAAATTAAATATGTACTTTTATATTTGTCATACGATTGTAAATACTAATCCAGTAGTATTTTAATAAAATCGTTAACCCATTTTTAAGAATTTCAAAAATAACGAAAAATGTTCCATTAAAGGGTAGTGTGGAGGGGGATTCTTTCAGGAAAATCTTCGTGTGGCATCCTTGGAAGATATTGAACTTAAATATCAAGTTTCATGGGCACACGAACACACACACACACACACGTACATGAGGACCTTTTTCTAACAATGGACCTCAAAACATATAGTTCCAATGAAATCTCCTATCGAATTTTTTGGTGATATGCAATAATTTCTCTACTTGGTATAGTTAAGTGGTAGAAATTGTAAAAACGGAAGTTGCTTTTGGATTTTATGGACTACACTGGTTTAAAACAAGGGAATAAAGCCACTTTTCTGTAAATAAGTTCATAACTTATAAGCGTGAACAGCATAAATAAAAAACTAGAAGTCGGTTGAATACTAAACTTAGTAGTTAAGTTCGTCCTCCAAGAATGCGACACGAAGATTTTCAAGAAAATCCCGCAACCCAAACTATCCTTTAGGTGGATTTTATTTTGGGGTAATTTTTATTTACTTATAAATACCTCTAACGATTTTTATCAAAATATCACTTGTTTAACTATTTGAATGATAAATAAACTGTAAATCTTGAATTCTCTGGATATACCCTGTGAAGTTCACCTTATTGTTTTAAATTGTAAACTGTAAGGGAACTGTAACCTTACTGCACAAAATATGTATATGCCCTTAAGCCTCAGAATTTATTTTACATAATTTTTGGGGGGGTTTAACTTCCTTTAATCGGTTAGATCCTTTCGGACGATGAATGAAATGGCGCTCAAATTAACCCGGGGTAAATAGTGCTTAGTGTTACTCGACATGTTCACTCCTGAAAAGAACTTATACGGGTGACTCTACCTAACCGAGATTCGAACTCGCAATCTCTTGAATGTGAGGCAATTTTATTTCTTGTTGTCACTCAAAGAGATCGGAGTTTCAAAGCCACCACATAGCGTCCCGCTATTACAACATTTGAGTATAGGTTAATCCTAGTGTATTATCTTATTTGCCTTATACTTACAAGGAAATGCCTACTAAAACCATTTCTGCGGATGATTATCTGCATTAGTACGAAATAGCAGAAGAGTAAACTTTTATAAGAACAGCAGTTTGTTGAAAAATAGGTAGAGAAAGTCATGCGAGTGAAACACATCAGCTTTTTACTGATAAGATGCCCACTTTTAGCTGGAGCTAAAATGCACCCTAGAGTCAACGGACTCTCAGACACGCCTCTCCTATGAGAACGATAATTTCTTCCGGTAGAGTTAGCGTTGTATTGGGAGAAGAGGTAACAAAGCGGTTAGACCGATGTACTGAAATGCGATGATCAGTCATTAAACGGCTGTACATCAGGAACCGAACGTCGAAATAATCGTGAGTGAACCAGATGGCGTCGTACGCTGTGTAAGCGGAGAAGGGAATAACTCAACGCTCTGACAGCTATAGACTGAGCAGAGGGAGTACCTGAAATTTATTGGTGCTTATGGTCTCATGTACTGTATAATTAGCTATTTACTGTAAACAACAGCTCCAACAGTGTTGGCGAATTACATTGCACCGGTCTTATTAAAGTGACATAAGGCGTCTAGAGTGACAGTGGTTTTGTTTAAGATTCGTGCTTATTTATTCATCTGCTTGTTTAGTTGATATCTTGTAAAACCAGCACCCTCTGAGATGGTAAATGAAAGGATGACGCAGAAATAAACTCCTAGAATCCTTTACGGCTTCTTTACATTTTGCATGTGCCGTTCAAAGTAACTATGCTTTCGAGTGAACAATGTCTATGATGCCTTCGCTTTTAAGCAAGTGTACATTGTAGACAAACTCAGTGTGTTTGTGTTGTGTAATTTCTCCCTCTTTCAGTTATCAACAAGTATTTTGAGAAAATTACTAATTATTGGATCTTTGAAGGGGGTGAAAGACAAGATTTGTTACGAAAATTATGTAACAGTATGTGGAGTAGATAATTTAATTTGACAAGCAGAAGTAAACATATTTACAACGCTATTATTACATTATACATATTTCTGGTATACATTAACTGTTAACCTCAATCAGTATTGAACACCGAAAGGATGCAGGAAATACGTTTATCCTTAATTTCAGCGTTATAATTTTCTTTTAAGCTGTGACGCTATCGACCATTTAAAACTACAACTGATAGAAATCTGTGAATCAACAAACGTTAAAAAAAACCTGCATTTAACACAATAAGCAAGATTCATCTGAGCAATACCACATCTGTATCCTGTTGCAACTTATTTAATACAATGGTATCATGGCGAAAACAAGCAGAGTTGGTGATAATTCCAGATACCTGTTGTCACAGCAAACGACATCCGAGATGGAGTCATAGGGACCCTACACATCAGGACGAAGCCAAATTCCTCCGTCTGTCTGACTGTCTTTCTCAAAAGCACGTGACCAGAGTATGTAAGCTTTGTAATAATGCCAATGACTAATTACTAACACAAAATACAACGTGCCGGCATAAGCAGAAACATATTATGAAAGATTGGCAAGCTCCGTATAAAAAGGTGCTTAGGTTAGATAAGTTTGAGGGCATTATGATAGAGCATATCATGTCTCATGTGCAAAAGTGTTGAATATTGCAAACCTAGAAAATAACCCTATAAAGTGTTGTAGTAGCGATCTTACAAACAACGACGTGGATACAGATTTTAATGATGAAAGGTAAGATTTCTTAACAGAGCTAGGTGATGACATTAATAAAATATATATTAAAATGGTTAAATTTGTTTTATAACAGAAGGGCAGTGTGATAATGTCTTAAAAAGCAAACTAGAAATTGTGTTGATCAAGTGGAATATCTTAAGAAAACTTTTCAACCAACTACTACTTCATCTGTTGAGACAGTGACATCTCATCAAACCAATAAAGAGGCAAATAAGAGGGTACAAGAAAGCACAAGAACCAATCTCTGAAAATACATTACTTTAAAAGGACGGCAAGTGTGGTGATGTTGATAATAATGATGATGATGATGACGATGTTTGTGGAAATCTGAAAAGAGTGTTTGCTGAAAATAGTTTTAAACCAGCTGCAAAAGATTCTAGTGATTCACAAAATGACGAAACTCTATAGTCAGCAGTAGTTGGGAGAAAGCAAAAACGTAAAGTTGTTGCTGGGAATAAAACACACTGCAATTCGAACGATTTGAGTTTAAAAGTAGTCTCAAGACTGTCTCTTTGCATATATATACTTTCTCGCGAAACGGCATCGGAACGATTATGAACTATGTACTTCAAATCTAAATTCCTTGAAGTTTGTTGTGAGCTGTTAAGTGTGCTCTTCATTTAGAATTGAAACTTTTGAAAAGAATACCAACAAAGCTTTCTGATACTGGCTAGAATATATTCGCGTTCGTCGTTTTCTATATCCAGTGAACGACCTTAAACAAAAACAACAGCGGGCTGGCTCCGTAGCTCAGTCGGTAGAGTACCGTCCTGCTGTGCGAGGGGTACCGGATTCGATTCCCGGCTGAGAGTGGGAATTTTTCTCTAGCCAAGACTATTCCCTATCCTCCACAGAGTCTGGAAGTATAAATGAGATTATAAATATGTGTGTGTGATCTAATGTATAAAACCCAAAGATAAATAACAAATACAATGACAACGGTATAACGGTTAACTCCATGGCCGATAGGCAGTATGTTCCAAGGGTAAAAGGCCGCCGACATGACCATCGCAGTTAAAGGCGCGGTATAAATGAAAAAAACAAACAAATAAATAAAATCAGACGGAACAGCGGAAAAAACATTAATATACCTTCCTTCTTATGTTTGAATTAATATTTCTGAAAATTCAAGTTTTTGGAGGGAAACAAAATATCTTAAGAATTATTCTTAAATAAACAATTTTATAATTTAATGTGTATTTCCGGAAACTGGTTAATTAATGATAACACTGAATGCGCAAATTTAGCTGAATATAAAAGAATTATGTGCTACACAAGATGAGATTATAAACGTAGTGGAACTTAAAGTGCAAGGAAAGATATTCTTGTAGCAAAATTGATATAAAAATTACTGTTGTTATAAGCACTTTGAAGTTAGTTCTTGAATAGAGGGTAACATATAAGTAACTTTAGTAAGTATATATCGTACACCAGATGGAGACATAAGTATATTTTTATCAAGTTTAAATAATCCCCTAAGTTATTTAAAACAGAGGTATATTTATAACATTTATTGTTTGAGGCGAAATTAATTCTGATTTTGACATAACTGCAAATAAAAGATCTGTCTTAGATTTTAATAACTTACTTCTGTAGTTTGGTTTTAGTTGTAATTATAAGCCAACAAGAGCTACTGCGTGTTTAGATATTATTTTCTCAATTATCCCTGCAGAGCAATTCTCCAAAAACGTTGAAAACTTGTTTTTATATTCTGACCATTCTACTCTCCATTTTTCTGTAACTTTTCCTAAGAAGCTGTTGTTAATTGACAGATGATATCCATGTAAAATGCTGAAGTTTTATTGAACACAATTTTTGCAATTTTGCAGATACTTTTAAACACATCAATCGTTCATTCACAGAGTGGGAAAATGCATTGAGGTTGGAGGGCATCATTTTGCACATTTATTACCCTTGGCAGGTGGTGATACTTTGCGTACCTACCTTTCATCAATATTTAATTGTCTACTCCAGCGAAAGACCCATGTACTATGTAGAAAATGGTTTATAAAAAGCTGTTTACTTTGTGATGAGGAATAAGGAAACAAAATAAAAAATGTTGGTTCCCAGTTACGAAACGTAACTTGGCCCTCAGATGACCATCCATGGATGGTCCAACCGTTCATTGCGCTCTTCGTACACAGCCATTTAGAATTTTCGTTGTTATTTATGTTGGTGGAAGAAGAATTGCAAAGTGCTTTATATAAATGTTGTTTAGTTTTTTGTGAGGAGTGAGAAAAAAACATAAAAATGGTAAGTTCCCATTAAAAAAAAAATACGTTCCCCCATAATGTGAAGCAACTTTTATTCAAGGCATTTCTCTCTACAACGCTTAGTTTTGGAGGTATATATTTGGAGATGACTTAAATGCTCCATTCTGTATATGAATAATTTCTACAGAATTTTGGAAATGGCGATTATGCTTGTGGAATATTTAAACCCACGCTGGAAATAAACATTAATACAAACAGGAACGGAAACATAATTAGCAACATTGTCACTGTTGACTTTTCACATCTTTCCTGACCACCGTTCGAGAATATACAGAGGCTTTTAACTCTCTCTCTGACACAAAATGTCGATTAACAGTTGCAAAACCTGATTTACAAAAATCTACCAGTTTACTGCAAGCGTAATATTAAATTTCTTTTGGGGGGCCCCGTGCTTGTGTGTGAACCATTTACACCTAACCAGCTCGTCGATATAATTAGGGGATATGGGCTCTATTTTATTCCTTGTTTCGTTTTTTCCTTTGCTTCTCTATTCTTTTTTAAGTGAGAGACAGAGAGATAGAGAGAAAATATGTGTGTGTGTGTGTCTAATGTAATTGGCTTACAGAGGTGATGAATGAAATGAGGATTATGATGATTCTGGGTAATCAACAAACCCGAGTTACATAGATCTGGCAGTTACCACACTTTGTATTTTCATGATAGGGTAGAACTCCGAAAAAAGCAACTCACCTCAGCCGATATGCAGACCCAGACACTCCGGATTACGAAATAGAGATAATGATCGTTACACTAAGAAGGTGGACCATGAAATTTGTTGTAATTTCTGTTTAGTCTAACAACCAGAATCCATCAAGATCTCTTTCCGCGTAGAGAACTGTAACTCTAACACTATAGCTACAGTGTTAGCAATACCAGAACGCTTTTAAATGGAAGCATGTAGTCCTACGTAATGCAATGATAAAGCAGAAGAGAAATTTAACTTCTCTGATGTCATTTGGGTTACCTATTCGAAAAAAGTGGACGGTGATTCGGGTGTGTTTTAAAATAAAATTATATGAGGTCAGTGTTTAATTCTAATGTAGATCAAAATATATAGACTACAGTACTCGCAATATAACTTGGCTGTCAGTATCAAATCAAATGCTTTCAAAGCGAACTTAGAGGACATTAAAAATGACACAGGATTACCTATGCTAAAAACCAGTCTTGCCATCCGGACGGTTCGTCGCAATTTATTCATTTAGGAGCCAGAATTTAAACTAATGCTTCTTGCATTACTGCTATACATAATAACAAGTAAAACATTATTCCCTGCATAACATTACATGCATTGTCAATGTGTTAAAACCTATTAGGTTCTAAATATTTTAAGTCAGGCTTTGCTTAAGGTTTATATTCACTTAGGATGGGACCTCGATGTCGTCGATACCTCGATACTCTCGATACTCAGCATATTTAATACTTTGAAAAAAACCTTCGATACTTTTACATTTTTACTTTCTCTACTACGTATAGTAAGTAGGGGAAGTATTGTATTCCACCCAAAATTTCGATACCGAGATTTCACCGGAAATACATGTTTTGAGACTCACTGAATCCAAAAAAAGCATTTTTGGAAACATGTCCGTGTGTGTGTCTGTCTGTGTGTCTGTGAACAGCATAACTCAAAAACGAAGAGTCGGATAAACACCAAACTTGGTATTTAGGTTCAGTATCTTTCAGAGATGCGACACGAAGGTTTTCAAGAAAATCCCCCCACCCCAGACTACCCTTTACATGGAACATTTTTCGAAAATTTTAATTTTCTCAAAAACGGCTCTAACGATTTTGATTAAAATATCATATGTTTAAGATATTGTCATGACAAATAAAATGTATATCTCGAATTTTCTGGGAATGTCTCCAAAAGTATTCTTCATTATGAACGACTTTTTCATAACTGGTAAACCATAAGAGATAGACAAAATTTTACTACACGAAAAATGTAGATCGCGTTAAAATACACAATTTATGTCATATACATTTCTTTTGTTGAGTGAACCGTTTGCGAGATATTGCTTGTTATTCCCTTAAATTTTCCGATACTTATACTTTTTCTCAAATTCGTTATTCATTTTTTTATGTCCTGGACATGCAAAGAGAATGGAATGCGCCACATAGCAACCAGCGTTAAAATATTTGACTATCGCTTAAAACCTACCATATTCCCCTTGCATCTACAAGAAAATTATCAATAAGATTGACATCTTGATATCTCCATTAATATGAAGCATATGGAGAATAAGCGTTTGTAAAAATAATTTGTACAAGAGTAGAGAAAGTCATGTGAGTGTAACACATCAGATTTTTAAGTTTTTCATTATTGAAAGTTACTGCGTTTAAATTTATGCTAGATAAGGGATGAAAGGAGTCGAGACTTCACGTTATTGCCTTGCAAATGTCGCAAAAGTTGTTGCTGGACTATACTGTTTAATAGACCTTGACTGCGTTTTCTGTAGCTAAATCAATATAACATTCCATAGACTGTTGTGTTTAAACGATAACATGCAAAAGAATGGGGGAAGGAGTAGAAGTGCTCATGTAACATACAGCGTTAACTCAGTTGTGAATGAAGCTGATTTAGCTGACGTAAATCACGTTTCTGCAATAGTCTGACTTGGTGTCTCATTCTCAACTATTAAATTTGCCTACTCCAGTAATCAAAATCTGTGAACACAGCAGAAACAAATCGGAACTTATGACGTCAGGTAATAGAGTGCAGGGGGATATTTGTTATTACTTTCTCTACTACGTATAGTAAGTAGGGGAAGTATTGCATTCCACCCAAAAATTCGATACCGAGATTTCACCGCAAATACATGTTTTGAGACTCCCTGAATCCAAAAAAAAGCATTTTTGGAAACATGTCCGTGTGTGTGTCTGTGTGTGTGTCTGTATGTCTGTGTGTCTGTGAACAGCATAACTCAGAAACGAACAGTCGGATAAACACCAAACTTGGTATTTATTCAGTATCTTCCAGAGATGTGACACGAAGGTTTTCAAGAAAATCGCCCCACCCCAGACTACCCTTTACATGGAACATTTTTCGAAAATTTTAACTTTCTCAAAATTGGCTCTAACGATTTTGATTAAAATAGCATATGTTTAAGGTATTTTCATGACAAATGAAATGTATATCTCGAATTTTCTGGGAATGTCTCCAAAAGTGTTCTTCATTCTGAACGACTTTTGCATAACTGATAAACCATAAGAGATAGACAAAATTTTACTGCACAAAAAATGTAGATCGCGTTACAATACACAATTTATGTCATATACATTTTTTTTGTTGAGTGAACCGTTTTCGAGATATTGCTTGTTATTCCCTTAAATTTTCCAATACTTATACTTTTTCTCAAATTCGTTACTCATTTTTACTTTCTCTACTACGTATAGTAAGTAGGGGAAGTATTGCATTCCACCCAAAAATTCGATACCGAGTTTTCACCGGAAATACATGTTTTGAGACCTCCTGAATCCAAAAAAAGCTTTTTTGGAAACATGTCCGTGTGTGTGTCTGTGTGTGTGTCTGTGTGTCTGTGTGTGTGTGTGTCTGTGTGTGTGTGTGTGTGTCTGTGTGTGTGTGTGTCTGTGAACAGCATAACTCAAAAACGAACAGTCGGATAAGCACCAAACTTGGTATTTAGGTTCAGTATCTTCCAGAGATGCGACACGAAGGTTTTCAAGAAAATCACCCCACCCCAGACTACCCTTTACATGGAAGATTTTTCGAAAATTTTAATTTTCTCAAAAATGGCTCTAACGATTTTGATGAAAATATCATATGTTTAAGATAATGTCATGAGAAATGAAATGTATATCTCGAATTTTCTGGGAATGTCTCCAAAAGTATTCTTCATTGTGAACGACTTTTGCATAACTGGTAAACCATAAGAGATAGACAAAATTTTACTACACAAAAAATGTAGATCGCGTTAAAATACACAACTTATGTCATATACATTTCTTTTGTTGAGTGAACCGTTTTCGAGATATTGCTTGTTATTCCCTTAAATTTTCCAATACTTATACTTTTTCTCACATTCGTTATTCATTTTTTTTATGTCCTGGACATGCAAAGAGAATGGAATGCGCCACATAGCACCCAGCGTTAAAATATTTGACTATCGCTTAAAAGCTACCATATTTCCCTTGCATCTACAAGAAAATTACCAATAAGATTGACATCTCGATATCTCGATTAACATGAACCATATGGAGAATAAGCGTTTGTAAAATTAGATTGTACAAGAGTAGAGAAAGTCATGTGAGTGTAACACATCAGATTTTTTTTATGTCCTGGACTTGCAAAGAGAATGGAATGCGCCACATAGCAACCAGCGCTTAAATATTTGTCTATCGCTTAAAGCCTACCATATTCCCCTTGCATCTACAAGAAAATTAGCAATAAGATTGACATCTCGATATCTCGATTAACATGAAGCATATGGAGAATAAGCGTTTGTAATAATAGTTTGTACAAGAGTAGAGAAAGTCATGAGTGTAACACATCAGATTTTTTTTAGTTGTTTGGGTTTCATGTAAAGTATATATTTGTTTATATTTTTAAGATTGCAGAGTAAAGAAGAATTTCTAGTACTTGTTTTTCTACGGATAGAAAATCTATAAAAAGAAAGTTTTCACACAAAATATAGCTACATAAAAATGTAAGCAAAGCAAATTTTATATTATTATTATTATTATTATTATTATTGTTATTATTGACTAACAATAGGAGATATGTAACCCGTGGAATTAGCAAGATAAAAAAATTGCTGCCAATTGGAGAAAGTCAAACGGGAACAATTTCGGAATTGGCATACAATACAAAATTAGTTACATGCCTTTATACACAGAATACTACTAAGGACATAATTCAGTGTTCAAGTTATCGCCTTTACAATTCTTTATAGAGTGAATATCGAGTATGGGTGTTCAAAAATCATCATATCGAGAAATAGTGGTATCGACCCATCACCAATATTCACTTATGAAAATACATGTTGAGTATTTTAATGTGTTACCTATAGGTATATAGAAAAGAAATCTGGAGTATTGAAATGTGATACCAAATTAAATAAAGGCATGGGATTCTCGTATGTTTTCAAGCATTTTCGGCTACTCAAAAATGTAATAAGACATTAGTTGGCATCATCTGTTGGCAGGCCTCAAGCAGAAATGTACAATCATTTGTTTGTCCTTATTTTTGTCGTCAGCAGTAGCAGGGTAACTCCAGAGCAGAAAGCAAACTCTGAGTTTGGTTCACTGAATCAGTTAGTAGCGTTTTGAGAAACATGCTAGATGGAATCTCTTTTCTGTATTTTTCAAAAGTGCTTTTTTTCTTTTTCAATGTGTTGGCGCTCCATCCCACCACAATCAGCTTGTTTGTCAGCTATTGCGATTACTAACGATAACTTGGAGGAGAAGGATGCCATAACCACCATGAAATGCACACCTTGTTCCTTATAAGTTTTTATATAAAGGTAAGTCAAGAACTTGGTGTATAGAAGATTGTCGACCCTCGTATTCTATGTCAAAGCATACCTAATCGCAGCCAGAGCGAATGAGTTGAAATACATATAATTTGAATGCATGCAGAGTAACGAATAAGGCACGTACTGAAAAACTGCGTTTTATTTATATACTCTCTTTAACTGCTATGGTTCTTAGCGACCCATTCTATATTGGGTATGAAAGACCGGAAATTTTGCTCAGAGACATCTTATCAGGCTTGAGGTACTTTCACGTGCCGTAAATTTACACTCAGGACCAACTTTACTTCCCTTCCGAAGGAAGGCATGCTAAGGATTTTTACAGCAGAAACAAATCCATCACCCTCCGCCGAGTTTCAACCCGCGATCTTGAGAACTAGAGGCTAGCATGGCACCCCTAAACCACGGAGGACGACAAGGCACATGCTGAATATTTGTTACATACCCCCAAAAACAGCAATATTTAATCTTTCACGTGAAATGCAAATGTACTTGATTTTATCTTTTTACTTTCTCTACTCCGTATAGTAAGTAGGGGAAGTATTCCACCCAAAAATTCGATACCGAGATTTCACCGGAAATACATGTTTTGAGACTCCCTGAATCCAAAAAAAGCATTTTTGGAAACATGTCCATGTGTGTCTGTGTGTCTGTTTGTGTGTCTGTCTGTGTGTCTGTCTGTGTGTGTGTGTGTGTGTCTGTGAACAGCATAACTCAGAAACGAACAGTCGGATAAACACCAAACTTGGTATTTGGGTTCAGTACTTCCAAGGATGCGACACGAAGGTTTTCAAGAAAATCTCCCCACCCCAGAGTACCCTTTACATGGAAGATTTTTCGAAAATTTTAATTTTCTCAAAAATGGCTCTAACGATTTTGACTAAAATATCATATGTTTAATATATTTTTATGACAAATAAAATGCATATCTTGAATTTCCTGGGAATGTCTCCAAAAGTATTCTTCATTGTGAACGACTTTTGCATAACTGGTAAACCATAAGAGATAGACAAAATGTTACTACACAAAAAATGTAGATCGCGTTAAAATACACAATTTATGTCATATACATATTTTTTTTGAGTGAACCATTTTCGAGATATTGCTTGTTATTCCCTAAAATTTTTCAATACTTATTTTCTCAAATGGGAATTCGTTATTCATTTTTTTTTTGTCTTGGATATGCAAAGAGTATTAATCTGTGGCAAAGAGAATGGTGCTGCACCTAGCAACCAGCTATTAAGAGATATGTATGTGCTTAAAGGCTACTGTTTTTCTATATTGCCCTTGTAAATATATTTTCCCCTACATCAACAAGAAAATTAGCAATAAGATAGAGGTTGCAAATGTTTATCTCGACTAACATGAACAAGATGGAGAATAAGCGTTTGTAAAAATACTTTGTACAAGAGTAGAGAAAGTCATGTGAGTGTAACACATCAGATTTTTTCTAACGTATTAAAGTTGTGAGAAATCCCGAATTTTTTGTTTGTTGTAGAAGCCTTGTATATTTACTGAAACCTGAAACATGGATGTAGGTAAGAGGGCTAGAATTTTAGAGCAAGAATATGGAGATAAAATGTATTTTGGTCAATGAAAGCACGTTGGTAAGCAGCAGTAATCATCTTTCCGGAAGTAATTAGATTAAGTATAAATATGGAGACAACATAGACGACAAAACCACCTGTAAATGTGAAAACGTTCCCGCTTTCTTTATAGGAACCCTAACTTGGATATGAGTAAGCAGAATCCTTTCAGATGGGATTGCTAATGAGGAATGGGTATAACCAGCCGCCAAAGAGAAGCCTTCCAGTGCTGCTACCGCAACATTTCTCTTGTAAGACAATGTCCTTAGATCCTTTGTTAGGCTTCCTTCTCAGCAAATCAAAGCAATATTATACCACTACTGTTAACTGTACTATCAACTAATGTTACACAATTGCTATACAGGTGAGCAGTCGTGTGCTATTAGGATCTAAGAGAGACTGGAATCCCAAAGAGCTCAACAAGGAGCAGCTACAGAATCTCTATCATTGATTCAATAGACAGTATTGTATTCAGCCCAAAGAAATGTCACTATAAATATATCTGTGTTTCTAAACTCACTTTGTAGAACGTGTTAAACAAAGGCCGGTTCGCAGATGTTTGTGTCCACCACTAAACAAAATAGCCCAAAATGAAATTTGTTTTGCGAATTCTCATATCACTTATGTTCTGTAGGGGGACATACACTCGACAGAACTAATACCGTAAATAACAGGAAATCAATAATTACGATAGGAATACAATTAATAATATGATGTACTGTGATATCACTTGTGTTATAAAATGTTAAGACACAGGTAAGGAATATTAATGGAATTAATCGACTGATTCTACGTTTCCAGCCTTATCCAACACACTGCTTGTGTGGAAGAACAATTAATTACATTAGTTGACCTAATGGTGGTTGAAACTAGAAGCTCGGGACTTAAAGTACTTACAACATTGTAAGTCGCCATTGGGATGTCATCTCAATACAATTTGAGATCTTGTGGTTTACCGGAAAAAATGCGAATCAGTTGGAGAATTTAATGTCGTGCGGCATGTTGCCGTGGTAGCTCAATGATTAGAGCAACCGGATGGAGACCGGGAGATCCGTGGTTCAAATCCCGGCTATAGCACTGAATTTTTCAGTCGCCTGATTCTACCTTTCCAACATTATAGTTAGTTAAAGAAGCAAGCCAGCAGCAGGGCAAAAGTCCACCAACGAAGCACATTAGTGAGCACAGAAATCGACAAAGTCGGGAGGACTACAGAGAAAGGTCCGAGAAGAGACAAGGATAGAGATAAAAGAAAAGTTCTAGGAAAAGTCACGACCCCATGAGGAGTTGGATAAACAGTCAGGAAATAGAAAGAGAAGCAAGAGTTGTGAGGGAGACAGAGAAAATGGGTTTCCCCAAAGAAGTCAAACAGAAGCCTGGCTTACAAAAACGGATGACTTCTTTCTCTTTTTTTAATTAAAGCTTCACTTCCTTTAAACGGGTAGGTCGTATTGGACGGTGAATAAAAGGATGAACGGAATAGTTGATGCTCAGATGGACCCGGGGTCCGTAGAGCTTAGAGTTACCCGATATTCTTCTTCTTGATAAGAGCAAACCATATCCAGTTATCTCATCCTATCCGAGATTCCAATTCAGGAACTCTTGTAGCAGACATGCTACCCCACACCACAGAGGTGGGCTTGACCAGCTTCGGCTGTCCTTTAGCCTAGTATATTTAATGAAACTTTACCCCAATAACAAGTAGATAGGAATAAATCAATAAATAAAAAATTTAATATTCCATTCCGGCACCTTATTACCTAAACCGGGACGTGTATTAACAAAGTTTCAGTTTATTAATCACAATAACCTTACATTATTAATGTATCGTTTATTAACCATAAATATTAAAAATAAAAACATATAAAAAAGTAAACTAAAAGCAAAATTAAATTTCGAAATACTAAATCAAAATAGACATTCAACAATTACATTTCTACTGGTAGCCATTAAAAATAACTAAATGGTAGCCAGTTATCTAACTAAAACATCTGCCTAACTACTAAGTAAAATGGGCGTCGGAAGCCACAATTTAGGTACCGGTATCCAGCATCCCATTGCTAAACTAACACTATCAGAAACAAATTAATAATAATAATAATAATAATAATAATAATAAATACATTTACGGTTAAAAATTTTATGATTATCTACTTTAACTGTTTATGAGATATTTTAAGTTTGTTTTCTTTTATTTTTATGATGTTTATATAATTCTATACTCTAATTAGTTAAGTTTTAATTTATAATCCTTCACTGTCTTACTCTAACCTCTCAGCACTAAAATTAGTACTAAAATTCACAGTTACTAAGTTTTACACTTCACTTCCGTATCACTTCACTAATCTCATAATAAATTATATTAGTCTCATATTAACTAATTCACTATACACTTCACTTTCACATCTACTATTCAATATCCATCAAATATTTTCTTCATGCCGACAATAAGTCCCACTTATACTACTTCCTTTATATCAACATCAATCTCCTCACTTTCTTTGTCCAATGCACCCCACATCTTACACCTTCCCCTCGCGCCGTCCACCAGCGGTCACCTCCGTTGCCCTAAGCGTTCATCCTGCTACTCCTTTCATAATATACGGCTTTGTATATTTGTTTACGTCTAGTGGTTGTAGTAGTCAATAAGTTGAATTTTGTTATTATATTACAATTGTGTTATTGAGAAAGTTGTTATTGCGTCATTACGAGTTGAGTATGTATTGATGTATATTAGGTCTTAGTCTCTTCTCTTTTACATCTCTCCCTGCTTCTTTCTTCCTCTCCTTCTCTTCCTCTTCTTTCTTCTTATCATTCTCTTCCTCTTCTATCTTCTTCCCCTCCCTCCCCCCTCTTTCTTCTTCTTCCCTCCTCTTTTCTTCTGTTCCTTCTCCTCTTCCTACTTCCTCTCTTTTCTTGCCGCCTCATAATTTACATCTTCCACATCTTTTATAAATTCCTATCTCTTCTCTCTTCTTTACCATCTCATATTTTACATATTCCTTGTGTGAATTCATCTCTCTTCTTTTCAATTACTTATTTACATCTTTTCTCCCTTATTCTTCTCTCTCCTCTCTTCTTAACCACCTCATAATTTACTTCATTTATAAATTCTTCTCTCTTCTTGCATGTTAAACGCCACAAATTCTTCCCTCTTCTCATTTCTTTACCGCCTCATAACTTTTTATATAAATTCCATCCACCTCGTTTTGAATAACATCTTCTATCTCTCTATTCTCTTCTCCCTATTATAATCCAAAACTATCTTGTTATATTATATGTAACGATAAGTATCCTCTTCTTCTTCGCTCCCTTCTTCCTCTCCTACTTCTTCGTCTTTTGTTTCTTCTCCCTGTGACATGAATTGTTGCGAGATCTTCTTACTATTATTTCCTCTTCATTGGTTCCTAATATCTCTTCTTGTGGTATTAATGCTTCCCTCGCTAAATTGCTTATTTTTAGAGTTATTTGCTCTAAGTACATATAAATTCTGTATTTCTCAAAATGGTCACTCATGGCTGAACTTTCTTCTCTGACCTGATCTGAAAATTGAACACATTCAAACAAAACGTGCTCTGGATTGGTTTGTCATTTACAAAGGCTACATATATCATCCTGTGTTCTGTTAATTTTTTCCAGTAAGTTTTACATGGTCTATGCCCTGTAAGATCATTCCTTTGGTAGGTTGTATATGTTTCAACGTTAATATTTCCCAGATCTTATTAAATAATTTAAAAGTTCTTCTTCCAGCCACAGTTTTTCCCATTCCCGCTGTCATTGAATTTTTAACCTAAATTTTAAATTACGTATGGTATTACATAGTCTGCCGCTATCGCATGTACTTTCTCCATTTTTCCTTTCTTAGACCACAACCTGCGCCTCTTAAATCTATTATTAAATCAATTGGTCATATGCCTTTAGCTACTAATAGGGCCATGGGGTGTGAGGTACTTAACGCTCCAGTAAATCTTATTAAAACCTTTCTCTGAAATCTTTGTTAATAAAGTTTTTATCTGTACGTCATTCATCCTCATTGCCTAGACCCCTGCTCGATACGTTATCATCGGGGCAAAGATGCTTGTGTGATAGTTGATATGGTATTTAATGGAATTTTATACTGATTGCATTAATCTAGCTAATATCATCATAACTTTTTCAGATATTTTCCGAACGCATTCCGTGTGTTCTCTAAAATTAAGACATTCGCCTAAATAAATACCTAAATATTTAGCTTCTTTTTGGCGTAATATATTTTGGTTATCATACTTTATCTATGGATCTCTCTTAAAGTTAACTTTCAGAACCATGTATCCTACAACGACTGATCTGGTATACAGGTTTGAAAAGTCCACGCCCTGAGGGTCTTCTCTCAACCTAAGGATGTCCTCAAGCATATTTCCCTTGCTTGTTAACCACTTACACGGCCTTAGGCAACTTGAACCTGGGAGTGTATTCATTTTGTTGGTGACGGACGTCACTACCCTCGAGGTCCTGCCGCGCCATCATGGCCTCTCAACCTAAGGATGTCCTCAAGCATATTTGCTCTTGCTTGTTAACCACTTACACGGTCTTAGGTAACTTGAACTTGGGAGTGTATTCATTTTGTTGGTGACGGACGTCATTACCCTCGAGGTCCTGCCGCGCCATCATGGCCTCTCAACCTAAGGATGTCCTCAAGCATATTTGCTCTTGCTTGTTAACCACTTACACGGCCTTAGGTAACTTAAACCTGGGAGTGTATTCATTTTGTTGGTGACGGACGTCACTACCCTCGAGGTCCTGCCGCGCCATCATGGCCTCTCAAGCTTCCACTCTATGGCTTCGAAGGCGGACATAACCTCACGGCGCAATCACCGCATAAGCTCTGGATTGTGTGAAGACTTCGAAAGCTCTATTTTATCCCCCTGCGATTCCGCATTTTTTATGTAAAACCTCCAGCGTTGCGGAGCTTCATCATAGTTTGCTGATAACGTCCAGAAAGACACCTACTCACTTCAGCCCTATTCAGAGACACCTCATTCAGCAATGAGCATCAATGGGAAGATTATAATTTTATGTGGATCAGCATTGTGGGACCCAGTATAAGGCGGCTATTGTGCCCTTATGCCGGTTCAGCGTTCCCTGAAGTTAGGCCCTTATCACAGTGACTTCTAGGTATTGTATAGAAATTCTGCATTCTAGCCTGGTGATATCGATGAGTCAGCGAGGATTCCTCGTTGGATAAACCACAGCTGAACGCAAGTACTCCATCCTACCCATGGGAGTGGCCAAAAACCAACATTTTAAATCCACAACAAGTTTGGATAATGCACCTAGTAAACCAGTGGAACAACGTTTGATGAAACTATCCCTGAAAATTCAACCATTCATGAGCCTAGAACAAGAGCGTTACCTCCTTACCAACCCTACCCTAAAATTTACATAATTACCCTATATCAATCATAGTCCTTCAGATCAATGGTTAAACGCTACCAAAGGCAGGTGCACTTAGACTCACCTGAACCTACCGGACAATGTCGTTCGGCCTACGGATGATTTCGGTTGAACCTTCACCGAGGAGAATACTACAGCGCCACGTAGATGTCTACAACAGTTATGGATGAATTTCTGGACAGGAAACTTCCAGTGGAAATGATTCCTTAGCCTGGAATCTTACTTCTATTTATAATGCATTATTACATTATGTATGTGATATAAACAAACAGAATTTAAAAGCACAGTAACCTTTAGATGCGCATGCGGATATATGAATCTGTTGCATTTTAACGCTTGTACCATTAGTTATTTTAAAAACTTATACGTTTATTAGGATGACATTAATTATAATGACATATAAGGCTTAAGATGGAAGTTTGAATGTGATATCTCCATTAATTATATAATATGGAAAACGTGGTGAGAATATCGCGAATCTTAGATAAATGCTGTATAATATAATTTAGCCATTCCTTGGTCTTAAAATTTAAAACAGTGTGTACATTATAAAATAATCCTTAACTACATAATTTTTGTCAGGTCTAAACCATAACGAACACGAACATTTTAATGGCATGAAATACTAGCTTTTGGCATTTTGGTGTAGGTATATTCAGCCTTAGGGATTGGTTGTAAGTACCTCTCAAACATTATGTGTATTGATAAGTACTCACCGCTATGGAAATTTATGTACTAGGAAATGACCGGAGTAGGTTAAAAATACCGAATGTGTACGATTGAAGAAACAACATCAAAGCTGACATGTCCAGAGAAGTCCCGTCTCTATTTGGTGTCATTTGGAAGAGATAGAAATAGAACAGTTTTACATTTAATCCATTCAGATTATACTGACTGTTGTAACAAAGGTTTTGAATACGTCGAAGAATGTACTCCCTTAGGAATTCTCTAATGTTACTTACATGTTGAGCAAGTGAAGGATAATGGATTAAAACAGAACTTAATTGCTGTTACACATGTACTTATGGGCGTTGGCCTGTTTCCTTAGTGCATTACATACATTCAGTAACAGCCTCTCGCTGCAGTGCACACGTAAGTAGACATGTCATAGGTTCACACAGAAAACTTGTGCAAAGATGAATATTTTTGGATTGCTAGTATTTCTTTTTGTGAGCCGCGGATTAACTCAGTTGTTTCGTTCACTTCTGTCATGCTAGAGGCGATGATTCAACTCCCACCTCTGAATGATTTTGAATTCCCTTTATCTTTATCTTTGATTAGTTTATATGAAGTATCCTCAAGGCTCAACGTGGTTTGAGTCCAGGTACAAGGTGTAGTTCCTCTTGTTCCTATCGCCAACCTCTATATTATGATGTGAATATAAACTACTGAACTAACCGAATATTAGGCACGTACAGAAAATACTACTGTTCCAGTGATTTACACGAGAACCTCGTTTGGTGGGACCAGAAGTAATCCAGATAATCAGGAAACAAGCTATTAAATCAATACTAACTTTGATGTACGATAGTGAACCTGGACCACTGCAAAATCAGAACAGAAAAGAATTGAAAGCTGTCCAGATGAGATGCCTACGGCTGTTATCAGTACTTATGAAAACCAATGAAACATAATCTCACACACTTTATTTTGTTGTTCTGCGATCCCAACCATGGTAGCGGTGCCCATTGTTAGCTTGAAGCACGAGGTTAACGGCGCTACCTGTGCTACCAACATTACAATCACATACATCCATTTATATTTCTCAACACACATATTTTCGTGGCGAAAAAGTAAGCAGAATCTGGATTAACGAGATTCTAGACTGCCTCTGTGGTCTGATGGTTGGCATGCTAACTTCCAAATCCGGAGTTCCCGGATTCGATTTCCGGCTGGAGGGTGGGAATTCTTCTTAAGCCAGGATTATCCTCCATCCACTTTAGAGTCCTGAAGTATGAATGACATGTGAAGTGTGTATGTGTGTGTGTGTGAATTTAATGTAATAACCACTAGTAATACCAACTCAAAAATTAACACCACTGTAAGCGGGTGAAGATCATTGCCGCCGATATGATGTTAGATGCTAAAGGCGGCATATAAGTGGAAGATTAAAAAAAAGGTTCTTATGTGCTTAGTTTTGTAAATCAATGCAATTTCGGAATTATTCGTAATGTTTCGTTAATCTCACCTTGCTTTTGTAGCTTGAATAAAACCTAAGTCCAACATGGTTCTTGACTTCCTCGGTTTGCCCAACATGCACAACCATGTCGTTATTCTCGGGTTTAAGAACTTAGAAATTGGTGTGTGATAGACGCATCGTTATGTTTGGATTTCGGACTTAAAAATTACTGTCAAGCCTAGCTTCCAGTGTAAATAAGCAAAACCTTGAGTACCTCGAATACATTGTAAGACTGAGCTTCTATAGTAAACTGTAAGCAGATTTATTGAATTGTGTTGTCTTCAGTCACTCTATCATTAGTGTCATTTGGAGCTACACGGGAGACAGTTTTTAAGAGTTATTTGTAGCTGTGAAACCGGGGTTACGTATACACCCTTTTTAACCCTCAATATTAAGGAGAATTTACAATCTATATTACTTTCTCTACTACGTATAGTAAGTAAGGAAAGTATTGTATTCCACCCAAAAATTCTATACCGAGATTTCACCGGAAATATATGCTTTGAGACCCCCTGAATCCAAAAAAAGCATTTTTGAAACATGTCCGGGTGTGTATCTGTGTGTCTGTGAACAGCATAACTAAGAAACGAACATTCGGATAAACACCAAACTTGGTGGTGGTTTAGGTTCAGTATCTTCCAGAGATGTGACACCAAAGTTTTAAGGAAAATCCCTCCATCCCAAATTACCCTTTACGTGAAACATTTTTCGAAAATTTTAATTTTCTCAAAAAGGGCTCTAACGATTTTGATAAAAATATCATATGTTTAAGATATTTTCATGACAAATAAAATGTATATATAGAATTTTCTTGGAATGTCTCCAAAAGTATTCTTCATTGTGAACGACTTTTGCATAACTGGTAAACCATAAGAGATAAATAATATTTTACTACAAAAGATGTAGATCGCGTGAAAATATACAATTTATGTCATATACATTTTTTTTGTTGAGTGAACCATTTTCGAGATATTGCTTGTTATTCCCTTAAATTTTTCAATACTTATACTTTTTTTCAAATGGGAATTCGTTATTCATTTTTTTTGTCCCGGTAATGCAAAGAGAATGTAATACTCCACATCGCAACCAGCTCTTAAAATATTTGACTATCGCTTAAAGCCTACAAATTCCCCTTGCATCTACAAGAAAATTAGCAATAGGATTAACATCTCGATGTCTCGATTAAAATGAAGCATATGGAGAATAAGCCTTTGTAAAAATAGTTTGTACAAGAGTAGAGAACGTCATGTGAATGTAACACATCAGGTATTTTTTTGTTTAAAATAGTAGAACAGCGAATTCTGTCTAATAGCTGATAAAACATTTCATTTTTATTCGCAAATTGTGTTAAATGTGGACAGGATATTTTTGAATGTGTGGAAGGCCTATACGTTCTTTTTGTGAAATTTCGCAGCGAAAAGGACAGGAAAAGCAGTACTCCTGTTCTTGTTTCTTTGAAAGCCATCTGTAACATGGTATTGTTCTGAGAGAAGAAGATAAAGAGACTCAAAGAATGTCTCTTGTTTTCAATTTGTTGAATGTTATCGCAACGAAGAAGGTTATCCTCTACGGTGCGACATTTTAATTATAAAAATCCTGAACTAAACTGTAGGATCCCACAGCACGGCGGAACGCACTGAATCAAGAGAAGGGCGGGATAAGACGGAAATTGGATGTGAAATTAGGTAAATAAAGGTGGGGCAACACGGGGACATGTATATATCTATCCCTCATTGAAAAGAAGGAACAAAACTGAGTCTTGGAAAGAATAAAATATTCTTCTGGTATTGTGGACAACACTCATGTGATGTATTTGCTTCAAGTGTTCATTCTACGTACCTAAACCAGAAACAGATAATTAATTACTATTTCATGTCTCGTAATGTTTCGAACTCACAAAGTAAACCCATGCATGGATATGCTGACGGGCTTTGAATTACAACATTCCATAAACAGGTGTTTGGTGTCGAAAAAGAGAAAATTTAAAAAAACAGTGAAAACTAGAGTTTGGGGAGATATGAAAAATATCTCCCCATAAAAGAAAAGAATAAAGAAGAATTTGGGTGTAGCATGTGTTTGAACACACGGTAACACGCGCATTTAATGCAAATTTCATCATCATCATCATCATCATCATCATCATCATTCTTGTTTTTCTTCTTCCTTTACGGATTAGGTTAAACGCTTGCTCCAGTTTCATTCGATCCATCGTTTACGTGGTTATTCTGTCTTTTTCTTACCATGAGGTGAATAGTAAATAATGCTCTAGGTATAGTATTTGATCGTCTGGCATTTTCTGTACATGTGATTTCCATTTTGTTTTATATTGTATTGCCGATTCTCTGATGTTCCGTTGTAATATCTCCGTTCTAAGTTTATCCACTCTTATGTACTCCTTAACTGCTCTTAAGAATTTCATCTCAGCGTCTTCAACTTTGTGAAGTTCCTTTACTTTGTGAGTCCATGTTTCGCTTCCATAAAGTAATTTTGAAAGAACCATCACATTATAATAGTGGATTAGGATACAAGGGGGAAAAGTAGGATTTTATTTTGCGAGTAAAATGTTTGCGAAACGAAGGCCATAGTCCGAGTTTCGCAATTCTACGAACAAAATAAAACCACTTTTAATATGCGTGGCATAACTATTTTTTAGACAACGCTCGAATATATAAAATAACAATAATATTACATGATCCCTGAAACTAGGAGAAGCCACGTTTAGAACGAGATTCTTGAAACAAGAAAAATGACGCTCGTGTGCAGTGAGATGTCATATGTTTTGAGATTTTGTTGATCGCTAGCAGTCATTTTCAGTGAAATTATTTTCAACATGTTTTGCCTTACACCAGGCAATGAAGCGATTAATAGCTGTATGATACTGCTTTCTGGATTTTTTGGGTAAGTAGTGCTAGAGTTATTCTTTCTGCTGCTTCTGTAATTTCACCTGGTTCTTCCATTTCAGTTTCTTCTGAATTCATACTTGCCGCCATTTAATCTATTAGGTTATACTAGATAAAATAATAACGTTTTAGAAAAGAAAGCACAAGGTTTCGATATTTCATTCAATGGATTTATTTTTTTGGTTTGGGAAATTCGTTTTTTCAAGGAAAAACGATTTTTTAAGATTTTGCTTAAATTTAATGCCCACGAATTCGATAAAAACCCTCCTTTTAATAACTTTAATTAGTGTTATATTAATATCAGGTATAGGCTAATACTACAGCGAATGGCGATAAATTGAAGTTAAGCGATTTGTATTGTGAATTGATAATGCTAGTGCCATGAGAAATTAATCGTGTAAAAAGACAATGAAAAGTAAAACCTAATCAATCCAATTCAAGTCCAAATACAAAGGGTGATTATCGTGTGATTGGACTTGAAACCAAAGTAAAGCTTTTAGCTCATATGCACTGTGTTAGAAGTTCTACTTTTAGGCGTTGCTGTCTAAAACAGACTTACTAATGTGTGTTTTTTAGCCTTCCTTTTTAGCGTTCTGTTTATAGTGCTGCATATACACGGGGTGGCCCACATAAAGCATTACAGGTGAATATTTCTTAAACGAATAGAAAAAACTATTTTATTAAAACTTTTTTTTCTAAAATAATTATTAAGCTCTTAAAGCGTGTTTCACTGAAGTAAGCAATAGTAGAAAACATACTAAAGGAATAAATAAGTCAATAAATACCCTGGTGATTACTTTAAATTACTTTATTAAATGCTCAAGGTACCCTCCATTAACAAATACTTCATTTGGAAAGGTTTTCTCTAACTGTTAACAACATACAGGGGCTACTTCACGTATTGGAAATTTCTTGGTTATAGGCGCTTTGAAGATGACTTCTGTTTTATGTATCCCCAAGTAGTCCAAGGTTGTTATGTCGGGTGAACGAAGAGGCCAGGTCCAGCCTAGATCCAGCACGTCAAATGCACCTATCACCAAATTTCTCGTTTAGCAGTTGACGTGTGCATATTGCAAAATGTGGTGGTGCACCATCCTGCTGATACCACATTTCTCTTCTCACATTGAAGAACACGTTTTCCAATAAGGGAGATAATTCATGGTTGAGAAAAGAGCAATATGATTTACCAGTAATTATACTTTCAAAGAAGTAAGGGCCGATGACAAGGTTATCAAGAATTCCACACGAAACATTTAACGACCAGCGATGCAGAAAAGGCACAGTTCTCATCCATTTTGTGTTTTCAGATGCTTAATAATACATATTATACTTTTTAACTTGTCCAGTATTTGAGAATGTTGCTTCACCGAAAATAATATGTTTACCAAGAATGTACCATTCTCTGTGATGGCATTGCGTAACCCCTCGCAAAAACAACTCGAAGCTGAAAACCTCTCTGTGAGGTCTTGATGCAAACATACATGATAAGGATGTTATTTCTGCTGCTTTAGTATCCGCTGTACTGAAGTGCGGCTAATCCCACTGTCTTTGGACAATTCACGTTAACTTATTTGTGGATTTACTTCTACAGCAGCACGAATATTGATAGTATTTTCATCATTCATTATTTATTTCACCTTCAGCTGTTCTTTACACTTCCATACTTACGCAATATGTTTCTAGTCGTTTGAATTTCATATGTGACATTTGCATCCCGTATATCTTATTGAACACTGCAGTTCGATAATTTGTCCTGCATTCACCTAGTACTAAAATCATATCTACCTCTACATCAAAATCTGTCTAGCTTTTTAACTTTGAAGAGCCGCAGTAAATAATCAACATAACTAACTACATACAGTGTTATATTTTCGCAGTTAGGTGGCTTTGAAACCACAATACCCATGTTCTTTCATTTGATATTTTATTTCCTCCCCGAGTTCATGAGGTGTAACAACTTCAATGAAAACACCCTATAACAGCTCAATTCATTTTATAAAAAAATGTTTTAAGAAAAGTTGCTAAGTTTATTGAGTGGAACCTGAATATAAAACAAAATTATCATGGTTTCATTTAAAATTCTGAAGTCGGGCCCTGTGTGTCCCATACGGAACCCCATGGAAATAATTTCCATATCACAGTTTCGAAGGCCCCTTGCGGCTATAAAATTTGGAATTCCTGGCATTTGGTTTTTCTTTTCGTTTAAAAGACATTCGCCTGTAAAACTTTATGTGGGCCACCCTGTATATTGAAACTGGTGAATTTTATCTAAGACCTTTATGTCGTTTTGGTATGTTATATAAGAACCCAAGTATTTAATATATGCAAGCTCTTCTAGAACTTTATTCTCTAATATTATTTTCTTTTATCCAGTACGATATTTTCACGTGTAATCCATTGTTTTAGTTTTATCTAAGCATATATTTTGAGATTATAAGACTGACAGATTTGATAAAGCTTGAGAATTGATCTTTGCAGATGGTCTTCATTATCATGGAGGTTTTTCAAATCATATGACAATAAAACATTTAAATAAAATTTTCTTCCTAGGTTGATTCTTTGGGTTTTTCATTTTCGTATTATTTAATCTATATAATATGTTAAATGGTGCAGACGATAGGCTACATCTCTGTCTCATACCTTGATTTATTATTTATTTCTTAGCTATTGTAGACGTCTTTTAGATGAATTACAAAAATCAGATGTGCTACATTCATTCTCATGACTCTCTTGCAATTATTCTATAGTTTTATATACCTTCTATGAACTATTCTTACAATAATTTATTTTATGTATACTTCCTGTTAATTGAGTTGAACGTCTTCAGACAATGCTTAATTACACATTTCGTGGCAGGTAGAAGGGATACAAAAGGCTGAAGCGATAGTCAAATCTTTATATGCTTGCGTTGAAATTTCATACCCTTTAATGACAAATGAATGATGACTATTTTAACAAATGACAGATTTTGGAAAAATCTTAATACGTTATATTCGCATAACTTATCCTACACACCATCCTTTATTTTATATGACTTCGGCAAGCTTTTCACTATCTACTTCAAATTAACCAAAGAAACAGTTGCAGAAATACTTTAATTATACATTTCGTTGTAGGCACAAGGGGAAACAGGAAACCGAATCGATAGTCAGAAGTTTAAAGACGGGTCGCTATATGCTGACCTTGAAATTCTGTTCTTTCTAAAACATCCCGAGAAATAACTTAATAGCGACACCATCTTAAAATGACAAGTTTGAAAAAAAAATCAAACCAGTAATAACGGATATCTCGAAAATGGCTAATATCACAATTATGTTATGCGAAGTAAATCGTGTGTTTTAAAGAAATCTACATATTTTATGAATGAATTTTTGTCTATCTCGTATCGTTTACCTGTTATCAAAATTTTACTATTTTTTTCCGAATGAAAAGGACTGCACATGCTATTCCCATAACATTTTATCTGTCATATAAATATCTCAAATATATGGTACTTTAATCAAAATCATTAGTCATTTATGAGAAAATAACAAATGGTTTCAAATAATTTTCCAAGTGAAGGGTAGTTTGGGATAGGAGAATTTTCTTTAAAATCTCCATGTGACATTTTTGGAAGATAATGATTTCAAATATCAAGTTTGATATTTATCCCACATTTCATTTTTTACTTATGCTGTTCATACACACACACATACACATGCAGAACTTTTTTTAAAAATTGCGTGTTTTTAGGAGGCCTCAAAGCATGTATTTCGGATGAAATCTGGATATGAATTTGAGGCAGTATTTTATATCACAACACTGTGAATGCCAGAGTTATTGTAGTGTAAATTAACATTATTGTATGTCAATGATTTTAGATGTTTGTTAGCTATAAGCATTGTTAGGAAATAAGTTTACACGGCCTCACTGAAACTGACATTAGGAGTGGGTAACAATGAAGCGATGGGGTGAGTTGTTTATCACTTAGAAGAGACAAACAAATGACGTCAGGGTAGCGTGCCTTTTTTTAGAAATGGGGGGAATATCTTCCCTAGAGCATATGTGTTTGTAATTATGATTGGCTGACAAAATAGACGCTAATGTTGGCGCGATTTGGTAACCAATAGCAGTTCTATTATAATGTTTAGGCATATCGGGGTGAGGGAGTATAAATTCTTGAGCCAAAAGAAAGTATTGCGCAATTCTACAGAATCATTCACGAGGTAAACGTCGCGCAGTTCTACAGAATCTCTCGTGAGGTACACATTACGCAGTTCTTAGCAATCTCTCGCGAGGTACACATTACGCAATTCTACAGAATCTCTCGAGTCGTAAAGTTAGTTACAAAATCTGAAGTACGCGATAACTATTACGACAGTAATTACATTGGGAAATATAACAGTTTCACTCAGGCGTGTAGAAAGATTAAATATGTGAAATATTAATTAAGTGTGATGACAATAAAAGTGTGAAAATAAATTCTTTTATCAGTGTTATCTTTTAGTAACAACTCCTTTTCGTTTACACGCCCTGCTCAGAGATATTTGCTCGACTGAGTAATAATAGCTAGCCGGAGGACAAAGAACCCAAAATTCAAAATAGTAAAACAATAATAGGCGCTCAGCAAATAAAATAACACGAACAGAGTACTGCGACAAATTTTGGACTAAATGCAATACTTCATCATTCTACTAGGAATGTGGTAGAGAAAGTAAACTTTTTATTGGATTCTGGACACCTTAAAACATGCATTTCCGATGAAATATCGATATCGATGTTTTTAATAACCATACTTTCCTAGCGAGACGCAACAACAGATTTCATACAAAACATTATATTTCGCAAGTCCAAAGTTACTTCTTTTAGTTATAATTTGGGCGCCAGGTGGTTTCATTAGAGGCTCTTAATCCCCAGGTATAGGGTAGCAACTTTACGTCGCCCCTATTCAGGCCACTACTGATTTACTGATATCAAGGCTCAACGTGGTTCAAAGTCCACGGTAAAAGCTATAGCCTTCTTTCCACCGACCTCATAGTGCCTCCCGTTAATGAGTGTCCAGTCATCTCTTGGTGGAACAAGGTTCCCCCGAACGTGTTTACCATATGGGAAGCGTTGAAAACAACTTCAAAGAAAGATTGGAGCAAGAAGTTGTGGACAGTTATGGAAAGGGGCGGAAGAAATAAGCACAGGTGGATTTAGAAACAGCATTATGGAAGTATCTTTTATGTGTGGGGAAATAGAAGGAATGTTTCAGTGTTTGCTGCCGTACAAAGAAATAAAAACTGGGACAGAGAGTGAACTTGGGATCCAAATAACATACGACATCCAACATGTAGGAAGAACATACATAAACAATTAGGAAGTCGGAGTGGGGATCAAATAGCGCTATGGATAAATGAATATTTACGAAGGGAACAGGGATTAGGAACGTGAAGGGAGAAAAGAAGAGAAAGACTTAAGCACTTAAACCAGGTCTCATAACTCATGTAGACATTACGAAATCATGACGTGTTAGGCCCTACAAAATTGTGACAGTCTCAGTTACAAGAAAGTATACTATTTGCCATTTCTTTTGTAGTAATGAAATAAATATTATATTCTCTAGACACAGTAGAACATCAATATTTAACGCAGTTTATACAATATGCAGTAAAATAATCAGTGACAGGCATCTGAATCTCTGATGCAGTTTTAATAAAAGAAAAGACTGCATCCTGAGAATGGGAGATCCTGTATAGACAATTACTTTACTTTAAAATAAATATTACAAAAACTAAGGGAATTTAATTAAGAGACACACCTAGACTTCACTATTATGACAAAGCCTTGATCCAGTGAATAAAGAGAACATATTATCTATTATGAACGGAAGGGTGTCCAAATATGTCCAAAGTTTGTACAAATACACAGGCATTATAACAGAAATAGAAGGCTTATGCTGGCAGAAATTTATACAATTCATGGAGTGAATCAGAGCTATATATGTCACAGGTGTTTTTCACTATTTATTAGTACATAGTTCATTTAATAAGATAACTGAAAGATAAAAACGTTAAAAATACATAGAACCACCCTCTGATATAAAACTTAATAAAAGATTCAGTGCGAGCACATTATTTATATGCTAATGACCAAATAGTTATTCAACAGTCAGAGATGCGTTTATAAATTGCACTGTATCAAATAAGCTTTCAGTATACAACAAAAACTAAAACGATGGCATTTAGGAACTACACCCATAAGAAAAAATTGTTTTAGGCAATAATGTATTGGTGCAAATATCATATTTTCGTTATTTGGGAAAGCATTTTAACATAACGGAAAATAAAGATGTAACAACAAAAAGTAACACTTGGGATATATGGTATTATACGAGGAAATCAAAACATATGATGTGCTACATTCACGTGACTTTCTCTACCTTCTATCGTTTATTAATGGGTATACAAACTATACTGGACGCTCGCTATACGCTAGCCTTAAAATTCCATACTGTTTCCATGCAGTGGCGAGAAACAACTGAAAGTTGAAAGGACTTTAAAGAATGACCAAAGTGAACAATTCGAATTAATAATGGGTATCTCAGAAATAGCTTTAACCACAAAAAAGTCATTTAAAATAAATTGTGTGTTTTAAAGAGATCTGCATTTTTTGTGTATCTCATTTCGTCTATCACTTGACGTTTACTAGTTACACAAGATTATAAAAAAATCCTTTCGAATGAAGAGAACTTCATAGCTATTACCACAAAATTCAATATATACATTTTATTTGTCATGTAAATATCATTAATATACGGTATTTTAATCAAAATCGTTTCAGCCACTTTTTAGAAAATAAAAAAAATTGAAAATGTTCCATGTAAAGGGTAGTTTGGGGTGGAAGATTTCTTTGAAAGTCTTAGTGTCTCATGTTTACAACACTGAACCTATATATTAAGTTTGGTGTTTATCCGATTTTTTATTTTTAAGCTATGGTGTTCACAGATACACACAGAGACCTTTTTCTAAAAATGCTTTTTGTATTCAGGGTCTCAAAACATGCTTTTCCGGCGAAGTCTCGGTGTCGAACTTTTGGGTGAAATACAATACTTTCTCTACCTTATATGAACGTGGTAGAGAAAGTAAAATAGAGAAACGTCAAATAGAGATACCAGAAATGAAGTTTCTCAGATTCGTCAAGTTTGCACGGGATTTGATAAAATAAGAAGCCAGTTTATAATAAAAGAACTAGAAATATATAGATAGGCTGTAGGATATAATTATCGGAGGGGCACACCTCGCCACTGCGACCGACTAGATTTATTATAAGACTACACCCCCGGGAGGCAGGGGTGAAGTGAAAGAACCGTAGGAGGTCGCAGTTCCGCAGGTAGACGGATCTCACAGATGTTCCTATCATTTCCAGTACGAAACACCCGCTCTCGCCAGTAGACGTGGACTTCTGGGAGAGGGCGGTGAAGGGACCCTTGCAGGCAGGCCATCACGACCTGTCGTTGGCGGAGAGAAATTTTTCCACAGCGCAGCAACCATGCCATCTGGCCAACACTAGACGCACTACGGAACCGGAGATACTGCCTAAGAGATGAAATGACAGGAAATGAAGAAAAGGAGAAATCGTGGTAGAATACACCACCCCAGCATTCGCCTAAGCGACCAGGTAAAGTGGACGGCCACCGGGAATCGAACCCGGGACTTCTCGAATGCGGGCCGTAGACATTACCGCCTGAGCCGTCCCGCTCAGTGGGACATACACGTAGTCAGTGAGTTATGAAAATAGCTACTCAATGCGCAACCATATGGAAAGAACCTGCTTTCATAGTGTCCTCTGATGAGTATTGGAAGACAACTAAAGGTAGCACGCAAGACAATTAGAAAGTAATAAACTTAATTTAATGCGCTCTAATCGAAAGAAGGTTCCCAATCGGGGTGCTAGAGTATGTAATATCGAGGCTAGCACAGTTTTGTACAAACAGGTTCGTGTCATCTCAACCTTCTGTATGTTTGTTGTATCTAAAACAAAATGTGTAATGAAACATTTCTGGTAAGCATTTATCATAATTAACACGAAGTGAAAACGAGAAAAACCTGGTATATGAATAACTACAGAACACGCACCTCTGCTTGCGTTGTTAACTACGGCGATTCTTATCTCGCTCTCTCCCTCTCTTTATCTCCCTCTACTCCACCACTGTCCCTATTTCACTCCCTTTTTATTTCTCTACCTCTTGTACTCTTATCCTTTGTCTCCCTCTCTCATCCTCCCATGCCCTTTCTCCCTCTTCTTTCATTTTGCTATTCTTTCGTTTCCTCTACCCTCCCTACGCTTTCACTTTCTCTCTCTCCCTCTCGCCCATCGCTCTCAGCCCCTCTCCCTTCCCCTCCATTAAACGTACTTCTTGTGGTGTTTTGTAAATGGACAGTAAAAGTGCTTCTTCTAGGATGTTAATAGCATTAAAACACAAGTTCGGAACTCCACTATTTCCCGCGGTAACTGGTTTACGTACATGAATAAGCTAGCAAAAAATTTTAATATCTTTTTAAATATTCATTCTATAGGAATGCTGTGTACGACACAACTCGATAATATCATAATTATAAATTACTGTGATGTAATATTTTTCATAAAGCTTAATAATAAGCGAGATATTTCGATTTTCTGATTTCACGCCCTATTAGAACCACCCCTTTTGGAAAAGTAATTAAGATACCTTGTAACCTATTCTCTAAGTGGATCCAAGGCGTATTAAATACCAAGTTTCACAACAATTTGTTCTGCCGTTCTTCCGTGAAAATGTAACATGCATACGCGCGCGCACACACAAACAAAAGTTTTAAAATTTAGATTTTTGTGTTCAGGGATGCCTATTATACACGTTAACATCAATTATTCAACCGAAACTTAAAATTGCAGGAAGCGTTTCAGTTAAAGTTATTCTATGTTCTATAAATTTGTATAACTGGTGAAGGATCAGAGGAGGTAGAGGTATAAATGTTATGTGGCCGTTATGTCTCAAGAATTTTATTTATTTATGTAGTTAATGTTGCTCATTCCGTGACGAATGCAAGAGTATAGGTACAGGTTATACAATGTACGGGGACAACTCACACACTGCGACATACATAGGTATTGTGGCTACCATTCTCCCACCCCGGAAGAAGGGATGAAGTGAAGGAACCACAGGAGGCTCCAATGCGCAATGGCACACATACGCGCGGAAGTCCCTAATAATTCCAGGCTCGAAGAACGGTCCCACTGCTGGAACTGCTTAGAAAGGACGACGAACGACCCATCAACAAGCAGCCGTCTAGAGTACGAGGAGTACTTCTTCCTTTGAGCAGGCATCCGCGCCATCTTTTCGGCACCATCCCACGAAACCTAGAGCCACACCTGTAAGGGTAAAGGGTAATCATGAAAAGGAAATCGTGGTAAATGAGAAACCACTCCAGAAAACCCGAGTTCAGAGTGGGCAGTCGACGGGAATTGAACCCGGGACCTCACACGTTACCACGTAGGCACCCGCTCGGTAATGGGAGAGTAAGTGTGTCAAGTGAAAATCGGGTCACAGATTAATAATCCCTATCGCCAAACGCTCGCATCCGCTATGTTTCCTGTATTCTTTGTGCTGTGGCTGTCGGTGGCATTTAGTGGAGGTATTTACGGGAGGTAATGACTTAGTAGTTGGTAAGTAAAAGGTAAAGTTGTAATTGCAGGCGTGGGGGGCATGAATTTGAAACAAGTGGAAAATCCCCGTTGAAGACACGCTGTAAAAACATTTTGTGTGTAACTGTACAAGGATCCTTCCCCCAGCGGAGAGGGCCGTCGGAAAGAAAATTACGTTATGATTAAAAAGCACACATTCATACCATGGTTTATTTAAGGTAGTAAAATAATATTATGGAGACGTCGAGTTTAATCATAATTTCTGCTTGCGTTTCCACTTGGGGAAATCAGAATTTGAGCAAAGCGAGACTTCTGTATCAGAGATTTAATTTCTACTGCACGGATGGGTCAACAGTACATGATTTAGTGGTAATTGAATCGTATGTTTCAGAAACGCTGTAATTCCCTTTCTGTTAAGGTTCAGTTTCCAAACTAAATTACATTAGACGTGATCCCAAATAACACTGATAGCTTTCTCCCGTTCGCAGCTCCAAATACGTTCCTTCTTAGAATAAACATCGACGGACAGATAATTATGTTCCTCGGCAGTTCCAAGTCTGTGTGATGTGCTTATTCTGTGATTCTCGTTTCAGTTTCTGGTTACTAATTTGGTTTCCGTGGTTTCTACTGATGTTTTCTTTCTTTATGTTATTCTAATTTCAGAAAATGCTGGAATAATATTCCACGAAAACAAATTCCCGAATTATAAAATATGACGTTTAATTGAAACTAACCATAAACATTATGCCTCTGTGGCCGAAAAAAGTTGAGTTTTATTTATGGACGTTCTTTAGCTGTTATGGTCTCAGCGTCCCATTCTATATTGGGCGTGAAATACCAGAAATTTTGTACAGAGGCCTCTTTATCAGACTTGGGGTTCTTTTACGTGCCGTATATCTATGACACGAGACCACCGGCTTTACTTCGCTTTACTTCCCTTCCGAAGGAAGCCATGCTAAGCATTTTTACGCCCGATAAAATCATCGACCTCGCCGATTTGAAACCGCGAACTCGGGAACTAGAGGCTAGCATGGTAGTCCTAGACCACGGAGGACGACACATCAGTAGCTGGTATACAGAAGTATGTAATCTTGTAAAATCCTGCTTTGTTTATTATTATTTATGAACTATAATAACCACAGTTTCTTCATGATTACGATTTCATAAGGAGTTTATGGATTAGTGTCCTGTCTGGGAGCTGGCATAATTTTAACTCCATGGCTGCGCTCGCGTAAGTGCGTAGCTCAGGTGACTTCGTGGCGCAGGGGATCGCGGTTCGAGTTCCGCCTCGGGCATGGGTGTTTGTATGTTTGTAAATCTGTACGTGTATATGCAAATAAACAACAGAAATACAACCAGGAAATGAAAAAAAAGGAATATACGAAAACATTTTTTAAAAAAATTTAATTTCAAAAAGGTACATAGAAACTATTAAGAAAGTAGCCTTTATTTGCTGGTTCAGAAATTTCGACCTCGCCTAAGCTCGGCCCCAAACATCTAACTCCTAAGGAAATACTAACAACTGTAATCTTGAAGTATATAATTACTTATAGTCAGGAACTGTTGTGTACGTAAATGGAAAACGAGAGTTTGATTTCCTAAGCGTGTAATAGTCGTTCTGACTTCACAAAACCGAAAAGAAATGTGATATTCTAGCTATAAGCAAAGTCAAATGGAAGTACTTGAATGTTTGTTGGAGAGCATGAAATGTTGGGTATCTTCTACCAAACAGGCTTAATGTTTGAGATGTCAAATCTGATGACTGTCATTTATACTAAGTTAAAATATTTCTTCGATTTGTTGAAGTTATTCTAATCTTTTCCGCTTATATCTCTTATAATGTATGAAGAGATATTTGCAGAGTAATAATATCAATATTCATTTCTGCAACGAGAATCTGAATGCTATTAAAAGTTCCCAATAGTTCTATAATAATAATAATAATAATAATAATAATAATAATAATACTCAAAGCAGTATATCTACACACCTCTGTCGTTATTAATAATTATTTAGAAACAGTTACTAAATTTAACTTAATAACATGTTACCTACAATATACATTTCATCTGCTTAACGAAATGCATGAATAGTAGCTAATTATTTGAAGTAATTTCATGTTATTTATTCTCAATCTGTTTCTTTACTAAGAGTTTTATTTCTCTTAATAAAATATAACAAAATTGCCTCTGTAAGAGTGGTCAGCGCTGTGTCTTATAAACCTTGAGGTCCTGGGTTCGAATCCTGTTTGGGGAAGTTTTCCTTTCATTACAGTCCTTCCCTACCCTCTACAGGATCTGGAAGTATACAAGTGATAGTGAACATGAGTGTACTTCATAGTAAAATGATTAATAAAACAATTGTAAAAGGCTTTTTGATTAACGAGTTACAAACATCATCAGTTGTTTCTCAAGCCAATGCCCCCAATATGACTGTAGAAGATAAAGGGAGCTGTAAAAATGAGACAATTATAAAAACAACAACTTTAAAGGAGGCTATGCATTGTTCATTGGTTGTTGGAAGCAATATTGTGTACATAGAAATAAATTAATATTTTTACCAGTTGCCATTTTAAAGCGATAAAATGATCTTGGAAGAACTTTCGACGCTTCACCACCACCAACCAGTTGAGAGTGCAACGTTGGGTCATCACATAAATAAAAAATATATATAAATAATTATTAGAGCACTTAAACGAAGCTCAGCGTCGGTACGCACACAGAGAATGAATCAAGACAATGTGCTAGCTTATTTTTATGAAAAATTGGAGAGCAGAAAACTATCTAGTAATTAAAATGTGACTTGTTTTAGTGTGCTTTTTTGTTTCACGCAATATACAGATTATATTTTGTTACCGGAAACTCCAGTTTTACAATCATAGTAGATAAAAATAATATAAATAACTGTCTTTCTTTGATAGATTCATGATTAATAACCAGAAGGAAGCATTTTTTGGTTACTTCTAAATTAAATGGTAACTCCAATCGTTTCTTTTGGGTATGTTCAACAAATACCGAAGGGTGGCGATTCATAAAGCAAGATAACTCTGGAAGTAGCGTCCGAAGATCCCACTCGATTCTCGTTGCATCGCCACTCTGACATTTTTTTAGACGATTTTCACAAGTGGGCGAATGTTGGTGTGGATTATCCCCTACAACAAATACTCCTATACTCATTTCGTCATCTATCAAAAACTTCAGGATCAGATAAAGGGAGGGTTTCACAGAATCGGTGGCCGGGAGGTTTAATGGAAACGTTAGGGACCTCGCTGTTGAACTTCAAATCTGGTCGCCGTTTGTACTTCTTTGCTCAACCCTCACTCCTAGAGTTGAAGTAGGCGCAATGGGCCTAACCTTGGTGCGGTGCTGAAGTTCTCATTTCTGTGCATGTATATTTATTGGATTCTGTCTTTTCTTGCTTCTTGAATGGTCTTTAACACATACAAATTGATTTATTGATTATACTCTGACTCATTAAGCTTTCGAGTGAAACATTTAAACATACCACTCTGTAGATATAGTCTTACATTCATTATTTTAAAGAAGCGTGTTACAGCTGCACGCATCTTCCTATGCCTAATGTTTTAATTTCCATGAAGGTTGATATACAATCATGGCCAATGTATGTTCACCTGAAAAAATAATACTACAGCCAAAAAATGTTTATTATTATTTAAATAATATTATTTAAATGTCCATATTATTTATTATAATATTTAAATCTATGCAATTATATTTTATATATTGTTTTATATCAAATGTATAGATAATTATTTATTGAGAGTTGTGTAATTAATTATTTTAAGGGAAAATGTCTGAAACAATTTAACACAAGTAAACATTACTTGTTCAGATCTATTTAAAGGATCTGTTTAATATAGAAGTGTTTCTAGCTATACCTCTGGCTGTCGGGCGAAAACAAAGCTGGTGTATATAAGCCAGCAGTTACAATGAGATGAGCGGTCATCGAGCTCTGTCTTGGATCCTTAAGCGACGACCAAGGTCATCGGTAACAATTCCTGGACTGTTGGTAATTCTTCCATATCCAGGATCCGCAGTGCAATTCGACTCCAGTCTTTATGCTAATTCTTCGCCGCACCATTGTCCACAAAAGCAGCCTTCTCTTTATTTGTACGTTACACGCTGGGTAGATTTATGACATAGTATACTGTGATACATTGTTAATCAGAATCATAGAAAGGTGGGACAAGCTGGAGTCATTTCTGTTTACGAGATTCTGTAACCCATTTAACGTATGTAATTCAACACTATTTTTAGACAATCGTGACATTTATTTGCATTTGTTTCGAAATTCTCAGGCAGTAGCCTTAAAGGTACATTAAAATTAAATTAAATTGAGTTTTACTTATGGAAGCTTAGAGTCCCATTCTATATTGGGCGTGAAAGACCGGTAATGTTGCTCAGAGGCCTCTTTATCTACGACACGGGACCACCAGCTTTACTTCACTTACAAAGGAAGCCATGCTAAGGATTTTTACGCCCGAAAAAATCCATCGCCCTCCGCCGGGTTTGAACCCGCGGCCTTGGAAACTAGAGGCTAACATGGTAACCTCTACACCACGGACTAAAGGTACATTATTTGAATACTTTCTGGGATAAAATTTTCTATTATTTCAAGTAGAATATTATAAAAACTTTGAAATTACCTATAAAATGCAATTTTAGGCCAAACAATAAAATCGTTCATTAATGTTCACATATGATCGGAGACTAACCAGTTAAAAGTAAAAAGTACTCTCCATTTATCAATGCAAGCTTCGCTCAAAATAAAGAGCAAATATGACCTCTATGACAATTAGCAGAAAAAGTGAATGATATAATAGGAGTTAAGATACTACCTACTCAAAAGCAACCTTTTAAAACTAGCATTCCATTTTAAATACATAGATTTTAATAACCAACAAAACGTAGAAATAAAGTTGCCACATCACATCTAAGAGTCTGTGGAATGACAGAATGACTTCTTTTAAATAAAGCATGAAAAATTACAGTCATTAAATTTAATGGAATTATGGTGACCGCTGTTGCAAATGCAGATGGTAACAATGAAATGTCAACAATGAATAGGATCTACAGAGATTAGATTTTTAAGATCAGTAGTGGGTAGAACACCGTTATACATCATTTCAAACTAAGACATCAGACTGACGCTTAAAATACTCACGCTAGACTATGTTCAGAGAAGAGAGAAGAACATTTAAATCGCGCTTTAGCAATGAACCCTGGCTTTCACATAGAATTCTTCACTGCAGCCGAAATGACTAAAATTCATTGAATTCATGATGTTGATGATGACCATTTCGTGGATGTAAATACTTTGAATTTAAACCAATCAAAGCTATCTAATGTGCCAGTTTATTAGCACTTGAAGTGCTGATTTTTCTTCTTCTTTTCCTTCATATGTCACCAACGTAGGTATTATTCTGTAATTAATCTTATTGTATTTCGCTCCCGAAAACTGTTGCCTGTTAGACTGTTTCCTGGGATAATCGCTATTATTTGCACCAAAACTAGGCAAATAAAAATAAATAAAGAACTTTGTGTGTATCGTTGCTTACAAAGGAAGTCCATACGTCTAACGAAAGAGTGCCGTTTTCGGGCGAGGTCGCTAGTTTGCCACGGCTAGGTTTAGTCGGGAGAGATAACGCCCGAACGAGTGTATAGTACAATCTACGAACCGGGAATGGTGACGTAATACCCTGTCTGTTATGTTTCTGCGCGAGCTTCCTCTGACCCCTGTCTGCACTTATTCCTCAGACAGGTAGTATTTTATGTAGCCTATAACATGCAAATAGTTACCACTGAATGTAAAAATCATAGTTTTAAGCCGTAACTATTTGTTAGTAACTTGGTACTATACAACAATGAGTAACAAAAGAAATAAACACAGTATGACTATAAACTAATACGCACTCATTTGTTTAATTTATACATATTTTAAAACTGAATTTAGAATATCCAACATATAAACATAATTTAGAGAGCTTTTACTAAAAAGCTATTGTATTCCCTAGGTACGAGTAGCAAAAGCTTTAGCAGACTCACCAGTCAGCTTATATCGTCCGGAGATAGCTAAAGGCTTATTATACAGTATATAACATTCTTATTCGTACACTTCAATTTTCTAAGAAAAGACTTTAATATTTATTAGAAGACACAGTTGAATTAATATTTTTTCCATACATGTTGAACAATATAACACGTGCTGTTTTAGGAATTAACTAAATATTAACTTATGAACTTACAAATTAAATTAAATAAAATTGTAAAAGAAACATGACCATATTTGTACAACTTTTCTATTCGTACATTAGAAGTAATATTTTAGTAACAAATACACCACTGATAATCTAATATTTTGTTGGGTACCCTTTGGCTTTTATAACTGCCTCACACCTTCTCTTCACAGAAGTAACCAAGTTTTTGCATTCTTCTGGGCTAATTTTATTCCATTCTGCTTCCACAACGCGTTTAAGCTCTTGTTTAGAGTTTACTCTGCTTTTACGGACTCGTTTCTTCAGAATTGTCCACAGATGCTCGACTGGATTCAAGTCTAAACTCTGAGGAGGTGTTTGTAATAGTTTGGGACCATTCCATATCAACCAATTCATGTTCAGTCTTGCCTTGTATTTACTACGTTATCCTGCTGAAACCTATAACTAGGTGTCATGCCCATTTTCTCGGTACTCTGCTTTACATTGTTCTTTAAAGTGTTAAAATACGCATATTTCTCCATAGTGCCATCAATAAACTGTATATTACCAACACTGTTGGATGACATGCAGGGTGAGTATAATGGAATCACCACCATGCTTAACTGTGTGAAGAGTGTTTCGGTAGTCATTGTCTGAATTTGCTTTTCTCCAGACTCTGTTTATCCCATCTGACCCGAAGAGGTTTATCTTAGTCTCGTCTGATCACATCACGCTGTCCCAAAAGTTCTGATCCTTATGAATGTGATCTTTAGCAAATGCAACTCGTTTCTTCCTGTTTACTGCACTTACATAAGGCTTCTTCCTTGGTGTTCGGCCATGGTATCCATACTTCCATAAGACACGACGAACTGTTTGGTCAGACATCTTCTTCAGACACATTTTCTACTAATGGTCGTAATTGAGAAACTCTTAATTTTGGATTTTCTCAGATTCGGCTTACAATGTAACGTTCCTCTCGTGCATTCAGCTTACTTTCTTTAGGTTTTCTTGGTAAATTCTTTGTAGAACCTTGCTCCCTAAATTTTTTGACTAAGTACTGAATGGTAGAATGCCGTTTATTTACTGTCTCTCCTATTTTTCTGAGAGAATACCCTCTAAGTGCCAAGTTTATAATTACTTGCTTCAGATCTGAACTAAGCTCCTGTTGCTTACCCATTTCGATCACTACAGATAAAACGTATACAACTGCGACCGCAAGCCTAAGTGACCTTTGAAACATATGCATGTTGAAGCTGTTTACGACGCAGCGGTCATTCTTAACCCTTTCGGGGATATGTACGTCATCTGGATTTACATGTATTTAATGCTTATTTAACCTTAATTATTATAACTTTTCTCTTTTATAATAAATTTGAATAAATTCCACATTTAAAATTTCCTTCTTGAATGGTATACCTCAAAACATAGATAAACACAATGGCACATCACATACATGACAAATCATATTAGCTTCCTTGCGAACAATTTTTTTTTTTTTTTTTTTTTTTTTTGCGAAACACCAGCCACTTTCGAAATCGACGTCACTTTTTTGCAGTGGGTGGTATCCTTTTAGGAAAGTGTTTTCCTACAAGTCTGAGGGGATGGGTACAGGAAGCAATGTGCTTCCATCTGCAACTTGACTTCGACATCGGGATTTGTGGCCATGCGGTCTAAGGCACGATAGGAGTAGCTAACTATCAAGACCAAGGATTCGTAGGATCGAATCTCGGTAAAATGCATGTTCTGCACTCAGTTGAAACTGTGGAAAAGGATGGGGAGGCCCCAACTAAAGCAAGCGGTGTGACGGCACGTTGGATGCTGACGCGTTTCAATTAGATTCATCAAGCACGTATAAATTACTCACAGAAAAACACACGTTTTTAAGGAAATAGAGAGTGACTTTTTATTGAAAACCTGATGTGTACGAATAAGAATGTTATATACTGTAGTGTTTGATACATAAATAGCTAGGCGTTAATTTCTATCTTCATCTGCGGAATTGTTGAAGAAAATTAAATTCCTGGACTGGACGTAGCCATAACCATATTTATATAATTGTCAATATTTTATTATCTAATTCTATGTTTACGTCATTTGACTTGCATTTCTTTATTCTTGAAATGGACAAAAATAAACACAACTCGAGCTACAGATTCCTTCAAGGTAAATTTATGAGAAAATTTTACTTTCTCTATCATAGGTAGCGAAGGTAAATATTGCATTCCACTCAAAAATTTGGTATCGAGATTTAACCGGAAATATATGTTTTGAGCCCCGCTGGATATATTCATTCATTATCTGTTTACCCTCCTCATATGTAGGACTTACACCCCCAGGACTTACAAGCGGGTGCCTGGGGTCAGAGGCCCATCGAGGAGCAGACACTCATGGATCAGACAGAGCATCCAGGATGGGTGATCAGCCTAATGCCTGGTATGGGATGAAGGAAGTAGATGAAACGAAATGTTGGTGAAATGGATGAAAGGAAAGGTGATGATGGAGCAGTTGGTGCAATGAATGGCGGGGGAAACCGGAGATCCCGGAGAAAACCCGCCCAGACGCCGCTTCGTCCACCACAAATCCCACATGCAGGTCCCTGGGATTGAACCCGGGCTGCCTCGGTGGGAGGCGAGCGGTCTAACCGCTCGGCCACGGCGCCGCCAGAATATAACAAAGCACTTTTAGAAAAATGCCCATGTGTGTCTGTCTGTCTGTCTGTGAAGAGCACAATCCAGAAATGAAATTCCCGCAAAATACTAAATTTGATATTTAAGTGGGATACCTTCCAAAGGTGAACGCAAAGATTTTCAAAAAAATCTCCCCACCGCAAAATATCCCTTACATGGAGGATTTTTTAAAATGTACCATTTTCTCAAAAAGTGCTCTAAATATTAAAATACCATACAATAAAATGTTTGCATGATAAATATAAAGTATATCTTGAATGTTCTGGGAATTTTATATACCTAATTTTTGTAAATCTGCTAATAGAAAATGTACACCTCGTTAAAACACACAATTTATTTAAAAAATGTTTTTGGCATCAGCAATTGTTGCGATATCCGTTGTTAAAGATGCAAACGTTTCATTACTTCGTCATTTTTATAGTGTTGACGCTGTTCAACTATTTCTCGCCGTGTCATGGAAAGAAAGAGGAATTTCAAGGCCAATATATAGCGACTAGTTTTTAAACATCTGACTCGATTTGGCTTCCTCATTCTGTGTGTTATTGAACTATTTGTGCAAAGGTTTATTCTATCAATACGAAGTTTTATCTTGTCTTGTTCGATACAGATTTCCGTGATTGCTCCGGACGCATTTCAGCCTTGGGCTTATTAAACTACCTGTAGAATTTCAAAGCCAATTCATAATGCCAGCATCCTTTACCAAGTAATACAGTCTCATAATAGATATAGTTTCAAATTACTCTGGTTCTAAAAACATTTCCCCAAAAGCAATATATCCCCTAGGAGCCAAAGCCTCACAGGAGCATATCATGTGCTGGCTGTTTCAGTTTCTTTCTTGCACAATCTGCAATCTAAGTTACCCTGAAACACTCCCATCGTGTTAAGAAACTTTTTCACAGGACCATGCTGAAGTCTGTTACATTTAAGTAAGCTTTCAGCTCTTTTCCTGTTTGTTTTGCCAATAATTAGTTTGTCATGTTTGTTTGCTGGAGTTTTAATCCAGCTTTTATAATTATACAATATATTAATAATTTTTTGTATAGGTTCTATAAATTATTCCTGCGATAACTTATTTTTTTATCCACTTAAAGTTAATACAGACAAACATTTTCAGAAACTTTTCATTACAATTTCGTTGTAGGTGTACGGGAGACACAGAGGTTGAAGGGATCTTTAAAAGCGGTTCGTTTTATACTTGTGTTGAAATTCTACTCTTTTTCCACGACAACGCAAGAAACAACTGAATGGTTACAGCACTTCAAGAATGTCAGAGTGTTGAAACATTCAAACCAATAGCAGCTAATATATCTAAAATGGTTGGCACCAGAAAAAAATGTTATTTATAATCAGTTTTGTTTTAAAGAGATCCACATATTTTTGTAGTGATTTTTTATACAGTTTACCAGTTATCGAAAATTACACAGAATTTACTCCGAATGAACAGAACTTCACAGACTATTCGGAGAAAATTTAAGATACACATTTTATTAGACATATAAATATCTTAAATATATGGAACTTTAATTGACATCGTTAGAGCCTTTTGGGAAAATCCAGTCTAGCGAAATATTTTCTATGTAGGAAAGTTTTGGGTAGGGGAATTTTCTTGAAAAGTCTTCGTGTTGAAAATGCTGAGCTAAGATGCGAATTTCGGTGTTTATCCGATTTTTCGTTTTTCAGTTTTGCTGCTCATAGTCAGATACACACACACACACACACACACACACACACACACACACACACATACACACACAAAACGTTCTTCTAAAATAATTTTTTTTAATTCAGGGTGCCTCAAAACATACATTTGCAGCGAAATATCGTAATCCAAGTTTTGATGGAATGCCAAACCTCCTCTACCTATTACAAGTGGATGCTCAGAGGAAGTAAAAATGCAAAATAGTTGAACCTATTAGGTCGGCAGTTGGGAACACTGGAAAGCAACAACAGGGCTTCTACATTGATTTCAGACTCCCCCGGTCAGTGATAATCTAATATTTTTAAATATGTTATCTTATGTTAGAATCCTATACAAGCAATATCCGTAAGCACTGAACTGCCAACAAATTAATATTGACGCAATTAAGAAAATTTAGAGAAACGATTTACAAGCGGTCTTGCAGTCACGTGTGTTTATAGTGGATGTGGGTGTAAGGATTGTGTAACATAACTTAAACACGTATTTATTTCCCTAAGCTGATATAAGCTGTGTTTTGTCAGTTTTCGCTTTTGGTTTTCTGGTATACTGAACATTTTGTACTTTCACAGCCACTAGAAATGTATTGTTGTTTACGAACAGAAATAATTTAATGAAATTCAGCCTTCTATTTGGAAAGACCAAACTGCTGCAGCTTCTCCTATAGGTATTACCAGAAACCGTAGCTGACATAGGTACTCGTACCTTGCACCGGGCATCAAGCTGAATCGATGAAAAGCATGAATGAGCCTGATTCTACTGAGTCCAAGGTCATGCATGATGTAACTGACTGTTGAGTACATACCAAAGGGCATTCAATATGAGTTGCTATGTTTTTTAATACCTGTGGCCGATGAATCTTGGACGCAGAAGCTCCACCCCAAATTTGACAGGCCTCGATTTTTTTCCGCCATTTGGTTCGTTTAGAAGCATACAATAAAGTCCAGCGTCTAATAGGAGACGAAATTGGTGTCAGGTTTGAATTTCCTTACAGCGTGTGGTTAGATATGTTTCACATGATGTTGCGTCTTCTTGAATTAGAAAGTAGAGGCACACAAATTGCAAGTGGACTTCATGCATTCCATACAAAGCTCTGTTTGGCCAATTTAGATTGTAAGGCTGTATTGCCTCATTATTTGCCATCGTGCATGTTGTCGTGGCTTTCGAAGTGACTCCGATCATTTGAATCCAGGATCGTATCAATATTCGTTGGTAAAAAGTTTTGCTTTTCGTTAATCAGTTGTTCCCATCAAATCAGCAGTTTATGTCTAAGAATTAGTAGTTTCAAAACACTCACCTGTCACAAATTATTGTATAATCTGTGAAGTGCTTTAAAGAATCTCGCCAAAAAATAAAATAAATGAGCGCTGATTTTAGAAACGTTCCTTGGTTTCCGTAAAACTCACTCACCGACCTTGTATTGTAATAGTATATTGCGATAAATAAATCCTGCGGCGCTGCAATGCGAAGGGCCTGGACCTGTGAACCCGACTGCCGGCCTCACGCCCATGTACGCACGACAGAAGTGGGGATCAACCAACTGATACGGGGAGGATATGTGGCCAACATCACGTATCACCCAACCGGAAAGTTGGTTCACGAGGCCAGGACCGCTGCCTATCGTAGCTCTTCACTTTCCTCATGATGGTAAGTGGGCACCGGTCCTATGCCCGGGACCTAAAATCCAAATCCCCATGGATGGAATCGAACCCGGTCGCATTCCGTGGCCGGGAACCAGAGCACCACGCTCCAGCCCACTGCGTCTTGGCGCAGAACAGTATATTGCAACATAAGTGCGATAAGTGCATAGTTGTAGGAGGAGGAGGTGGTCTGAAAATACGAGCTAAAGTTGAGTATTTTCATTTCTGAGTTAATGCATGTTTATCGCAATCACATAAATGTTGCATACTATTTTTTCAACTCTATCGAATAATAGAAATACATGAATATACAATTAATTACTGTCAGCTGTTAAAAAGCAGTATCGAGATCGAACGTGCTAGCCCCTGTGAAATGGGGATCGATTAGTCACGCCTGGTAAATAGTACTGGCCAAGTCAAGGTGAGATGGCTGCTTATGATGAAAGAGTTATATTTGAATGATGCATGAATTAAATTGTAAGTAAATGTTAACAAAAGAAGGGATTTAAATCGTAAAATTCAACTATAAAATATTATTATTGCATGTCTTCAACAATAAATATGCATATTAATAGTTAGAGAATTAAACACATTTTATTAACATCTGCGGTAAAAATGCAAAACCACGGAGTGCAGAAATTTCAACTTTCCATGCATGATAGCATGAGTGAGAAGTGGGTAATAGACGTTATAGTCGAAGAAATATTATTAAATATAGACTATTGCTATATGCGTTGACTATATCTTCAAAGCGTCATATGAAATTCGTAAAAATCTGCGGTAAAGGAGAAGTAAAGTAATACCAGTCATCTAAATGAGAAAAACAACAAATCTCGAAAAGAATGGCATAATAATAATGTCATGACTTACCTATAATTTTCTTTATTTAATACTGGCAACATGACTAAGCATTTGGGGCGTTGCTAGTTACAAATAAGAACAATAACAAGTAAGAATGAGTGCAGTATATACTTATGCTCATCAGGTAATCTTCATTGCAGAATTTACAATATATTTTTGTCGATAACAGTTTGCTTTTCTACTATCTAATTTAATGGCTTTTAAAAATGTTTATTTTAATTGTGTTGCCTTAAACTCTCAGTTCAAGTGAAATTTTCACTAATGTTACCGATATTTTGAAAAGGAAGAAAAAACACAGCACATTAAGTCAGAAGGAAATGTAACAAAATGAGAGTAATATCCGAAATCTGAAAAAAAATTGTTTTAAATCTTTTTATTAATTGATTGTCGATATACTAGCCAATTTATTTATTTTCAGCCTAAAACAAGGACGATGGTGTTTTACAATATCAGTGAGTAAAGCGTGAAATTAGTCGATAAATACTGTGACATTTGATTTATTTTCGTAACACATATCCTTAAATAAAAATTTTACCTGTGTGACATTAATCATCTACATTTATTCTACTAATGAAATTTTATAAAATGTAATTCATTTTTAATTTATAAACCTTGAAAGCAACAAACATATAATAACGAAATGACGATCCGGTATAACAGGTTAAAGAAAAGAAACAAGTTATATGGGTTGGACCTTGGACCATTACAAGAAGAAAATGAAGAATGCCTTCAATATCTACCAAGACGTTTAGTGGAATTTGGGTCAACAAATACCACTATAGCTTATATTCAAGCTGGTACATGAGGGTAAGAGCGAAACATCTTGTTAGTAAAGTATCTGGCCCTAGCCTGGATTGTTGGAGAACTGTTCCTGAATTTTGCACGTATTTTGAATAAAAAGAAACGCAGTACTTTATAACGTAAAGTTTCATGGTCACTGTTCTCCATTATTTTAAGTCACGTCTTTAGCTTTAGTGAGATTAAATCCTGTTTTTATGGCGTTGAAGCTTTCCTCTTCAAGGATCTACCGCCTCACTGGACTTTTTAGAACTTAAATGATTTTATGAATAGATTTCTTTCGACTCCTATCACAAACCTGTCTCACCATGACGAAGCAGTAAACCTATTCTTCACTCTGGAATCTTACGCCAAAAAATGATGTATGGCTTCAATAAGGAAAATTGCTGATTTAACCAATAACATCATTGCTGGGAAGTATTTTGGTATGACCTAGAACTAAGGAGAGAGTCCGCGCCTCGCGGTCTACGAATCACCATTTGATAATTGTCATTCGAAGGTAAAGCAAATTCCCATTTTACACTTGCATAAAGAACCAACGATATTGGAGTTATGCTTCCTGAGGTTTTCAGACCTTTTCAGTTATTGAAACTTTTGTTTGTCAACTTTTTCGTCTCTAGTGTTTACATAATTAGTTTACTTACATACAATAGACACGTACTTAACAATAAGTAGGGGAAGTCTTGTATTCCACCCAAAAACTGGATTCGGAGACTTCATCGGGAATACACGTTTTAGGCCCGTTGATACCAAATAAAGCTTTTTAGAAAAATTTCCGCCACCCCAATTACTCCTTACATGGAACATTTTTAAAACATGTTGATTTTCTCATATGTTTAAAATATTTTCATCACAAATTAAATGTTTATTATAAATTTTCTGGAAATAGCCTCAGCATTCTGAATGACTTTTGTATAACTGGTAAACTGTAATAAGAGATAGACAAAACTTTATTACACAAAAATGTAGCTCTCGTTAGGGCACACAATTTATGTCAAATAACTTCTTTCTTTTTTTATTGTGGAGTTAACCATTTCTAAGGTATTTCTTGTAATTTGTTTGAATTTTAAATACTTTAAATATCTACTTTACTTTTCTCAAATGGGGAGTCATTCTATCTTCGTTTACTTTTTAGTTTTTCCTATTGATCATGCAAAGAAAACTGAATTTCAAAGCCATCACATAGCGTTCAGGTTTTAAAAGATTTGACTATCTCTTAAGCCTACTATATTCCCCTATTTCCCTTGTACTTTTATTAAGAAATGTACATAAAAACGTTTCTACAAACGTTTATCTCCGTTACAATGAAGTAGATAGAAGGATAAGCTTTTGTAACAATAGGTTTTTGTTGAGGAATAGATAGAAAGTAATCTGAATGTAAAAGGTAAAGGTACGTATCACGGAGGGGCACCCGGAACCGGGGCAGAACCTCAAGTAGACCATTCGGCCCTTTTTGATTTCAACGTGACCCCTGGGAGGGAAAAGTGAGGGAAGAGACCCGAAGGCCGACTGGATCCGACGGGAGCAAGCATGGACAGGATCCCCCAAACGTTTCCAATTAGAACGAATCGGACGCCGCACGTACCTGCCCATAAGCCACCAACCTTCAGGGTCCCCCGGACCACAGACTCACGTTGAGGAGAGACCTAACTGAGCGATACCGCAGCGACACCAGAGAAGAAAGATTTACAGAGCGCAAGCCACCGCCCAGCCGCAACCCGCCGACCACCGTCGCCTGGTCCTATAACCTTGAAACAATGACAAGGAAGATGATGAGTACAGGATGCGAGAAAGGAGAGTAGTGTTAGAAGAGCAGCATTCGCCTGCGACCCGGGGAAACCACGAAAAACCCATGGACCAGAGTGGACGGTCGGCGAGCCACAGACGTAACCGCTGAGCCATTCCGCTCGGTCGTCTGATTCAACACATGAGATTCTTTTGTCATAATATTTGAAATTGAGGTAAAGTTGGTTTTGTTCCGATGGACGAAAAACTGTCAAAGTTAACCATTATTAACGCTTATAATGTTCACTGTGCATAAATTTAATGTCCCAGTTTTTGTGACTTAGAAATGTATCACATGTCAATGAAATTCTCCAATTTGATATAAAAAAATCTGATGTGTTACACTCACATGACTTTCTCTACTCTTGTACAATCTAATTTTACAAACGCCTATTCTCCATATGCTTCATGTTAATCGAGATATCGAGATGTCAATCTTATTGGTAATTTTCTTGTAGATGCAAGGGAAATATGGTAGCCTTTAAGCGATAGTCAAATATTTTAACGCTGGTTGCTATGTGGCGCATTCCATTCTCTTTGCATGTCCAGGACATAAAAAAAATGAATAACGAATTTGAGAAAAAGTATAAGTATTGGAAAATTTGAGGAAATAACAAGCAATATCTCGAAAACGGTTCACTCAACAAAAGAAATGTATATGACATAAGTTCTGTATTTTAACGCGATCTACATTTTTTGTGTAGTACAATTTTGTCTATCTCTTATGGTTTACCAGTTATGCAAAAGTCGTTCACAATGAAGAATACTTTTGGTGACATTCCCAGAAAATTCGAGATATACATTTCATTTCTCATGACATTGTCTTAAACATATGATATTTTCATCAAAATCGTTAGAGCCAGTTTTGAGAAAATTAAACTTTTCGAAAAATCTTCCATGTAAAGGGTAGTCTGGGGTGGGGGGATTTTCTTGAAAACCTTAGTGTCGCATCTCTGGAAGATACTGAACCTAAATACCAAGTTTGGTGCGTATCCGACTGTTCGTTTTTGAGTTATGCTGTTCACAGACACACACACACACACACACACGGACATGTTTCCAAAAGTGCTTTTTTTGGATTCAGGAGGTCTCAAAACATGTATTTCCGGTGAAATCTCGGTATCGAATTTTTGGGTGGAATGCAATACTTCCCCTACTTACTATACGTAGTAGAGAAAGAAATAAACGGCTCTTTTAAACACATGTGAAATAATTTTGTAAATACCACATACGAAAGAATTGAAAATTACTACAATTTCAGAAAATTACAAAATAATTAGAATTTTTTCTCCATTAATTTGGCTGCTAGAATTTTTTAAAGTGTGGGAAAATACTTTCTGTACGGTCCAGAAATTACACACACACACAGCAAATAAGAGTAATAGCAATACATCGTTGTCTTTTTTCTGTACTAAGACATCTCAAAATTGCTGCTTACACAAAGAAATATTTAAACGGTTCGTCACCGACACGGGTAGCCGAGGTCAATCCCGCCTCCGTCCTCCCTGACTAAGGTTTTTTTCCAGATTTTGCAAATGCCGAGAAGGCAACCTAAACTTAGGCCTGGAACATTTCCTTCCCAATTATAATTTCATTTCCCGCATCACCAATGTCTACGCCTGTTATACCGTATGTAGTAAGAGCGGGCGTTAAACACTGTATATTCAATAAACAAAAAAAGCAAAAAACAAAAACCAACAAAGAAAGAAAAAAATCTGATGTGTTACACTCGCATGACTTTCTCTACTCTTGTACAAACTATTGTTACAAACGCTTATTCTCCATCTACTTCATGTTAATCGAGATAAACATTTGCAGACTCAATCTTATTGCTAAGTTTCTTGTAGATGTAAGGGGAATATATATTTACAAGGGCAATATAGAAATACAGTAGCCTTTAAGCACATACATATCCCTTAATAGCTGGTTGCTATGTGCAGCACCATTCCCTTTGCCACAGATTAATACTCTTTGCATATACAAGACAAAAAAAATGAATAACGAATTCCCATTTGAGAAAATAAGTATTAAAAATTTAAGGGAATAACAAGTAATATCTCGAAAATGGTTCACTCAACAAAAAAAAGTATATGACATAAATTGTGTATTTTAACGCGTTCTACATTTTTGTAGTAAAATTTTGTCTATCTCTTATGGTTTACCAGTTATGCAAAAGTCGTTCACAATGAAGAATACTTTTGGAGACGTTCCCAGAAAATTCAGTATATACATTTTATTTGTCATGAAAATATCGTAAACATATGATATTTTAATCAAAATCGTTGGAGCCATTTTTGAGAAAATTAAAATTTTCGAAAAATACTCCATGTAAAGGGTAATATGGGGTGGGGGGATTTTCTTGAAAACCTTCGTGTCGCATCTCTGGAAGATACTGAACCTAAATACCAAGTTTGGTGTTTATCCGACTGTTCGTTTCTGAATTATACTGTTTACAGACAGAGAGACACACAGACAGACAAACACACAGACACACACGGACATGTTTCCAAAAATGCTTTTTTTGGATTCAGGGGGTCTCAAAACATATATTTTGGTGAAATCTCGGTATCGAATTTTTGGGTGGAATACAATACTTCCCCTACTTACTATACGTAGTAAAGAAAGTAAAAACAGTTCGTTTCTATGCAATGATCCAGAAATGTTGGCTATGATATATTCTTTAGTATACAAAATGCTAATTCTTATAATAATAAGTTTTCTGCAGCTTAAATGTTTGAATGTTATTTTCTCAAAACAGAAGTCTTAATATGTCTTAACATTGAGCTTAGTCAGCGATATGCCATAAATCTTGGGATCCTCCCATAACAAGAATTCTTTTGTAACCTAAAAAGTTATAAAAAATCGTAGAAATACAAGACCATGTATCTTTATATACAACAAATTATATTTAATTTGTTCAAAATGATGTAATAATTATCAAATTAAAATTATTAAAGATATTTGGAGTTTGCTTTTGGAGAAATGACAAAATAAAGCCTTTCTGGAGTTTTATGAAGATATAAAGCAATATTCTATAACAGTAAAATAATATAGCATACAACCATGATGTAGGAGTAGTGTGATAGCCTTCATTTCAGGAGGGGCCGAGTTAAAGTCCTGTTTGGGGAGTTAAATGAACAGGCGCTTTTGCCTTCTCCTGTAAAGACGAATCTCAGATAACCCTAAGGTCTTCGTGCCAATTTGAGCATTCATTTCACCCAATTAATTCAGCCACTTTCCGATATTACCCATTCAGTTAAAGGAGGTTGAGAGAAAGAGAAAAAGAGAGAGGTAACAGCTATGGATGTATACATGACATTTCTGTACTTTTTGGTTTGATCATGTATGCTGAATACAAATCTATGCTGGTATCATCTTAATGAGGAAGAACTGTGCAGTAAACTTATGGATGAAGTATTATAGTTAATTCCAATTAAAAATACGCAAATTTGGGTACTATGAATTTCTGGAACATTGCATATTGCCAAGGGCTCCATATCTCAGCTTTCTAAAACACTATAACGTAATAAAAACCTATTTGTGATGCTCCCACACTACATCCTAAATATAAAAGGCTCGTGTAAACTGTGATGGCACAAATGGTACTAAGAAGTACTGTACGAAGGAAGCACTTCAAAAGCACAAGAAGTTTATGGCTACATATTGCTATATTCCGTTACTCCTATAATATAAGCTGCAAAAATATACTGAATTTTAATTTGATAGCGGATGTGTCTTAAATAAGTTTTAAATTTTAAAGAGTAAAACAAACTCTACTTACTAAAATTCTTTTTGTAAGAACACAATTGAACTATTTTACGGTTAGAACTGACTTCTTTGTTTGCACTTCCGCTTTCATCGAGGGAGATGGTGCCGCGGTAAAGTGTGCGACCCCCGGCGAACGCCCATCTGACCCATGGGTTTTTCGTGGTTTCCCTAGGTCGGCAGGTGACTCTACCTATCATCTTCCTTGTTATCTGTTTCAGGGTTGTAGGACTGGGCGGCGGTGTTCGGCCTGTTGCAGCTGGTCGGTGACTGTGCACTCTATGGAAGGACAATAGAGTGGTCTCGGGCAGCGTTGCCGGCGTTCAATATGGAATCATTAGGGACCTCGTCTGTGCTTGTGCCCATTGTCCCCCTTCTCTCCCGTCATCCCTGTCTACCGGGGATCACGGTAGAAGCACAATGGACCGGCTGGCCTACGTGCGGTACTCTGACCCAGTTTTGGGGGCCCCTCCGTTTGTCTGTTACCTTACCTTTACCTCTGTATTCTCATTTTTTCTGATCTCCGAAGATTTTATTGTAACTGCAATTCTACATAGACACTTATAATATTCAATATTAGTTTGATCCGATGATAGTTCAGGGAATTGCAATCAATGCAGGGTTTCTCTCTAGTTATACACATTTGTGGGCATTTTTTTAATTTGACGTAATTTAACCCGATAGATCACATTGGACGATGAATGAAATGGGTGAAACGATGCTCAAATGAGCCCGGGGTCTATAGAGTTTAAAGTATCTGATAATCTTCTTCTCAGAATAAGCAAACAACCTGAAAAACCCCTTATTCGGGTACCTCCCCTAGCCGAGATTCAAGCTCGGGACTTTTTTAATGTGAGGCAGACACCCTACCCCCATATTTCAGAGGCGGGCAATGAACGTTGGGCATTGTTGAAATACATCAAAAGCAAAGGCATTTTCTCTGGATGATGCAGTAAATTATATTTTCTAGTATTGTGATAAAGGTATGTGAGGAAAACGAACGAAATCAACATTGAATCTAACAACGCATTTTGATAGTTCGTAACTGTATATTTTAGTCGCTCTCTTAATCACCATTTTTCGAAAGGTGCAAAGAAATTCGTTCCTTTTATTACCACCGCTATGATAGATAACTATAATTTTAGATGGCACAACGTGAGAGGCATTAGTGGATCTTGTTAGTAATTCAGGGTGGATGCGCATTTCATGCTGCGAGATTATTTTTGCTAAATGGTCATTCTTTTATAGTTTTTCTCTCATTTGAAATATTATATTTTCCATAGTACTGCAAACATTTTGCATTTTGGGTATTTAAATCCGCTCTACGTAGAAGTGTAGCAGGAACGAATTGGCCTATATTTTTAAGAGGCTTAGGGAGTTGTTGAATTACTTAGAACTGCATGAAAATGGAAGAGTTAAAAAAATTAATCGAAATTATAATAAATATAAACTTTTTTACTGGGGAAGTCGTTTTAACCAGGAATCCAAATTAGGATCTTAAATCTGAAGCAGTTTTTGTAAATAATTATGCAATTTTGTGTTTCTTGCTCAATATAACAAAAATAGAAATTTAAAGGAAAGGGTAAAGAAAGCTTTGATTGTATATTATTTGTACATTACTTATTTGAATTATTAACACATTGTTCATTTAAAATGTTAATTATGTAATTAACATTGCTCTAAGCTTTGTTTAAATCTGCAATAGAATTATGCATTCGTTAGGACACAAAATGTAGAAGAATAATAACGAATATACGTTAAAAAGATGATATAAACCAAATATTCTGCAAAGAATGACTCATAACGAAAATGTTGTGATAGAACACAAATATCGTGCATTCAGGCAGAAGTACGATTTATAGGTGGTTGTAAATGTATTGTATTAATAAATATGCTCGTTATGCTGTGTTAAAATTATGAATGCGAGGCTTGTTTTTGAACGCTGGCAACAAGATGATAGCGGAAATAAATATAATTCCATTTTTTTTTTAATTTTCAATAAACGCTTGCTCTGCTTTGTGGGAAGCTCAGAAAAGAGAATCAATCGAAGAATCTTACGGCTCCTCACGAAAGTATTGTGAATTTCGACGTCAAAAAGCAAATAAATGTTTATTATTATTACTATTATTATTATCAATCACAATAAGAAGGCAAAAATTAATATATATATATAAGTACAAGTTATAATTGCAGAGAATTATTACTAAATCTTCGTGTTCATTGCATTGCTATTTGTCGAACGTCATAAGTATGCTGTTCAACACCACGAAGTAAATTACAAAGACGTCAAAGTTTATCAACTGTATTTATTTATAAACCAATTCTTACGTTCTAAACACGGCAAACCCGTGACAAATTCTCATAGTTCTACGACTATTAGCGAGCAGGATTATAAGGAAATATTTGGAAGAAGCAGGAAAATTTAATCAATTTCCTGCGGGTTACACTACCTGGAATCAATGGAAAACTTCAACAATTACTTCTCATATAACCGCGAGGAATTCCATATTATATCCTTTAGGGATGTACCGTTTTGGTCAAAATCTCAAATGAAAAAATAAGGGAAGAGTTATAAATGTTTATTTGGAAAAAAAACGTATAAACTATAGAAAAGAACGGAGACAGCATGTTGATAGACTGTCGAAAAAGAAGATGCCAAGAAAAGTGAAAGGCCAAGTAAACGATGGTGAGACATGTTCTGAAGCTGGAACAGGTAGCACTGTCTAATCCATGGATGCAGAAGGCGAATTCGGTATTACTACACGAAATAACTCGTCGCACAAACTGCTACAGAGGCGCGGTAAACTCAAATTAAAGAATTTCATGACAACGTAGCAGACCGCTACGTACAGCACCCACCCGCCTGCACTGACTCCGCTACAGATCTGAGAGGAAGGTTACATGTTCGGTCCAATTCTTCCGAAATTGTGCAGACATTGTCGATTCTTGGAGTAATTAGTAAAACATGTTACAATTTTTTGATACAAAAGCCTAGGGGAAGGTCATGTGGTATCGGACTAAAGCATTGTTTGTGAAATAATTTTAGGATTACATCAAATTAAATAATAAAACTAATTCTGCAATCTTTGTTTTTATTTCTGTAACTGCAGTATAAGATATGGGATATACTTTGGAAGAGGAACCCTGCACGCTGCGACCTATGGAAGATCTATTGCACAACCCCCCACTCAGGAGGAAGGGATAAAATAAAGGAACCCTGTGGGTTATAGGCCACACAGAGAGACGTGGAAGTCCCTAATGGTTCCTCGCTCGAAGGAACTGCTGGAGTGGCCCGAAGAGGGCGATGAAAGACCCGTCGAACTAGGAAACTCTCTAGTGTCAGGGAATACTCTTTCCTTGGAGCAAGCATCTGTCAGGCACGGCGAAAGCTAGAAGGACACATAGAACTTGAGGAAACGAAATAAAAGGGAAACGAGGGAAAGTAATCGTGGTAGATCCTAGTATTCGCCTACCAATTAGGGAAAACCACGACAAACCCAAGGTCAGAGTGGACAGTCAACGGAAATCCAACTTCACATATTACCACGGAGCGAAATCGGTGCATAACTACAGCAAATATTCCAAAACAATAATTACAAATAGACAAGTAATAAACGTATTCATAGGAAACTGCAATTTCCAGTATTTACGAAATTGGCGGGTGCTATCGGACAGTCTCATTATTGCATCTGTCTGTATCCTTATTAGGAAAATAACTAGACATCACATTTATAATAAAGCACATGCCCTTCAAGATTTGCACAGTTTTCATGAGTGCAACTCCGGCAAAAGCTGCTCGGAATCTGATCTTCACTGAAGCTCTCACCACCACAAATGACGCAGTTGGGTTTTTCTTCCTCACAGTCGAATATCAAAGTTGTTTTTATATTTTCTCCCTGTGTAGCCTTTTTCGATTGATGCAAGTCGAAGTTAGGATTTCATTTAGGTCACCACGTCTTTTTTGCAGGTTTAAATTTCCAGTAGCAGTTGGAAGAGAGCAAACGCTTTGAATTATGTTCAGGGATGAGTTAGGTTCACTGCGACCTTCACTTTTAGCGGCTGGTGATATACGTCAAAGTGCTTTTAGATGTTAATGGTCGTGGTAGGTAAATATGTATCGAAGACTGTTGAGCTTGAGAAGCAATTTCAGCAGTAGTTTGCAACATTCAGTTGAAGAAGCGAGGAAATCGAAGTTACTGAAAATGCTTCGATTCAAGGGGCACGAAAATGCCGACTGAGCGAGCTCCATTTTGCATACTTTGGTAAATGCAAAACATATTAGTTAAGAAATATCATTGACTGTAATTTTCCAAAATTGCAATTTCTCGTCCAAATAGAATAGGCTTTGTTGTACGCATTTGTGAATGATTTCATGATCACTCTATCCAATGGCTGAGTTTGTGGGTAGTATGTGGATATAGTGCGATCAAGCTAACACAATCACATCCAAGTCTTTGAAACTGCTATGTCCATCACCATAATTAACAACGTGGGATTATCTCCACTCGGAAAACAAACCATTTCAGGAAACCATTTTTTGTTATCCACCCGTTGAGTTGATGAATGATTTATTGTCTACTTTAAACTTACATGCAATTTATACAATGTTTACAATACAATGGAATTGCTTATTATTTCTATTTCCCTTATACTTAATATTCTGTTGTATATAAAGGGTCTTTCAACAAGAGTGTCCTATCTTTAACATGTGATAGCTGCCCGTGTTATTGAGTTACAGTCATTTTTGCATGTGATTACAATTGTTATTGATAAATATCCATGGAACGTTATAGCATTCAGCAACGTGTAGAACTTGTGAAAATTTATTATCAGAATGGATCATTTGTTCCCCAAACTTTCCCTGTATTGCGCGAAGATTGCGGTGTGCATAATCGTCCCTGCGAGAGAAGGATTCGGTGTTTGATCGATAAATTTGAAAGAAGTGGTTCTGTCAGCGATCAAAGAACGCCTGTACGTAATCGACGTAAGCGCTCCAACGAAAACATAGGCGTCGTTCGTGAGAGTGTAGGCGAGAACGGAAACAAATCAATTGCTCGTCGAGCGCAAGAATTGGGGCTTTCGCCGACCACAACTTGGCGAATTCTGCATCTGCACTTGAAGTTTCACGTTTACAAAATGGTGTTAACTCAAGAACTAAAGCCTAACGATCATAGGTTGGGCCGTGTATTCGCTGACTGAGCTATGGAGCAATTAGAAGCTGACCCGGATTTTTGTCGAAAAATCATCTTCAGCGACGAAGCCCACTTTTGGATGGATGGTTGTGTTAACAAACAAAATTTCCGCTATTGGAGCAATCACAATTCAATGCAGATTCAAGAACGACCACTTCATCCCCAAAAGGTTACTGTGTGGTGTGGACTTTGGTATGGTGGAATCATTGGTCCATATTTTTTCCAAGATGAAGATGGAGAAGCTCTAGCTGTCAATGGAAAAAGATACCGGGCTCTTATAAGGGACTATTTTTGGCCTCAAATAAATGGTATGGATCTCAGAAACATCTGGTTCCAGCAAGATGGTGCCGTATGTTATACTGCTCTCGAAACAATCGATCTTTTGAAGGAGAAGTTCAGAGGTTTCATCATTACCGTGGTCGTGATTTTAACTGGCCCCCGAGGTCATGTGATTTAACGCCGTTGGATTACTTTTTGTGGGGTTATGTTAAATCTCGAGTTTATGTCAACAAGCCAGAAACAATAAATGATCTTATGAATAACATCACGCGTGTTATTCGTGAAGTTGGACTTAATTTACATTCTGCTGTCACTGAAAATTGGGTCAACCGAATACGCGCAACCCAACGAAGTCGCGGCGTTCACTTAACTGATGTTCTCTTCCACACGTAATGACATTAATTATGTTCCAAAATAAAAATAGAAATAAACCTCTGTCATTTATAGAATGTAGTTTATTTAAATTCAAAAATAGGACACTCTTGTTGAAAGACCCTATATAATGGGGAAGTATAATTTTCCACTATTTATTTACTTTTTTGCTTCACCACTTTAACCTAATGCTTCCTAAATATTTTCCTACTTTCTCCATATATTAATTTGATTTTGTATTAAAAATCTTCATTACTTTCAGCTCTATTGGTAAATTTTTCCATTTCTCTAGTATTAAATTCTCTCTTCCTTTGTCCGTGTCCTCGCATTCCAGAATATAGTGCCAATTGTTATATAATCCATTACATTTAGTACATCCCCCCCTTCTTCTCCCTGTTAGACCACTTACATTCATTACACCTGTTCTAGCCCATGTATCTATATCCCATTCTGGCCTCTTTGTGGCATACTTCAGTGTACCATCCCGTTTTAAACTATTTATAATCTATTAATGACCTTTTTCGTTGAAACTACTTATAATTATTTGCTTTTCAATATCCTCCACTCTTGTTCTAATTTATTTCCAAAAACCCTTATTTTTGTTCTTTCTTTCTGCCCATGTTTCCCCCATTCATATTTCTTCCAATGTTGTCTGTATCTTGTGCATCCAAAGTTTCTTTTTTTTCCATTTTCTCCTTACAAACAAGCATTGCTTTAGTATCTCATTTTCCTCTACTAGATTTACTCTGAACCAGTATTTGATTGCCGTTTCTACCATTTTGCCTTTAGCTCCCAGCCTTCCTAGTTCTGCTTGTGCTATTCCATTCGGTGAACTCCTTGGTAATCCCAGACTTATTTTGGAAAAATTCCTATGTATAGCATCTACATTTTCCCATCCTTGTTCCAGGCCCCATATCACTACTGTGTATAACATCCTTGATTACACCACTGTGCTCTCTCTCTCTCCTTTCTAGCCACGTAATTTGAATTTCTGGTATTTTCTTCACACATGCTCTGATTACCTGTATTGCTTGTTTCCCCTTTGCTAGTAATTTTTTCTTCTGTTCTCCCCGATCCCCTGCACTATTGACTTACTTCTAGATAGTCCATTGTCCTCACTACTTCCAGCTCCATTCCTTCCCATTATTACTTTTCGGTCTTTCTTAGTTTATATCCTTTCTTAAAAATCATTATTTTCGATTTCTTTTTGTTTATTCTCAACCCCCAATCTTTACAGTATTTGCCAATTACTTCAATAGGTTTACTTAGCACCACAACTGAGATAGAACCTGCCACTAGATCATCTGCAAACAATAATCCTGGCATTTCCTTATTATTAATAACTGGTGAATGCTTATTCAATTTTTTGTCTCTTCTATGTCATCATCTATAAATAGATAAAATAGCGCTGGACTAAGTTTGCATCCTTATCTAAGACCTGCATTATTCGCGTTCTCTTCAGTAATTCTTCCCTTGACTATTTTCACACCGCACTCATTATTTACATATAAATGTTTTATATTCTTTATAAATGATTCGCTTACTCCTTTCTCAATTAGTTTTAACAATAGTGCATTCCTGTTGATATCCGCTGAGTTAGGCATTAAACACAATTAACTTCGGGGCATCTTGTGAGTTGAGGTCATTGTCCATTCTTACTCTTGGGAAAACAAATGAGGAAGGGACAAACTGATCGCCTGCTGCGAAGAACACTAACGGATTTTTTTTCTCCTTCTCCTGAAGTTAATTCTCTAACCTGTTTCTTCCCTTTCATTGACATGACCTTCAGCTGGTTATCGTGTACAACTGACACACTCATCTCGTCTGCATTGAAAATCCTTGAAGGCCTAAATGAAAGTTTATTCAACTCAGTAAGTTTATCAAAAGAATATCTACCTGGCCCTTATTAAATCTTTTACCTAGTTGCAAACCGGTAGACCAACCAGATTTCTAACTTAAATCGAGATACCTTTTCATAAAAGCGTAATACAAATATTTTCCAGCCATTCGTGTTTCTTTGTTGAACGGGTGTTTTATTTTCATGAGTACTGTAAAGTGAAAACTATTTTCAAGTATTCGTTTTCATTGAATGGTATGAAATAGCTGTCCAGGGTTTTTACATAATGGTGCGGAGCTTCATCCAATGCGTCGGTAAAATATGCACTTCGGTATGTATTCATAACAGGGGTCATAGCAATCTCATTTCCTCGGGAAATTGATTCTATCCTGTCTCCTTGCTTTTTGGAACCGAAGAGCCTTTACTCACTTCTCTTATACTCATATTACCACCTCTTACTTCATTAGTTCTAATTTCATATTTTACTTTGTCCAATTTCCTCTTCTTTTTTTCCACTTTCAACTGAAACAAATGAAGGAATCGTAAGCATTAAGGTAACACTGTCCCATACAATCCACCGATAGCATCTCCGATACCGACCGCAAATAGCACGTCCGATACCGTCCTCCTATTATGCATTAGATCAATGATAATGCCACAAAATGTATTCAAACTCAAATAAGGCTATAGTGCCTGCTTAAACATCAAATCATAGTAAATAATTACCGATATTAGAATTAGTAGTACCTATTTATATAGGCGCGGCTGACGCACAAACGTAACTTCCTGCTACGTAACAGTTCTAAACGTTTCACTACATGTACACTTCCTTGTTTACTGACTCAAGATCGCCCCTTCCCCTACACTATCAGGTAATACCGCCTGACTAGAAGGTGCTGCGAGCTTGCGTCGAAAATCAGAAACTGACAGAGTCCGATATCGTACGCCGTCCGATACTCTACGGTCTTTCCGCAAGACCGCAGACAGGATTTGTGTTAAACAACAATCCATAAAAATCCCACTTCCATGAGTTTAATCACTCTGAAAGTAAATACCCCCTTTTATTTTGTTGCCCCTTGTCATTTTACCCAAAATTCCATATTGTGATTTCATCAGAAATACTAGTTTTCAGACTCAATAAAAAGAGCACCTTTAGAAAGAAGGTCCAGTTGTCTGTGTGTAAATGAGCGAGCGGCATAACTTCTCAAAAACTAAGCGTTGCATAGAAACCAAATTCGTGCTGACATGATTACCCCAGATAAAGGCTGTAAAAGGCGACTGCGTACGTAGAATCAACATTATTAAAATACCGTGTGCAAACATCTGGGGATCAAATAATCATGTACTTTCATACAGGTCCAATTGGATGATGGAGCTATAGTCCATAATTCAGCTAAGCTTGCGCTACTTAGAATGCTAGACAAAGTACAAAATTCAATTTATTTAAAGGTGAGTCGGAATTGTTACACTAACATCACTTAAGTTTACTCACTTAACATGTTTCGGCAAACGGTTGTTCCCATCCTCAGAAGTTAATTCGACAGTCGAATTAACTTCTGAGGATGGGAACAACCGTTTCCCGAAACATGTTAAGTGAGTAAACTTAAGTGATGTTAGTGTAACAATTCCGACTCACCTTTAAATAAATTCAATACACATCACTGTTTCTAGCTTCTTTTCATTACAATATCAACGTACAAAATTCAACTTTACGATTAACTTTGGGGGCTTATAGAACCAGCCCTATTTCCCTTACAAATGCATAGATGTCAAGGAACTTCCACAATAAATTCGAAGAACACAGTCTACTGTAATTTATGCCGTAAAACAGCTACAATTCCGAACACAAGAATATAACTTGTCCCAGATGTTACGATCTGTTTAACCTTTTGAGTAAAATTTGTAACTGTAGCTTGATATATAATTATGGGCAAAAGCAACTAAGGGAATATCTATACCTGAGTAACATATCACAAGGACGTGGATCGGACCGTTTGTGGCCTAAACCATTTGCAACACATTCTTTGTTATTGGTTTGAATTTTCGAATACTTATACTTTCTCAAGTTTAACAACACTATTCCTTTCTTTCTTGTGGTCATGCAAAGAGAAGGGATTTTCAAATCCATTACATACCCACTCGCTTTTAAAAGATTTTACTATCGCTTAAGTCTACTGTTTCCCCTAATCTCCTTGTAACTGCAAAGAAATGTGTAATAAAACCATTAGTAGATAGAAGAATTAAATTTTGTAAGAATAGTATGTTGAAGAATGGATGGAAAAAAATCGTGTAAATGTAACATCAGATGTTTTAAAAGTGGTGTTTAACTCCCGTTACTACTATGTACATATTGGCGATGCAACACCATGATACATATAATTATAATTGGGCAAAGGAATTTGGGAACGAAACGTTCCAGATCTAAGTTTAGGGTACCTTACCGAGCGCGGTGGCGCCAGGTAATGTGTGCGAGGTCTTGGGTTCGATTCCCGGCGACACTCCACTCTGATCCAAGCGTGTTTCGTTGTTTCCCCCAGGGTTGGTAGGCGAATGCTGGAGTGGTTTCTTCTCTACCAGGACATCCTTACCATAATTTTCCTTTCATCGCGTTTCCTTCTCATCTTTCAAGTGTACTTCTAGGTTTCGTGGCGTACTGCGGTTCAGTACAGATGTCGCGGATGTATGGTCAATGGAAAGAATACTCCCTGTGGACACCAGAGGGCTGCTTGATTGTTGGGTCGTTCATCGCCCTCTCTCGGTGGCTCCAGCAGTGGGACAGGTTCTGCGAGCTTAGAAATGTTAGGGACTTTTGCGCGTCTCTGTAGCCTGTCTGATGGCCTGTGGCCTCCTGTGATTCCTTCTCTTCATCCCTTCCTCCTGGCGATGGTGGCCGCAATAGATTGCTACAGGTCACAGCGGGTGAGGTGTCCCGCTGAATCACCAGACCTCGGGTACCTCCCCGGCATTCACAAGTTATGACGACTGAGGAAAATCTGGACAAAAGCTCAATTAGGGAGGACGGTCCTCGCGATTACCTATCGTGACTCAACCAGTCGTGACTCTCTGTATAGGTAATGGAGGACCATACTCTTATTGTCCCTTGGCAATTATCCCATGTTCCTTTACGATCAGGTGTAGTGAACAAGTGTGCATTGGAACAACTGTCGTCTGAAAGAAGCTGCGAAACAGAAAAAGATCGGTGAAACGAAACAGCAACACAACAGAGCACAACATTTTTAACAGAATGGAAAGCTAACACGAGAAATGTAAGCGGAAAAGATTACAAGCATTCAATGAAATAGATTCGGTAATTTATATTCAGCGGTAACTATGTTGACACGCATAATAATCATAGCTTCAGTACCTATGCTTTGAAACTAATTCGTCATTGATTACGAGTATTTATCACCTTATTGTAAGCTGCTAGTTATTATGTAACAAGTATAAGGAACAGGCCCATATTGTGTATTTGTGATTTTATTAACAGCTCGTAATATTAGATACTTTCAAAACATCACATGACATTTATACTGACACGTTTTCATTTGAGACAGCTTTCAGACTTTTGGCACTTCTCCCTTCTTAGGCTTTTTCTGCACCATGGACTGGTTTCTCGAACAACAAATACTTTAAACACAAACAATAACAGACACATCACTTGGTGGAAACACGTGTTGCCATGCTTGTCAATGTCTACTGTATTCATTTCAGTCAGGAGGTTTGTGGTCGAATACAAAGCCTAGACAACAGAACTGGCATTTGCATTACGACCTACTTTCGGCACCGTCTTTAGTCCAACTGTCGCCGAGGATACGCGGCAGAGCGAGAGAGATGAGAAAGAGAGGCAAGTGAAATTAGAGAAAAGGAATTTCCTTCTCCATAGTTAAGCTTAGCAACAACAAAATCGTAGTTGCCTGCAGCTTCTAGTAGTAACGGAGTAGATATAGTTTTAATTCATTACAGCATACCGAAATAATGTGATGACGTGTCCATCAGTTTTCATACATATCCAAACCAGTAAAGGTGATGAAGGTTCATTCTTAGTCCTTTTTCAATGAAAATTGGTCTGTTGTTTGTGTCCGCAAATAGAAGTAATAGCTGCATCTACTCCTATGTATATCCGCCTACAGGTTGTACCTAGAAACCGCTTCCTGACCCGGCTAAACCCAAGAGCAGGCAGCGACCTCTGTAACTAACCGGCCACTGCCGCTGGCTGTAAGCGAACAGTCACAATGAAGGACGAGTGGGAATATGCTGTGTTTTTGCTAGTTCTGTTGCTTGGGTTTACCTCACCACAGCAGGATGTGACCACAAAAGAAGAAAGTGTTTCCATCGTTCCTTTTGAAGATCTCGAGTAAGTACTTCACTCTTACCTTATAGATATACAGCAAGCACGCATTATTCCTTAACCACGTGTGTGTGTGTGTGTGTGTGTGTGTAAGAGAGAGATTTGAAAATAAACAATATGATTGAAGTCAAACGAAATACAACGATTTATTCATTCAAAATCACATTACTGGTAACTTGGTATCAAAATAGACACTTAAGACAATCAAAATGTAACAGTGAAAATTAAAACTGCAGTCTTTATCTGAAATTGACGAAATGGCAAAATCCTTTAAGTGCAAGTGTTCATAGAAGAAACTTATACAAGTCAAGCTGTTTTACTGCTTAATGCAGTATATTATTTTTAGGATTTTCTAGATGAACTAAGATGTAAAATATTCGTTAGTTAGCCTTATTTAACAACCAATAATTTTTAAAAAAAATTAAATTTATTTGTTTAAGGTCGCTTTAACCGTTTTGGTCTAATCGCGATCGATTTAGGTTCAGTAGAACAATTTTACAAACATTTCTTAAATGATTTTACAAAAACATAACAATTCACATTGAAAACAATGATAGCCTTACAATTACAGTTATTAACCATTGAACATAACAATGGTTTACAAGAACAATTAATACACAATGAATATTGCAGTAATTTTAGAATGAAATTTTTCATGATTAAAAAAAGCAATTTCTTAATTCTTTAGATTAAATATCTTTATATAATTCAATTGCTTTAATGAAGTTGATAATATTTCGACAGTGAGGGGGTTCATCGATTGCTGCATGAAGGTTTATTGGTATACCAAATTGTTTTCTCTGCTGTTGAAACTTTGAACATCTCAGTATAATATGTTCTACTGTTAGTGCTGTTTGACACTTATCGCAGGCGGGTGGAAGTCTTCTGTTTAACAGGTAGAAGTGTGTGATTCTGGTGTGTCCAATTCGTAGGCGTGTTATTGTAATTTGGTCTCTACGTTTGAGGTTTTTGTTATTCAAGGTAATGTATGTTACACTGGTGGTTTTAGAATGGCCATTCACATAATTTATTGTTGTGATAATACGTTCAGAAATTATAAACCCCGCGTGCAAAGGAATGAACGTCACTGCTGATGGCCAAGTGTTCCAAAGTCAAAGATGCCAGTGTGACCTTAGATGTCAAACGCGGCACAAAAACGGAACAAACGAAAAAGCCTCAAATAGACAATAAATCTACTGCAAATAAATCTAATAGACTGCCTCTGTGGTTAGAGTTTTTCTATCATATGTGATTGTGTGTATATGAATTTGATGTAGGTAGGCAATCACCATAGGTAATACCAACTCAAAGATTAACAGAACTGTAAAAGACTGAACCAAATTGACGTTGAGGAATTGAATGGCTGCTTGCTAACATAGAATTTTTAGAAAATAAGATACATATTTCAATCTACTTCAGAAATTCCATCCTTTCTGAGTTCGGCGAACATCAAGAATGAGGTATAAAGCTTGTAATTTTATGACTTGTTATTGAAAACATATATTTTGATTAGTTCTAGCGAAATTATGCTCACTTGGCACTTTCGACAGGAGGCCACGCAGATAGCGTGTATAAGGTGCCAGTATTGATATTTTATTCTTATATACGCTAGAGTCTATGAGCGATTTGTTTTGTTGACATTTGTAAATGTTGGCTTTCCTCTGTTCTGACAAAATAATGGCTAGAGCAATTTTGTGAGTACCCATTCAAAGGTGAAAAGCCGCCGATACAACTTGAAATGTTAAAAAGGCGGCATATAAACGAAGCAAGAAAAAATCTGACGCGATACAGTCACATAACTCTTTCACCCATTACAAACTCATATATGATAGTTTTCATTAAAAATCTGATGTGTTACACTCACATGACTTTCTCTATTCTTGTATAAACTCTTTTTACAAACGCTTATTCTCCATGTACTTCATGTTAATCGATATAAAAATTTGCAGAAACTATCGTATTGCCAGTTTTCTTGTAGGTGCAAGGGGAATATGGCAGGCTTTAAGAGATAGTCAAATCTTTTAAGAGCTGGTTGCTATGTAGAGCATTCCGTTCTCTTTGCATATACATGACATTTAAACAAAACAAAAACAGTAACGAATTCCCATTTGTGAAAAAGTAAGTATTGGAAAATTAAAAAAAATAACAAGGAATATCTCGGAAATGGTTCACTCGACAAAAGAACAGTGTCCTCTAACGAGATAACCATTTTTTTTAGACTAATTTTGTCTATCTGTTATGGTTTATCAGTTATGCAAAATTCATTCAAAATGAAGACGACTTTTGGGAACATTCCCAGAAAATTCAAGATATACATTTCATTTGCCATGAAAGTATCTTAAACATTTGATATATTAATCAAAATCATTAAAACTATTTTTGAAAAAATAAAAATTTTCGAAAAATGTTACATGTAAAGAGTAATCTGGGGTGGGGAGGATTTTTTTTTAAATGTTCGTGTCGCATCTTTGAAAGATACTGAACCTAAATACCAAGTTTGGTATTCATCTGACTTTTATTTTTGATTTATGCTGTTCACAGACCACATCCACAGAGACACACAGATGGATGGTTTCCTAAAAATGCTTTCTTTTATTCAGGGGCCTCAAAACATGTATTTCCGATGAAATCTTGGTATCGAATTTTTGGGTGGAATGCAATACTTCCTCTACTTATTATATGTAGTAGTAGAGAAAGTAAAGAAGTGTTATTCACGATGCAATTGTTTATTTCAAATCAAGTACAATTACTTAGATACAGCTTGCGTACAAAATTATAAGCTTTGTCGGAAACAGGAAGGAATAAATGCAGTAATCATAGTACAGATTTCTTGGAAAGGAAAAGGGCAAAGAAGAGTAAAAAACATTGAAGCAATTACCATCAGATGACGCATCCAACAGGGAATATTTCTAAAACCCTAATCCTACGAAAGGAAAGTAATTTGGCACCAGTTGCGTATTTCAATAAGCTCTACATTTTTCCTGACCTTGAGTTTTTGTTTCTTGGTTATATAACATTTCATAAAATATCGTAAGAATGAAGAGGACTTCACAGATTATTAGCAGAAAATAACACAGGCATTTTATTTCACATGTGAATATTTCAGATACTTGGTATATTAATCAGAATGCTTAGCGGCGTTTTTAAGAAAATAAAAAATACGAACATTTTTGTACGTGAAACATGCATTTCCGATAAAATTTTGTCACCAAATTGTTGCGTAAAATGAAATACTTCTTCCTAATATATGAGGGCTGTTCCAGAAGTACCCGAGCTAACAAAGAAAACAAAAATCTTTATTTCCCTACATAGTCTCCTTTCAGCTCGATATACCTTTCCCAGCGATGGTCAATAGCTTCGATACCCTGTTTATAGTGAAAACCTTCGAGTTCTGCAAAATAGCATCAACTGCAAACTCCACCTCTTCATTGTTGGCAAATCTTTTACCACCAAGCCATTTCTCTAACTTTGGAAACAGAAAATAATCAGAGGGGGCTAAGTCTGGCGAATAGGGTGCATGAGGAAGCAATTCGAACTTTAATTCATTGATTTTGGCCATACCGGTTGTGTGGACTGGTGCACTGTCTTGATGAAACAACACTTTCTTTCTCGCTAAATGCGGCCGATTTTGCTTCATTTCATCATTCAAACGCTGCAATATGCTTGCATAATACTCGCCATTGATTGCTTTTCGTTTTTGAAGATAACCAATGAAAATTATCCTACGCGCATCCCAAAAAAAACTGACATCGTGACCTTGCCTGCAGCTGGAACTGTCTTCGTCTTCTTTGTAGCCGATTCTCCCCTTACAATCCACTGTTTTGACTATTCCTTCGTCTCAGGTGTGAAGTGATGTTTCATCCATGGTTATGAATCGACGCAAAAACTCGGCTTTATTGCTGCGAAACATCGCCAAACACTCGGCTGAAACATCCTCACTACGCTACTTTTGTTCCATTGTGAGTAAACGCGGCACCCATTATGCGCACACTATGTTTTGTCTAAATTTTCAGTTAGTATGCTATGTATAGCACTTTTTGAAATGCCTACGATGTCTGCTACCCCTCCCACTTTCAGTCGACGGTCATCCAATACCATTTTGTGGATTTTCTTCACAATTTCTGGCGTGGTCACCTCATGGTCGGCCACTGCGATGTGGCAGCTCCTACGGCCTCGCTTAAACTCTGCCACCCAATATTTTATTGTTGTAAACGAGGGAGCAAACTCCCCCAGAGTAGAATCTAGCTCAACTTTAATATTAGTTGGACTAAGACCTTTCAAATGAAAGTATTGTATCACATAACGATCGCCAGTTTTATTCATGTTTACAAATTCGCTGAGAGAGTTCACTAATGGCTGCCAGACAATTATTAAACAACGTAGCATCGTCAAACTTCCAACTTAAGCTTTATAATGCTGGTACTTTCCACCACCCGCAACAACCGCTATATATACGTCATGTCGGGTACTTCTGGGACTGCCCTCGTACGTGACCGGTAAAGAAATTAAATAAAAAAAATTCTGATGTGTTACACTCACATGACTTTCTCTACTCTTGTACAAACTCTTTTTACAAACGCTTATTCTCCATCTACTTCATGTTAATCGAGATAAACATTTGCAGACTCTATCTTATTGCTAATTTTCTTGTAGGTGTAAGGGGAATATATATTTACAAGGGCAATATAGAAGTACAGTAGACTTTAAGCATACACATATCTCTTAATAGCTGGTTGCTTGGTGCAGCACCATTCTCTTTGCCACAGATTAATACTCTTTGCATATACAAGACAAAAAAATAAATAATGAATTCCCATTTGAGAAAATAAGTATTGAAAAATTTAACGGAATAGCAAGCAATATCTCGAAAATGGTTCACTCAACAAAAAAAATGTATATGATATAAATTGTGTATTTTAACGCGATCTACATTTTTTGTGCAGTAAAATTTTGTCTATCTCTTATGGTTTACCAGTTATGGAAAAGTCCTTCACAATGAAGAATACTTTTGGAGACATTCCGAGAAAATTCAAGATATACATTTTATTTGTCATGAAAATATCTTAAACATATGATATTTTAATCAAAATCGTTAGAGCCATTTTTGAGAAAATTAAAATTTTCGAAAAATCTTCCATGTAAAGGGTAATCTGGGGTGGGGGGATTTTATTGAAAACCTTCGTGTCGCATCCTTGGAAGATACTGAACCTAAATACCAAGTTTGGTGTTTATTCGACTGTTCGTTTCTGAGTTATGCTGTTCACAGACACACACACACACACACACACACAGAGAGAGAGACACACAGACAGACACACAGACATACACACACGGACATGTTTCCAAAAATACTTTTTTTGGATTCAGGGGTCTCAAAACATGTATTTCCGGTGAAATCTCGGTATCGAATTTTTGGGTGGAATACAATACTTCCCCTACTTACTATACGTAGTAGAGAAAGTAAAAAGAAAGTGGGTTTAGGTGTCTCACGTTGATGCTTCCAAGTGAACAGGTTATTTAAAAGTGTAGATTTTGGACCTTTATCGTTAAAAGTAGGAAAGTAAGATTCGTTGAAAAGAATACAACATAAATCATAAACCTACTTTCTTTAATGAGTTATGTAGGATTAGCTGGCTTCTGGGGCATGTGCGTTGTATACTTGTATAACGTTCTAAGTAGCTCAAACGAAAATATATCAAGTGCGTGGCATTATAATCATAGTTACGAAATCGACCTCTTTAACATTCATAGAACTCCACCTACTAAATTCAATATGGAAACTTACTTAAAACATGTCACAACTAAACTGTTTTCGAATATAAAAATTATTTATAAATGTTACTATTAGTGGTGTAAGGCGTTCAAATAAATCAACTAAATGGCAAGTAATGCGTTATTGTTCTACAACTTAATTATAACATTATTTAAAAAAAATGTTACATTCAAATGACTTTCTCTATGCAATCTTCAACAATGTATCCGTAGAAAAGCTTCTTCTTCTTTTGTTGTCTTACATCCTTATACTGTGTTCTTGGCCTTCAAACGGTATACCACCATTCGAATCGATCATTTGCTTTCCTTCTCTATGTTTTCACTTATAATATCCTTATGTCTTCTAATACATTACACATGCATCTTAAATTTGGTCTTCCTTTTTTTCCTTCTTGAGTCCAATTTTGCGTTCATATCTAATTTATGGATTCTGGTTTCCTCCATCTTAACTACATGTCCTATCGAATTAGTGCTCCAGCTCTATACAAACTCCTTACATTCCGTGTTGCCAGGTGCCAATCAAGTCGAGTTCCTTAGCTCAGTTTTTGCCATGTTGTTTCCGTTTATCTGTCCGGGTTTTCATCGTTTTAGGCTTCTAACAATATGGTGTTTTCCAAAGATGAAGTTGTCAGCTTTATGCTTCAATCCCGAACCTGGAAGACCAGGTCTCCCTATTTATAATCCTGGGAGACAGGATGGTCTGGTTACACCCCAGATACCTGGAACCTCCGGATCGCTGCCCTCCGTACCCACCGAGATGGGCCCCTAAGGGGTATTCTTCTGTCTTGTTCACATAGATCGAGATAAACATATTTTGTAGAAATGGTCAAACCTTTAAAGAGCTGGTCGCTATGTGATGGGTTGGAAATTAGTTCTCTTTGCATGACCAGGAGAGAAAAAGAATAACGATTCCCATTTGGAAGAAGTATAAGTATTTGACAAATTTAAACCAATAACAAGAAATATGCTTTAACCGGATATCATCTTTTTATATGCTAAGTAAGATTTTCTCTCTCCCCCACGTTTTACAGACTATGCGAATGTCATTTATAATGAAGAGAAATTCAGATACTACTCCCAGGAAGGTTATTTTAATTAAAATTGTAAGAGCTATTTTTGATAAAATTAAAAACTTCGAAAAATATTCCTTCTGATGGGTAGTTTGAGGTAGTTTCGTCTTTTTCTGGTTAAGGGGCTTCAAAGACATATTTCCGATGAAATCTCAACATCGAATTGTTGGGCAGAGCACAATATTTCCCCTACTTACTGCATACAATACTTTCAGAGTGATCAAGGGACATTTATACATGTCGATCGCAATCGCTTCGCTAGTTAGACCAGGCCTCGTTGCTGTGCAAGATTTAGTTCAGACGTCTAGAAACTGAATCAAACCAAAGAAAAAGGCGAATACCTTGTTACTATAACGCCACCCCTTGCAGCAAGCGGCGACCTTGTGTTTGTTTACACCCAACCACTATTGATAACATGTAGAGACTAGGAAGAGAAGATTATGTCACTAAGGAAACAATAAGTGCAACACTGGTATTACTGAACTTTCTCTGTAAGTGCTTCAAGTACACAGTTTACTATATTGTGTTCTAAAGCTCAGGTATTTAAAACATTTACAAAACACGATTCCCTGAAATTGCTTACTTTTTCGTGATAGCCTCTAGCAAATGTTTATCTATCTCTAGTGTATGCAACGTCCCACTCACCTATACGAATTAAGATAAGTACTTTTGAAACAATATATATATATGTTGGCATTTAAATTTTTTGTCACAGCCTGCACAATAATGGCTGAAAATATTGTTTCTTTTTTGTAAGATTTTTCCTTTCAAAATATTAAATTTGACATGTCCGGCATTTTTTAAAAAATGAGTTTCTTTAGTTTTATTTGCATATTCTTTACTTATGAAAGAGCCTGTATTGTGTTATCCATTGTTTTAATTCCGATTATAATTTGTAACAGAATCAAAATGATATTTAATATTAGTAGAATCTAAAACTTCGCTCAGTCATTCCCACTCTGTGCTCCCACTGAATGACCAGGCACCACCTAACTCTTTCACCCTGTTTCTCTCTCCCGTCATGTAGTACTTCCTAAAGCAGTAACAAAACTGTTTTTTCTGAGGTAATGGTAAAAATAAAATCTAAAGGTAACTAGTGTATTACTTTATAAACTAATATTATGAAGAGAAAGCTTATCTGTGTAGGGGGAGGGGGAGGGGGAGATCTCGGGATCCACTTTGATAATTCTTTCGCCACTGAAAAAGCTATTCTTCTCGACGGACATAGAACCATTAGATATCTTCAGATTTAAAATTATAAATATTTAAAGGCTAAAAACAATTTGTACGGCCTGGATTCTAAAACAGTGTTTGCCAAACCACGGGCGGGGACTGAAACCGACCCCCGAGCTGCTTTTGTCTGGTCCGCCAAGAAACCTAAAAATATCTTATGTTCACATTCACATGACTTTCTCTACCTTCTATCGCTTATTAGTGAATATATACAAAATATTCTTACTAAAGCTGATTTTTCGATCTACTTAATTTTAACCCAAATAAACCTTTGCGGAAATGGCTACATTATACATTTCGTTATGGATACAAAGCGAACAGCGATAGTTAAATGTATAAGAACTGGACGCTATATGCTGCCTTACTGTTTTCATGCAATGGCAAGACACAACTGATAGTTGAAAGGAGTTTAAAGAATGACCAAGTAATGAACAATTCGAACCATTAATAACCGATATCTCGAAAAGAGATTATGCCACAAAAAGGTTATTTGAAATAAATTATGTGTTTTAAAGAGATCTACATTTCTTGTGAAATACGTTTTATTGTATCGCTTAACGTTTAGTAGCTATACAAAATTATGCAATTGATCTTTCGAATGAACAGGACTTCATAGGCTATTCCCAGAAAATTCGATATATACATTTTATTCGTCACGTAAATATTATCAATATATGGTATTTTAAACAGAATTGTTAGTAATTTTTTAGAAAACAAAAAAATTCGAAAAATGTTCCATGTAAAGGGCAGTTTGAGATGGAGATTTCCATGAAAATCTTCGTGTCACATCTTCAGAAGGTGCTGAACCTAAATACCAAGTTTGGTGTTTTTTTGACTTTCATTTTTGAGCTATGTTGTTCACAGACACATACGGAACTTTTTCTAAAAATGCTTTTTTTATTCAGGGGCCTCTAAATATGTATTTCTGATGAAATTTCGATATCGAATTTTTAGGTGAAATGCAATACCTTCTCTACCTAACTATATACGTAGTAGAGAAATTAAAAACTATGAGTAAATAAAAAGAGACGATGTGCCTGTAGTAGATTAATTGATTCACAAATTTCGAACGATGAAATAAAATTAAGCACTTAGATTTTGGATTGATATACAGTATAATGACCAGGCATAGGAAAGTCTAAGCAAGTATTAAAGCCAGCACGGAAGGAAATAAGATTGAACTTATTTGAACTGGACTATTGATAGGGAGGTTGCAGTTAACAAACCATCCCTCATCCCTCGTACAGTGTTTTGGATTTGCAGACAAATTCGGACGGTTTTTACGTGCCTGTCAGTGACCCTAGGACTCTGTTTTGCAGTCTTTGCCTTTGAGTGTAGATAACTTGAAGCCAATAACTTAAACATTCCTATGTTTAGTAATCGTCCACTGAAGGACAAATACAAGGAAGTTAACGTGGTGATTTTTACAACCGTCTGCGAATGACACATTTCCTCATTTGAAAGGCTTTGCACGAGGACTAACATCAATGTTCGTACCAACATATACCTGTGAAAATACATGATCAAATGAAATATACAAATCAAAATATAAGCCTGCTATGACGAATATAGAGTTCGTTTTGAGGATAGAAGCACAAAATTAGAACCACAAATGTCTGCAAATATAGCACAGAAAAGTCAGTTTCATTGTTCTCATTAAATATGAACTGTTATTAATGTAAAGATACTTTATTTGGCAGGTGTATGCGCGTATGTTTAATTTTCATGAGACTATGAATAAAAGACTGATCAATTGTTAAGCATGTAATTATATCAGTTATTAACGCATAAGTATAGACTTTAGTTCAATAAAATACCGTGTTTGAAAACTAATGTGATGTGTGCGCCTCGTGCCTGTGTGTTTATGGTTCCCGTCTTAAATTTATTTGACTTCGCCCGCACTTTATTCTCTGCCAATTAATGCAACCCCGTTATAGAATATGAGAATGCTGAGGTGATAAAATAACATACTTGCAAAGGTGGCTTTGACTTTTCGTTGAGAATGTTATTATTGTTAATACTACTCCAGAAAAAATTTAAAAAATATTTCAATCAAGGTCATTACTAGCTTATGTTAAAATAATTATATAAAGGAAGAAAATTGACTGAGAATATAATTTTTTCTGGATGGTTACAGACTGTTTATCTTTCAAAGGTGTTTAAATTGATGAAGAGTACGGAACATCACCAGTTTTACCCCTATTTCTTTGAATGCTGATGTCAGGAGTTTCTGTATTATATGAAAACTCTGGGTCTTTATGTTGCTACGAAATAAATACGGGACTAAGGAGAAGGAACACGAGTTTAAAATTTCATCTACTGTGATTATTATCTAAAAAGTGCTCAACTATTTGATAATAGGCTTTCAACACTAATAAAAAAAGTATACTTACTGGCTGGAACGCAGTCGGGGGAGGTTAAGGACATCAGACACACAACTTCCGCCGATATTTCATATGCATTTCCGTGATTACCGGTAGACATTTCCTCCGTTATTCTGAACATCACAGTGAGTTCAGGAAAGAACGGCTTTAAGTAATAAAGGAGAGGACTTATTAAAAGCTTCTACATCATTGTAGAATAATTTTATAACCATTACGGGAGAGGAAAACTAGCGTTTAAGGCTTATAAAATCACCTTAGCAACGATGAATGTACAAGCAGCATTTTATAATCATCAAACTGGAATAGCAATGCAAGAAATAAAAATAGCCAATTTGATAAAACACAGAATGTTTTAATGTTTACTGTGTGGAATACAAACACGATTTCATCCAAATGATAGTTCAAGTGTCTTTAAGCTTTACTCTTGCATGCTAATAGTAAAGATATTTAATTCAGCACTAAGAGAACCAAAATGACAATCCCCCCCAAAAAAGAATTCATCTTTGTTCTGCGCTCAGAACTATATAGTATCCTATGGAAATCAGAAATCACAATGACATGATTTATAACTCTCTAATAGACTATAATACAGAGAGTATAATAACAAATTAGCATAACTCCGTAATAATTTATTCCATAGAAGTTTTGTGAATACCAAGAGTTTGTCGTTAAAATTATGTTTATAGCTAATTTTTGTAAGTAATATTTCTCACCAAACTTAAGTAATAATAAGCGAGATACTTGAGTTTTAGTCATATTAACCACCTCCTTATAGCATCTCCCTTTGGAAGATGCGAGGTATCCTAACCTCCAAGCGAGATCTAATGTTATTTTGTGATTCAAGTTTCATATAATAATTTCGTTTACTTTGAGTGATAAGGTAACAGACAAAGACAGAACCTGCCTACAAATATATACATAGGGGGGAGAGAGAGAGAGAGAGAGAAAAGTATAACTAATCACAAAAAACAAAAACTGTATAAACACATAAGTTTTACTGAAGCTTAGTATCATTAGGCACGCAATAAAATTCCCCAATCCAAAACCTCTCTACATAGAAAATGTTCGACCCTACAATGTTGAGTCATATGGGTTTACTTTAGATACTGAAATGAAGCTTAGATTACCGAAACAAGTAATAAATAATAAATTTGAATTAATAACAAATTAATAGAACAAATTTGTGTTCTAAATCGTTAATTTGAAAAATTCGGTAAACTCAAAATATTGCTTTATTAAAGTGTTTATTTTCATGGAACCTATTTCACTTGGTGAAGTTTTGAGAAGACTATTCCATTCGCACGCCCATGCTTCATATTGACCAATAATGTTTAAGAATGCCTCAGATATGGACCAATCACAGTCTTTATCCTATAATATGCATCAAGAATACAATTATACAGGATAAAATGTCCACTAAACTGTAATAGTATTAGTATGCAGTAATTCATAGGCTACGTCATCCGTCTCGTCATTTATCAATTCTGAAGAAATTACGAAATCCTCTACCTCAACATCCAATCCAGTTCAGTTTCCATTATCAAAAAACTAGAGGATTCCTTCAGCTTTCAAAAGTGTGTTTTTAATCAATGAACATTCAAAAAGTGTCAATTCCAAATTATATTTTTGAGAAAATGTATGTGAGTTTAGCTTATCTTAATTTAGAGGTTAACTATGTTCACATTCCCACTATTGGTAGCACTGCTCAATATTCCGTAACACATTCCATTGTTCATTTAGTATACGTAAATTGACAGCTGACAATGGTGATTTGATTTTAAAAACAAGTAAGAAAGCATCTCTTATTTATATAATCTGTTAAGTTTTATTCATGGAATAGTCTTAGTAAATCCCATGAGATAAAACTCGTAACCTCGAGATTATCTATGATAAAATTATATGCTTAATCAGGGCATGACCGATCAGCCCGTCTACCGCCCTCGCGCTCATTTGCTACAGCAGAGGTGGCTCATGATTCAACGGATATGCAAAGATGATGTGGTCACCAGCGCGCTTCCCCTAGCCGGGACGTTGATTTACTTGATCGTTACTTATCATAGCTCCTCAAATTTCTCACGATGCTGAATGGACACCGTTCCTATAGCATTTGGGTCGAAAAAAAATATATCCCCACGGGTAGACTCGAATCAGCGTGGAGCATTTCATGGCAGCCAGAACGCTACTGTCCGACGCAATACGCCACTGGTAGCACATTTCTGGTTTTGGAAGAGAATTGAGTAACCTTACCTAACATGGAGTTCATCAATGAACTTTTAAGCGAAGAAAGAATGTTGGGAAGCCGCCCACTGAGCGTCATCACGATGGGCAAGTTCCTTCAAGGGCGTAGCCTTGAGTTTTCTTTGCACGCCAAGCATGTTAATACTACGTCAAAATAAAATAGCAAAGTGCGTTTCATGACGGCATCGGTTAAACCACATGGCAAACGCAGCGAAGCATATACGTGCATATATGATCGGAGAAAAAATAATGATGGTGATGGATGGATGTACGTTTGTTTTGTTTAAGGGCGCTCAACTTCTAGGCAATAGCGCCCTGGATGGATGGGTGGGGTATCTTTATTGGTTTCAAATTATTGAAGTTATTACACAAGTATTTAGTGCATAGGTCATTGACCGTGCTTGCCTATTTAAGATACAAGTATGGTGACAAAAGAAACAACAGAAAAAGAAAACAAAACAAAGGAATAAGAAAAAGAAGAATAGAGATAAATTACCTTTGTCCAACTGAACAAATTTGACCTAGCTTCGCGCACTTTAGCCAAGAAATTGCCCATGTTTTGCCAGTTCCTCTTGTCAGCCAGTAGATCCCAACATGCCAATCTCTTTCTTGAGGGACTTAAGAATTTTTCTTTGAGTTTAATTGTTCGCTGGTTCTCCCACTGTGCACATTCCGCCAAATATGTACCCAGTCCTCATCCAAATCACAGATTCTCCTGCCAGAATCGTCAGTAATTTTCTGTGCCCTCCAGCCCCCCAGTCTAACGCTAAATAGTGCAAGGATCCCACAGGTTTGCTCTGTAACAATCTTTCGGGATAACTTTGTTAACCAACAAACTCCATAAATGATCTCGGTGCTAGACCATTAGCGAACAAGCAATTAATTTCAGGTACTTTCAAACCAACAGGAAAGTTCATCACGATGCAATTCTGCAAGGAATTTTACATTTTGTAAACAATAATTTATACGCATTTACTGGAGATGTAATTTAATTGTAATTATGCTTCTCTACCGTATATGTAAATATAGCAACCAACGGCAGTACTGCATTCCACCCAACATTTCAGTATATCGAGTTTCACCAGAAATACAGGTTTTGAGATACCTGCTCGAAAAAAAATGTAGAAAAAGGTCGCACGCAAAAAGAGTATTTACATCCAGGGTCTTCAAAAATGCGATAAGAAAATTTTCAGAAAATCCTCCCACTCGAAAGTACTTCAAATAGAAAACGTTTCGTTATTTTCTGAAAATTGTCCAATGATTTTTATTAAAATACGTATGTTTAAGATATCTGTATGACTATCAGAATTTAAATACATAGCCCATGAAGTCTTCATTCTGAGTGAATTTTGTATACCTGGTAAACCATAAGAGTTGGACAAAAGCGCATTATATGAAAAATTTTGACTTGTTACATTTACATGGCTTTCTCTACGCTCTATCGTTTATTACTGGATATATAAACTATTCTTCTAAAAGATTATTTTTATATCTGCTTCATTTTAATTGAGGTATACCTTTGCAGAAATACTACCTTACACATTTCGTTAGAGATACAAAGAGAACAGCGATAGTCAAATATATATGCTGGCCTTAAAATTCCATACTGTTTCCATGCAAACGCGAAAAACAACAGAATATCCAGAGGACTAAAGGAATGACTACTAAATAATTAAAACTATTACTAACGGATATCTCGGAAACGGTATATGCCACAGAAGAGTTATTTGAAATAAGTTTTAAAGAGCTCTACATTTTTGTGTAGGGCGTTTTCGTCAATCGCTTAACCTTTATCAGTTACATGAGATTATGCAAAACTCCTTCCGAATGAAGAGGACTTCACAGACTATTTCCAGAAAATTCAAGATATATATTTTACTTATCATTTGGCCATTCAGACGCGAGGGAAGAAGTAGGGACCTATAAGGTGATCATGAATGATTCCACCCCAAACGTTGAGAGAGAACCTCTGTTGATGCTTGTCCTGTCGTACTTCATTAGGATTTTCAAATGCCCAGTTACGAGTGTTATGCAAATTGAAGATACCGTCTCGAGTAAAACCAGCCTCATCCATGAATAAGATACATGCTAGAAAATTGATGAACACAGCGCACTGCTGTAACATGCGTTGACAGAAACGTCTTCTTGGCTCAAATTACGTCTCATTTAATCTTTGCACACGTTGAAGGTGATACGGGTACAGAAGATTTTCATGCAGAATTCTTCACATAGTCGTATGACTAACTCTTTCCCTTACAGCCATACGTCTTGTGCTTTGTGATGGGTCTGCATCCACAGCACGAAGAACTCTTCTTCAAGCTCAATGCCTCGTACCGCTCTTGGTCTCCCAACATCCCTAGTACCCCTCCTAAATGCGCCAGTCTCTGTCAAGCGTTGGTGAATTTGTGCGAATGTTCTTGCACACGGTAACGGCCTGTCAGGGTAGCTTTCTGCATAAAGTTCACGTGCTCGTGCTGCATTGCCATCTGCACGGCCATAAGTGTAGTGTCACGAAACGTCAAGAGATTTGGACCGCACAGTAAAGATATCTACATTGTTTTCTTCCTATACTGCGTAGTTCTGATCAACTTGCTTTCAAAGCAGGATGTAGTGTCTTCAAATTAGTTTACAGAGAACACTATAAGGTCACAATCGCTTCCTCGTTCCCTCGCCACAAAGCCTCGGTGCGTTCCTAACTTGATGGTTTACTGACTAAAACCCCTCTGCCTGGTTAAAAATTCGACAAACATGGCTGATGTGCTCCATTTGACCCTAACAGCTTCCTTTAGGTAGAGCTGAACCACCTCTGTTTCTTGCAAGATGTGTATATACAGTAGAACGAAAGAAAGAAAGAAAGAGAGCATAACATTACAAATAACTTTATTGAGTAATACAAGAAGCTGTTCCACGACGATTGATTGATGGTGGAACCTAAGTCACTTGATGGGGGAACTTAATTTAACAAAATGTTTTAAGACTATACATAATGAAAATTCTGCCAGGAGGTTTGTTTGGGGGCAAGAAATTCCGTGAAGATCTTCTCCTTACGTACTTGAAAATTGCCTGACATAAGTACGATATTTGGTTCCATGTTATTCGGTTTACATGCCTCAAATTATGTTTAAATAGAAGCTACTTACATTATGCAACGCGTAATAGTGACAATAGCTCCCTTATATTAATATGCTCTGACAAATTAATAATAATAATAATAATAATAATAATAATAATAATATGCAACATCAAGTAAATTAAATCATTCCATCCATAGACAAACTTCTGGCGTCCCAACCCAGAGGTTCCATTCCCGGCTGGGGCGGGAAATTTTTCTTTATCCTATCTTTTGAAGAGTCTGATAGTATTAATGTAGAAGTGGAGTAAATGCACCATTGTTGTTTCTCAACTTAAAGTCCCCGATATGACCCTAGAAGTTTAAGGGAGTTATGCAAATGAGAATTAAAAAACTGCAATAGATAAATTAATAATAGCAATCAATTTTGTTTGTTTTTGTATAAAACAACATTTCTAGTTCTTTAAATATATTATTAAGGCATGATAGTTTTTGTTTATTGAGGTACAATACATTTATTACATACTTAAGGGAATTTAATTATATCTTAGTTTACACATTTGGAAAGTTAATTCAACCTGAAATTTCTGGCTAAGAAGTGCAAAAGTTGGTTAACGAATGTAATAATTCCATGTATATAAGTGTATAAAACTAGCCTAATCGGTTTTTCAGATAAATTAAGCGCGCTTCGTTATGGTGGTGGATTTAGTTTATATACTATCTTTTGTTTTTGTGCTGCTGTAACCCCCTAATATTCTCAATCTAATTCTCAGAACGAGATGCGGCAACAACACTGAAACGCCTATGTTTGGAATGAGAGGATGTGCTTGCGACCCAGACTGCAGGAAATATGGAGATTGCTGCCCGGACTCCCCTTTCTTCAAGCCAGAGGAACAGAAACTTGGAAGTTCACCGTTTTTCTGCACCAGCATGGCATCGGTGTATCTAATGGGCAGGTGTCCATCTGGCTGGATTGATCCAGTGGTCCGCCATCACTGTGAACATCCTGATGCAACCTTACGTGACCCCATGAGAGATGCCCCTATCACCAGCCTGGCCACCAACGTCAGCTACATCAACTCTTATTGTGCTGCTTGTCATCGTGATCTGCATCCTGATACCATGGAGATTTGGCCGCTCGGCATCAGTTGTGACATCAATCCCGCGATGCTGAATTACAGTGATGAGCTATATTTCAAGTACCTAACTTACGACACGGACGGCTTTGAATGGTACTTAAATTTAACATCTGATAATGTAAAAACTCGTTATGCTTGTCAAGTATTTCCTGAAACGCCAGTTGCAGCAACAATGAGAGGAAGATGGTGCGAGCAATATGTGGTAAGCAGTTGTCCAGAAGATTGGACGGATGATTCAGTGAAGGAACTGTGTAAGGCATATACTTCCCATCTATGTTACGGGGTTGATACTTTTCGAAATCGTCACTGCGTTGTGTGTAACAATGCCTCTAGAGGAACAGAGTGTCTCAAACATAGATTTATTTTGAGGAGCGAAACCGACGTCCGTTTTAGTCCTTCGTTCTCGGTGCTTCTAGACTGGCGGAACATGAAGCAAGTTCAGCATTGTAGCGAGAGAGAATTGTATGACCCATTATCCGCTCTCTGCAGACCTGTAATTGTCACAGATAAATGTAAGTAACTAAAATACCTGTTAAAAGCAGTATATTATATGCCATCCTTTAAAAACAAGAGATTTAGGGAGTTTATTGAAAACCCTTAGGAATACTTTCTGCTACCTTAGGAATGTGTGGAATCCACACACATCCACTGCAGATGTGGTGAGAAGATGTGGTGAGAAGGGGTAAGATGATGCAGCTAAAACGAAAACCACGCTGAGTTGTCTATACGGTATTGATTACAATAAATATTAACGTTTGCTAAAGCTATATTATAATTCTCAAAACATTTAATTCCTGTAAAAAGCAAACTTCTCAGCAACTGTGATATTAACCACAGCCACTAAAATCGAAAGACGCTTGTTTTAGTTTTGATGAAGGACAAAATATAAATCTTTTGACTCAAATTTTTACTGCTGCGCACTAAATATTAATTAGTTGCAATAGTTTCTAAGTATAAAGAGTAGTTCAGACACAATCATAGAATAAAGCAAAGCAAATTTTATTTAAATATTCAATACAAAGGGGGCATTAAGTTTTAGCAGATCTATCCAGAGCGTGAGACACCACAGCTGACTGAATACAGATCAAGCGCCTTCAAGGCTTAGCTGCGACACATCAACTCTAACATGGGTATATTACGATTTATGCGAAGCAAATTACCTGTAGCAAACCTCATGATGAAAATGGTCATGACAAATGCAGATCAGCTGTGATCTATCATATCTTTGGTGTAACCTCTCTATATTCTTCTGTATTTGAAATATAGCGTCACAAAAGATGCAGAAGGGTATTAATTTCTGCTGAATTGTATTTCAAGGTTAATATTGTGTAATTTTGCATTCGTCTCTGTACATAGAATCACTTCCAAACGCTATTTCTTTTTTGTTTGGTCCAATCTCCGAACACCAATAATAATAGTAATAACAACAATACTGCCATATATTAAGCAGTTATTACTATCCTCCCTCTAAGGGATCGATAGGGCAAATATCGCCAAAACCATTCCTACCCTTCGTCTGCCCAAGCCAGTGATAACATGACTCTTTGCCTCGATTCTGACATGTGTAGTCCATTTACGGTCTAACGAAACACAAAATGGAATATTATATTATGTTCCTTTCATTTTTTTCTCAGCATATATAGTCGTCCTCCGTGGACTAGTGGTACCGTGCTAGCCTCTAGTTCCCAAGGTCGCGGTGGAGGGCGATGGATTTTTTCGGGCGTAAAAATCGTTAGCATGGCTTCCTTCGGAAGGGAAGTAAAGCCGGTGGTCCCGTGTCGTAGATTTACGGCACGTAAAAGAACCTCAAGCCTGATAAAGAGGCCTCTGAGCAAAATTACCGATCTTTCACGCCCGCTAAGGACCATAGTAGTTAAAGAGCGTCCATAAACAAAACTCAAATTTAATTTAATTTCAGTATATATAAAGGTGTTTATGGAGGTGTTTTCCATCGTGATTATATTATAATTTAATTGCGGACTTTAGTTGCTTCCTTGCATAGTCTGAATTAAGGACCTTCTATGTTGCAGCTGAAGAGAATCGGACAGAAGCTCTTGGCTCGTGCGATAAAGTGAGTTTCTCTCCAGAGGAGTATGAATTGGCAGACGATAACTCCTCCGTATATGTCGCTGTTCATAATAAGACATACTACAAGCACGAGTTCCTGATGCAAGAAGAATTCCTCGTCATATGTCTTCCAGAGGACACTGAGAGCCGCTTCGCACCAGAACTTGGCTATTTCACGGTGATAGGTCTATCACTATCCATCCTGTTCCTTGTGCTCCATCTTAGCGTATTCTTCGTGGTACCTAAACTTCGCAATTTCTCGGCGACCAACCTCAGCTGCCTATGTATATCTTTGTTGCTGCTGTATTGCAGCTTCATTTTCAGTGAGTCCATGATGGCCCGAACATCTGGTTGCATCGTTTTGGCTTTACTCATACATTACAGCCTCTTAGCATCGTTCTTCTGGATGCTGATTATCTCCTTTGATATATTTCGAGTGATGAAGCAGGCCACGTCAAAACTGATCATATCTAAAGGTGAGATATTCTTATTATCTAATTCACTGATGTTTTAGCCAGGCGAGGAGTGTGCATTGGCCCTATGAGATAACAGGTACCACTTGGATGAGAAACACAAAACAACATTGCGGCTGGCTCAACGTGACGACCCTCTTGCTTGAACAGCTACCAGCCCCTCTCCTTGGCTAAAACACTGGTGAACGTACAGTAATACTAAGTGGAGTGTGGCAGTATAGGAGCGTTTAATTTATCTAATGCTTATCCATAACAGAGGAAACGCATATTTTTAAGATTTTCCTGAACAGAAAGCAAGATTTTAACATCTTCATGGATGTGCGTATGCGTCTGTGAACAGCCGGATAAATACTTTCATAATATTAAAGTCATGCATATCTTGGATTCAAGTTGAAGATTTTAAAGTATTCCTCTCCACCTACCAGAAATAAATTTTAAGCATGCATACATTTCTTCTTTTTCTTTTCTCTCGAAAACTGCTATATAACGACTTTATTTAAATACGTCATTATAGATGTTGGCTTGTGTATAAATGTGTGTATGTATATATTATCACAGAACTTTACGAAACTAAGAAGCCATCAAGGATACACAAAGCTTACCAAGGGAAAATTTTCAAGATATCATTAAAATATATATATAGTTTATGTTGAATAACTTGTTTGTGGCATCAATCAATTCAGAGATATCTGCAATCGCTTGTTTGAATGACCCATATATTAAGGGATACGCTAGTAAATTTTAAGTTATTGTCAGAAAAGATTGTAATACCAAGTCATGCAAATTCGGCTTGGTTTCTTAACAGTTTATTGCCGTCTCGAGATCTCCTCTTAAGTGCATGCATACCTATAACACTAGTGTACTGAAATTCTATTTATGGCGAATATTTATCACCATTAACAGCAACCGGTAAAAAAATATGCTTTTTTTTAGGATAGTTTATAAAACAGCTTTAAAAAAGATAAGGTAATGGATGGAGAATGCGGTGCGATTGTTACACATCAGAATTTCTTTACTCTGTACAACTTAGGGGCGCAGATTCGTAAACAATATCAATGAGAGCAGAGCAAGAATGAAAACACACTTCATTATAATATTAAACGTATTTTCCAAGGACTCATAGCACATAGTTACACAATAAATCCCCAGAATCCTATTCTACGAACAAATCTGGGATCAAGTTTGTAAAACAGTTTAAACCTTGTTTGCAACAGTTGCCACAAGTGTACAAACTTAACAAACAGGAAAGCAAAATCTGATACCACGTGCCTCTAGCGCAGCGGTGATCAAGTACAAGCAGGAAAGGGGAGGATGAAATCACCTCCTTCCACCCGCTGCGACAGTGGCAACTAATAATAAAAGCGAGCCGTGACTCTTGAGCCATGGCTTGTAGCAAAACCGAGTCGTCGGTAGCAGCGAGTCAGAGATTTGGTATTAATAAAAACTTCCCCTCCGTGCTGCTCTATGATTGCGAGTCACTGACTCGTGTTTCCCGTCTTCCTCATTGCAAATGCATTATTGTCGAGCGGCAGTAAACATTCGATTCAGTTTAGGTATTTTTGTGGCAGTATATCCAACATAAATGACTGAAGAAAGCAATCAGTTTGCAACTTGTTTTGTGAACTTGATTAGCCAGCCACAAAGGGATAATGAACAAATCTCAACTGCATACGACAAGCGGAAAAGGCTTCTGCTATGGCCGAAGTGCAGCGAAAACTAAACGAAAATATGAATCTTCGCCTAACAGAAGACCAGGTATCGAAGAAAATGAGAAACGTGGAAAGTCGCCTAAAAATGAAGACTGATCTGCGACGGACAGGCAACAAGGCCATAACCCTGAAAAACTGGGAAAACAAGTTTTTAGACCTTATTCAAGGGGATTCAAATCCATCTATAGTTTCGTTAAGAGGTAAGAATAGCAAGGACGACTTTCGATTATTCTCCAGTTTATTGATGCTACTAGTAAAGCTCTGTTTTATGAAATAATTTAAGGCTACAAAACTGTTTGCAATTTTTGAGAAGGTTGCAATAACGTAAAATAATTCAAATACTGTTCACAATAATTAATAGGGAATAAAGTACACGTTAATTTTCAATCAATATCTTCTCTGTAGTACATCTTATCTTGTTTTGAAGGATAGGGAAATGCTGCATTAGTTGGCCAAAGTATCATTCTATAATAACCCTCTCACTGCTAATGCACTTATTGTATGATCTTTCTTCTGCAGTTGTAGGATTTTGATATGGGGTCATAAGCCATGGCGCAATACCATAACCAACATCTCCAAGCAGTAGCGCATTTGCAGTATTCGCAGTCATTACCAGACAGGCAAAAGAATTTCTCCATATGCGAGCATCGTGTACAGATCCGGGCCATTTGGCATTTACGCTAGTAAAGTTTTCCTTTGCATTACACGTGGCCTGGATGTTTATACTGGTAACCCCTTTTGTATTAATAAATTCGTCACCGTGCACATGAGGTTTCTTAATCAATACATGGGTACAGTCTACTGCACCAATAGCATCCGGAAGTGCTATAATGCTGCTGTCGCTCAAATTTAGCAGCTTGTAGTGCTGCAGTGGTTGCTGGGAATTTGATCCAGTTTCTCTATTTTTGTTTAATGCTAGAAGAAACTTTGCAAAATATATTTTAACTCTACATTGTGAAACGCCAGCGTCCTCTGCCACGCCAGACTCGAATCCGGGATCCTCAATGCAACGTAGAAATATTCTCATATTTCCATCTCTAGTAAGGGCCTTTTCCTCTTGTCTCCACAGTTCAGGAAGGAAATGCCGGGCGAGCCACCTCACGTTTACTTTCTCAAACCTATAAGGTTGTTTACAATTGTAGTCTTCAGAATCCTGGCGCATTTTATAGTATTTTTCTTTTCTCAGGTAGACGTTCACTTGCAACTGAGCCATCGCCTTCAAGTTTGAGACAGCTACTGAGGTAGCTTAAGAGATTGTAAGCCATTGCTCTTAAAGTGAAGTCACAGTACCGTTTTATTAATACCACGACTAGAGCCGTGGCTCGCTAGAAGGAGGGGTTGAGTCGTTGAAAAGGCGAAGGTCACACTAAACTTGAGTCGTTGCGTTTTATTAATACGGAAGTAAGTCATGGCTCAGAAAGTGCGAGTTTTAAGTCATGGTTCGCTTTTATTAATACCACCCAATATCGTAGTTACTGAGTTTCAGTGGCGAAACTGCGGTGTCAGTCTTATGTACAGGATATCAAGAGCGTATACATTCATATTTTACTCCTGATTAACCCAAATGATGTTTCTGAGGATGGCTACTTTGGCACGATTTACGTTTTACGTCTTCAATATTTAGTGCAAAAGATGTAGTGCACAGTCTAAAAACATAAACAAGGAGATTGTCATTTATCCTGCTGCGATACTCAATTTAACTAGTTCATTTTTGAAAATGTTTGTTCCAGATTTAAGTGGACTGCCATTAAACTAGACGCAAACAAACGTAATCTCGGATATCCAACGCAGGGCAAAGATTTAAACAGTTCCCACCCTTCTTTCTCTGAACATTTTACGGTCGTGGAATTCTGCAACGCAAGTAGTTGCATTTTTAGTTTGTGTGGAGCCTCACTACAAGGAAACATAAAAGGAGCGCAAAATAATTGGATTTTGGTCTCAAATGTTCTTAGGTCCTCAAGTTGTGAAGAAATGTGTATACAGTTGTATTTTTCCAGAGTATGACGTATTATCGTGAACACGGAACGTAAGCAAGGGAAATGGTATAAATCTGAAACTACCAGTTGTCCTTCCCACAATCGCGATTGTGCCATAAATGTGTTCACAGCGTCAACTAAACACACTGTGTTTTGATTTGTAGCCTGCAAGCGCGCGTTGATTTATCCAAATAATCAAATAGATCTGTTGAAAACGCCAGGTTACACTATTCTTTTTTATGTCAATTCAAGAACTTCATTTCCCTGAAACAATAGTATAAAACACAGTTATTATTTAAGACTGTCCAAAGAAACTACAAAATTGTATGGACGTTACAATTGTTAACATTTAAATTGGGATGTTTACTTTGTTTTTCATAAATTCTGCTATCACCTGTTGTTGAAAGAAGCATCTTAACATGGTCCCCTACTACTACACCGCGCCATTCGCCTCTGATTACTAGTCTGCCTCTCCTTGCCTTGGTCACTGGTGGGGGGAAAATAACATGTGTAGGGGAAGCGAGCAAGTGCTGCAGGGTTGAGCAATCCTGCTCTAGTCTGTTGCTGGAATAGTAACTTTGTGTATTTCTGATTCGATCCCTCTGTCCTCAATCTCCCATGCAAAAGTAAATTAGGAGTAATGAAAGTAACAAATATCTTTTGGAGTAGAATTTTTAAAAACAATCCTTGTGTTTTACACTCACACATATTTCTCTACTCACTATCGTTTATTTTATATAACTTCTACAATTACTCTTATTCTTTAACGGATTACCCTCCTCTTTGTAGGACTTTTACACTCAAGGACTTACAAGCCAATGCCTTGGATCAGTAGCCTGTGAGGAGCAAACTCTGGATCATAGCATATCCAGGATGGGCGTTCAGCACAATGCCTGATATGGCGGTAAAGGAGAAAATGAAATATAGTGATGAAAGGGATGATAGGAAAATTCATGGATTAAATTATCCAATACAGCATTCGACCGAGGAAAACCGTGAAAAAACTTCGTCAGATTCGGGACTCCCGAATGTGGGCCACAGGACCGCCTGAGCCATCCCACTGGTCAACTATTCTTACGAAACCTTATTCTTCTGTCTCATGTTGTCGAGATAAACATTTGCAGAATTAATATCATTACACATTTCGTTGTAGGTTCAAAGGGGATGCAGGAAACCGAAGCGATAGTCAAATTTCTTTCCATAACACGACAAGATGCTGAATGGCGACACCACTTCAAAAAATGACAAAAAGTGTTAAAAAATTCAAACCAGTAATAAAGAATATCTCGGAAATGAGCGATGCCACAATAAAAGTTATTAAAATAAACTGTGTGTTTTAGATAGATCTACATTTCTGGTGTAAAAAGCTTTATTCTGTCTCTTATGATTTACTGGTTATTTAAAAATTATACAGCATTCCTTCCGAATAGACTATTCCTAGAAAACTAGAGATATACATTATTTGTCATGTAAATATTTTTGTATGCTATTTTAATCAAAGCTATTACACCCATTTTTGAGAGAGTAAAGATTTGAAAAGATTTCCATGAAAGAGGGATTTTTTAAACCTTTGTTTCGCATCTTTGCAAGCTGCTGAAACTAAATAACAAGGTTTTGTATTTATCGAACATTTCGTTTTTGGGTTATGCTATTCATCACACTATGAAAAATACCGTATAGTATGAAAACGAGGCGTAACCTACTGCATTTCACTCCGTATTATTGGCATAATGGTATAATTCGATACTGTCTGCATAACGTTATGTACCATGTTTCGTATACACCTCAGGCGGCCCGTGTGCAGTGGTCGACTGTTCCTGACCCTCGCGAACGTTCTAGTAACGGCATCCGGAATATTAAGGTAAGACATGATTAGTTGTCAAGCGTCAACTGTGATATAAAACTAATTAATGATTATGCTTTCTCTCTTATCCTCTGTGTTTAAAAATTGTCAACAAATGTTTTGTTGGAAAGGTAGAATGCAATGCCATCGCTGGGCTTTGAACCATGGATCACCCGGCTTCCGTCCGGTTGAACTAACTGAGCTAGCATGGCAACATGCCGGTTCGACATTAAATTCCCCAACTGATTCATATTTTTCCCGGGATACCACAAGGAAATCTCAAATTGTATTGAGATGACATACCCCAATGGCGACTTACAATGCTGTAAGTACTTTATGTTCCGGGCTTCATACTTTATACCGCTATTAGGTCAATACGGCAAATGTCTATTGCATTCGGAGTCTTTGAGAACATTTGTGTATTACTCATATGTGTAATTAAAACAACTATGTGTTTGTTTTCAATTCACTGGTTTCCATAATGTACATTATGAAAGGATACAATAAGAAATAAAGAATTTAGTATCCTTTATGCGCATTGCAATCACGTATCCTGTCATGTATACCAATCTTAACGGGTATTATTCCGTTTAAAACCCTCATTTGGTGTTACACCAATAATTATACCCCTTGCGTATTATACCTCGCCGCATCACTATTTCACACACGCCGACCCCCCACTTATATACAAGCGCGTGCGCAAACCTTTCTCTAAATTTTTTTCAGAGGTCTCAAAACTTGTATTTCCAGTGAAATTTTAATATCAAAGTTATAGGTGGAGTGCAATACCTTGTGAATCTACTGGATACGTGGTAGAGAAAATAATTATTTTTTTGGGGGGGCGGGGGTTCAAAATTCATAAAATGTGTTATTTCGGTGAAACTTTCGACATCGAATTTTTGGGTGGAACGCAATACTTCCTCTACTCACTGTAAGTACGTAGTAGATAAACTAAAAATCGAATGTTACATCCACATGCATTTCTCTACCCACTATTGCTTTTATATAGCTTCTACAGACTACTATTAAGAACGTCTACTTTTATATATGTTAATTGAGAACCTTTGCAGAAGTAGTTTATTTCACATTTCGTGGTAGGCACCAGGGGAATAAAGGAAACCGAATGGATAGACAAATGTTTTAAAGCTAGTTGGTATATGCTGACCTATAAATTCCACACTCTTTTCATAACGTTGTTAGAAATAACTAAATAGCGACAACACTTTAAGAAAACACAAAGTATTGAAAAATTCAAACCAATAACACATATCTTGGAAATGGATAATACCGCAGAAAAAGTTATTAAAATAAATTATGTGCTTTAAAGAGGTCTACGTTTTTCCTGTAGTATGCTTTTGTCTATATCTTATAGTTTCAATAAAATTATACGAAATACCTTCCGGATGAAGACAGCTTTAGAGACTATTCCCAGAAAACTCAAAATATGCATTTTATTTGTCATCTAAATATCTTAAATATATAATATTCTATCAAAATCGTTAGAATCATCTTTGAGAAAATAAAAAAATATCAAACATTTTTTCATGTAAAGACTGGTTTTGAGAAGGCGATTCTTTTGAAAATCATTGTGTCGCATCTTTACAAGACACTGAACATAAATATCAAGTTTGGATTTAAGGATTTTTCGTTTTTAGATTAAACTGTTGCAGTGCGCATACAGACGTTTTATAAAAATCTGATGTGTTGCATCCACATGACTTTATCTACTCACACTTCTACAAACTATTCTCAATAAAGTTTATTCTTCCATCTACTTCCTGTTAAAACCGATAAACCTTCATTACTTATTTCGTTGTAGGTATCAGAAGAATACAGTAAGCTAAAGCGATAGTCAAATCTTTTCAAAGATGTGATGGCTTTTCAATTTTGTTCTCTTTGCATGAACGCAGAAAAGAAAGAAATGAAAAAATCTTGATGTGTTACTCACATGACTTTCTCTACTCTTGTACAAACTACTTTCACAAACGCTTATTCTCCATCTACTTCATGTTAATCGATATAAAATTTTGCAGAAACTGTCGTAATAATAATTTTCTTGTAGATGCAAGGTGAATATGGCAGACTTTAAGCGATAGTCAAATCTTTTAAGAGTCAGTTGCTATGTGCAGCATTCCATTCCCTTTGCATTTCAGGATATTAAAATAAATCTGATGTGTTACACTCATATGACTTTCTCTACTCTTGTACAAACTATTTTTACAAACGCTTATTCTCCATATCCTTCATGTTAATCGAGATGTTAATCTTAATGCTAATTTTCTTGTAGGTGCAAGGGGAATATGGTAGGCTTCCAGCGATAGTAAAAACTTTTAAAAGCTGGTTGCTATGTGGCGCATTCCATTCTCTTTCCATATCCAGGACATAAAAAAGTGAATAACGAATTCCCATTTGAGAAAAAGCATAAGTAGTATATGCCCCACGGGAGGTAGACGCCGCCAACACGTCACTGGCGCCAAGTTAGAGGTATTCCCCCGTCCTTGAAACGTATGTTTCAAAGACAAGGGAATTCCCTTGACCTTGAACTGAGTCAGTGACGTGTTGCGGAGATCTGCCTCGCCGTGGGGCATTTTTTTTATTGTAATTCTTTGGTTACATTATGTGGATACAAAAAATAATTTCAATATGATATAAAATTTAATAACAATAAAAGTAGTGTTAATTAAATAATTGAATACAGAAAAAATATATAACGATAATTAATTAAAAGAGGATTAATATTTTCTTGACAATAACAAGTTTAATTACAATTAAATATGTGAATACAAAAATAATTTTCAATATGGTATAAAACAGGATAAAAATATTTTCTTGACAATAAAAAGTTTAATCACAATTAAATAATGATAATAATTAATTAAAACAGGATAAATATTTTTCTTGACAATAAAAGAGATGTTTACAGATATGAAAAAAAATGTTATTGAACTTATAGTTTATCGACGTTATAAAATGTTAATTTAATTATTGTTGAACACAAGGAATTATAAGTTCCGCACACGTCTCTTCCTTCTTCTTCTTCTTCTTTCGAATCACTATTGCACAAGAGTTTTCGAACGTTTCTGTCTCTTTGTTTTTCTTCTTCCAGTTCTCTACTTTCTATCAGATATCCAAGGTGATGAAAGTTGTTATGAATGTGTTGATGCATCCTCGGAAAAAACAGAGCACCTACCAGCACATGTTGATCACTGTCTTCTTCTTCTTCTTCTTTTAACACGTTGAGGTTTCCTTGTCGTGTTACAAGTTGATCTATGCATCGTCCGTTTGTTTTTACTTTCACCCTGGCTTCTTCTGCCGTTGGAACCAATCTAGAAAGTGTAAAATATACATTAAAAATATCTGTTCTTTGTAATTCGTGGTATTCTGAGCGTTTACCCACTTTGATTTCAACACTTTTAGTTTTAGTGTGTTCACATTGTGTGATGGAAGTAGATAAAATTTTAAATGTATCTAGACTTTGATATGCACCACAAGTGTTAACAAGAAACTCCTGATTAATTGTTATTCTTGCCAAAGCATTGTTTCCTAGATAGATAGGCTCCGAAGTGACAGACATAATGATAAGTGACAAATATTAAAAATGTACCTTGTTATTTATACGATTTCTGGTTGTTTTTCTCTGCGCATGTACTGTAAGAAGCACATGTGTTCTGCGCATGCACTGCAAGAAGTACATGTGCATTTAAGTTTATGTAATTTTAAAATACAAAAAGTGATACAGATGAATAATAACAATGTTATTGACATATAAGTTAACAATATACTATCGAGCTGCATGACTATAGTAATGGTTTTTTTTTCCATTGCTTACTCACCTTTTTATTCCATTTTGACGAATGCGTAGGCATCCCCTCCTTTGTAAACCAAGCAGTACTCTTTTTTATTTAATAATCTTAAACTTTCTCCTGAGATTTCGTTGAATTTTGATGGCAGAAAAAAATCTCTTCCAATAATTTTTATTATTGTTCTTTTTCCGTATTTGGTTTGAACGGAACGAGCTTCTTCAATTAAATAGTTTTTATTTTGTGTTAACTCTACTGTGGTTAGAGGTTTTGATTCTTTACCTATTTCATTAAGTTCTTCCAGCATCTTGTTTACTGCGGCGGCGGTGTCCATGACTTGATTCCTTGCTGAAGAATGACGATGTGTTAGGTTCTTGCATGGCACTTTTATATGATAGCATTACACGTGACTTGTTTCATGACGTTTTTCGTTACACGTGACTAGCTGTTTGTGAAGAAAGAAACGTATCTCGTGGTAAATTCTTGGTGTGACGCATATCATGTACTCGGTGAAGCGCGAGTAAGACATGTTACTCGTATCTTCTAACAATTCTGTTGTGTCTTTTATGTAATTGCAGTATGCCAGTATAAGATTCTTTACTTCTTTAGATTCCTTTAATTTGTGATAGAATATATCGTTTACAACCGGATAAAGTTTGGATAAATTTGTCCATTCTTCTTCAATTAGTGATAGGGAGACCTGCTCATCCCCTTGACATTGTTTTAAAATCACATTTTGCGTGCCAAATACATATTTTATATCTAAATGTAAATCTTCTGTTAAATTACATTTCCATTTAAAATTTTCTTTCTTGGAACCGGTATCAATACAATTTATACAATGAATTAAATTTTTCCATTCGTTCAAGTCATATAGTAATATACCACGATGTTCACCACATTTGGAAATGGTAATCCGTAAATCGTATGGAAATTCTGGTGAAAATCCTATACATAGAAATTTCTTTTGACCATGATCGAGAAAGTAAATGTTGCTTTGGATTCCAATTAATGATGAATCAGGTTTAGATGCGGATTTAACTTCATCTTCATCACTGTTCAACTTTAGTTTTTTAATATCTGTAGACCTGAAAGAATAAAATAAAGAAATGTCAGATGTGGGATTTGAACCCACGCTCTCTTTAAAGAGAATCGTATCTTAAGTACGACGCCTTAACCACTCGGCCAATCTGACATGAATTTCTTTGTAAGAACAATTTAATTGTATATACTTACATCTTTTTTTAACACTTCGTCTGATATCCTGTTCCTGCCTCTAAGGTTTGATTACTGAGGTGTGCATTCTAAAACAGATCATTAATATATACATCGTAAATGGCAGATTTAAAATTGATTGGATCGTGGTTCAAATCGGAGGGGAGACGCGATTCGTTTGGTTTCGGATCGCATGGGTAAACGTCACGTCTATTAACTACGTGTGAGTACCACATAGAAATATTAATAGCATTTCTTTGAGAACAGTTAAGAATAGGTATTTTATGGCAAGGATGCATACAAGGATTTGCATTAAATGTAGCAAACGCCTCTTGATAAGGCTCTATTTCATCTATATTTATTATGGTACGTCCAGTTATTGCTCGAAGAAATTTGGCTTTTTCTTCACCTTTTGTAAATACTACAGTAAATCTATCCACGCATCTCTTTAAGATGTATGCCAATAAATTGTATTTTACGTCTCCGTCTTCCCATTTTAATCCATGGACTTTTGCAACAATTCTGTCATTGGTCGATTTAACCAATTCGTTTAATACGTTGCGTTCGTAAGGAGGAAGAACTATCCACGTCTGAACCTCATGATTTGAACCACATACAGAAAGTTCTTTAACTATGTATTCACGTTCATTGTCAATTAAAAAGTTAAAATATATAAAACCTGCACCCGTTGACATGTTTCTATAATGAAAAATGAAAACAAAATGAATGTAAAGATACAATTTACTCACCTTTTATTGGTTTGCATATTTGATATGGAACTCCTTCATTTTTACAGGATGTTTGAGAAGCGCATACAATCTTAGTGATTACACTGTCGTTATATTTAAAATCTTTAATTTTAAATTTTGAAAAAAATATATTTTTTGGTAAGTTATAACATCGATGAAGAAGATATGCAATAACATAATGTCCACAAGTTGAGCTATGAGAACCTTGCAATCGTCGTCTATTATATTCCCAGTTTTTTCCACATTGATATTGCAAAAAGTTTAAAATATTCCAATGAAGAGGAGCATGTCCGAAACTATCAAAGTATTCTCCTATACCAGATTTAGATATAAAGATACATATCCAATGTTGTCCTGGTTTGTTGCTAGGGTCAGTATTTATTACCATCGCAATGGGAAATTTAAATGTCTGTCCTTTTGGTATTTGATCACGTGCAAATACTCCAATAAAGTATGGACGAGTATGCGGATTATTGTATAAAAATGTATGTATTTGATTAGTATTCATTATGAAATGTATATAGATCTATTTACGTCTATTTCCAAAAGTTTTTGATATTCTGAGCAAACAAGCATAGTTACCGGATCAGTTAAAGCCTTTTTAAAGGCTACATTTATGGAAACATTTCCGTGCTGCAGACCTGAAATATATGGTTCGTTAGCGCTCATATCTGCTGTTAAATCAAAAACTAATATAGTATATCCTTTCGCATAGTTATCTAGAGAAATGGAATGTCCTCGATCGTCGCAAAGAATACCTAAACCATCTTTTAATGTCTGATAGCATCGTAAATACTTTCTTCCTTCGAAATCCGGAGTCAGTGGTTGCAAAGGTATTGGTTGCCCATTAATGAATAACTGACAAAAATTCATGTTAAAATGTTTCAAGTTGTATGGGTTTTCATCGAATGCACCGCTAAATGCTTTATTTGTAGTAAAAGCTATTATGATTCGGCGTGGTACCTTACCTACAAAAATGTCGTTTATGTTTTTGCTTATAGTTCCTTTTGGAATATTAAACGGTTGAAAATCTACTCCAATTAGGTGATACTTTGCATTACTTTTTGTAAGCGCCTCTTGATGGGCTAATAGAATAGTGGGCGATGGATAAACACGTTTAAGAGATAATTTAGCTGAAGTTATCACAGTTTTTCCTTTTCCAATAAGGTGAAATTCCGGAGTTGAAGGAGTCAACTTAATAGTCATGGACACGCTATTTAATAGAAATTTATCTTGATTACATATTTCACTGTGTAAGCAACCCATCATTTCAAACTCCTTACTTTCCTTTGTAATACCGTATCTCCATTTTAAACCACTATTTCCCTCTATATCATCCATTTTATCAGGATCGTCTAATTTCCAAAGTGATGATTGAAGCCATGTTTCCATAGCATCTGTAGAATAGTTTAACAAAGTTTCGAAATATGATTTGTATGGATATCCCGGTTGAGGCTGAGATACTGTGACATTATTTAAAATAACCTCAATCTGTTGAAAAAGAGAATTTAAAGAATTGTTAACAATCGTAGATTTTTCAGTAACAGGAACATCGATACCAGGTGCAGGTGGTGTGAAATTGTTACCATCTTCTTTTACTATTTTACAACGTAAACGTAACACTATGTATGAAAGATCCAAATAAGTATCTGCATTTCCTGCGTAGTGAAATATTAACGGAGAATTATACGATATAGCATTTTGCGTATCAAGTTCGATAATATTAGTACTGTCCACTCCAGTTTGTATCGGTTGATCGTCAAATATTTTAAACGCTGAATGTGTGTAAATATTCGACATGGTTTTAAGTAAAGATATCTTTTTTTCTTCTTTTTCTTCTTTTATTGCTTTTGTGGTGCGGTTTAACTCTAGAATGAACCAGTTTTCTTTTTTTATGTGGTTTTATTCCAGATCCTAGCATGGTATCTATAGATTTATCAGCCTTCCTCTTTATGTTTTCAGTACTTTCCTTTAATCTATCATTAAGCGAATTTTTTAATTGTTTTTTGCTTGTTACCACATCGGTTAAAACATTTGCGCCTACGTTAACAGCTTCCTTACCTACAGTTTTTGCAGCACTTTTAAAAATTGGAGACATGAACCTCCATATTCCTTTAAGTGCACCAAAAAGACCGTAACCTCTTTGAAAACGTTTTCCTTTATATAATACAAAATTTGGATTTTCTTCGACGCCTCTTCCTGTTTGGTTTAAAAAATATTTAGCAAGTTCGTGATGATTCATTATTTTTTTTGGTCTAAATGAAAGTACAACGGCTGAAGAAAATCCGTCTACAAATGGTAAAAATTCTCCTGTACCCGTTCTTAAATCTATTTTTATAATGTTAAAATCGTGTTGAAGTAAAGGTACCCAATTTTGAGGAAAGAATGTTTTTTCCACTGCTAAATTTTTATTCCCAATATTTAAATCTACTGTTGTGCTTTCAATTATCTGAGCAAATGTATCGCTAACCATTTGAGGATGTATTAAGTTACAGTAAACAAACATTTCGTAAGGAAATGTTAGATATAGATTCATAGGATACGATGCACGTGTAGTTTTAGCCACGTTGGTTCCAAAATTAAAGCCTAACTGCCTGTTTAAATCGGGTGACAAATACAGGTTACGAATGTAATGTTTATTCGTTCTTACATCATCCAATTGTACTGTTGCTGATTCAGCTGACTGAGTTACTTCTTGTTTTTTAGTTTTCGAAGTTGAAGTATCTTGGACAGTGTCTTGCTTCTGTGGTTTCGAGTCTCCTTGTTCGTTGTCTCCTCGTTTCTTTGGTTTTGCATCTCCAATTGATTCGCTTTTATCTATTGCTTCGGAATTAATGCTTACAAATCCAGTATTTGAGTTGTATTTAAAAAACGTTTTAACGAATGCATTTTTTTCTAATACGCGATTAATTTCATTTAAAAGCATTACATTATCAGTAATTGTAGATTCTCCTAAATCGTAACGAAAACTGTACGTATTAATGCCGGTTTTTGTTACGTGTATTCGATCTCCTTTTAAAAAATTATCACTTTTTGTAATATTTATGAACATTCCGGGATATCTTATTTTGGTTAGAGCAACTTCCCATTCTCCTAGCAAGACCGTTCGCTGGGGTAGCATGTTGCAAAAACTCGATGTAGTGTTATTTTTAAAGTGATCCATGGATCCATTACTGGTAAGTGTAATGGAAAAAGGTTCTCTTCGTATCATTGTGCTATTATATCTGATTGTTTTATCCAGGAATTAAACTTTGCAGGGTAACCTTTCCACTTAACTAGCACTTCTTTACTGCTTCCTTTACCTCTCTCGTCTAAAATTTTATCTATCTTAAAGACAGATTGAGGTTGTACCTTTTGTATTTCTTCCGTGTAAAAGATACCATCTAAATCTTCTCCAGATAAATCTTCTAGCTTGTACACAATCGGTTCACCTTTTATTACTTCTCTAATTTTAAATATTTCATCGGTCCAATTTTGTTCGTAACCTTTATCAAACTTCATTTTTAGTTTAGATATACGAACATGATCACCTGTCTTATATTTTTGTGGTTTGAATACGTTTTTTGAACGCAAATCCTTTCCATATAAATTTTCATAAACTAACATAATATTAGTTTCATTTACATCTATAGGTGCCATTTTTATTGATCTGTGATACGAACTATTATAAGATTTTAATAATTTAGGTAATACATCCGTATATTTGTAAGTATTCTTATACGTAAAGTATTTCCACATTTTTTCTTTTAGCGTTCTATTGAATCTTTCTACAACGCTAGCTTTTACATGATTTTTCGTAGTATAGTGAAGGATTTCCCGATTTCTTAAAAAGGATTGAAATTGCTTGTTAGTAAATTCAGTACCTTTATCTGTCTGCAAAATTTTTGGAATACGTTTATACTGCTTAAATATATAATCAAACGCTTTCACAATTTCAGTACCCGCTTTAGATTTTAACGGTAGTGCCCATGCATATTTAGAAAAGACATCGATGATAGTTAAAATATAAATATAAGGCTTATTGTAGTTCTTAATATTATTTAACACATTTAAGTCGCTTTCCCACAAATCATCGATGTTGGTAACGTGATAATGTTTAGTAGGAAACCTTTTTCTTACGTATTTATGAAAAGTGTAGCTGTCTTCTCCTTGTAAATATTTATTTATTTTTTGCTTAGAAATTCCGGTAGCTTTGCGAAGTTTATTAATATTCCCAAGACCTGCATAATGATCAAGCTTAGAATAATATTTATTAAGTATTCTTTTATCTCTTTCGGTTAAAGCTTCTGCCATTTTGATTTAGTAGAACGTAAGTTATAAGGTTTATATCTTATATCATAAACGGGTTCAGTTTTAATTTTTTTGGTTGACTCTATCTTTTTTATTTTCTTTTTAGTTTTAGTTTTTTTAATTTTAGTTTTAGGTTGATCGGTTTCCCAGTCGCTTTCAAAATTATCTTCTTCCTCTTCTTTTTTATTAGATTCTTTCCATAATTCTTCTTGTGATTGTATGTAAGGCTTTCGAAGTTTTGACACAATATCGTGATAATTTATTAATTTATATTTAAGCAATTTCCATTTTTCATCGGGCGACATAGCTCGATTTTGTATAGCTTCTATATCGCTAGATAAATTTTCTAAAGTTCTGTCAATAACATTAATTTTTTTCAAACTTTCAGGTTGCGGGTAAAGTAACATGATTTGTTTACCGTATTTCATGATTTTAAACAAACTTTGACACTAGAGCGCTTCCTAATGCACCTAATACTGGCAGTATAAACGAAGGAAGAAATCCTCCTTTTTGTATAATTATATTTTTCTTTTTTTTAAAAGAAGTTTTTTTATCTGCTAACCTTCTCCACAATTTTTTATGCTTTTTTAAACGATTTTTACACTTGTTAGAAATCGGTACCTTTCCGTCACTGATGTTTAATACACACTCGGAAATAGCTTTTACTAATTCCGGATTGGCTTCGCTTAAAATTTTTTTTCGTAACTTGGGTTTTGCTTTACTGAGAACTGCTAGATTACCGCACTGTTTAGCAGCTGTGCGGGAAGATAATTTGCAAACTTTTTTAAAAACTTTTGGAGATAATTTAGGTGCCATTTTTCTTTTTAGAAATAAAGCACGATAACGTTTCGTCAGGTAACACCCCTGTTCTGTAACGAAATTTGTCAGGAGTTTGCTGCGTACAGTCTAACACTAGATAACCGTGTGGTTTTTCAGTAACCTTTTCAAATGCTTCTAACAAAAATTTCGAAGTTCTCGGCTCAAGTTGCTGAAATAATCTATCTACTTGTAACTTATCTCTATTGTTTTTAAACACCACAATATAGTTCGAATTAAGCGACATAGTTCTAAATTTTTTACCTTGTGGAAAAATGTTTTGTAATATATAAATTACACCAAAATTTTTATGATGTGAATCTTTGGTAAAAAAATTTGATACGTTATTATTTTCTGCTTCATACATTAGATCATCTAATACTACCATATCCCCGTTTTTTACTGATTCTAAATCTGGCACTCCTTCATGCATTCGCACATTAAACGTACAATTATTAAATTCACGTTCAGTGTTAGGAGGAGGTGGATATTCGGAAGGATGACACCATAAACATCTTTTTATAGGCTCACTGAATAATTTATCAGCATTTTTTAATAAATTTCTAACAAACGTAGATTTTCCGCTACGCGAGGGACCCGCGACTTGCATAGTGCTAGGAAATTTAAACTTGGTTATTCTTGGATCCACTGTTTCCGAAGGTATTTCATTTTCTAAATCACCTAAATTAGAGGTCGATAAGTCTTTCATTTCCACTTCTTTACCAGCATTGACTTTTTTTAAATTTTTTGAAATTTTCATCCACGACTTCTCCTTGAGATAAATCTTTCATTTCTACGGTTTGACCTGTATTAACTTTTTTAAATCTTTTTAAATTTTCATCCACGACTTCCCCTTGAGATGGATCTTTCATTTCTACGGTTTGTCCAGTATTAACTTTTTTAAACTTTTTAAAATTTTTATCTACGACTTCCCCTCCAGATATATCTTTCGTGTTGACATTAACCTTTTTAAGTTTTTTAAAATGTTCATTGATGGTTTCTTCTTTTTCTTGAAGAGGACTTTTACTTCTTTTAAAGTTTTTGACAATCCATTTTTGTTGGAAAAAATTATTTGATTTATAAGGTTTATATCTTTGTGTTGGTATTCTTTTTGATTTTTCTAATTTAGGATTACGCAGTTCATAAGTCATATCTAGTTCTAAATTTGGTGTTACAACTTTTTCTTTATTTAATTTATATCTTTTATTCTGTGTATTATCAAAAAGTGCGTTAATGTTTCTTTTTAAATCTTTTTTATGTATTGGCTCACTGTTATTTTGAGAACTTGAATCAAAGAGAACGTTAATCAAATCGGTTGCAGTATTTGGTTTAAACAGTTTTTGGTTTCCATCACTTCTTCGAATTTTGTTTGTTTTGTTTAATATTGATAATTTGGGGACTTTATTAAAAAAAGAATATTTCAAATCAGTATCACGTTTACTTGATTGATTTAAAATAGCTAAATTAGGAACTTTTTTAAAATATGAGATTTCCTGATCGGATTTGCGCTTGGAAGGTAAACGTAGAGGTTCCACGTTAGACAAGCTGTCTAAGGTATAACCTGCAGAATCATCGTCCGATTCTGAAGACATTTTTTCCACTACTGACGTTACTACAACTTCATCACCATAATTTAATCAAAACGCTACTTGCGTGTTCTTTTTTCATATCCATAGGGTACTGTGTCAAAATTTAAAACTCTTTTTCGTTTATTTACTACCAAACGAAAGGTTTTAATACACGGTTGTGTTACTAAAGTCCATAAAGGTTTTCTAGAAATCTGAGTATTGCGTAGTGTAATCTTCATATTGTTGTCATTTAATACAATATCTGTCATTACACTTTCATTAAGTTTTTCTAGATTTCCAGAATTTAGTGTAATGCCTTTAATTTTACATATTATTTTTGTGTGTTCTCCAAATCTTATTCTGAATGCATAGCTTTTAGGACCGCTTGAAACAAACTTATCTATATAAGCATCCCTACCATATTTTTCTAATTCATTAGTCATGCATCCAAGGAAAGATCCTATAGGTGGTAACCAGTCTCCTGGTCTATGGGATACTATAACAGAATCCGTATCAAAATACAGTACGCGCTCATTTAATTTCTTAAGATATGAGTAAAGCTCAAGACGAGCATGGGCCGTAGTGTAAGCAGCAATAACAACGTTAGTGGTAGGATTTTTTTTAGGACTTTCCTTAATGTAGCTCCAAACAACATAAATTACGTCGTCTGTTGCTGGAAGATATGTATGAACCTCTACACTCGGATTGTTTAAAAGTTCAACAAGACGAGAATATTCTGTCACCAATTCTGTAGTCGGTAAATTATCTCTTTGCCCATATTTACCCCAAAACGAATTAAGCATCAATTTACTTAATTCACGTCTACCAGGATTAAAAGATATTTTATCAGTATCTAATTTAATGCCTTCCTTTTCTTCAAAACTTATAATAAACTCTTTTTTTTTCTCCTCAGTATTACATTCCGACGGCCATCCGGACGTTTCTGTTTTTATTTTTAAAAACTGATTAACATATCTTTCAAAAAGTCCATGTTCTTTCTTTTTAAAATCGTATTGTGCCATCTGATATTCCCAAATTTCATAAATTTTTAAAATTTTGTAACCTTCATCGATAGCGACTTTAACCTCGTCCAAAACCCACGTACCATTTAAACATCTCTCTTCATCGGTATGATTACACATTGCTTGATTTGCTACTTGTGCACAACCAGTACACAAAGGAAACATTAATTTTCCATTCAGGCGTAAAGGTAGTACCGGATGATAGAGGTCTGTAGGTGGTAAAATCTTACATTTTATAAGTCCTCCTTTGATAAGATCTAAATCCGGAATCTTATTCTCCTCGTAGTGTATTGTTGGATGACCAACAGGATAGGGTTTGGTTTTGTTAACAAAAGGATATAAACTACATACATCGTAGTAAAATATCTTTTCATTTTCTTGTACTTCATAATATAACTTAATGCAATTTGTTCGCCCACCGTAAAACGCATCTCTCGGTTCAAGAGGTTCCAGAAGAGTAGACGAAAAATTATTTACATAACTTTCGAGATCTTTGTCAGTTTCAATCATGGATTTAAATTCACATTCCCATAATTCCACAACAGTATATGAAGCTTGTTTCATTTGATTTGTGACTCTCTCGGTCGATTCGTATCTAGAATTCATAGTTTCATAGTGCGAACCGTAAATGTATGAGGATCTATCTTTAAAACATTTTAAGCAACCATGATAAAAACATCCATGAAAAAAGTAAACGATTTTTACATCTTCTCTATACCCATCAACTTTATGATTTAAAATTTTTATTTCTCTACCATTCAATGCATGTTGTATATAAATACCTTCTTTTTTCTCTAACCAAGTAACCCAAATTAACGCTACACGCGACTGTTTATCTCCTAAGCGATATCCACCTAATGGTAATACTGAAATTGTATCTATAGGCATAAAACGCTTTCTGTATACGTTCATGCAAGCATTAGCAATTGTCACGCATTCTCTAAAAGGGTCAATTCCGTTTTCATTTATAAATTCTTTTCTAAATTTAGAAACGCCAAAGCATAATAACTGTACATCCATTCGACAATAATCTACAAGTTCTTTTTGCATATCGTACGTGTAACCAGATTTATCTTTTTCGATATACCACTTTTCAAACTCTTTTCGTTCTTCTATTGACATTCCTTCGGGACAATAGTATTTACGATCCGGCATATTTCCAACATAATTTTCATTTTCTTTTGTATTGAATAGATATGGAAAATAACCTTTTGTTTCTTGTAATTGAAATGTTTTTGAAAATCTAGCCAAAGATATTGGTATAAAATTTAAAGAATCTATAAACGTTATGTTTTTGTACTTTATTCTGTATATCTTAGTACCGTTCATAATTAATTCGGGTGACCAACCTAACGTACCAACCATATACTTAAGCAGAATATGTCCGTCATAAGATTTGAGATTGTGTGCAATAACGATTATATCTTTAAGTATTGTACGTGGTAGTGTAATGTATTCTATTAACTCACGTACGGGATCTGTTTTAAATATCCATTCTTTTACGCCGCATTTGTGACAAGTTTTCAATTTTGTATAAGTATCAATACACCCATCACATGCCTGAAAAATAACACAGAGATTTGGTTCGTGTTCTAACTTGTCGTTTTGTAAATTAAATATTTTTTCCTGAGTACACTCGAAATCAATAAAAAATATTATAAAGTTTTTACTTAATTGTTTGCTCTTGTATGGTTGAATAAAACATAAATGATTGGATGCTACATATTTTTTACACACAGAACAAAACATTTCACCACAGACATGATCTACTTTTCTTTTTCTTAAATTATATAATTTACAACAACTATTACAAACTTTTTCTGTATCGCAAACAGATATTGTTCCTGGATAAAAGACACCTTTCTTTAAGTCATTTTCATAACAAAGTTGTCCTTTAAAATCACGATTACAGTTTTGGCAATATACAAATCTATCAAATGTATTATTACATTGAAGATGACATTTTGAACAGGCAAAATCACAGCGATGTTTCTCCTTTTTATATTTAAACGGAGAATTGCACTGTCTGCAGTAATATTTGCATTTAAATGCTCTGTGTACATCTACGATCACGCTAAAGTGATTATTATGATGTAGCAAATCTATATGTTTGTTACTATTTATTGTGGATTTATACAAAACGTTTTTACCATCATGATCTCCAAACACTGTAAAAGAATATTTATATTTTAAATGTTTTTCAAAACAAACTACGTCATTTACGGTGAATCCTGTATTTTTATTTACAAGAGTACACAATTTCATTGCTTGTTCTGTTTGTTTTTTATTGCATCTTTTAATAGAAGCATAGCTTTTGTCGTTATCAATTTTGGCAATTGCTACAGCAATCGATCTAGGAAGACATAAAAAGTCATCATTTTCTATAGCTATGATACCCTTATTTTGTCTACACATTTGACAAACGCTAAAGCAATTTCCTGTATGTATTTTTGTATGAACACATGTAAACTTTAACGGTCCATGTAAGAAAAAATTCTGATTACTTTGAATAACCCTTTCTAAAGAGTTTAGAATTGTCTCCATGTTAATCTGGTCAAATCTTCTAACGCTTATGTGAAAGCTTTTAGGAGGATCCTGCGAATTGGTCACGGACATGCCAAAATAACTAGGATTATAATGTAACAATTCACGATTAGCAAATTCTAAAAACTCTTCAAATATTAAATGTACCCACTCCATCGGATCGATTTCATCTTGTTCGTCATATTCGTTTGTGTTTATTGCATCTACTAATATACTAGATTCTGTATATCCTGAATAAAATCTATCTAATGTTCTTTGTCTGTGATTTAAAATTGAGAAATGCTCCATTGTACTCGCGTGTTCAGTAAGATTGCAAGCTTCTTCTTTTCCTCCTGCATTAAAACGTGTACGCCGGCTTTATTTATATGCACGATTTACCCTTGACATTTAATTCTCCTTGCAGCGTTTTCCTTATGTCGATACGTGCCAATTTGTACATCGTATTTTCCTCTCGATAGAACAACAACTTATATAACATAGCCTTCCGCCTTTCTAGCCTTAGGTGTAACGCTTTTAGTATTTCCCGTACCGAGTGCTCTTGCACTAATCTATGCTTGGTAACTTTTCCTTATTATAACACGACCTTGTCCTTGCAGCAAGTTGCTCTTGCCGCACTGTAAGTTGTCCTCAGTACAACAACAATTTATATAACATGAATTGCTGCGTTCACCTTATACCGCCCTATCCTTGACATTTAACTATGTAGTATTTCAAGTTGCTGCGTTCACCTTGTACCGCCCTATCCTTGACATTTAACTATACAGTAGTCCAAGTTTCCGCGTTCACCTTGTACCGCCCTATCCCTGACATTTAACTATACAGTAGTCCAAGTTGCTGCGTTCACCTTATACCGCCCTATTCTTGGTATTACATCCGCCTTTCTAGCCTTAGGTGTTCTTAATCACGTGTAAAACACAGTATAAAACCAAGCTATATATTTTCAGATCATGCACAATGTCTCATCCTCACCAAGAACACGATACTCTTATGTACTCGCAACCTACAGACCACTATTTCGAGGAAATTTTGCATCGTGTACATCAAGAAGAAGAAGAAGTCATCGCTCTGCCAGAATCGACTTTTCTTCAGGAAAGAAAAGAAAAAGAATTAATTGTTCAACCCACCGTTCAGCCAGAATCCAAAAACAAAGAAGAAGACATCGTCCAGTCTTCTACTATTGAAGCAATAAAAGAAGAACTGATAGATACAGTATCTGATGAACCTGAACCATGCAGCAAAGAACCTTCGCTTAACCTACAAGAACCCGAGGCAAGAAAAGAAGAAGGAACATCAGATAGCAGCGTGATTGTGATAGAAGAAAAAAAAGAAAAAGACATTAAATTATATTACAGCTTGCACGACGAATCTGCACAGCCACCAGTACGTAAGTACAATTCTGCAGGTTATGACTTGTTTAGTCCTAAAGTTACATCAGTTTTTCCTTGGTGTAGCACTATAATTGATACTAAGGTATCTGTAAAGTTGCCTAAAGGAACATGTGCCATCATTAACACGAGATCAAGTAATGCAGTAAAAAATTTAATTGTTTTAGGTGGCATTATTGACCAGGATTACAGTGGAACCATAAATGTCATATTATTTAATTTATCTGGGAAAGTCATAAGTATCAATAAATCAAAAGCTATTGCACAGCTTATTCTTTACAAAATTGAAACACCGGTTACAAAAAGAGTTAATCACATTAAAAGAAAAACCGTAAGAGGGGACAAAAAATTTGGTTCCACTAATTAAACAAATCATGATGAACCTGCAGCATTTGTGTGCTAATACAATAGTTAAATATAAAATTCCTCTTGGTGTTTATACAGATGTTAACCGATCCATGCTAACCAAAATGTTCATAAATTTTAAGGATTTATCTTATTATGATAAATATAGATATTCATTTTTAAAAAGTTTAATTCAAAAAAACATCAAAAACAAATCAATAACATCAATTAAATTTTCTTACGATGTAATTCGCGAGTTTAGTGTCAAATTTAATTGGGATGAAATTACATCTCATAAAACACTAAGTGAGGATTTTATAATTAACTTTAAAAACAAGTTAAACTGGACTTGGTTATGTGCTCACAGCAGTGATAGCATAACGGAAAAGGTGATAGATGAATGTAAAGATTGTTTTGATTGGGAACTAGCAAGCATATATCAAAAATTGACAGAAACAACAATTATAAAATATGCAAATAGATTAAATTGGTACAGTGTGTCCATATACCAAAATATAACAGAAAACGTAATAGCTGAGTGTATACAGTACATAGATTGGGAGAAAATATGCATGCATCAAACACTATCGGAAGAAACAATGAGAAAATATGAAAATAAACTAGATTGGTCAAATATAGCGATGAATCAGACACTTTCGGAGCAATTCGTAATAGATTACAAAGATAAACTTGATTGGATACTCCTTTCAATGTATAGCAATTTAAACCAAAATTTCATACTTAAAACTTTCAGTCTATCACATTCAAAATAAAATGTAAAATGTATTGTATTCTTAGTAAGGGCGAGCCATTGTAGCCTCAAAAAAAAAGCTGAACTTAAAAGCTTTTAGTCTAACACATTCAAAATAAAATGCAAAATGTAAAACTATTAGTATTGTATTCTTGGTGAGGGTGAGCCATTGTAGCCTCAAAAAAAAAAAGCTGAACTTAAAAGCATTTTAGTCTAACACATTCAAAATAAAATGCAAAATGTAAAACTATTAGTATTGTATTCTTGGTGAGGGTGAGGCATTGTAGCCTCAAAAAAAAGCTGAATAAATATATATATATATATATTACCTTCTTCTTTGTTATATATTTTAAAAAATCCTTATCTCCTCTTCCTTTGCAAAAAAAAAAACCTTAACTTACAACTTAATGCTATAATAATGTACACACTTACCTTTTTTTCTTTATTATGTATTTAAAAAGCCTTATTTCCTCTTCATTTCCCACTCCTTTGGATTAGTCTTTTTATATAATATACGAAAATTCATCACTATGTTTTTCAACTTCTTCCTTTTCCTCTTCACTTCTTCTTCCTCCAACCCCTCCAATTTCCTGTTCTTCTTCTCCTTCTAATTCCTCAAGATCATAGTTTACAAATAAATCAGGTTCCTCATCTTTTACATCTGTACACGCCCCCGTTTTAGTTAACTTAGATATTAAAGTTTGTAATTCTTGAAATTGATCGTATATATGAAGCGCATTTCTTTTAATACTGTCAACTAAATCCTTGTGCTTAGATAAATTATGATTTCGAACTTCCAATTCACTCTTTAAGCCTGCTATCGCGGCACCCGATTTTTTCAAATCTTCCTTAATTCTTTTATTTTCTTCGGTTAATAAACTAATTTTTTGATTCAAATTTTTCGTCTTTTCAGCATATTCTCTCACAAGCTTTTGCTTAACCTTACTAACGGAAGACTTACATTTTTCAAACGCAGCTCTTCTTAAGCTCTCTACGGAGATGCGCCCTCCAGATTCGGTCGACGTCTGTCCACATTCCGATCTAATGTTAAACGTACCTTCAGCGGCCCATCTAGATGCAGATCTTTTTACCCTTCCCGTTATAACACTTTTGTTTCCTATCTTTAATTTCCATTCCGCATCCCCACAATTTCCAAAAACATATATGTAATTATCTGTAAAATAAGTATTCATATCGTCTATCATACTATATACGGTGATCAATTCTGTTTCTTTTGACGTTAACTTCCAATCAAGACCTGTACCTTCTGGAACATCAAACAAGTCAATCAGTTCTCTACAGTCTACCATTTCGACCAATATAAGTTTATCATCGTTTGCAATCATTTTAACGGAAGTACCCTGAAAGTTACATCCTTCTTGATTTTTGTGAGCCGCAACGCATTCGCAAACCTCATTCATCATAAACCCCATCTCGCACTGTACCTGTCCGACAGGTATATTTTTATAATACATTAGACTACATCTCCTTCCTGCCTGACATTTTGTTACAGGCTTTAGACACGTATATACATTTTTAATACTTTTTATATCCATGGATTTAGCATTAAATTTACATACACTATCCTTTTTATATATACAAGAACAATTTGACAGTAATTCATAATCTTTGCGACACATAGTTGCATTCTGCAAATGACCCGTATCAGCATCGACCTCAAATCCGCATCTTCCAAAACTAACGCAACTCTCTCCTTCCTCGCTAGCACTCGTAAGTGCTACCATCATCAATATAAATACATACATTTTTTTTTCTTATACGTTTCTCTTTCTCGCAAGATTAATACAACACAATTAACATAAAAAGTACTATAACCTTTTCTTATATACCTTTCTAATTATACCCCCACGGCGAGGCAGATCTCCGCAACACGTCACTGACTCAGTTCAAGGTCAAGGGAATTCCCTTGTCTTTGAAACATACGTTTCAAGGACGGGGGAATACCTCTAACTTGGCGCCAGTGACGTGTTGGCGGCGTCTACCTCCCGTGGGGCATATACTACTAGCATAAGTATTCGAAAATTTAACGGAATGACAAGCAATATCGCGAAAATGGTTCACTCAACAAAAAAAAATGTTTATGACATAAATTGTGTATTTTAACGCGATCTACATTTTTTGTAGTAACATTTGGTCTATCGCTTATGATTTACCAGTTATGCAAAATCGTTCACAATGAAGAATACTTTTGGAGACATTCCCAGAAAATTCGAGATATACATTTCATTTGTCATGAAAGTATCTTAAATATATGATATTTTAATCAAAATCGTTAAAGCCATCTCTGAGAAAATTAAAATTTTCGAAAAATGTTCCATGTAAAGGGTAATCTGGGATGGGGGGATTTTCTTTAAAACCTTCGTGTCGCATCTCTGGAAGATACTGAACCTAAATACCAAGTTTGGTGTTCATCCGACTGTTCGTTTCTGAGTTACGCTGTTCACAGACAGACAGACACACACGGACATGTTTCCAAAAATGCTTTTTTTGGATTCAGGGGGCCTCAAAACATATATTTCCGGGAAATCTTGGTATCGATTTTTTGGGTGGAATACAATGCTTCCCCTACTTAAATACGTAGTAGGGAAAGAAAAAAAAGGAATTCCCATTTGAGAAAAAGTATAAGTATTGGAAAATTCAAAACAATAACAGGGAATATTTCCAAATGGGTTCACTCAATAAAAACAATGTAATGACATAAATCGTGTGTATTAACGAAATCTGAATTTTTTGTGTAGTAAAACTTTGTCTATCTCTTACGGTTTACCAGTTATGCAAAATTCATTCAGAATGAAGACGACTTTTGGGGACATTCCCAGAAAATTCAAGATATACACTTCATTTGCCATGAAAGTATATTAAACATATGATATTTTAATCAAAATCAGAGCCATTTTTGAAAAAAATACAAAATTTCGAAAAACGTTCCATATAAAGGGCAGTCTGGGGTGGGAGATTTTCTTGTAAAAGTTCGTGTTACATCTTTGAAAGATGCTGAACCTAAATACTAAGTTTAGTATTTATCCGACTTTTTGTTTTGGGTTATGCTGTTCACAGAAGACATGCACACACACATGAACCTTTTTATAAAAATGCTCTTTTATTTCAAGGTGCCTCAAAACATGTATTCCCGGTTAAAAGTTGACATAATTTTTTAATGGAATACATTACTTTTGCTTTTTGCTTTAAGTACATAATAGAGAAAGGAAAAAATTCAAGTATTACCTTTTGCATTTATCACTTCAAGTGGCACACAACGTCTGGGGCATTGTAGTGACGATGTAATCATTACTAATAAATTCACGTATGACTTCATTGCACTCCAATGTGTAACGCTTTCTCATTTACTTTATTTCTTTAAGGCTAAAGGAAAAAGAGATAAGAAAGCAAAGGAAACAACATCTGAGGGATCCATGAAGAGAATGGGAGTATATTTCTATGTATGTGCTTTCAATATTTCTCAATACTTCACTTATAGTGCTTAGCGAACGTTTAACTTTTCTGCGGGTATTAGACGGAATTTAGTATGCATAACCAGGGAATCTGGTTAATACTCGCATAATACTCATAAAGCTGCATTCCTTGTAGACTTACGACCCTCTGTGTTAATTCCATATTTCTTTTATCAATTCGTCACAGTATGCCAGTTCGCTGGTAGAGTGGGAGAGCAGTCCTTTTGAAGATATATATCTTACTCCCACAAGGAGTGTAAGACACCTTGGGTAGGTAACCTGTCGAGGAGCAATCAAACTTTGGGTCATAGCAGAACCAGGAAGGGTAATCAAGCCAATGCCTGGTATGACGGTGATGAAGGAAATGAAATCTAGTGATGAAAGGGATTGGGTAAAATTATCCAACCCAGCCGAGACCGAGGAAACGCGAAAAAACCTTCGGTAGGATTAGTTGCACCGGGGGTTTCAACCTCTAGAATCCGGGTCTGGGCCATCCCTGCCTGAGTCATCCTGCTCGGTAGCAAAAATATATGAATTTCATATTTTAATTAAAATAAATCAGATCCGTTTTTGACAAACAATTAACGAAAATGTTGTCATATAAGTGGTTATTTGGAGGGGAGGAATTCTTTGAAAATCTTCGCCTTCTTCCTTGATAGATGTGGGTATTATACATTAAATACGAGTTTCGTGCCCCTTCATAGTCAGAGGTCTTAATCTAAAAATTATTTTTTGAATTTTCAGTATAATATTGATTTCAACTTTTTTTTTCTAGAATGCAATAATTATCTGCTTTATGTAACTAAGTGGTAGTAAAATTAGAATTCAGAATTTCTCAACAGTCTGCTCTCAGGTAATAAATATTAAAACTAACAAATATTTTCATTGGATGTAAGCACATGTAAACAAGATGTCTGTTGTTATTGCAGGTAGGCAACGCCTAAGGTTCTGCCTGTACTGCACGGCAAGCTGGCTGCTACCAGCAGTAATTGTGGGGGCAGGACTAGCAATGGATAGCCGGTGGCCAGAATCTTCCTTTGTACCTGGATATGGACAAGGTGCTTGCTGGCTGAACCATCCCGATGCGCTCTTGATCTTCTGTGTGGCTCCTCTAGCAGCAGTGGTGGTTTTCAATGTGTGCTTCTTCTGTTGGACGGCGTATCTTATTCATGTGAACAGCGCCGATGCAGCAAGTGCCTCCAGCACCCGGAAGGAGTTCCCTCTGTTCTTGCGTCTGGGATTCATCATGGGGATCACCTGGGTCATTGGCGCTGTTGCCGCTTCAGTAGACGTTCCAGGTATGTTATTATTAGTACAGTATTTGTTTAATAAAGCATTTATAAGAAGGAAGAATTTTAAAGAATAGTAAAATTTCGGTTCAGTGTTTATTTTACGATTGGACGTTTAACAATTTCACAATTCTACGAAAACATGATAAATTCGATTTAACAATTTACAGCATTAATTTGGCTGTGAATACTACTTTGGCACACCAGCCCATTCAACTACTACGTCTCTCTTGACAATCACTTTTCAATATGAACAACGTTAAAACTGCTAGACTCACTTTTAAATAACTTTGCTTTATATAAATTCACAGCATTCGTTTTAATGATAAAATCATCTTCTTTATATGATATTGCGAAAAGGAAATGACTGTCAAAAATATTACCCCTTTAAATAAAGCTTCAACTGGCGTGTCTCCATGCTCCAAGGCAAACATCGACGAGGTCTTGTAGCTGAAAAACTTGATGAAACGGCTTCTCGGCAGATCTGACAAGCATGAAGTTCTTGCATATCACTGCGCAGGTTGAAGTAGCGGCGAGGTTTAGGCCAGCAGGCATTGACGTGAAGTGCGCTCTCCTCTGACCTGGCCTGGGATTGATATGAAGTGAAAAGTCTGCAAGATGCTTATGTGCTTGGATATAACATTAAAAATCTGATGTGTTACACTCACATGACTTTCTCTACTCTTGTACAAACTATTTATACAAACGCTTATTCTCCATCTACTTCGTGTTAATCGAGATAAACATTTGCAGAGTCTATCTTATTGCTAATTTTCTTGTAGATGTAAGGGGAATATATATTTACAAGGGCAATTTGGAAATACAGTAGCCTTTAAGCACATACATATCTCTTAATAGCTGGTTGCTAGGTGCAGCACCATTCCCTTTCCCACAGATTAATACTCTTTGCATATCCAAGACAAAAAAATGAATAACGAGTTCCTATTTGAGAAAATTATTGAAAAATCTGATGTGTTACACTCACATGACTTTCTCTACTCTTGTACAAACTATTTTTACAAACGCTTAATCTCCATATGCTTCATGTTAATCGAGATATCGAGATGTCAATCTTATTGATAATTTTCTTGTAGATGCAAGGGGAATATGGTAAGTTTTAAGCGATAGTCAAATATTTTAACGCTGGTTGCTATGTGGCGCATTCCATTCTCTTTGCATGTCCAGGACATAAAAAAATGAATAACGAATTTGAGAAAAAGTATAAGTATTGGAAAATTTAAGGTAATAACAAGCAATATCTCGCAAACGGTTCACTCAACAAAAGAAATGTATATGACATAAATTGTGTATTTTAACGCGATCTACATTTTTCGTGTAGTAAACCTTTGTCTATCTCTTATGGTTTACCAGTTATGAAAAAGTCGTTCATAATGAAGAACACTTTTGGAGACATTGCCAGAAAATTCGAGATATACATTTTATTTGTCATGACAATATCTTAAACATATGATAGTTTAATCAAAATCGTTAGAGCCGTTTTTGAGAAAATTAAAATTTTCGAAAAATGTTCCATGTAAAGGGTAGTCTGGGGTGGGGGGATTTTCTTGAAAACCTTCGTGTCGCATCTCTGGAAGATACTGAACCTAAATACCAGGTTTGGTGTTTATCCCACTGTTCGTTTCTGAGTTATGCTGTTCACAAACACACACACACAGACACACAGACACACACACACACACAGACTCACAGACACACAGACAGACACACACACACGGACATGTTTCCAAAAATGCTCTTTTTGGATTCAGGGGGTCTCAAAACATATATTTCCGGTGAAATCTCGGTATCGAATTTTTGGGTGGAATACAATACTTCCCCTACTTACTATACGTAGTAGAGAAAGTAAAAAAAAAAATCTGATGTGTTACACTCACATAACTTTCCCTACTCTTGTACAACCTAATTTTACAAACGCCTATTCATTATATGTTAATCGAGATATCGAAATGTCAATCTTATTGGTAATTTTCTTGTAGATGCAAGGAAAATATGGTAGCTTTTAAGCGATAGTCAAAAATTTTAACGCTGGTTGCTATGTGACGCATTCCATTCTCTTTGCATGTCCAGGACATAAAAAAAAATCTGATGTGTTACACTCACATGACTTTCTCTACTCTTGTACAATCTATTTTTACAAACGCCTATTCTCCATATGCTTCATATTAATCCAGATATCGAGATGTCAATCTTATTTGTAATTTTCTTGTAGATGCAAGGGGAATATGGTAGCTTTTAAGCGATAGTCAAATATTTTATCGCTGGTTGCTATGTGGCGCATTCCATTCTCTTTGCATGTCCAGGACATAAAAAATGAATAACGAATTTGAGAAAAAGTATAAGTATTGGTAAATTTAAGGAAATAACAAGCAATATCTCGAAAACGGTTCACTCAACAAAAAAAATGTATATGATATAAGTTGTGTATTTTAACGCGATCTACATTTTTTGTGTAGTAAAATTTTGTCTATCTCTTATGGTTTACCAGTTATGCAAAAGTCGTTCATAATGAAGAATACTTTTGGAGACATTCCCAGAAAATTCGAGATATACATTTCATTTCTCATGACATTATCGTAAACATATGATATTTTCATCAAAATCATTAGAGCCATTTTTGAGAAAATTAAACTTTTCGAAAAATGTTCCATGTAAAGGGTAGTCTGGGGTGGGGGGATTTTCTTGAAAATCTTCGTGTCGCATCTCTAGAAGATACGGAACGTAAATACCAAGTTTGGTGTTTATCCGACTGTTAATTTTTGAGTTATGCTGTTCACAAACACACACACACAGACACACAGACACACACACACACACAGACACACACACGGACATGTTTCCAAAAATGCTTTTTTTGGATTCAGGAGGTCTCAAAACATGTATTTCCGGTGAAATCTCGGTATCGAATTTTTGGGTGGAATGCAATACTTCCCCTACTTACTATACGTAGTAGAGAAAGTAAAAATCTGATGTGTTACACTCACCCGATTTTCTGTACTCTTGTACAAACTATTTTTACAAATGCTTATTCTCCATATGCTCATGTTAATCGAGATGTTAATCTTATTGCTAATTTTCTTGTAGGTGCAAGGGAAACATGGTAGGCTTTAAGCAAAAGTCAAATCTTTTAAGACCTGGTTGCTATGTGCCACATTCCATTCTCTTTGCAAGTCCAGTACATAAAAAAATCTGATGTGTTACACTCACATGACTTTCTCTACTGTTGTACAATCTAATTTTACAAACGCCTATTCTCCATATGCTTCAAGTTAATCGAGATATCGAGATGTCAATCTTATTGGTAATTTTCTTGTAGATGCAAGGGAAATATCGTAGCTTTTAAGCGATAGTCAAATATTTTAACGCTGGTTGCTATGTGGCGCATTCCATTCTCCTTGCATGTCCAGGACATAAAAAAAATGAATAACGAATTTGAGAAAAAGTATAAGTATTGGAAAATTTAAGGAAATAACAAGCAATATCTCGAAAACGGTTCACTCAACAAAAGAAATGTATATGACATAAGTTGTGTATTTTAACGCGATCTACATTTTTTGTGTAGTAAAATTTTGTCTATCTCTTATGGTTTACCAGTTATGCAAAAGTCGTTCACAATGAAGAATACTTTTGGAGACATTCCCAGAAAATTCGAGATATACATTTCATTTCTCATAACATTATCTTAAACATATGATATTTTCATCAAAATCGTTAGAGCCATTTTTGAAAAAATTAAAATTTTCGAAAAATCTTCCATGTAAAGGGTAGTCTGGGGTGGGGGGATTTTCTTGAAAACCTTCGTGTCGCATCTCTGGAAGATACTGAACCTAAATACCAAGTTTGGTGCTTATCCGACTGTTCGTTTTTGAGTTATGCTGTTCACAGACACACAGACACACACACAGACACACACACACACACAGACACACACACACACACAGACACACACACGGACATGTTTCCAAAAATGCTTTTTTTGGATTCAGGAGGTCTCAAAACATGTATTTCCGGTGAAATCTCGGTATCGAATTTTTGGGTGGAATGCAATACTTCCCCTACTTACTATACGTAGTAGAGAAAGTAAAAATTTAAGGGAATAACAAGTAATATCTCGAAAATGGTTCACTCAACAAAAAATGTATAAGACATAAATTGTGTATTTTAACGTGATCTACATTTTTTGTGTAGTAAAATTTTGTCTATCTCTTATGGTTTACCAGTTACGCAAAAGTCGTTCACAATAAAGAATACTTTTGGAGACATTCCCAGGAAATTCAAGATATACATTTTATTTGTCATGAAAATATCTTAAGCATATGATATTTTAATCAAAATCGTTAGAGCCATTTTTGAGAAAATTAAAATTTTCGAAAATCTTCCATGTAAAGGGTAATCTGGGGTGGGGGGATTTTCTTGAAAACCTTCGTGTCGCATCCTTGGAAGATACTGAACCTAAATACCAAGTTTGGTGTTTATCCGACTGTTCGTTTCTGAGATATGCTGCTCACAGACACACACACGGACATGTTACCAAAAATGCTTTTTTTGGATTCAGGGGGTCTCAAAACATGCATTTCTTGTGTATCGAATTTTTGGGTGGAATACAATACTTCCCCTACTTACTATACGTAGTAGAGAAAGTAAAAATGTAAGCAATAATCCATGAAATACGTTAACGATCAACTCTTTTACAACATGGGAATAAATGACCAGGATATATAGACAAATATATAATTTCAACGAGACTTTTACGATGAAATACTACTTATGTCTTATTTTAATCTCCCAATGAGTACAATTTTGTAAGACGAATGCGAACGTTCACAACATTGCAATTTACTCTTTTAGGTTCTCTTTCACGAAAAAAGAAGGTCTTAACAAACTTCCGGATAGACACGTTGAATTTCGCAGCTGGAAGTTTCGCCTTAGACAGTCCCAAAACTGCATCCAGATACTTTAAACCTGTGAATAATAATGGCCACAATCTTGTTACTAAATAAAGGTATGTTTGTACACGCTATTTGACATTTTATAGCCGACAAAGGATGAATCGAAGGTTTTCGTTCCTAGTCGGTTAATTATGTGTGCTGTGTGTTAGAATTTTTGATGGTATACAAGCAACGTGGACATCCGCGCAGGAGATCCAGCGCGAGAAGTTACATTGTAATCAGCTGACAAAGCCGGCGAAGTGGATCTTTAGCTGCGTATGTTTTGAAGCCCGGTTAGAGATTACTTAGCGTTCCAAATAAAGTGCATCTTGTAGATACAAGGGGAATTGCTAGGCTTTAAGCGACAGTCAAATATTTTAAGAGCTGGTTGTTATGTGGAGTATTCCATTCTCTTTGCATTATCAGGACAAAAAAAAATGAATAACGAATTTGAGAAAAAGTATGTGTATTTTAACGCGATCTACATTTTTTGTGTAGTAAAATTTTGTCTATCTCTTATCGTTTACCAGTTATGTAAAAGTCGTTCACAATGAAGAATATTTTTGGAGACATTCCCAGAAAATTCAAGATATACATTTGGTTTGTTACGAAAATAATTTAAGCATATGATACTTTAATCAAAATCGTTAGATCCATTTTTGAGAAAATTAAAATTTTCGAAAAATGTTCCGTGTACGGGGTAATCTGGGGTGGGGCGATTTTCTTGAAAACATTCGTGTCGCATCTCTGGAAGATACTGAACCTAAATACCAAGTTTGGTGTTTATCCGACTGTTGGTTTCTGAGTTATGCTGTTCACAGACACACACACACACACGGACATGTTTCCAAAAATGCTTTTTTGGATTCAGGGGGTCTGAAAACATGTATTTCCGGTGAAATCTCGGTATCAAATTTTTGGATGGAATACAATACTTCCCCTACTTACTAGACTAGTAGAGAAAGTAAAAAAAAAACAATTACAGAAGGGGTAGAAGTATAGCAAGTTATAACAAGTATTTTTGACACTGTCCATAACGAATGAACACTTCATTATCACAGTTTCTTGGCATAGTTTAATGTTCGTGTCCAGGCCGTATTTAACGGGACTACCAACGTACTACAAACTCGGCAGGTCGCTCTGTTGCAAGCCAGCAATATTTTATCATGACCCGGTATCTTGTAGATGAGAAATGAAAATAAATGAAAGACTGTAATTGAATGGTGTCTCGATGGCAAAGTTCAACACTGCCTTGACGAGACATCATAATTTCGGATAATCTGCAGTGTAAAAATTTCCAAGCCGGAAGAAGATTTTGGTACGGGGATGTATTTGAAGTAACTCAATGATTTTTCCTGGTGAAGTTGTATTTCATATGTAGTTCAAGAGTCAAGAATTAAAGCACAAATGTAGGAAGTCTGCTCTAAACTACTGTCTTGATTGGCCCTTACCCATTTTCCCCGATTTTGTAGCTATGACAATAATGTTATGAGCTTTAAAGTATTGTTTAAAAATATCCTGCAAAAGCTTCTTGCAGGCACCTGTAATACAATAAATAATTTTGTCAACAGATAACTGTACATGTTGATTGTAGGCATTACAGTATATGAAGAGTTAGCTCACTAATTAGCTATAGGTGCGTGTTTGTTTCACCTACAAAAGATAGGATACATTTAGACCGCATTTCTCACTCAAATCCACTCTAGTCCGCATTTGCAATTTGAGGAGGGGTATTATTAATAAATAGCTATTTAGCTATCCTCACAAATTTCTCCGCTTCTTTCTCAATCCCTGCATCATCATATACATGGGATCGTGAAACAAATTTAGCAATGTTGCTGTACTTAATATATTTTTTTTTCTTTCTTTGAATCCATCAATCCGTACATGAGATGCGCAGAAACTACGTTTTGCAGGGGAAGTCCTTGCAAAATTTCCAGAACCCACAGTAGCAAATTCTCTCATATTTTGTTTTGTATTTCTAGCCTCTTGAAAGCGATACACAAGCTTCTCATATGTGTATTAAATTTCCCAACTGAATTTCCATCTGCTTCTTCCACATGTAAAGTCGACGTTCAAATGTAAACAAATGAAAGCGCTTTCGAACGTTTATGAATGACCGCCGCTTCTTGACACCTGAATCAATCCAGAACTTCACAGCATTTTTAGGTTGCTTTTCTGGATTATAAACACAGCTGGAACACATTGCCTTACACGGAGACAGTCTTGTTGCATCACTAGATTCCGGAGATTCAGTGAGAGACTCGGTCCTTCATTGTCGCTTGTGTTCGAAGCACAATCAAAATCATTGTAGCTGCCATTATCATTGCCGTTTTCATTTATACCAAGAGTCGTCTGTATAAAACAATGCACATTTCTTTCTTCGATATTTACAATTTCTTTGCTACTTCCTCCCTCAATTTTCTACTTTGTATTTATGATTTTACATTAACCTGTTTGCAAATTTTCTTTTCAGACTTTTATATTTTCGGTTAATTTCTTTTCTAACATTTTCTATTTCTTCGCTAACCTGTTCTGTTTTCTTTGATTTTTCTAACATGACTTATTTCCCCTTTAAGTTCCTCCTTGAATAATTCTAACACTTGCTGTTGACTTTTTTTCTGCTGCCCTTTTTCTAGATCCTGTTCCCTATTTTCTAACCTGTGTAGAGATTTTCTTAATTTCTTTCCTAGCTCTTTCCCAAATTTCTCTCCTAATTCTTGTTGACTTTTTCTAGCTCATGTTAACCCATTTCTAGCTCCAGTTGCCCCTTTTGGCTGCTTTTCTTCTTTCTGTTATCCCTTTTCTATTATATTTATTATTTCTGACAACTACTCTCCATCTTTTCCTCTATACGTTTTATCATTTTCATTGACTTTCCGTCACTCCTGAATTATTCACGGTTTCTTCCCGACTTCTATTGTTTGCTGCTTCCTGCTTCCCTTCTAAGCTATTCTACACATTTCGATTATTTTCTCCCATTTTTGTTACTCTATTTTGTACAATTTCATGCCTACACTACCGCACTTCCCTCCTCTTCCTGAACATCCATTGCTTCTAATAAAATTCTTTTCATCTAACATTTTTCTACTTCTCAACCACATATACATAAATAACATTAAAATAAATAAATCTACACTCAATATCTTGTCTGTTGTTGTCTACCGATGCTAGTGACTTCTTTCTTGCTCGCCGTGTATCTGTATAGCCTGAGCTACTGCCGTTCTGGCATGTCTTCCTTCCTTCTCGTGCTGTCGGTCACTGGGTTTGATTCCCTGTGTAGTTTCCTCAGCTTTTAGTGATCCTAAAATCGAAGTCCGGCAATGGTGTGCCAGTTTGAAGCAGAAGATATAATGGTCCTCAGCTTTGAAGCTGTTTACTGTACCTGCTTCATGTTAACTCTACTGCCGTGATCTCGTAGCTCATTCTGTTGTCTCATGCGCCAGATGCTCCAGTGGTAAGCTATGAGATCTGTCTCTCAGGGTATGCGTGGGCGTATTGTTAAAGAATAACACCAGTTTAAATTTGGTGTGATCTAATACTTGAGCTATTGATGCGAGTTGCGACCGTTTGATTATGAAGAATGAAACTGTTTATGAATCGTAGCACTCGAAATTGTAACAACGGAATTATTACACCTGCTAATCCCTGCAGTATCCAACTTACGATTGGAAATAACTATTTCCACAATGAAAGAAACTGGTAGCGTAACTTGCCGTGAGTCGCTAAAATGCTTATTGGCGAGACCTCTCGCACTAGCCGCGAAACCTTACTCACGCAGCGCATCACTTGGATGCTTAAAATATCACACAAGCAGGATGTACCGAAGACGGTACTAGAGCTAGAATAACTATAATCTAAAATTCCACTCCTCTATTACTTTTAGCTCCGTCTACATTAGAATCACTCCCTCCAACATTATTTTAAGCCCAGGCCAATAGTTAAACTCCGAAGTGTGTCTATTAACTTTGTTATCATGAACTAGCTAAATTCTCAGAACATAGTTCCTTTCTTTTTTCCAGACTTCTGCCCTCTCAATTTACAGAATTAGCCTACCTGCCTGCAAACATACTGAACTTATAAACTAACTGAATTTTCAGAACCTTTAAGCTAATGCATTCACTACTTGCCTGATACTAATGACGCTCGTTAACTTGACTTCCTAATTACATACTTCTTTCTGAATAAATCCTTCACTCAAGCTTGTTACATTATACACTGATTTAATATAACCACGGAAATTATTTATTACATTTATTTCTCTATCTTACTATCGTTTCTTTATTTAATTATTTATGTATTACTGTGAATAATTACGTATCACCTACTTGATTATTGTCAACTGACGCAATTAGATGCTGATTCATTTCTTCTTCCTTTGACTTTATTTCTCCCGTAGAAGAAATGCCCTCATTGTGGAATTATTCAATGCGAATTGCAACATTTGGTTAGCATTTAAGAGCTCTCTTTGTGAGGAACATGTGACTTGTGCTGATCTTATACACCAAGTTTCGTATTAAACTGACTTTTTGTTGCTGAGTCACGCTGTTCACAATACACAAACAGACAGGCACACCTTTTCCAAGAAATTCATTTATTTGCTCGGGGACCTCAAAGCGTGTATTTTCAGTGAAATCTTGATATCGAATTTTTATGTGCAATGCAATTCTTCCTATAGGTAAGTAGTGGAGAAAGCTAAATTTGTACGAAAACTTAAGCTACTAATTTGCTGGAAATAGATAGGGAACGACTCCAAAATAATACCTAAGTGTAGTACGTCATTATAAAACAGAATTTAACGCGATATCCTGGGATACAGTAACACAAAAGTTTCTCAAGGGAAAGGTTTCGATTGTTAAACACAATTGTCAAATACTTCAGAGTTCTTGAACATCATTACTGACATATGAACCTGTGATCAGCAAGATAACGAGCTAAGCTATAGATTTCTATAGGACTCCATGACTTATGGTGGCAAATTATGAAAACTGCCACGGAAAATATACAACGCTGTTACGGACCCATACGATTAAAATGGAATGACGAGGTGATTGCCTGTAACAAATTGTAAGAAACATTAAGATGCAAAGTAGAAGTTCTGCCGTACTATTAGCGAACTGTAATTATGAACTTTTCAACACTTCTCAGCAGAGGTAAAATTATTAACAGAGTCTGGAAAGCGCGAAATTCTTATTAGACAATGTTATACAGAACAAAGCTGATTTTATTCAAGATGAAGATGCACGTAATGTTTGTTGCTGACATACTCGTATATCCACTACTGAAATGTTTGCTTAGTGGTAAAACTATCCCAATTATCAAAGACAGCTTGAAAATAAACGCCCTTAACATGAAAATGTAAGATAGATGTTAATTTCATCTTCATAGAATGTTTTCCTGAACCCTAAACGAGGGCGTAGCTTTAAGAATAATTAATACTGCTGAAATGGTAAAGAATAATCAAGTGATTCATTAGGTACTCACATACTTGAAGCTCACGTATTTGCTGTATACACTCACCTGAAAAACAAACATCAGAATTGCATAATTATATTATATTTTTATTGGAAATTAAAAATTTCATATACCATTCATATTATATATACGCCATATATGTCAATAAAAAGGGCAATGCTTTCCTCTTTTACTATAAGACAGTTGATCTGCGCATGTGCGCTGTAAACTAAGGAGAGTAATTCTTTCTGCCTACCAGTGCTTCACACTGGTATGAGATGTTTGTGGCGAAAGTCTATCCAGAGCCGAAGCTTCCCTCCTACGACAGCGGAAAGGCCCCAACCCACTGGCACTCTCCGTGGGTTTTCCAATAGGAGGCCAATGCCTGGTTTCCTAAAAAGACTCCACCACCCGTTTTCACAGCGATGGAAGTGGATACGCCACTTAGCCGAGTCAACTCCAGAGGAGAAGACTAGCGAAAAACCTCAATAGGGCCGACAGTGAACTGGCATAGCACACTGTCTGCCAGCTCTCCACCCTGGTACAAAGAGACATTGGGGTGTCTCACAGCTCCACCTGGGCATCACCCCCCAGACCTGCCCGATCTCCCATGGGTTTCGGGAACCACTGCCCCGTCGAGGCCAACACAATCCGGACAACTCCCCTTCATGACGTTTGGTCGGACATACAACTCAGATTAACGATATTAATGGGCCTACCATTTCAGAAAAGATTCTCGTAGTAATTCTCGTCCAAAGCTCTCGAAATCAATACCTGATTTGCAACAGCATCTGCTATGTCTGTTACTGAAAAGTTCACTTCAGTAAACTCATATTTAAAACGTCAACCTCAAGCAATAAGACTGACAAGCCCGTAATGTATAATGCATCACCGATAAAATTCAAGACCAGCTACGACAGAACAGACTTCCTGAAACTAGGTTAAATATCTCTAACCAGAACATCAAAGGTTTTAATATTTTTGGGGGAATATTCAAGAATTTTCAGAATTTTTTTTTTCGTATCATTCAAAGTCCACAAGAATCTCCTCGGAGATCCTCTTCTAAGGAATCTTCTGGGAAGGATTCAGATTGGCGATTTTCAACCTCGCTGATCTTCACTCTTCATAGTGATTCGACGTTCTCCAACCAAGGTTTTCTATTGGAAAAGAGTCCTCCGCCGGGAGGAAATGGAACAGGAGGTTTCTGTCCACAATGCCAGAACGACAGCAAAAAAAGAAGCAGGATAAACCTACCGTAAAAAGGTGTTAGCACGACACAATAGAAAAAAGGCAAATTCATTCAACCACTCTAGTTTAGTAGAATACTACGATTAGTATCCCTTATAATTACGATGGCCATCCTACTATGGAGCATACAGGAATTAGAACACATCTACTTTGGGACTTTTGCTCAACAAAAATGAGCCTTAGGTCGTATTACTGCAAGAAATTAAGCCTCGTATGCAAGACAGCCTTCAAATCAGGCGGTATACCTCAGTATCGTGGGATCTTACACCGGAAGAAGGTAATATTGCGCACGGGGCACATCAATGCTTATGAGATATATATTCGTGGAATCTGGATCCATACAGTCTGACATCCAGTCAGTCGCTGTAAGGTTTAAACTGCCATCAATCCGATTTACCATCTGTAGTATCTCGTGTCTAACGAACACGCGATCACTGTTTTAGAAGATCGAGTTCCCAGTTACCAACACCTTTTCTCATGGTGGGAGACGTCGTTGCCAATCACACTCTTTTGGGGTTCACTCCGGACTTGTGCGAGAGGAATTGAATTGGTTTTATTTATGAACGCTCTTTAACCGCTGTGGTCCCTTGTATATTGGGTATGAAAGACCGGTAATTTTGCTCAGAGGCCTCTTTATCATGTTTGAAGTTTTTTTACGTGCCGTAAATCTACGACAAGGGACCACCGGCTTTACTTCCCTTCCCAAGGAAGCCATGCTAAGGCTTTGGCTTTACACCCGAAAAAAATCCATCGCCTTCCGCCGGATTTGAACTCGCGACTTCGGTAATTACACGCTAGCATGGTATTGTGCGAAAGGTAAATTAATCGCCGATTTCGTGGACGATTATAACCTAACTCTTCTGAACACCGGAGAATCTAAATTTCTTACAATAGTTTTTGTTTACTTCAGGTTTGGCAGTTTGTTCACTACAGTTATCGGTTTGCTTTCAATGATGTCACCTCTCATTTACACTCTAGTACCATTTGCCATGCCTTAACAGTCTCTTAACGCAAGCTATATGTTCTGCACTTTGCCTAGATGACGCTTAGATCAAGCCACCTGCCACCTTTACACCCAATTGACATTGTTTAATTACAATGAGCACGATCTGAATGCTTCAGCTGAATAACTAACAGAGACAATTCTTTCTGCTACTGAGCAATCAATTCCTCGGTCGACTGCACACACCCCAGTCGACTTCCGGTCGTTTGGAGAAGGATGAATGCCATCCGTGCTCGCAGGCGTGTTCTCAGGATTTTCCTGTGTCACCCTGGACTAGATAACCTGATCCAATACAAGAAAATGCATGACAAGTCTAGACTAGATATTAGCAAATGACATCATGAAGGAGGTTTGTAGCTTCATTTAATCGACAAACTCCTTTCCGGTCGTATGGGATAAGTTAAGGAGTGTGGCCGGAAAACTGACTCCCATGCCAATCGCCAGTCTTAAAACACCCAAAGGAGCTGTTCATGATACATTTGACGTAGATAACACATTTGGCAATGCTTACGCTCAAGTGTCTGTCTTAAATAACTATCTGCCTGAGTTCCTACCAGTTAAGACTCCGGTGGAATCTCAAGGTTTCTCCTTTCGTTCTGGAAAACTTGAAAATTACAATCACATTTTTACAAGGCGGAGTTAGAACATGCTCTTTTAACTTCGCGATTAGCAGCACCAGGACCACGTGGTATCCACAGACGAATGTTGCAACAGCTCTCTCCTGAAGGTAGGGCTTTCCTGCTCGAGGTCTATAATTGTGTTTGGGTTGACGCAACTTTCCCAGAAAACTGGCGGGAGGCCACCATCATACCCATTTTGAAAGCTGGAAATGATCGTCATCTTCCGTCCAACTATCGTCCTATTTCCCCCACTAGTTGCGTTTGCAAGGTAATGGAAGGCATGTTCAGTGGACGGTTGGTATGGTGGCAGGAAGCTCACAACATAAGGACCAACACCTAGCGCGGTTTTCGACGACGCAGTTCAACTGTGAACCACCTTATATCATTATCGACACAGATCATGAACGGGTTCAAGAAGAAATGTCAAATCGTTGGGATATTTTTCGTCTTCGAGTAGGCCTATGAACGTGTTTGTGAGCAGGGATACTATTATCTATACACACCTGGAACATACATGAACGCTGACCACTGTTCAGGAGTTTACGACGGACCACGTTTTCCGAGTAAGCTCGACTTTTTTGAACCTTTTTGTTTCGGAGAACGGAGTGCCTCAGGGATCGGTAATAAGTGTTACCCTGTTTGCTATAGCAATTTGACCTCGAAATGTGTTTCTCCGGGGTTATTGTCATGCTAATTTCTAGACGCATTTGCCATCTGTTGTATTTTTCAGTGTACGCCGTTTTTTGGAACGCCGCATACAGCAATGTTTAGACAATCTTCGAAATGGAGTTCTAAAACGGCGTTCGTTTCTCAACTGAAGAGTTAATCTGCGTTAACTTCTGACATCGTAGGAGATAATTACCATCTTCGCTCTGATTCGGTTCAGATTTACTTCCATTCGCAGATAAGATGAGATTCCTGGGATTGATCTTTGATTGGAAACGTAGCTGGTCATCGCATATAGCACAACTGAAAGCGCGAGTGACCGCTCTCCGAAAATCTTCAGGTATTATGTGAGAAATCTTGGGAACGGATTGGACAGTGTTGCTTCGACCGTAACGCGTACTGATCGATCCAATTTAGACTATGGGTGTATCGTTTATTATTCTACACAAGGTGCTAAGAAGATTAGACACAGTCTATAATAGAGACATTTGTGTGGCTGTTGGAGTCTTTGCAATTAACCCAGTTGTGAATCTTTACGCCGAATGGGCAGAACCACCTCTGCTATATCGGCGTGATGTCCTCTTGGAAATTATGACTGTGAGCTTAAATGTATGCCTACGAATCCAACGTTCACTCCTTTTATCAACACCGCGTTGGTCGATTGTTATAAGAGCAGCTCCAACAGTCCAAGGCATGATGTTGAATTGCTTAGAATGTTTCCTAACGGGGAGAGAATGTACTCCCCTTGGGTGCGGCATCCCACGTAGGTCTTGGGATGACGGCATACCGGAAGTCTACGATGCCTAGTTTAGTATCCGAACTTGCTTTTTAGAATTTTTGTCAGGCTACAATGACCGAATTTTATCTACACCACTTTGTTTGTGCGTCATCGAAAACTGGGTTACTGTCTCAGTTTGAGTGATTCCCTTATTGCACCTCAAAGCCTTCGTGAGCTGTACAATTTACATTCCATTGTACAACGCACCCAGTATGCCACCATGTTTTAAACACTTCTGGCGTTAATGTGGTGTGTGCTTGGATTTCTGGTCACGTTACCATGGAATGAACTGGATGATTTGGCAGCTACGACAGAAATCACAGAACCAAGTGTTGCAGTATCTCGTGTAACGTCGGAAGACTTTATGCTCATTGTGCAGAGAGTGATTCTATCGTGCTGGTGCGACGAGTAGTCAGCTTTCCGCGGAAATAAGCTTAGACTAGTGAAATATATTCCGATAAACCGGGTAATTTCTGCTATTATATCTCGTCCTGAGAGGTGTTTTTGGCTCGGTTGCTTATTGGCCACTGCAATCTTACGCAGTTACCCTTTTAAGGAGGACCCTGCTCTTCTTTATCTGCTGACTAGCGAAAGTCTATCGGTCTGGCCATGTGTTGCTGGAGCGTACTCCTTTAGTGCATTATCGGAATTCTGCAACTGTCAGTCAGTCTTGCAGAGGTCTTAGCGGACGATAACCAAGCGGTTGAAAGGGTTTTAAGTTTTTGTGATGAGGATTGAGTCTTTGAAATGAGGATTTAGTCATATTGATATCACGTTTTTCGTACCTGTCGCCTCAGTTTTGTTATTCATGTTTATCTGACTTTTTGTATGATATTTTTATATTGATCTTAGTCTCTGGTCTTTGCCATGTTGTTTTATATTTATCCTTATCTCTGGCCTTTGACATGATCTGTTTTATAAGGGCGTAAATTACCATGTAGTTGAGGACCCTTAAATATGTAAATTTCATCAAATTAATAGTATCACATTACTTCCTTCCAGAGCACATTTTATGCCTGCAAAACCCTTACGTGCCTTGTTTTAATCCACTGGCTCTATTAACCTAAACAGCGCACCATCATTATTCATGAACTTCCACTCTTCCACTTTGAAACAAAAGTCACGATGCCAGTAGGTGTAATTGCATTTAAAATATTAACAATATACATGAACTTAAATATATGTACATGCGAATACACCGACCAACGCCACGAGGTTAGTGTTTATTTCAGTGTAGTCAATTACTGTCCTACGGTTAGGATATTTTCTGTGAAACTTACTTACTTAATCGGCTTACCCTCCTCGTATATAGGACTTAAACCTCCTAAGGCCTAGCTTCAGAGCCTATCGACGAACATTGAATCAGAGAATGAGAACCCGGAACGCGGGGTCAGCCCGAAGTCATGTATGAGAGTGAGAAAAAGGATGACATGAAATGAAAGCGAAATTGAAGAAAGGAAAGGTGATGCTGGAGCAGTCGTTGGAATGAATGGCGGAGGAAACCGGAGAAAACCTGCCCAGACTCCGCTTTGTTCACCACAAATCCTACATGCGGAACCTTGGTATCGAACCCTTAGTGGGAGGCGACCTATTTAACCACCCGGCTACGGCGCCGCCTCTCTTTGTGAAACGTTGAGGCAAGTTGGCAATAACTGTTTCTTTGCTTGACCATAATACCAAATTTATAGTTTACGATGCCAGAGCATTTAATGCACTCTGAAATATCCTATGATGAACATTAAAAATTACACCTAATACAGTAACTATTGGAGCTTATTTTATCTTGATAAAAAAGTTAAACTCTAGATTTCAGTTTAACAATAGTTATCTATTGCATTTTCAAACAAACAAAATGCCTCCAAACTAACACAGCAAGTAGAGTAACTTTTTATTCACTTTCAACGGAACTGAAACCAAAGAAGCCTTTCTCCAGAATGCAGTATGTACCCGACATCTTATTACCAATTGTTTTCTAACCAAGTAATGAGAAACCTTATGAATTGCATGTTTTGGAAGCAACATCATCCCATCAGTTATGAAATAAACTTAGAATTGCTTCACTACAAAGTTGGGTTTTAGCATCAATGTTAGTTGGTGTTGTAAGAGACCCTGTGCCTTCTGAATTAGGAATTGTAAAATTGAGTTTTATTTATGGACGCTCTTTAACTGCTATGGTCCTTAGCGTAATTTTGCTTAGAGGCCTCTTTATCAGGCTTGAGGTTCTCTTGTGTGCCGTAAATCTACGAGACGGGACCACCGGTTTTATTTCCCTTTCGAAGGAAGCCACGCTAAGGATTTTTATACTCGAAAAAATCCAACGCTCACCGCCGGGTTTGAACCCGCGACCTCGGGAACTAGAGGCTAGTATGGTAAGCACTATACCACGGAGGCATTAGGAATTGTAAGGGACAACTTCTTCAATCTGCCAAACCTAGCCATTGATTTTTTCCCTTTCCTTATGCATCGTTGAATATATTTTTTCAGTCTTCCCTGACTTGCAGCCCCCAACAAGCAGTTCACTACATATTCTAGAGCTTCTTGTAGGCTTCCATAATGAGTCATGTATAAAATTATGTAAATTACGAGCTAATCACTTTTCAGACAGAATGTATTATGTGTACATCATTGCAAAATGGCATATAGAATCAAAAAGAGCCATTCGACTAGAGCGCTCTTATCTAGGAAATGAAATAGGACAATAATATGAAAATTACAACCGCCATTGAACAGAATGCATATATTTAAAATAGTGCGGTGAGGTGTAGAGGTACAGTAGGCCTAACTGTAGAGACTTTTGCATCTGTATTTTAATGCTTTTTTTTTAAAATAAAGTAAGACTATACCGATATATACCCCTAAACTTTATATAATACAAATAGGTATGACTTTTACGACTTTGGCCTGCTACCAAACTATTTAGTGTGCTTTGTACGGTAGTCAAAATTTGAACCCACAACCCGTGGCATTTCATGTAAGTTACAGCAGGGCAACAAAGAAGTTACAATTGAAACTACAGACCTAACTTCAAACATCCGAAAGATCAATAAATTTACAGAGCCACAGCTTTGGCAATGAAAGTAAAAGGATGTCTAAGCACAACGCATATTGTGCACTTTTATTAAATTAATCATCTAAGCCTAACCTGTGGTAATATTGCATAAACTACGCATTGTGATTAGCTGCTAAAATCAATTTGATTTTCAGGTCTGTGTTATACAACATTAATTAATTTCCATCAAAGTTAACATTATGAGTATGGGAATATTGGTTATTACAACCAGCACAGCACGTAACATTGCTAGACATTACGAATATGTTTCCGTTGTTCTGTTAATGAACAATTATTGTTCATTCTTCAAACTTGTTGCTGTTTTCTTGCATCAGCTGACAGTCGAAAACAACATATTTACCGCTTGAAAGATCCGCTAGGACGCAACACCATATTTCATGCAGGAGCTTATAGTAGCTAAAACGTGAGTCCCGAGGCATTTTGATTCGCAGGCGCACGTTCCCTCTCTGCAACCGTCCGTTTGATTTTCACATGCTGCTGAATGACGCAGTGCGTGTTGCATATTTGGTGACTCGCGGAAGGAAGTCGTTTTCGCCACCCTTGCCGTAGAATGTTTTGAGTGATGGTTTAATGAGCAGCTTGAAGTCTCTCTCTCTCTTTTTATTTTACGTCACTTTAACTCCCTGGTCATATCGCGACGGATGTTTTGGTGGATAACTCTTAGAACGATATCTGTCCATCATATATCGTTCTAAGAGTTATCCACCAACAGATCCGTCGCGATATGATCAGGAAGTTAAAGCGACATAAAATAAAAATAGAGACTTCAAGCTGCTCGTTAAACCATCACACTCTTAAACATTCTACGGCTACTATAAGCTTCGTGCATGAAATACGGTGCTGAGCCCTCGGACAGCAGCGTATCAAGTAAAATTGCAGTGTTGTCGAACTGTAGTGTTGTACAAGCGAGTCGTAAATTTTGTTTGTCACGATAAAGGTGAACATAAACATCTAGCTCAGCACTTACGAACATTATGTCCAGATAAAGCAATATTTAGATTCCTGAACACTTGTTTAAACCATGTTACAGCTACTTCATCTAATCAGAACTAAACGAAACAGAGAAACAGCTTTTGCGGAGGGACAATTAGCTTTGGAACATTGATGCAAGGGTTTGCGGACCCACCTCCGTGATGTGGGGTAGCGTGTCTGCCTCATATCCAAATGGTCCTGAGTTTGAATCTCAGTTAAGGGAGTTATCTGGATAAGGAAGTTTTTTCCTGCAATTTCCCTTATCCTGAGAAGATGAGTGTCGGGTAACTCTAAAGACTAGGAATCTCGGATGCATTTGTGCATCATTTCAACCATTTCTTTCATTTCGTCCGATATGACCTACCTGGTTAACGGAAAAGGTTTTGCCACTGCCGGAATACTATTGTTAGCCAGTTTGTGTTCAACTGGAACGAAAAATAAGCGCATGGTTTAATACCGGATGCACTGCAAAACATTTATAATAAAAGACAGTAACACTTATATACGCACAAACATCATGGAAATAATACGCAACTATGGAAAGTCCAACACACAATTTCAGTAATCGACAAAGAAGAAAGTTCACATTCTGGTTATGTACTATTAATCAATAACCTGCTAATAACTAAAAATTGCTATATCTACTTTGGCAGTACCCTAAATTCATATGCCCATACATTTACAAAGGTAACAAATAGAAGAAGGGAAAATCAAGAATGAGTGTATTTAGTTATAGTATACATATATTTATGGCTATCAATCGCGGTTTTATAATGCACAGAATAATAAAGCATATCATGCACGTATACAAGGCTTAATTAGTTTGAGTTTTATTGTGCAGTTCTATAAGAGCGTGAAAAATGTGACAACTCAATCTGTTTATTATACAGAGAGAGAGCCAAAAAACTACGAACCGCCTGCGCGCTGTTTTTCCTGTTCGCGTCCTCGGCGCTCAGTGTCGTCTGCCGATACCATAGAAAGGCGCGGATAAAACTATACAACATTTTTAAAACTACTTTTAAAGGCTTTGCTTACCAACTTTATAAAAGGAAATGCTGAAACTGGCCACAGTCGTTGTCCATACATTTTTGGCACCTCTTTAGGAAACTATCCATTACTCGCCGTAGTTCACGGTGAAAAATGCTGACAATTTTCTGGCGAATATTTTGTCTTAATTCTTCCAGGACGTGTGGGTTTGTCTTGTACACTTTGTATTAAGTTACCCCAGAGATAGAAATCGCGGGGGATTACGTCGGAGGACCAAGGGGGCCACAAATCACTACTAATAAGCCTGTCGTCAAACTTTCAATTGTTCTTATCGAAATATTGACCGTATAAGCTGTGGCAAAGTCTTGTTGAAAAAAGACAAAATCACGCTCCCTGTCTGTTAATTCTCTAAAAAGAAAAAGAGGGGCAAAATTTTATTCGCATATATACGCGCGTCAACTTTGACTGAAAAAAATTGGCCTTATAACTCTTTCTCAGTTCATGGCGCACCATACATAAATTGTGTACTTCATGAACAATATTTCTGGGCTGCTGTTTTTCACTGGGCGTGTGGAAACGTAATAACGCACTGCTGTTATAAACAAGGTCACGCTTTTGACGTGGTTTTGCTCCGCAGTGTGAAGTGCAGTATTGAGTTGACGGTGATGTGTTATAGTTCAGTTATTGCTAGTTATTTATTATTTTGTCCTGTACTTAGCCACAAAGTATATTATGGCTCAGTATATGTTTTCTATTGCACAGCGTGTACTTATTTGTTAATTCAGTCAGCTCGCCAAGGGAAAGTAAGATTTGCAGGTGTGAAAGTTCCAGGCCGTACAACAACTCATGATTTTACAATAAATTTCAGCCGATAGGTGTTCAGGCTAAGAAATCCAAAAGACGACGAAAGAGTTATGGGGCCAATTTTTTTTCTTGAGTCAATAGTTGAAGCCCGTGTATACGTAAATACAATTTTGCCCCCTGTTTTTAGAGAATTAACAGACAGGGAGGGTGATTTTGCCTTTTTTCAACAAAACTCTGGGCCAATATTTCGATGAGAACAATTGAAAGTGTGTTTGAGGACAGAATTATTAGTAGAGATGTGTGGCCCTCTCGGTCTCCCGACCTAACCCCATGCGATTTCCATCTCTGAGGTAAATTAAAACAATTAATGTGTTTGCGGTTACCTGCACCTGTATACACCCCCACTACTCTTAAGCATTTCTGTAAGAACCGTACGTTGTGCACATAGTATTTTCATTTCAAGTATACAAATAGCTCTAAGAATGTAATATAGTGTTACTAGAATAATTACAAGGAATTGTTTTAATTCCATGAAATGTTATAATGACAGCCTTGTTCACTTTCATTATCAACCTATTTGGATCACACACTGCCATCTCATTTAAATGCTTCTGAATGTATTTCACTTCTATGTACAGTGCTTTTTCTTCAAGCTGTGGCCATTGCACGGCTGCTCTTACGCCGGCCGCCGCAGCTCGGACTCCCGCCGAAATAGTTCTAATATCTCCGCAAACACCCCGCGTTCTCATAGTTACAATTACGATGATAATAAGCACATGCCTTATCACAAGAGGTATTGTAAATTGTGCCCTTCTCTAGTCGCACATTTCTGGTATCTCAGGAAATTTTCATTCAGACGGGAAAGTTTAACATCCGAAATTGAATGATTTCTCGCCCGATGGTTTCTTTTAGTTTTTACAATGTACGGGGTTTGTTGCACACGCCTTATTTTTCAAGTTTGCCTACAGATAAAACTCACATACAGCTAAATCAGGGGATCGTGATGGCCACAATTCTTTACTAATTACCCTATCTTCAAAATTTTCCTTAATTAAATTTAATGACCCATTAGCTATGTAATCGCTGGAAAAATACAGACTGACATCCAAGGTTGGTCAGCTTCCAAAAAATTGGTGTAAATGAAACATTCCTATATCTGCATTTATTGTTTGTTCAAAAAATATAGGTCTTTTTTATTCTGTATGCATTTACTGTCTATCTATTTTTGTGTTACGCAAGGGAATCTCTTATGTTAAATAGGGTATCTCTGTACCCCAATATCTGTTATTTTGCGACGAAACATAACCACATAAATGGAAGTATGCTTCGTCAGAGAAGAATACAGAACATGGCCCAATGACTCTACCATTTCACAAAATCCAATTACAGGAATTTATCCGACTTCAGAGTAGCATCAAAAAATATAATGTGACACATTCACATGACTTTTCCAGTCCTCTATCTTTATTAGTGGGTAAAAAAACTAAAGCTTATTTCTCTATCTGCTACATTTAATCCAAATAAACATTTGCAAAAATAGGTACCTTATATATTCCGTTATAAAAAATATGTGATACATTCACATAACTCTTTCTACCCCCTATCTTTATTAGTGGGTATCCAAACCATTCTTACTCAATTTATTATCTATCTACTACATTTAATCCAAATAAAACTTAGCAAAAATGGCTATATTACAATTTGGTTATAAATACAAAGGGAACAGCGACAGTCGAATGTTTAAGAACTGGGACTATATGTCGGCCTTAAAGTTCCATAATGTTTCCATGCAATCGCGAGAAACAACTGAAAATCGACTTTAACAATTCGAACTTTTAATAATGGATATCTCAGAAACGGCTTATACCACAAAAAAATTATTTTAAGTGATCTGTGTGTTTTAAGGAGATCTTCATTTTTTGTCTGGTACGTGTTCGTCTATCGCTTAAAGTTTACAAGATTGTACAAAATTCCTTCCGAATAAAGAGGGCTTCCTAAGCTATTCCCAGAAAATTCAAGATATACATTTTATTTTCCATGTGGATATCTTTCATATATGGTATTTTAATCAAAATATTTAGGGCAATTTTTTATAAAATCAAAATTTTCGAAAAGCTTTCCATGTAAAGAGTAATTTGGGTGGAGGATTTTCTTGAAAATCTTCGTGTCACATTCTTGGAAGGTACTAAACTCAAATACCAAGTTTGGCATTTATCTGCTCTTTGTTTTTGAGTTATGCTATTCACAAACAAAGACGAACATGTTTCCAAAAATGCTTTGGATTCAGGGCGCCCCAAAACTTGTATTTCCGGTACAATCTCGGTATCGAATTTTTGGGTGGAATGCAATACTCCCCCTATTTACTATACGTAGTAGTGAGAGCAATAAGGTCTATGCAACAACCCCTGTATATACATTGTAAGAACTAAAAAAAAATCAGACGAGAAATTTACTCAATTTCGGATATTCAACTCTGCAGTGTGAATGAAAATTTTCTGAGAAGATGCCAGAAATGTGTGAATAGAGAAGGACAACATTTCCAACATCTCCTATGATAAGGTATCTGCTTATTGTCATTGTAATTGTGGCTATAAGAACGCGAGGCTGTTGCAGGGATATTATAATTGTTTCGGCGGGAGTCCGAGCTGCGGCGGCCGGTGCGCTAGAAGCCGTGCGGTGGCCAAAGTGTGAAGGAAAATGTCTGTAGATTCTTTGTTGTAAGTTACAGTTACTTAAATTCTATTTATTTAAGATTTAAAAGTAATTTATATGCTTGTTTTTCTGCAGGCCTGTGGCATCTTTTCGTGATATTCAATACGCTGCAAGGTTTGTTTATCTTCGTTGCCTTCACATGCACGAAAAAAGTGTGGAAAGAAATCAAAAATGTGCTGCACAGGCATAAAAAACGAATAACAACTGCTACAACTGAGACCAGCGCCAACACGAGGTCTTCGGAGCTAGTTATGCAACACCATGCTAGTAATGGAACATAAGCAGATGCTGGGAACACCATTTTGGAGTAAGGAAGGCCTCATCTTCAGAATGTGAAGCAGAATTAAGTTAAATCGAGAGTGAACATTGTGATAAACAGCAATGGGAAAAGCAAATTGTGTTGATGTTAGTACACTACCACATTCAGAGTACACCAGTTCGTAAAGTGTCTATATGAGTGACTAAACGTTTACTAATTTCTAAGTTATTTAACTTCAACATTGCTGCTCTCTTGGATACTCGAATGGCTGTTAAGTAAGTTTGTTATGGAAGTTAAATCGCGCACAATTGCGTCATTCTACTAGGTGCCATAATGGTTGCTTAGCAACAATGACATAATAAATCGATTGAAACGTATGCATATACGAGGTTTGCCCACTAAATAAAGCCCTATATTTTTTCTTTCTCCAAAAGTATTTATTCTACAAAATTGAAATTTATATTCATGAAAGATTAATGTTTGGTCTGCTCACTTTATTTTTCTACATAATTGCCATCAAGTTCCACGGCCTTTCTCCAGCGAGACACGAGGGCATGTATTCCCTGTCGGTAAAAATCTTGACTCTGCCTGAGGAGCCAGGTTTTCACTGCGTGAATCACTTCGTCGTCGTCTTCGAAATGCCTTCAACGAATGGCATTCTTCAGTGGCTCAAACAAGTGGAAATCTGAGGGAGCCAAATCGGACCATAGGGGGGATGGGTGACACTGTCCAACCCTGTTTGGCGATGTGGGCAGAAGTCCTCAAACTTGTGTGAGGACGAGCGTTATGGTGCCGAATGAAAACCTCCCCTGGGTTGACATGGCGCTGCAGTCGCCGGAAGCGCTGCTTAAGTTTGTTCAATGTTTTGACGTAACCTTCTGAATTAACGGTGCTGCCTTTTGGCATCACACAAATGAGAACTGGGCCCTCAGAATTCCAGAACACTGATCATGACTTTTCCGGCTGAAGGAACTGTTTTGAATTTTTTCTTCTGTGGAGAGTCAGCATGGCGCCACTCCATCGATTGTCTTTTTGTCTCAGGCTCAAAGTGATACACCCACGTTTCATCACCTGTCACAATCTGGGACAAGAAGGCCTCCCCGTCAGCTTCAAAGGTTGCAACAAATCGGAAGCAATTTCTTTTCTTTGGGATTTGGATCGACAGTAAGACACCGAGGCACCCATCCTGCACACATCTTTTCTGTATCCGAGCGCATTGATAATCGCATCCACACTTCCTTTACTTACCGATAGCTTCAGTGCCAATTGCCAAGTCATAATGCGTCGATCCTCTCTGACATCAGCCCGCTGCAAATCTTGGAGCTCCGCAGCACCGCCCTCTGATGCTGCCACTCTCCGTGCCCAGCGACCAACGGTACTCCTATCGACTGCAGATGTTCCGTAGACTTTGCACAAACGTTTATGAATATTCCCCACTGTTTCTTTCTCTGCCGCGAGAAATTCAATCATAGCACGTTGTTTATGACGGATATCACTTAGAGACGCCATTTTAAAACATTCTTACACTTATGCTATCTGTCGGAAGAAACTGAAACTTTATATACACACGCGGTAAACTTCAAGTAACTCGCACCTAAATTTGTACATTTCTCAAAAATGTTTTTCATTGCAAAATAGATTGCAGGAGGCATTATTTATTGGACAACCCTCGTATAATCGATTTCATTACAATTCTATCCTAACCCAAACAATTCTAAAGCCTTCTGTAATATTGCCCTTTTGAGTCCGTTTTATTGATTTGGCAGTAGAAAAGTTCTTTCTCTCAAAGAAGAAATGCATATGGGTATAATGTAACAATCGACATCTTCATTAATCGATATGCCAACATATATTTATTAACTATAAATTTGACATTCATACCAGCTTTTAACACCGGCTACTTATAATTTTAAATAAATCTTTCATATAGCTGTAACAATGGGAGTTTTTAATTTATTTATTTATTCATGGACGCTCTATAACTACTATAGTTCTTATCGTCCCATTCCATATTGGGCGTGAGAGACCGAAAATTTTGCTCAGAGGCCTCTTTATCAGGCTTGAGGTTCTTTTACGTGCTGTAAATCTGGATCACCGGCTTTACTTCCCTTTCAAAGGAAGATATGCTAAGGATATTTACGCCCGGAAAAATCCATCGCCCTCCGCCGGGTTTGAATTCGCGATCTCGATACCCCTAGATCACGGAGGACGACGAAACAATTGGAGCTGCAAACTTGCAGTATAAACAAAGATTACAGGTTCATTATTTTCTGGACATCGAATCGGTAACACCATACTTGCTTACCTCTTCTCCTGTCACAAAATTTGTCATAACTTCCTACGCAATTAATTGTGCTTCAGCTTCCTTCAATAATTCTAAAGGAATAGCTTCCACAACGGGATTATTATTGTCTTCATACATTTTATAAATAAGTTACAAACAAATAAACAAAACATGCTTGTCAGTATAAACAACCAAGCAAGCTTCTTGTGTCGCTATGAAACCTTGATGTCATTTTTCGGCTAACAAGGCAATAAAATCAAATTTAATTATTCTAAAACATTGGAATTTATTACCAAATTATAATGCTAGGATAACGTTGCATGCAACTTGTGTATATCCTTCACTGTCTCTGAAGCGCTAAATATTCACTCATGCCACAATCTAAACGTTTGCAGACTGGTTACATGCAGAAATAACTATTTTCTATCCGTTATTCATAATGCCTATAATGTACCGCTTTTTTGTTGTGTAATACAGTTTATGCCAGTTAATTAAGCATAAGACCGAGCGGGATGGTTTCGTGGTAACGTGTGAGGTTCGCATTTGGGAGGTCTCGGTCCATTCTGAGTCTGGTTTTCCCTGGTTGGTAGGCGAATACTGGGATGGTTTCTCATCTATCACGATTTATTTTCCATCATTTATCCCTTTCATTCCGTCTTCTCATTTATTAGGTGTGCTTCAAGGTTTCGTGGCGTGAGGTAGTGCCTGAAAATGGCGCGGATGTTTTCTCCAAGGAAAGAGTACTCCCCGTGGACACTAGCCGCATTGTCGACGGGTTATTAATAGTCCTCTAGACAGCTCCAGCAGTGGGACGGGTTTTCGGGTCTGGAACCCTTAGGGACTTCTGAGCGTCTCTGTGACCTGTAGCCTCCTGTGGTTCCTTCACTTTATCCCTTCCTCATGGGAGGTGTTAGCCTTAATGGATCTATGTATGTTTGAGTGTGCGATGCGTTCCCCCTCCATTGTACAACCTATAATTAAGCCTAAGAGTCTTAAATTGGGTTTTATGGAAACTAAAATATCTAAGCATAGGGCTGTATGCCAGAGGAAAAGGAAAGAACAAATTAGTACATTTATTGAGTCTTTAAATGTTATTGGTCCCATTAACGCGTCTAAAGCATCGATTAGCGTTGCAAAACAATGATAAACGATTTATTGGTTAAAGCGTCCTTGAAGATATAGGTCGAGGCTCTTAAGTATACTCTTAACGATTTTAGAGCTCAGGATACAAAATGCAAGTAATTCCGCATTTGGATACTACCAGAAGTAAAAATAGGAAATACATTTAGCCCTGTAATACAGCGATTAACTCGAAATTTGAGTCATTGTTATTCATTATAGTGCCTATATTTATATTCATTTTATAAAGATATAAAATGTGTGTGTGTGTGTGTGTACGTACGTAGTAATCTTGGAAACCTCTTAACCGAGTTTGATAATTATTTTACCATAGAAAATATCTCTCCTTCCGAAAAAGCATAGTCTATAAAATACTTATAAAACTTTTAAAGAAGGGGGAGGGAGTTCAGGATCTCAATTCCGTTTCGTTGAATTAATATTACCTCATTTAGAGAAAACAGCCTAAAAGGGTACATACTTAACCCGGCAGTAAGATTCAAACATCATAAAGGTCAACTAGAAGAAGTACATCTGGAAAAAAAGAATATACATGAACCTACTGTAGAGTTTTACAAGAACAAATATAAACTATAAGAAATTGAGGTGATCGGAGCATGTGACACTAAACCACACTGTTTTGTAGAGACCTGGAAAGGTTTCCAACTCCATCGCAAGAGAATTAAACTAATTATCATTGCTATAAGAGGCTCTTTAAATATTATTTATATAGTTTTTCAAAATTATAATCAGTTTCATAAATCTATTTGAAAATAATAGTTATTTTAACTATTTATACGCCTATTTATGTTAAAATCATTTGTTATTTTCCATATTTTTTATTGTTTGATGATTACGTTCTCGTTATTAATCTATTAAGCAATTTTAATAATATGTGTAAACATTTTAATTGTTGTTTATCCTGTCCGTATTAGCAACTTGTATATTCAGTAGTTTTTATATTTTTTTTTTTCGTTTTTACGAATAAATACAAGATTGTTAAGTGCCCATGGCTTAAAATCTTTTAAAATGGAGTTATTGGAAGGTGGGAATTGCATATCCTATTCACATCACCAAATTCCCCTATGATTTTGCTGAAATTTGTTATAGAGCAGTATTTTTTGTATCGTTTTGATAAAATTTGGTATAATTGAATTTTAGAATCTGGAAAAAGTGATGTACTACCCTTATTTTCAAATCCTAACATTAGAATCAAACTCTTTGGCCTTTAGGGACGAAACTTTTTGCGCTTACAGTAAAGAAAACTAAGAAAATACCGAGCGGGATTGCTCAGGCGACAACGTCTCTGGTCCGCATTCGGAAGGTCTTGAGTTCAATTCCCGGTGACTGCCTACTCTGACCATGGGATTTTTCGTGGTTTTCCCCTGGTCTCCTAGGCGAATGCTGGGTGGTGTATTCTACCACAATTTATCTTTACCCCGCTTTCCTCTCACTTCATCTCCATTTCACGTTTCAGCTGTTTTCCGATCCTGCGTGCTGTTAGATGGCGTGAGCATTCGTAAGATTCCCATGAACGCCAGAGTGAGCTGTCCCGCTGCGTCGCCCTCATTCCTCGCCACTGGTGCGTGGGTGTTCAAATTGGGAATGTTAGGGACTTCTGCGCGTCTCTGTGGGGACCTGGGACCACTTGCAGTTCCTTTACTTCATTCTTGCCTCCCGTAGGGGTGTGTGGCCACAATAGATCAAAATGGTCGCAGTGCGCAAGGTGTCCCCCTCCGATAAACACATCTTACATCCTACACGAACGGAATTATAGATTACCTTATTACAATTCTAAAAGAAAAAGAAACGCTACCCCTTATGCAGAAATCGCACTGTTTAATCTATCTGGCCAAAGCATTGTACCCAGGAACTAAAAAACCAAAGCTACTTTTCAAATTCCAAAACCTATCTCATTCTTATATTCTATCATCGAGCTTTTTTAAAAAATACTTCCCTTACATTTTATTTACAACCTCTATAGACAATGGTATATTGCTTCGCTAATCAGAGCATAACTTTGTATACTTGAGCTGTAGGACTTGGTAAAAATTATAACTTTAAAAACCTACCCGTACTCATATTACGCTTTATATGCAGATTCGTTACATCTTAATCATTCTATTCCAAACTTGTGATTGAACCCTTTTCCTTTCCCATTAATGGTAAACTCTTAAATGCAACGGAAATTCACAAAACATGCCCTTAATCATAACAGCAATGTCCACGAACTTTTACTTTGTTGCTGCATTCCAAACAGCTGTTCGGTGGTCAGTTTTGTAGATGTGCATTTTTCTCTACAGTAGTGTTAAAACTTCGATATCAGTTTTCTCCATCTCAAATTTTCATAAACATTCCTGTGTTACAGATGACTTATTCCCAATACCTTGATCTAGAGATTTGATCTTTTAAACACCGATATTTCAATTCATGAGCACGCTTTTGTGTATATCTTTCGAGATATAAAGCTTAGAAATCATTTTTAATTGCTTTATTTCCGTCGACGAGAAATGAAAATTGTTTGCATAACATAAAATATGTATGATTGGGGAAAAGTCCTTGTGCGTCGCATTATATGACTTCCTTCTCTATCACACTAAGTTGTTCTTACCAAGTTTTACTCTTCTGTCTACTTCTTAATAGATATAGACTTTTATTACACATTTCGTTGCAAGTATAAATGGAAACGTTAAAAGGTTAACGCGATACTCAGATGTTTAAAATGTTTATCGCTATAGATGGCTTTATAATTCTATGCTCCTTATATGACCACGAGAAAAAAAATGAATAGAGCTTGCCATTTGGAAAAACTTTCAGTATTTAAAACTTCAAATCAAACAAAGAATATCTTGAAAATCGATAACGTCACAAACGATTGTATTAGGCATAAATTGTATGCCCTAACGACATCTAAGTTTATGCAATAAGATTTTCTTCAACTCCTACGGTTTACAAATTATACAAAAGTCATTGAGAATGCAGAGGACTTCAGAGACTATTCCAGAATATTCAAGGTATGCATTTCATTTGTCATGAAAATACCTTAAACAAATGATATTTTAATCAATGTCGTTAAGAACAATTTTTGAGAAAATAAAAAATTTCGAAAAAAAATCCTTTTAAAGGCATGTTTGGGGTAGGGAGATTTTCTTGAGAATGTTGGTGTCGTGTCCTTGGAACACAGAACTTAAATACCAGTTTTGGTATTTAAGCTTCTTTACGTTTTTTAATTATGCTGTTCACACACACATACATGAATCTTTTTCCATTTTTTTCTTCCTCTTTTGTATTCAGGAACTCTCAAAACGTGTATTTCCGGCGAAATGTCAGTATCGAATTTTTGGAAGCAGTACAATATTTCTTCTACTTACAATAGGTAAGTAGTAGAGAAAGTAAGTATTGGTATATCATCTTAAAGATTCACACTGTAGACATTTTGAAAACAACTCACTTGTAAGAAACATTATCGTGTTAGCTTTTGTTATGTAAAATGTTAGCTAAAAACAGCCGAACAATAAGCGAGGTATATGCCAGGCTTTTTTTCGTGCTTATTTATTACCTTTCCTCTTTGGGGAAAGTAATTAGATACTATACAACTTATTCTATAAGTGGGGCAATAAGATTCGTATCTTGAGTGAGAGGTAGCATACTCATAAACACACATGTACAAAAACTTTTTTAAACATGCAATTTTTGGCTCCAGGGTAGGCTGTTACACACGTAAGCATCGGTTATTCATCCAATCAAATTAGTACAAAAAATCCATGTTAAAGGTTTGTATAATTAGAGATTTTATCAGTTATTCATCCAATTTTGAAAATTACTACAAAAATATTGGATGTGATTCATTCACATGACTTTCTCTACCCTCTATCTTTTATTAGTGGGTATAAAAAGTATTCTTGCTAAAACTTATTTTTGTATCCACTTATTTTAACCCAAATAAACTTTTGCAGAAATAGCTACAGTACAGATTTGGTTATAGATTCAAGGAGAACAGTGAGACAGGTAAATGTTTAAGAACTGGACGCTATATGCTGGCCTTAAAATTCCATACTAATCCATACAATCGCAAGAAACAACTGAATGTTGACAGAACTTTAAAATAATGGCTAAGTATTGAACAGTTCGAACCATTAATAACAGATATCTCGAAAATGGCGGATGCCACAAAAAGGTTATTTGAAAGCAATTGTGTGTTTTAAAGAGATCTATAATCGCTCCACTCTTTGAAACAAACTTGAAGTAAACACATCATGCCATTAACTAGTCCGTGATAAGCGGCAAACCGAAGCACACCTAACATATAATACCTTAATTATGCGGAGTTACCTGTGGCTTTTCAGAAGTATGTTAATTGTAATTCAAAACTTTTGATTAACATGAAATAGTAAATAATATGAATCCTAAAACTAAAGAAGGTCGTAGTTTCCGTTTAACTCTGGCCTGTTGTTCACCCCTCTCCTGCATTCATACGATAATGTAAGGCGGTAAACATGGCTATTTTTACAAGTGCTGTTATCTTGGCTAGTGACAATAAGGTGAACTAATTGTAAAAATTAAGGATTTAAAGACCGGCGAGAAACGAATTGTTTTGAAGGTTTTAACAAACAAATGCAATAGAATCCAATGTTGCTGTAAATAACATTGTGAAATTAACAGTAGATTTTTCCGAGCGTTGTATGTGCGCAAAAAGAACTCGAGCAAACTGGAGCATTGCTAACACCAAGGAAGAATAGAAGTATATGTAAGCCAGAATTAGAAACGGCAAATTACTTCACTAACTGTGCTATTCGCAGGAAAGTGCACCAGTTTATCTTCAATAATGAACCACCAACATGATCCTAAGTTGCCTCTTTTAGGCAATCTAGGTTTCATAATTTATACTAGAAATTGGGTTTAGGTTTGTGAAGAGAAATAAAGTAAATATAATTATTGACACAGAGAATATCGTGTGAGGGAGACCCACATTTTAGATAGTTTTCCGATAGTAGTAGAGCTAGAGATTAACGTGAGTTTTATTTTAATTATCCTGCATTTAATTTCAACACAACTTTTATTTCGATGTATTATTATTATTATTATTATTATTATTATTATCATCATCATCATCATCATTATAGTACATCGTTTTATTGCATTATAAACACGAGACATATGAGATCACGTAGCATTTGTTTGCTTGCTGATACGAAAACGAGACTAACGCGGAGGGATACAAAATATTTTGTTGACATCAAGTCCGGTTCTAATGCTGGATCGGCTGTAAAATTATTACGCAGTAGTTTTCGTCTATCGCTTACCCTTTACCAGTTACACAAGATTATATAAAATTCCTTCCGAATGAAGAGAACTTCAAAGGCTATTCCCAGAAAAGTCAAGATGTGCATTTAATTTGTTTTTGTAAATATCTTTAATATATGGTATTTTAATCAAAATCATTTTGGCTATTTTTTAGAAAATAAAAAATTTCGAAAAACTTCGTTGTAAAGGTGGGAGATTTTTTTGCAAATCTTGGTGTCGCATCTTTGTGAGGTACATGTTTGGTCTTGATCCTACTTTTCGAGTTATGCGGTTCTCTATTCTCTCTCACACAACGCACACACGTGGACCTTTTTAAAAAATGCTCTTTTTGTATCCAGAGTGCTGCAAAACATGTATTTCCGATTATAATTAGAGATTTAAAATTGTAACAACTTCAACAATACTTCTTAGCCAGGGATTATTTCTCTGGATACTTAAACAGTATTTACACGTAAATTTACTTGTGTAGCTCTATGTAAGGTACCTAGTGTTACACACATTTGATAGCTGCGTCTTAACACCTCGCACCTACAGATCTCTAATCAAGAGGAAGTCAAGAACCACTTCCTGGCACAGCCGCATCCAAGGAAGAGTAGACAGGGCAGGCAGAGATTCGTTCAGTCCATAGCGACCTCTGCAGCGCAGCGTCCGCCGCCGGGCTTAGTGAACAGAATGAAGGACGCATGGGAGTACACGGCCTTATTGCTGGGCATGCTTTTTGGATTTGCCACGCTACAAGAGGGCAACACTTCCGACATTCCTCTTGTAAAGGAGTAAGTACTTCACTGTTACACGTTACATTTTATAAATACACTTTCAGTAAGATTCTGATTTAAAGTTAATTTAAATATTACCATCCAAACATTCTTTCGTACCGTTAAAAACATTTATACTGCCCAAAACTACACTAAACCATTACTGCCTATTGCTTAGTAATAGCGGTAGAAGTTTTCTTGTCTATGCATATGTTTATTCATATACATGCAATTTCGAATATATTATACATTATTTCCTGTGTATGTTATATTATACCTTCTCAGGGTCAATATATACAAGGCCCATCTCTGTGGTGTGAGGTTAGCGTGTCTACCTCACAATAAAAAGGTCCCGGATTCGAATCTCGGTTGGGATGAATTAGCCGGTTAAGGTTTATTCGGGGGTTTTCCCTTATCTTGAAAATGCGAATGTCGAGCTCTAAGCTCTAAGGACCCCGGCCTCTTTTGAGCGTCAAGTCACCCATTTCATTCATTCTTCGTCCGGTATGACCTACCAAGTTAAAAAAGGATAAATTTCAAGCAGAAAATATAAATAAATAAATAAATAAATACTAGTCAGCCTTTTCATTTTTACTTTCTCTACTACGTATAGTAAGTAGGGGAAGTATTGCATTCCACCCAAAGATTCAAACTGAAATTCCACCGAAAATACATGTTCTGAGGTGCCCTGAATCCAAATAAAGCATTTTCTGAAACATGTCCGTGTGTGTGTGTGTGTGTCTCTGTCATTGTCATGTCTGTGAACAGCATAACTCAAAAACAAAAAGTCGTATTAATACCAAACTTGGTATTTAAGTTCACTATCATTCAAGGATGTGACACGAAGATTTTCTAGAAAATTCCCCACCCCAGACTACCCTTTACATGGAAAAGTTTTCGAACATTTTTATTTTCTCTAAAATGGCGCTAACAATTTTGATTAAAATATCGTATATTTAAGACATTTGTATGACAAATGAAATGTATCCTGAATTTTTGGGGAAAATCCCCAAAAGTCCTCTTCATTGCGAATGACTATCGCATAACTAGTAAACCGTAAGAGATAGACAAACTTTTACTACACAGAAAAAGTAGATCTAGTTAAAACACACAGCTTATGCCACATACATTTTTTTGATTGAGTGAACCATTTCCGAGATATTCATTTTTATTTGTTTGAATTTTCCAATACTTATTCTCAAATGAGAATTCGTCATTCGTTTGTTTTTAATAATGTTCTGGACATGCAAAGAGAATAGAATGCTCAACATAGCAGCCAGCTCTTAAAGGGTCGTCCTCCGTGGTGTAGCGGTTACCATGCTAGCCTCCAGTTCCCAAAGTCGCTGGATGGCGATGGATTTTTTCGGGCGTAAAAATTAAAAAAAAAACTATTAAAGGATTTGACTATCGCTTAAAGCCTACCATATTTCCCTTGCACCTACAAGAAAATTAGCAATAAGATAGTTTCTGCAAATGTTTATCAGGATTAACATAAAGTAGATGGAGAATAAGCGTTTGTTAAAATAGTTTTTACAAGAGCAGAGAAAGTCATATGAGTGCAATACATCAGATTTGTGACTACATTTTTCAAAGTGTCATAAAGGAAACCGTCATCCATAAACAATCTACAAACCGTAAGACCCCATTACTCTTCTGAACCAATAAAGCTGTGCGTGTCAAATGTTGTACTTAATGTTTGAAAGCAGTGAGGGTGATAATTGAGCAAGCCAAGAATACAACTTCGATGGCCACATTTCTTAATGATATCCCTGCGCTCATTATGCAAACGTCGCCGTCTAAAACACTGCTTATCTGTCTATGCCTAAACATGTCTGTCAAGCTGACTTCTAGCTATGTTTTGTTCCGCTGTTCTAAGTTATTAGGAGTTACACGAAATAAAATGTAGCAACAGTGTACTCGACTCCACATGGAGTGATGTGCAACTGTCAAATGTAAAGGCGTGCAGCTAGCTATTGGCTAAGAGAAGGATTTAATTAAAGTAAGTTTGCCTCTAATTATTTCTCTATTTTACGTCGCTTTAACTGTTTAGTAATATCGCGACGGATCTGTTAGTGGATAACTCTTAGAACGATATATGAGGGGCAGTTAGCCTTCTAGGTCTCATCCCTGTAACCACCCGCTCCGTGCCGTGCAGATGGCATTAGGTTGCCGTCCAGTCTAACCGCGCCTTCACACAGAAAGTCGGACAGTTAGCCTTCTCGGTCTCATCCCTGGAAATGCCATCTTGTTTCGTCACCTGCCCACAGAGACCCCAGCGCATGGCAGCCGGATCTTTTGCTTCGTGCCGTGCAGATGGCGTTAGGGTGCCGTCCAGTCTAACTACTTACATTATCAGTGGATAGATGGCATAGCATTTGCTATTACCACTTATTTTTCATTTTACTATTGTTTTACACTTAAGGTGGAACTTTGGGCGGTGGTATTAAATATCCAATCCGGTGTTTACCTTGGCGACTGAGGAAAACCACGAAAAAAACCTCGGACAGATTGGTCGGCCCACGGGTTTTGAAGGAGGTCTCTCCCGAATGTGGGTCACAGACGTTACCGCTGAGTCATCCCGCTCGATTTGCCTCAAGTGACAAGATATGAGACGTAAAAGGTCCGGAAACAAAAGCACACCGGTGTTTGCACGCCGCATGTTAACTTTATGAGCGCAACAATAACGGGTTGGTACTCAAGTTAAAAACTGTATCTTTTTCATGCTCCGTGTTTATATACTACTGATGTAATCTGTGATAGGATATTCCTGACGGGACACGTTCGAATAACCTGTCAGCCGGGATTGCCAATACCAATCACATAATTTCCAAACAAAATCTACAGAGTTTAGTAAACGTAACTATATCATTGGACTTAGAAACCTTTACTATTTCACAATCCAGTGCAGTGATATTTATTCAAACATAATAATTTGGTCATGAAGGGTCATATCTAACATACGCCAGAGTTCGGTGATCATCCAGAGTTGATGTGGTCACTACCTCGCGACCCACAGCCGACTATTAATTTTGATGACCCACAGCTCACTAGTAACTGCAACTACTCACAATGATAAGGTCCTATACATGGGTCAGAAAATCCGCATCCAAATGGATAGACCGGAACTCACGCACATTCCGTGGCTGGGAATGTATTGGTCTACACACATTGCATCACGGCGAAGGACATCCAAAAATACACACAATGTAAATATGCAAGCATCGTTGTCTTCGATTTTGTAAAGCAGAACTTCGGTTCCGCACGTAAGATTCCAACCTAATCTGCACAGTTTTAGGTTCGAAATGTGGATAGCATCATTAGTGCTAGAGCTACTGTGATAAAAACAAATGCCCGACTTTATTACTCTTATCAATTAGTTTGAAAACTGCTAGAGACTGTATCTCTGTGATCTGGTGGTTAGCAAGACAGTCTCCCAATCCACAGATACCGGATTCGACTTCCGGTGGAGGGTGGGATTTTTTTTTTTTGCCAGGTTATTTCCTATTCCTCCCTAGAGTCTGGAAGTATGTAAGAGAGTGTGTATGTGAGTGAATTTAACAAGACCACTCACCCAAAGGTAAACACAAAATAGTGAATACCATGCACGAGCAAAGGAAAGGAAAAGAGTTGTTAGAATTCCTGCTAGGTGGAATAAAATATTTTTGCTACAACTTTATTAGCTAAAACTTCTAGATCTGGCGGGAAAGCCGCTAAATTGGCAACTCTACAGCCAGCTTTGCGTCTGCATGTCCCGGCAGAAGTGTGCGATCATCCATTTGATACGGGTAGAACAGAATCACGCTTCCCGTTCCAAAAAATATATTTTTAACCTTTTATAATGTATAGATCGCTATCTGTCACAGCTGTTCAAATTCCTCCCATACGTTTTTAAGTATGGTTGGATTAAAAAGATTTAGAGGCGTCCGTTCAGCGGTTAAGGTGGTGCTGCTGCTGCTGCAGAAGCAGGAATGGGTAAGCGTCAGGGATGGGTACTAGCACCCAGCCATCAAAAAGGCCCTGTCTGGTGCCCTGGGGGTTAGGAGGTAGACTTTATTGAAAATAAACTGCGTGCGTACTTGCAAGCCTCAGAAGAGGCCGTGAGATTGAATTGGTGAATGAAGTCAGCGCCGCCTGTAGTTGACGAGGAGTACCATGCTAAATGAGCACCGGTTCTTAAAAATCCGCACTCCTATTGGGCTCTAGCCCAGCGTTCCATGGCACGCAACCGGAGGCACACCTTCCAACCCGTTACGCCATGGTGCAGGCTGAATACTACAATAAATACATCAAATGCTTGATGTGTGATGCTTGTCACCCCTTTAAGATTTTCCCGGAAGGCAGCAGAGTAACTTAAAGAATTATAGGTTTACGAGGACCTCTTAGACCAATAAAGTATGAAAAAAATTATATATCTTATGCGCTACATTCACATGACATTTTCTACCCACTATCTTCATTATTATATGGCCTTTACAAACTATTTTTACGAAAGCTTATTACTTTCTTTATTAAGTACTTGGAGTAAATAGAGGAAGTATTGCATTACATATAAAATTATCTGTCGCGATTTCACTGGAAATACATGTTTTGAGACCCCTGAACCACAAAAACGCATTTTTAAAAAAAGGTGTCTGTGTACAGCATTCAAAAACTAAACTTAGTATTTAAGTCCAGTATCTTCCAGGAATGCGACTCGAAGATTTTCCAAAAGTCCCCCGCACGCCAAACTACCCGTTACATGGAACATTTTCGTTATTTTCTAAAAATAGCTTCTAATGATTATTTTATTAAAATATTACACATTTAAGCTATTTTCGTAACAAAATGTATATTTTGAATTTTCAGAGAAAGGCCTATGAAGTCCTCTTTATTCTGAATGACTTGTGTAATTAGTAAACCGTACGACATACACAAGATCTCACTACACAAAAAATGGAGATCTCGTTAAAGCACACAATTTATGTCAAATATTTTTTGGCGTTAAAAATCCCCGAGATATTCTTTGTTATTAGTTTGAATTTTCAAACACTTTATAGTTTTCTCAACTGGTAGGTCGCTAATCGTATTTTTCTCGTGGTCATGCAAACAGTTCGGGATTTCAAAGTCATTACATAGCGATGCTCTGTTTAAAAATCTGACTATAGCTTTAGCTACCATATCGTACAAGAAACGTGTAAATATAAATTGAAAGTTTATCTGGTTTAACAAGAAGTTGATAGAACAGTAAGCTTTTGTAATAATATCTTGTAGAAGAGTGGGTAGAGAAAATCATGCGAATGCAAACACATCAGACCTTTTTTCTATCTACTTCATGTTAACCGAGATAATGCAGAAATGGTTTCGTTATACATTTCATTGTAGGTGCAAGGGGAATGGAGGACACCGAATCAGTAGGCAGATGTTTAAACGTGGGACGCTGTATGCTGGCCTTTAAATTCCATAGCCTCTCCATGACATTGCGAAAACAACTGAATAACGACAGCACATTAAAAATGACAAAGTATTGAAAAATTGTAACTAGTTATAACGTATCTCGTAAATTGCTGATGAGTTGCTTAAAGTAAAATTTGTGTTTTAACGAGATTTGCAATTTTGTGTATGTTTTTGTCTAACTCTTATGGTTTACTAGTTACACAAAATTCCTACCAAATGAAGAGGACTTCAAAGGGTCTTCCCAGAAATATACACTTTATTCGTCAAGTAACTATTGTACGTATATGGTATTTTAATACCATATTTAAGATATGCTTTCAAAATCTTTGGAGTCATTTTGAGAACATCAAAAATACTGAAAATTTATCCATGTAAGGGTTTGGGGTGGGTTGATTTTCTTTAAAATCTCCTTGTCGCATACTTTGAAGCGTCTGAACTTAAATAGTAGGTTTCATGTTTATCCAACTTTTCGTCTTTAGCTTATGCTGCGCGCGCGCGCGCGCGCGCGCACACACACACACACACACACACACACACACACACACACACACACACACACAGGAACCTTTTTCTAAAAATGCTTTTTCTAGATTCAGAGGATCTCAAAACATCTGTTTCCGTTGAAATATAGAATTAAATTGTTTGCTGCAATACAATATTCCCCTTAGCTACTATACTTCGGAGGCAGAGAAAGTAATAAATAAAAATCCTGCGTGTTGCATTCACATAACTTTACCTTACATGGTCTTGCATGACCAATATATATATAATATACTATATTGGTTAACTTATATAATATATATTTATATATATATATCTCAATTAATAGCGTTTACCACTTGAAAAATGAATAAGTATTTGAAAATTATCAATATCTCAGGGGGTTGGACCCATAGCCCAGTCGGTAGAGCGCCTGCCTATCTTTCTCAGTGTGAAAGTATGAACGAGTGTGTGAGTGTATGTGCGATCTAATGTATAAAATAATGCAATGACAACTGTATACGAGTTACCACCAATGCTGATAGGCAATATATTCCAAAGTAAAGGCCGCCTATATGACCATTGCAGTTAAAAGCAGGGTATAAACAGAACAATAAAAAATCTGATGTGTTACACTCACATGACTTTCTCTACTCTTGTACAAACTATTTTTACAAACGCTTATTCTCCATATGCTTCATGTTAATCGAGATGTTAATCTTATTGCTAATTTTCTTGTAGATGCAAGGGGAATTGGTAGGCTTTAAGCGATAGTCAAATATTTTAAGAGCTGGTTGCTACGTGGAGTATTCCATTCTCTTTGCATTACCAGGACCAAAAAAAAATGAATAACGAGTTTCCATTTGAGAAAAAGTATGAGTATTGGAAAATTTAAGGGAATAACAAGCAATATCTCGAAAATGGTTCACTCAACAACAAAAATGTATATGACATAAATTGTGTATTTTAAAACGATCTATATTTTTTGTGTAGTAAAAGTTTGTCTATCTCTTATGGTTTACCAGCTATGCAAAAGTCGTTCACAATGAGGAATACTATTGGAGACATTCCCAGAAAATTCGAGATAAACATTTCATTTGTCATAAAAATATTTTAAACATGATATTTTAATCAAAATCTTTAGAGCCATTTTTGAGAAAATTAAAATTTTCGAAAAATGTTCCATGTAAAGGGTAATCTGGGATGGGGGATTTTCTTTAAAACCTTCGTGTCGCATTTCTGGAAGATACTGAACATAAATACCAAGTTTGGTGTTTATCCGCTTGTTCGTTTCTGAGTTATGCTGTTCACAGACACACACACACGGAGATGTTTCCAAAAATGTTTTTTTTTTTTTTGGATTCAGGGGGTCTCAAAACTTATATTTCCCGTGAAATCTCGGTATCGAATTTTTGGGTGGAATACAATACTTCCCCTACTTACTATACGTAGTAGAGAAAGTAAAAATCTCAGAAATGGTTAATTTCACAACAGTTTTGTTTGACACAAAGTATTATGCTTTAACGAGATCTAATTTCATGGGCAGTAAACATTTGTTTATACTTTACGGTTTTTGAACCCTTCATTAGACTGTTTTCTTTTGATAATGTTGAGGGTACCCGGTTTCTAACAGCAATTTTTATAGCCTGACAAACGAGTTAGACTTTAGAAGTTTATTCTTTACCTACCATGTTTTGCTGACCCACGATAACCTATCCCTTCTTCGCATTTATTACGATAGCAATGCCTAGACGATTCGGTAAGACCAGGTTTTCAGCGAACAATGTATAAACGCGAGAAATCATTTTACTTTTCTATGATAAATCTGGCAAGTTACAAGAATGCTTTACACAGAAGATGGAATTTCAAGGTCATTTAATGAACGTCATTAGATATTTCATGTGGTCGTGGTATTTCCAGGAAGTCGCTCAATAGTGTTAATTTTTAAGGAGTTTAGACCACTTCCGGGAAAATTTTAAACATTATGTGGTATGCATGAATTGTTTACAACGGAACTTCCTAATAGATTATATATATATATATATGTATATATAAGGAAACTTAACGTTGCATTGCTCAACGGGATTCAAAGATCGTTTCCTCAGCTTACGTTGCTTGTGCAATGAAGCTATAAGCTACAATGTTGAGTAAATCTTTTAAAGTTAATGACAGCTCTCCACTTTTAAAATTACGTTTATTGCTATTTTATAAAATTATAAAGCTAATTTGCTTAATTGCAGAATAAATTTTAACTGAAAACCCGATTTTATTTAGACTTTGGTGAACAACAATGGATAACACATTTATAGAAACGAAATTTCTTAAATTACACTGTAAACAAAATAGATATAGAAATATAGTTATTAGGGATGAAATAAAATATTCGATATAATAGACGAATATACTTAATTTGAGCAAAACTTTTAAGGAACACGTAAATAAAATGCAACAAGATAAATAACCAGAGGTCTCAGGTTCGCTTCTGGGATGAGGTCGTGTATTCTTTTTTAATTAGAATTGTCTTCTCTACGCAGAGTCTAGAAGTATGAATGTTGGAGTGCGTTTCAAAGCGGAATGAAATAAATTCAATGTTAAAATCCTACACAGGAGTAATAAAAGCACTATCAGTTATTTCTAAAAGTCAAAGCAGTTAGTTTTTGACAATGTTGTTTATCGGGGTGTCATGGAATTTCTAGGCCAGTTTGTAACTCTTGACTATCCCTATTCCTTTTGTACCTATAACGAAATATGTAAATTACTTATTTATACAATCATTTATCGCTTGAACTTGAACTAGATTAAATAATAAGCTTTTGCAAGAATAGTTTGTAGAAGGTTTAATAAAATGAGTAATACTTGGCAGGGGAAATCATGTGAATGTAATACATCTGATTTTTCAAGTGCTAAGTCACCAGTTATATTTTCTCGTGGTCATGCAAAAAGTTTGGAATTTCAAATCCATACATAGCGATCAACCATAGCCTACTGTATCCTTCTTATACCTACAACGAAATCTGTAAATATGTCATGAAATTTTATTTCGATAGAATAACTTGTAGATGAATGAGTAAAGAAAGTCATAGATATCGAATGTTTGGATCGAATACAAATCATTACTTATTTACTAAGGTAAGCAGAAGAGAAAGTAAAAATCTTATGTGTTACATTCACATGACTTTCTCTGCCTATTCTTAAACAAACTGTTATTAAAAATCTTATTCTTCTATCTCCTTCATGCTCCTCAAGATATGCATTTACAGAAATGGTTTTACTGCATATTCCCTTGTAGGCATAATGGGATTAGGGGAATACAGATTTAAGCGATGGTCAAATCTTTTAAGTGCGGGTCGCTACGTGATAGACTTGAAATTCCGCTCTCTTTGCATGACCACGACGGAGGGGGGAAGCGATTTTTCTCTTGAGAAAAGTATAAATATTTGAAAATTCAAACCAATAATAAAAAACGTCTCGTAAATGGGTAACGCTTGGTGTGTACTTTAATGAGTTCCATATTTCTTGTGTAGTAAGATTTTGTCTGTTCTCTTACAATTTAGGATAGGATAGGACTAGAAGCGGAGGGGGACTAAGCAGCTAAACCTACGCAGATCTTTTGTGCCTAGGCCCCTGTGGGGAGGGAGAGATGAGGTGAAGAAACAGATGGCGGCCGAACCAGGAGGTACGACAGGCAGAGGGCAGGGTCCCTACCATTTACAGATCTGAACTGGTGCAGCCAGCTTCCCCTCCCCCCTGTGGGCTTACATATCCCTGGGGGCTCGGGACCCAGAGACCGCTCGCAGTCCAGGGGACGAAGGATTCCTCATCCCTTGCCATGCACACCTCGAGACTTACCACCGACGCTTGTAACCCTGAAAGAAACTAAGCAGATGTAAGGTGAAGTGAAATGAGAATGGTGGCGAAATGGAGGGACAGGAAATTCGGGGGATGTAATTATCGTTCCCAGCATTCGCCTGGCACCCGGAGAAACCCCCCCAAAAAACCCATAGAACGGAAAGTCGGCCACGGGAGACGCACGCACCAGCTCTCGAATGCGGGCTACAGACTTTACCGCCTGAGCCATCCCGCTCTGTCTCTTACGGTTTACCAGTTATACAAAACCCGTTCAGGAGAGGACTTCAAAGGCTATTCCCAGAAAATGCTAGTTACGCGTTTAGTTTTTCACGAAAATATCTTAAATATATACTATTTCAATTAAAACCGATAGAGTCGTTTTTGAAAGGTAAAACAACAACAACAACAATAATAATAATAATAATAAATAAATGAAGTAAAGATTTTCCGTGTAAAGGATAGTCAGGGTTGGACATATTTTCTTGAAAATCTTGGTGTTGCATCTTTGGAAGATACACAACATAAATATCAAGTTTGGCATTTAAGGAACCCTTCATATTTACTTTCTCTACTACTATAGTAAGTAGGGGAAGTATTGCATTCCACCCAAAAATTCGATATCGAGATTTCACATGAAATATATGCATTGAGGCGCTCTGAATCCAAATAAAGCATTTTTCGAAAAATGTCTGTGTGTGTGTCTCAACAGCATAACTCAAAAACGAAGAGTCGGATAAATACCAAACTTGGTATTGGAGTTTAGTATCTTCCAAGAATGCGACACGAAGATTTTCAAAAAAATCCCCCACCGCTAACTACCCTTTACATGGAAACATTTTCAAAAATTTCGTTTTCAAAAAATGCCTCTAACGATTTGGATTAAAATAGCATATATGAAAGAATTTACATGACAAATAAAATTTATATCTTGAATTTGCTGCGAATAACGTAGAAAGTTGTATAACTTGTAAACGTTAAGCATAGATGGAAATGTACCACAAAAAGTAGATCTCTTTAAAACATACAATTTAGTTAAAATAAGTTTTTTGTGGCATAAGCTGTTTCTAAGGTATCCGATATTAAAGATTCGAATTGATCCATACTTGTCATTCTTTTTAACTGCCGTCGATTTTCAGTTTCTTCTCTCGATTGCATGGAAACAGAATGGAATTTTAAGGCCAGCATACAGCGTCCAGCTCTTAAACATTCGACTATTGCTATTCTTTTTCTAACTATAACGAAATATGTAATGTAGTTAATTTTGCAACGGTTTATTTATATTAAATGTAGTAGATAGAAAAATATCTGATATGCTGCACCCAAATGACTTTCTCTACTCTTGAAAAAACTGTTTTTAAAACTTTTTACTTCATATTAATCGAGTTAAACATTTGCAGAATCTATCTTATTCCTAATTTTCTTAGGTGCAAGGGGAATATGGAAATACACTGGGCTTTAAGTGATAGTCAAATTTTTTAAGAGCTGGTTGCTATGTGGAGCATTCCATTCTCTCTCCATGTCCAGGACATAAAAAGAAAGAAAACGAATAACGAATTCCCATTGGAGAAAAAGTATAAGTAATTGAAAATTTAAAAAAAATCTCGAAAATTGGTCACTTAACAAAAAAACAGTATACGACATAAATTGTGTGAGAACTACATTTTTTGTGTAGTAAAATTTGCAATAAAATGTGTTAAACATATGGTGTTTTAATCAAAATCGTTAGAGCCATTCCTAGGAAATCAAAATGTTCGAAAAATGTTTCATTCAAAGCGTAGCCTGCGAAGGGGGGATTTTTTTTGAAAAACCTATGTGTCGCATCCTTGGAAGATACTAAATACAAATACCAAGTTTAGCATTTATCCGAGTTTTCGTTTTTGAGTTATGCTATTCTCAGACAGACAGACAGACACACACACGCGCGCGCGCTTACAAAAATGCTTTATTTGGATTCAGGGCACCTCAAAACACGTATTTCCGGTGAAATCTCGGTATCGAATTTTTGGGTGGAATGCAATACTTCCCCTACTTACTATACGTAGTAGAGAAAGTAATAAGGTTTAGTAAGAATAGTTTGTATATCCACTAATAAAGATAAAGGGCAGAGAAAGGTATGTCAATGTATTACATCAGAATTTTTATTTATGGTACACACACACACACACACACACACACACACACACACACACACACACACACACGTGCGCGCGCGGAACGTTTTATAAAATATTTTTTTGGATTCGGGGAACCTCAAAATATGTATGTATGCTGAACAGCATAAGGAAAAGTCGGATGAATATCAACATTGTTGTTTAAGTTCAGCATCTTCTAAAACTGCGACACGAGGATTTTCATGAAAATCCTATCGAAAGATACCCTTACACGGAACACTTTTTTAAACCTTTAGTAAGAAGGGTTTGTATACCCACTAATAAAGACATAGGGGAAAGAACGTCATGTGAATGTATCGCATCAGAATTGTTTTTCCTGATGGCTTCTTGTTAATGAAATAAATCTTTGTAGCAATAGTTTTTTACACATTTCATTGAAGGTACAAATGAGCCAGAGGAAATTGCTCGATAGTTAGATGTTTAAAAGCCAGTCACTATATGCTGGCCTAGAAATTCCATACCCTTTCCGTAACATCTACGAGCGAGATGGAACCGCCGTAACGTAGTATGCTCGCATTTAGAAGGCCTGGCTTCAATTCCAGGGGCCGGTCCTCTGACCGTCCCTGGTTGGCAAAGCGAATGCTGGGGTGGTTTCTCTTCTACCACGAATTTTCTTTCCCTCATTTCGCGTCGCCTTTCATATTTCAGATAGGCTTAGGGGCTGTGCAGTTTCGGGCAGATGGCGCAGGTGCTTGCTCGTGGAAAGCTGTTCTTCGTCCTGTCAGTATGCACCTTCTCTGAGTCGCCTCAGGTGAGTCGAGTTCTCCCTGGTTCCGTCAGAGGGAAGTCTTCTCTGAATAGCCTGATAAGTACGGCGGGTTATCATGCTGGGAATTATTAGGGGGGTCTGAGCGTCTGTGTCGGTCGGCCTATAACCTCCTGCGGTTTCTTCACCTCATCCGTTCCTCCGGAGGGTGCAACAATGTGATAGCGATAGTACTTTAAAAATTATAATATTGAGAAATTCAAACCAATGATAACCGTATCACAGAAATGGCTCATGCCACAAAAAAAGGTTATTTGAAATAATGTGTATTTTAAAGAGTCCACATTTTTATGTAGTTTTGTAGTATGTTTTTGCCTATCTTTTATTGTTTACCAGTTATACAAAATTACACAAAAATATTTTTGAATGAAGACGATTTCATCGGCTATTCCCGGAAAATAGAGGATATACCTTTTATTTGACATAAAAGCATATGTCTTAAGCATATGCTATTTTTGAGAAAATCGAAGATTTCGAAAAATATTCCATGTTAAGGTTAGTTTGGGGTGCGGGATTTTCTTGAAAATCTTCGTGTCGCATCTTTGGAGGATGCTGAATCTAAACACGAAATTTGGCATTTATTAGACATTTCGTTGTTACGTCATGCTATTCACAGGCATACACACACAGACACACAAGCCACACATCACCACGCGTAATTTGATGTGTTACATTCACATGCTTTCTCTACCCGCTATCATTTAATTTTACACACCTTCTAAAACTATTCTTACAAAACCTTAACTTACGTTGTAGTAGTACAAAGGGAATGCAGGAAACCAAAATGATAGTTAAATCCTTAAGTGCGGGTCGCTCTTTCCATAACGCCAGAAAACAGTTCAATGAAAACAGCACCTTAAAAATAACTATTGAAAACTTCAAACCCATAACAGTGAACATCTTGAAAGTCTACAATCATAAATGTATCCTTTGCTAACAGAATTTAAAAATGTGTTTTCTACCTAAGGGTGCCTTTGTTTGATATTTTCCTCACGTGGTTTACAACCGTCTTCTACGAATTTATTGTATCAACTGCAAATTTTTTATGACGAGGCGGTTTGTTGTTGAATTTACAACGACATGCACGCTGCAATGAAACAATTGATTCATTCTTTGCATAATGCAGCAAACAAAACGACTTCCTATGGCGTCGCCATTTTCTCGTAAACACAGCGCCGCTGTAGGCTCTGAATGGAACTAATGAGCGGGGCTTAAAACTTTGAACTTTCTTCTGTTCAATGATGTGTCGCTATCTATTGTTGTGCATTATAAATAAATGTTTTAAGTGTGTTCTTCTTTTTGAATAACCTTGTATAATAAACGCTTGCATTTGAGTTTTCACCGGTATCCTTTGAAAATTAGTTTTGGTATCTGTTTTTTTGGGGGGGGGCATATATATGACGGGAGAGTTTGCAGAGAGAGACATGAAGGGAGCAAGTGCCACATCTGTAAACTGGCAATACGAATGGACCGTAGCTTCTGCTAATTGCTCGTAAAACATACATAAGCTACTCTGAACAATGCCAGTGTTACAACTGTCATGACCGAATAGGTCGCAACTGAATATCATAGACACAAAGAAACTATTTACGTCCTGAGTTTTAGAGCAATTTTTGAACTGTAGTAAGCTGTTAGTGTAGTAAGTGAGTTAGCATTTTGCAATTGCAGGGTCCTGAGGTTAATGCAATAATTCCTGCACTTCGCAGTAACTTAAACCCATCCTACCGGTATAAGGAAAACAGCTCTTGTCGTTCAACTACAAACGAAAATGAGCATTTCAAAGATGTGACACAAATTACTTGTTGGAATTACTTAGTTTCTTCTATTGAATATAGGTACATGAACGTTGTTCCTGATTATGCATTTTCCTCTGTCGGTAAAGATCTAGCCTTCCCCTAGAATTTTACCATATTATTCTTTTAATCGTATTCTAAATGCACACAGCACCATCGTAACTAATTTATTTCCTATAATTTAAGTTACCTAGTCCAATGAATTTAAGCTGTCTTTAAACGATAGAAAAGGTAATCATAAGAATAAAATACCTGATTTAAAAGGGTTATCGTGGTAACAATTTTTCTACCAGTACCTAGTAGAGGAAGTATTGCATTCCATCCAAAAAATTATATCTAGATTTCAGCGGAAATACATGATTTGAGGCCTCCTGAATCGGAGAAGGCATTTTGTGAAAAGCTAATTCAAAGACAAAATTTCGGATGAATACTAAACTTTTCTATTTGAGTTCTGTTTCTTCCAAAGATGCGACGTGTAGCTGTTCAATAAAATACCCCCACATCAAACTACACTTTAAATGGGAATTTTTCATCCAATCCAACGATTTGGAACAATCTGTTAAGACAAGCTCTAGTACTTCGTGCACTATGAGCTGGACAGCCATCATGTTGGTACCACGGGTTCCTCCTAGTCTGTAAAGAACGTCTTCTAACATCTGTGCCAAATAGTCTATCAGACGCTGCGATACTTGTGCGAGTTCATTGTTCCTTTTATGAACAAAGGGCCTATGAGCTGATGGTTCACTACACGTTTAAACTCCATGGACGCTGACGTTGCACGTGACGAAGCCAACGGGGATTGTCAACAGAGCAATAGTGCATTTCTGCGGTTTATCTGGCCATGATTAGTAAATGTTGCCTCATCACTAAACAAGATACATGATGAATCTCGAGTATCATGTATTAATGCCCACGTACAAAAGTTAACACGATTCTCAAAATCGTTTCCATGCAGCTCTTGATGGAGAGAGTTGTGATAGGGATGGAACCTATGTCGATGGAGAATGCGCAGTACACTTGCCTGACTTATGCCACTTCCACGTGCTATTGTGCGGGAACTAATTTGTGGACCTACTGCAACGGCAGCCAAAACATTAATTTCTGCCTCTTCTCCAGTCACTTGTTTGTTTCTGTTACGTTTTCTAAGTGTTACAGTACCACTTTCGCGTAGTTGGTTGAAGACGTTGATAAATAATTACCGAGATGGTTGGCGTCTATTAGGATACGTTTCTGCATACACCGTAAAGGAATGAACTCATTCTTCCTACACTCTCCATACACCATGAGAATGTCGACTTTTTCTGCATTAGTAAACCCCATCTTCCACTCAAGACTTACTGCTTGAACTGTCACAAACTAACTGACCAGAAAGTCGCAATGCAATCAATGAACAGAAAACACAATGCAAACAAACATAGTAATTAAGCAGATTGAATGGGACAAACAATTGTCGGGGTGGAAACTTTTCAAAATACGATTTCTCGTAAACCACTTGTACTAGAATCCTGCAACAAAGACCATTGACATTCCAATTTACCGTACCTATATTCTGTTGATGTAACTAGGGATTGTTCCATTTAAAAAATTGTATTTTTGCTCCAAAAATACACTTTCTCAGTATTATTAAAATCCGTTTATAGGCTAAATGTACGAGATCCTGACTACCAATCATTGCTGTGAAAACTGCACATCAATAACACTTTTCATTTCCAAAACATTTGCGGTGCAAGCTTTAAGTAGCTCTATGGTGTGGGAATTGTCCTATAAACTTTATTCTGTAGGGTTCTCCACAAATTGCACCAATTTCATCAATCGTTTCCTCCGTTAGAACATTTCGTTCTCGCTTCTTAGATGTAGTGTTTAGCATCCCGTTGGGTAAACTTATTAACCAGACCTCTAACAGTTTCTCTGCCTGGAACTGGAATATCAGGAAATTTCTCCTAAAATTGTTTGCATACCTGTCTACATGATTCGGTTTTTACATACGTATCGTACATAAAAGTTTGTTGTTTAGGCAGGCATTGCAGTGGACTAATAACAAGAAATTAACACTCTTAAGCAATTCACATACAACACTTGAATAAAGTTTCACTTTTGAAATGGACAACTCTTTACAGTAACGCAACTCAGCGATTGAGCACAGCTGATGAATGTCGTCCTCCGTGGTGTAGTGGTTACCATGCTAGCCTCCAGTTTCTGAGGTCGCGGGTTCAAACCCGGCGGAGGGCGACGGGTTTTTTCGGGCGTAAAAATCCTTAGCATGTCCTCCTTTGGAAGAGAAGTAAAGCCGGTGGTCCCATGTCGTAGATTTACGGCACGTAAAAGAACCTCAAGCCTGATAAAGAGACCTTTGAGCAAAGTTACCGGTCTTTCACACCCAATATAGAATGGGACGCTAACGACCACAAAAGTTAAAGAGCGACCATAAATAAAACTCAATTTAATTTAACAGCTAATAAACATAACCTTGAAAGCGCCACGTGCCGCCAGTTTCACATCGAGAAAGTATCGAGGTTACTGTAGCCTGCTATATATACTGGTCTGTGATCTCACCTTAAAATGCCCGTACGGTAGACCAACATTATAATTTCATATAATATGGAAATTTCATAAACATTATTTCACCTCAATTTAATCAGTCAATTTCCTTATTAACTCTCTTAGTCACTTCATGTAACCTGTCAAAATGCCCTTAAGTAAATGTAATCAGCGTGCATCAGTTCGCTTTTACTGTTTCTAGAGCATAGATTTTATAAATTACCCCATACTTCAGTGATTACACAAGTTGTCCTATGGGGATTTTGTCAAAGCGTTCTCTTGTGAGTCTGAAACATTTCAGTCCTTTGAAGAAATAGTTCCAGAAATATGTTATCTTCAATTTATCAAACCAACGTTGCTCGTGAAGGACGCTCATCTCTTGTTAACAGGCGACCGTATTCCAAGACTCATATTTGTCCTGAAGTAGGTGGTAGTAATAACCAACACTACACAGTGTAACTTTTAAGGTAGAGCAGGGAGTGTGCCATTATGGAAAGCCTCCAATGTTTGAAGCTAGTTCTTGGTATTTACAGTCCAAACAAACTGTCGTGAGGAACGTCCATCTGGAAAATATCCGTTATTCGTGGGAGCATTTAACAAATAGGTATCCAGAGTTCTGGCTACTTTCCAAAACAGATAATTTGCCGACATACACTGAATAAACTGCCGCATAGTTAAACCTTATTCAGAAAAGTTACCTACTAAGGGTTCGCGTTACTAAAATTTCTAACTTCTACATTTAGATCTTCATAAGCTTTTAAACTGTGTATCATTTGTGTGTTGCATTTTACGCCTACGAAATTTAAAGGAGTACCTTCAAAACTTACATATTTTTAAAATAATTTAATTTAAAAAAGGCACGTATTACTGAGGAATAAAACTTTGACCCCCAAAGTCAAAGATGAGGCCATGCTTAGGGTTAACCAGAAGTGAGTTTTATACAAATGAGAGTGGGTTATAGCGAAGCGTTAATGTTTCACGCTTAAATAAAAATATATTTTTAAAATTTATAATTTTTCCCTTAACCTAAACTTAAAAAAAATATTTTTAAACTTTTTCTTAAATAGAGCAAAACCCATACACAATTCCATACTTCTATGCATATGTTATGAAAAACTGTGAACGTTTCATGAATCTATATCAAATTGTTTAGAAGAAAAATGAGTTACAGAACCTGAAAGTGTGAAAAAGCAGTTTAGCGGATAATTTAACGCAGTAATATGTGATGAAATAACTATTACTGTACCTAATATAATTATACTAAAATCCTCCAGCTTTGTAGCTGCACCCTTCCTTCCTGTAGTCTGTTGGCTTTCTCTCTCAGTTTTGCCAGTTTCATTCCACTTTTGTATTTTTGATACTTCATAGATGACCGCCGTTGACTGTCAGAAACTCGCCTGTTGTCACGGTTATACTACATCTCTTTGTTCCTGAGTCTGAGCCTGCATATTCCACATTCCTACAATTTTTATGATTATGTTTCACTGAAACCCACTCTAAATTCACTTATTGATTCAACTGCAGCCAACTCTACGCTTTTCTCGGATACAAGTACTTCCTTGGGTTCTTTTCTTTGGAGTTTTGAGCCTTTCCTAACAGACATCTCTATAAAAATTGGTTGTACGTAGTCTCTGATATATAGGTATAACCTGGTAAGAACTGGAATGGAGATGGGTGTATGTGAACCTGGTGTTCGTTCTTAATAAAGTGCACGGTTGTAAAAACACCAAAAAAATTCTGATGTGTTACACTCACATGACTTTCTCTACACTTGTACAAACTATTTTTACAAACGCTTATTCTCCATCTACTTCATGTTAATCGAGATAAACATTTGCAGACTCTGTCTTATTGCTAATTTTCTTGTAGATGTAAGGGGAATATACAGGGTTATTCTAAATTAGTTACCTGAAAGTATGAATGAATTATTTCGAAACTGTTGACGGAAATTTATTCCGATGTTCATCAAACCTTATGTCATATCATCAAGTTTTAAACATGGTCGACAGACTTCGCTACATGCACTCGCTCGCTCATCTGGCGGGGAAAATGTGAAGCACTCGCAACACCTGGAGCCTAGTAAGCAGTCACCATGGAGTCTTACAGCGGTGCAGAGCGCGCGCAGTGTTGTCTGTGGTTTCATGAAACTAAATCGCAAATTACCACACAAGGACGTTTTCGTACAAAGTATCAAAAAGCTCCCCCGCAGGTGAAAACTATCAAAACATGGTATGATCGATTCGTAGAAACAGGTTGTGTGGGACACCGAGAAAAAGAACAGGGACGCTCTCCTGTAGCAGGCTACGCTGTGGAAGCCGTGAGAAGAACTTATGCACTAAATCCAAAGAAGTCTACAAGAGCAAGTTTGGAGCTGACCATTCCACAACCTACGGTATGGAGAATTTTAAGACGATGACTGCAGTGTAAGGAGTACAAGTTGCAACTGGTTCAGGCATTGAGTCCTAACGACAAGCTTAAACGTTATGACATACATGTGCGGACATGCTGAACAGGATGAAAGAAGACGATAGTTTTCTTAATAAGATTTTGTTCAGTGACGAGGCAACTTTTCGCCTTAGTGGTACAGTTAATCGCCACAATGTAAGGATATGGGGTACACAGAATCCGAGGGAATACCTGGAACATACACGTGACTCACCAAAACTAAATATGTTTTGTGCGCTAAGCTCCGTGAAAGTGTATGGACCACTATTTTTTTATGAGAAGACTGTGACTGGCATCACATATCTAGATATGTTAGAAAACTACCTGATGCCACAGCTGCAAGAAGATATGAGAGATAATTTCATTTTTCAACAAGATGGAGCACCTCCTCATTACAACCATGAGGTCACTACGTACCTATCCACACCACTCCCGCTTGGATTGGACGTGGCGGCAACATAGCTTGGCCTCCACGATCTCCCGATTTAACACAGCTGGATTTTAGTCTGTGGGGTTACATTAAAGATAACGTGTACAACCCTCCACTGCCGACCAATCTCTATGAGCTTCGTCAACGAATTAACGTAGCGGTAGCTCGGGTAGATGCAGACATGATCTGGGATGAACTGTCGTACAGGTGGGATATCTGCCGAGTGGCAAAAGGGAGTCACATTGAACATTTGTAAACATTGTAAATAAAACTTAATGGTAATGTCAATGTATATAATGGAAATGGAAATAAACTATGTAAGATAACTATGTATAATTAGGTTTATTATCAGGTAACTAATTTAGAATAACCCTGTGTACTTACAAGGGCAATATAGAAATACAGTAGTCTTTAAGCATAGACATTACTCTTAATAACTGGTTGCTAGGTGCAGCACCATTCCATTTGCCACAGATTAATACTCTTTGCATATCCAAGACAAAAAAATGAATAACGAATTCCCATTTGAGAAAATAAGTATTGAAAAGTTTAAGGGAATAACAAGCAATATCTCGAAAATGGTTCACTCAACAACAAAAATGTATATGACATAAATTCTGTATTTTAACGCGATCTACATTTTTTGTGCAGTAAAATTTTGTCTATCTCTTATGGTTTACCAGTTATGCAAAAGTCGTTCACAATGAAGAATACTTTTGGAGACATTTCCAGAAAATTCGAGATATACATTTCATTTCTTGTGAGAATATCTTAAACATATGATATTTTAATCAAAATCGTTAGAGCCATTTTTGAGAAAATTAAAATTTTCGAAAAATGTTCCATGTAAAGGGTAGTCTGGGGTGGGGGGATTTTCTTGAAAACCTTCGTGTTGCATCTATGGAAGATACTGAACCTAAATACCAAGTTTGGTGTTTATCGGACTGTTCGTTTCTGAGTTATGTTGTTCACCGACACACAGATACACACACACACACACACACACACACACACACACACACACGGACATGTTTCCAAAAAGACTTTTTTGGATTCAGGGGGTCTCAAAACATGTATTTCCGGTGAAATCTCGGTACCGAATTTTCGGGTGGAATACAATACTTCCCCTACTTACTATACGTAGTAGAGAAAGTCATTAGGAAAAGGAGGATATTTGCTGAGGTTAGGCTTTTGCAGAACAGTGGTATAAAGTTGCTAGAACAGCTAACTTCATTGACTGGACATCACTATTGTTGTTCTTGATTGCATTCTGGAAATACCTGGCCAGTTTATTGATTGCGCCTTCAGAGAGACCACCTTTGACACATGGTGTACTCACATGGTTTTCCCCTTTTTTAGGGGAAATTTAGATACATGGATCTTTAGAGATTGTAAATGGTTGAATGTTTTTGCATTCCCATCAGTAAGTAGTGTGGTATATCTCAGACCACATGTACATGACTTTTATATAATGTTTCTGATGGTTTTGCTTCCATACCTGATGAAGAAGAACCTTCATAGCTATTTTGACATTCATGCTTGTAATCCTCAAGCTAAGTAATAAATTCTGCAGCCTTCACTCCCAGTGCTTCTGTTGGAAATATTTACACAAAGCATAAAAAATTTTACCAAAATCGTAATCATTTCAATCACACATCCCACCTCATATAATGATTTGTAGTCTCATTTTTCCAAGAAGTATCAAAACTACGCATTATATCATTTTATCATATCGTTGCTAGTATATGTCCTATTTCTCTGTGTACCCTTTTAACCTTCCGTCAAGCATGTTCCAAAATTTCTTCTACTGCTTTATTACCAATTTAGTCAATAGTTTTTACATGTGTATTAAATGTTTTGTGTGTATAGCTTGTGTATTTAAAATCTCTGAAAACTTTTCCATGGCTACATAACCACTTCCAATTGTATAAAAACCTGTGTTGTTCTTCTGTTTGTATTAAATGGTGGTTTTTTATAACCACAGTTGCTAACCCTTTCTTAGCTATAAACAGAGTTGTTTGTTTCTATACATTTTTCACAAATTAATTTAAGTTTACAGGCAAATCTATTGAATTCACTAGTTTATAATAATAATTTGTTTTATGAACAGTATTTGCGCTGTAAGCCCCTGAATAGTGAACCTAAACATTTTATTTCTGCTAGTGTATAACTGGGAGCAATCTCTGTGGTACTTTCACCCTCAGTAGTCACACCATGCTGTGAATGTGAGACTGTTATGCTTTTGAGAGTGCTTGGCAGTAATTGTAATACATTTTGAATCCTACATGTACCTCATAAACCAGAAGTTAACGCTGATAACTCGATAGGTTGTGCTGATGCAGTGGGATGATATTTCAGCTGCCAAGTCTTCTGTTGTTTTTGTAGTTCCCATCTTTGCTCACGTTTCAATTTACACAGTTCTCAATGCTCAGGCGGTAATGTCTGCGGCTCGCATTCGGGAGGTCGTGGGTTCGATTCCCGCGGCCGACCTTCCCGTCTTCCCATAGGTTTTTTCGAGGGTTTCCCCGGCTTTCTAGACAAATGCTGGGAAAGTTCCTTACATTCCCCGAATTTCCTAACCTTCCATTTCACTTCACCTTTCATCTGCTTGGATTGAAAGTGTCGGCGAGATCCTCGGCGTTGCATGGCAGGGAAAAAGAAGCTCTATGTATATATACCTTGTCCCCCGGAATGAAGGAAGTCTCCGAATCTCGACACCCCAAAGAGATGTGCAAGCCTTCAGAGAGGAGGGGAGCCGGTTGCACCAACTACCATCCGGGGAGTTTCAATCTGCAAAAGGTAGGGGCTCTACCATGTCGTGCCTCCTGGTACGGCGGCCCTGTCTCCTCTCAACTTAGCTCTCCCTCCCAGGGGCACCCCGTCAGGGCCTAGGTACAAAAGATCTTGTAGGTCAGGGTGCTAAGTCCCCCTCTGCAACTAGTCCTACTCCCTAATCCTACCCAGTTCTCTTCCCTACTTTCTTGACACAAATTTGGCACGAATTGATTTATTACTATCCATTATTTATGTTAGCCTAACCTCAGTACCTACCTTATTTTACTGTATTTACTAATTGAGTCTATATTTACAACCCACAGTCTGCTAAAGATATTTCTGATTAATAGAATTATTTAAAATGGAAACGAATACTTTTTGCAATGACAGTATGTATTAAACAAAGGACAGATAAATATCTGATATCAAGACATTTTACTACTCCAAGTACAAGAATAATATTTGTGGCAGCGAACAGCCTGCTGCTTAAACTTGGGAACGTCTTGTAAACTTACGTGCTAAACAAATGCCTTTAGGTAAACAAAGTGGTGAAACGATGCATGCGTCAGTGTTCTAAGAACTATTACTGTGCTTGGTGAACTGACAAAGCCGTTGTTCTCACATGTTCTTGAATCATTCTGCAGTCCTATCCTTATTTAACGAAATGTAATTGAACTTTAATCGGTTATATTCTATCCAGAATGCACCCCTTTAAAATGTTTTGCCTTTTTAAAGGCTGTCGATTCAAGTACTCCTCCCATTCCATTATTATTATTGTGACATTTTCATTAAAAATTCTGTTGACTAAAAACTTCCTTTTTACTTTCTCTACCACATACACAGTAGGTAGATAAAGTATTGCATTCCACCCAATAATTCGATATAGGGATTTCACCGAATATACATATTATAAGAAACTCTGAAATTTAAAAAATCTGATGTGTTGCACTCACATGACTTTCTCTACTCTTGTACAAACTATTTTTACAAACGCTTATTCTCCACCTACTTCATGTTAATCGAGATAAACATTTGCAGAATCAATTTTATTGCTAATTTTCTTGTAGGTTCAAGAGACATAAGACATATGCCCAAGACATAAAAAATAAACAAACAAACGAATAACGAATTCCCCGTTGAGGAAAAGTATAAGTATTGGAAAATTGAAACAAATAACAAAGAATATCTCGGAAATGGTTCACTCCACAAGAAAATGTATGTGACATAAATTATATGTTTTAACGAGATCTACATTTTTTGTGTAATAAACTTTTGTTTATCTCTTAAGGTTTTCCAGTTATGCAAAAGTCATTCAGAATAAAGAGGACTTTTGGGGACATTCCCAGAAAATTCATGATATACATTTTATTTGCCATAAAATATATTAAACATATGATATTTCAATCAAAATCGTTATAGCTATTTTTGAGAAAATCAAAATTTTCTAAACATTTTCCATGTAAAGAGTAGTCTGGGGTGGGGAAATTTTCTTTAAAATCTTTGTGTTGCATCTTTGAAGGATACTGAACCTAAATACCACATTTGGTATTTATCCGACTTTTCGTTTTTTAGTTATTCTGTTCAAAAGGCACAGGCGCGCGCGCGCGCACGCTCACACACACATAAACGTTTTCTAATAATGATTATTTTATTCAGGGGACCCCAAAACATGTATTTCCGGTGAAATCTCGGTATCGAATTTTTGGGTGAAATGCATTACCTCTCCTACAAACTAAACGTAGTAGAGAAAGTAAAGAACAGCATTTTAGAAAATGGTCTATATGAGTGTGGGTCCGTATGTGTTTGTCGTGAAAAGCATAAACCAAAACAGTTGTCCATAAATAGCAAACTTCGTATTTAGATTCAGTATTTTCCAAAGATGCGACAGGATAATTTTCAAGAAATTTTGAATGTTCTCAAAATGGCTCTAACAATTTTGATTAAAATACTGTATAAGTTATTTCCATGACAAATACAATGTATATCTCGAATCTCCTAAAAGTATCCTGTGAAACCCTTTTCATTCGGTAAGAATTTTGTTTAACTGGTAAAGGATAGAAAACAGACGAAAGTTTACTGCACAAAAAAGGTGGATCTCTTTAAAATACACAATTTATTTCAAATGACCGTTTTGCGATATTAGGCGTTTTCCATTTATCCCTTTTTAACTGGTTTGAATTTTCAATACATTGTTAGTTTTTTAAAGTACTTTTGCTATTCGGTTGTTTCTAGGATTTCTAGGCCAGCATGTAACGACCCAGTTTTTAAACATCAGAGTTTCGATTCAATTTTATTTTTGTACTTTCAACAAAATCTGCATTGAAATTATTTGTGTAAAAGCTTATCTCGATTAACATGAAGTAAATAGAAAAATAAGCCTTCATAACAATACTTGTAGAGCTATATAAAAATACATCGAGCGGGATGGCTCGGGCGGCACCGTCTGTGGCCGCATTTGGAAGGTCTCACTCTGACCCATGGGTTTTATTCGGGGGTTTTCCAGGGTCGTCAGGTGAAAGTTTTGATTCGTTTATTGCTGGATTCGCCTGTTTTGGCACTGGAGTAATATATAAAGGTTCAGAATAAGTTTTTGAGCTAAGCGAATGGAGAAACAATGCGATGTGCTGCATCACTTAAATCGGTTTCATTCACAACTCAGTTAACGCTGCAGGTTTCATTAGTGTCTCTCTTCCTACCGCTATTGTTTTGCACGATTTCATTTAAATATGAACAGATGGAATGTAGCGTTGATTCACACACAGAATATGCATTAAAGTAAATCGAATCTGTAAATACTTCTCGCTTAGGTTCATTTATTTTTGTTTAACACAAAGCGAAACGCAACTACCAGCAATAGAATCTGTAATAAAATACGAAAATTCATAAAGTAGAAGTATCGAATATTCATCTCAAAGTATTAGATACTCTTCCACTACAATGAATATGGAGATATCGAAGGTATCGAGGACCCAACCTTAGTGTTAAACATAATATTATATATTTATTTCGCCAAAATTACTGAATTCACCATACAATTTACATCCAAGAAGGTTTTCCCTGAAAAATACAATTTGTAAAGCTTGTAGTTATTGAAATATATACGTAATAATCGACGTTAAAAGTAAATGTTTACCTTAAAAATCTTTCAAATCAAAATATTGCAGTAAGTACGTGTTTTGCGCAAGGGAATCTACCAAGGGGGTCTACCTAGGCAAATGTTGAGATCGTCAATGAACTTTTAAGAATGAACAATGCTTAACATAAGACAAGGAAAACCGCCAACAGAGCCACAACGCGAACACGCTCCTTTAAGAGCGAGGTCGTCTTTGTAAGCCACACAGCGTTGCTGGGATATTATGTCAAAATAAAGCAGAAAAAGTATGAACACGTTTCATAAGATAGTATCGGCAGTCTGGCTAAACCGCACGGAAAACGCAACGAAGCGTATGCTCACAGCAGCGGTCCCCCAGAATAATGCAACGCCCTCGTAAGTTTGATATTCTAGAGATTGGTGGTAACAATGTCGGGTTAATTGCATAGGATTACATCAAAGTTAATTGATACATTCCAAAAATTATATCATGCTACAGCATTTAGTTACTCTGCTCATTAACACGAGTACAACATGGTTTCATCTAGAGCAGAGATCAAGCAACATCTCCTATAAGACAAGGCCGGAGCTATTATGATCTATTTAGGAAATATGGATGCATTTGAACATGAGGCTGTAAATGGGTTTTTATTTAAGAAAAGACTAAATGGCAAAAATCGCCCCCAAAAATTCATTCTTATTTCTTGGTGCATTCTTATAAATTGAAATGTGCTCTTTAATTTATATATATATATACGAGGGTGGATTCATAAGTCCATGATTTTGAGGCGAGATAGCGTTCTAATCACAGGTTTCTTGTTTGCACCTAAGTCTTACATCTATTCTGCGTATAACCGCAGAAATTCATCGTCATTTGTTTCTTAAAACGTTGTTGAGCGTCTAAAAGCGCAGAGAGCAGATGTGTGTTGTTTCGTAGAAAATGGAAAAAAAGTTAATTTCGTCTTCTGATAAAGCGCTGCTTTCTGCGTGGTAAAATGGTAAAGGAAACGAAAGAAAAACTTAACAAATATCATGGGGAGTCTACTCTATCACATGTATGGTTCACAAGTGGTTCAAAGAATTTTGATGTGGCCGTTCGAGCACAAGAGATGCCGTGCGCACAGGAGAACCGGTTGAGGTCACAACAGAAGAAATGGTGAACAAAGTTCACGATATTGTGTTGGAAGACCGGCGAGTGAAAATCCGTGAGATAGCACAGACTGTAAACATCTCGAGTGAACGGGTGTATAGCATTCTGCACGAACTTTTGATTATGAGAAAGCTGTCAGCAAGATGGGTGCCGCGACTGTTCACAGTTGAGAACAAGCGGAATCGTATGGCCATTTCACAGGGATGTTGGAACACGTTCCAGCGCAACCCAAATGAGCTTTTGATGAAACTTGGATCTATTATTATCAAACTTAAACCAAACAACAATCAAAGCAGTGGATTTCCTTCGCCGAATCTGTTCCAAAGAAAGCGAAAACCATTCTATCGGCAGGAAAAATCGTGGCAGATATCTTTTGGGATTCACAAGGGGTGACAGGCATTCACTATTTGGAAAAGGGTAAAACGGTCACAGGTTCACTTATGCAGCAATGCTGGGTCAGTTTCACGAGGAATTGTTTAATAAGCGAACGACCCCATTTGGTGAAGAAAAAAGTTCTCTTTCACCAGGATAATGCACCCACACACAAGTCACCCGTTGCCATCGCAAAATTTGTGGAATTGTGCTACGAACTGCTACCATATCTTTTTGGAAGGGTTAAAAAATTGGAGAAACGTTGGACAATGTGAATTGAATTGAAAGGAGACTATGTTGAGAAACAAAATGGATTTTTTGAAAAAAAATGTTATTTTCTTTAAAACGCCACTGACTTATTAATCCGCCCTCATATATATACATGTGTGTGTGTGTAATCTTTTTAGGCACAATTATATTTTTAAAAATGGTACTGTATCTGCCATGCTGCACTGTGCATTCTGCATCACTTCACAGGGAAAAGACCATAATAACAGTTTCTGTTAGCTTAAGTAGGTATTTATTTCTTTCTTTGCAGATATATGAGTTTGCGGAATTTCTCCTTTGAACAGCTTTTTCTGTGAATGCCATTTTTTGATATAAATGATCCGTTTTTTCATAAATTATTGAAGATGGCTAAATTAAATTTTAGGATGATAAAAATAACTGTTAAATATTGTTGCAGATAAACTTTGTTTTAGTAACATGGTTGACTATTTTTTAAAAAAATAATTCGCTGATAAATTTTAATCAATATATTATATAATTAAGAAAAATCCTATCTTCCTTAATAAACAAACGTATTGGCTAAAAGTATATTAATATCCTAAGAAGGCTTCCTCTACATCCTGTAAAATTGTCGGTCTTATATCCTACATAGCTTCAGATACATTGGGTCATAAATTTAGCAGATTAAATAGTGGCAGGAAAGGGCTTTTAATCTCCCCTCAATAGGTACGCTTTTCAAGAGTGAAGTTCTATACGTACATTTGTTTACGCAAGCGTAAATCTGATATAGGTGTGGTGCTAATTGCTGTGGTCCTAACTGCCAGAGAAATTATAATCGACAAAACAAAACGTCTATGTTCATATATCCAAATAGACGAAGAAGAGTAAAGGAAACGGTCCAGAACCATTAGAAGAAAAAACTTCAGTCGCACCAAGAATTCTCTAAGAAACAATTAACGTTTATCTGTTAATAACTTCTGCCAAAGTTTTGTTTTCGTAACCTTGACAAATAAGATTAGTAGCCACAAGACCTAACTTTCCATAGCCTTCTTAATCTCTGTGTTAACTATCATTTAGTGACATTTTTATTCAATGCAAAATTGCACTTATTGAGAGATGTTTCATCTAAAAATTGCTTTGTTTGTCATAATAACAATGGCAAGTAATCTCAGCAGCCCCATAAGCTAACTCACCTGAGTTCCATTACTTCATCTGGCCTACGTAGCTAAATATCACAGAGTGGCTGTTACTAATTAAATATTGCTTAGCACTTTATGGGGAAGTTACAGAGAGCTATTTCTTGTAAAACAACTTGTATTTCATAATAAACATGGCAAAAAACAGGTTAGGTTACGGAGCTCCATAACTTAATTTACTTTTATGCCATTACCTTACTCTGCATATACCTAATTATCAAAACAGCTTTTCTTAGTTTAAATAAACATTGCAATAGCAACTAATGGGGTAGCTACAGAAAACTGTTTCATGACATTATTAGGCATATATCATAACCTGTCATACCTTTAATAACGTAAAGAGTTTGTCATAACAAAATAAAGCTAAGCGTGTACAATGAGATGCGCATGTCATTGACTGAGGAAAGACCTGTTCTTTTCGTGGCTTTGCTTTTCCTTGCCTGCGGAAATGCAGTTATATTTTTCTTTCGCTATGCAATTTATGAACTGTCATTATTTGATAGTCAATAGATAAAATAACTACAAATTTGAAGACTGCGATGGCTACGGTTGCCTCTTCCGAACACCATGTTTTCCAATGCTCAGGCCTTGTCTTTTAGGTGTTGGATCAACACTGGCCGATAGTTGAATTGAGCACGATATTCACGCGTGTAGGATGTTGACCAGAGGTGAGTTAACTGTCAAATACGAAGAGGCCAGGCACATCTGAAAATGATGTGACAAACAGTACTTTTTATTTAAAATGTGGTACAAATAATGCCAAGAAAATTGCGTTTTATTAGTTTAAGGAAGGGCTATATTAAAAAAATGACAAACATAGGAAAAATTCACATTGTTTATTTTTGGCTTTAAATTGTTCCTTGGTATATTAGAAACACGAATCAATCAATTTAAATCTCTTTTACCCACTAATATCTAACAAAGCAACTTCTTTAGTGTAGTTTATTACTGTTTAGTTGCAAACTTACATCTACTGTTTCGGATGTGAATTTCTTTCTTTTTACATTTTGCACCACAGAAACAGTTTAAGCTTCAGCAAATATTAAGTTGCAAACATGATTTTTGTGGATGTTTTTAAAACCACAAAGAGTATTTTCTATTCTAAGATAAATAGATTAAGATGAAAATACCTAGTTTGAAAGGATGAAATTACCAGAAGTTAAAAAATAGTAATAACAATTTATTCAATAGCTTATGTTTCATAAAACAAGTAAATATGCCTATTTAATGGTTGCAGGAGATCTAAATGCCACAATTGGCAACAAGAAAATAAAACATATAATAGGAACAGGTGGATAAAAAGCACTAAACAATAATGGGAAACAATAGATCATTCAACTTTTAATGAACTTAAAGTTACAAACACTTACTTTAAACAGAAGGAAATTAATAAATATACCTGGTGTGCACGTGGAAACAGATCTAGAACATATTATGTACTCACAAACAAAAAATCCTCACCTTACGTTTAAGATAGAAGAGAATACAGAGGAGATAATATCGGGGATTAAATCCCCTATTCTAACAAACTGGCAAAAATCAAATTATAAACCCAAAGCTGCAGAAGAAACATATAAAGTAAATTTATTGGAATATATAAGCATACGTTATCTATATTAAAGGAGGATTAACCAGTCGCTGAAGTATCTCCAATAAATAATAACATAAATACCGAATGACAAGAAATAACACCAATCATAAAACAAGTAGCCTCAAAAGGTTTAGCAAAATGGAAAAAAACCAAGTAATAAATATCTGCAGTTCTGGAATGAAGAATTGAAAATATTAACACAGAAGAACAAGAAGAAGAAGGAAATGTATTTGAAATATTTGAATACTAGACTATAAAAAGAACACATTAAATATAAAAGGTATTAAGCACTTGTGAAACGAGAAATAATAAAATAAAAACGACAAAGCTGGGAAAAATTAATGAGCGACACGATATATATGGAGCACAAACGAAATCATGTAAAATATTAAATAAATTGTATAGAAATGAAAGAGATAATTTACAGTTGAATCCAATATCCGAAAAAAATTGGTTAAACTACCGTCAAGATTTATGGACAATAGACGAAAAGGGAGATATAATTATAGGAAACAATGATAAACATGTGGAGCCAATAACAATAAAAGAATCAACAAATGTGTTAAGAACTTTTAAAAACCGTAAAATTTTAGTCCCGATGAAATAAACATGGAAGTTTATAAATATAACCCAGAAAGTCGTAAACATAGGCTTTGAATTTCCTAAATATGTGTTGGAAGCATGGCTATATACGAGAAGAGTGGTAACAGGCTGTGATCTACAAAAAAAAAGTGTAGTACCAATTATCGAGGAATAAGTTTATAGAATACAGGGTATAAAATATATTTTAAAATATAACGAATAGATTAAGTAAAATATCAGAAAACATATGTTTCTAAAAGAACAGAGTGGTTTTAGGAAAAATAGATCGTGTATTGCCTGTATATTCCCCTTAAGCCAGTTTGTTGAAAAGCATAGAGAATATGATATTCTAACTTACATAGGCTTTCTAGATTACGAAAGAGTATTCAACACAGTCAACCGAACATTACAAAATACACTTATACAAAGGGAGATCCTACAGCACTTGGTGCGAATAATACATAGTTTATATATGTATGTATAAACATCAGGTTTAATATAAATAATGTTAAAACAGAAACCATCAGAGAGATATCTAGAGGTAAGACAACGGTGCTCTTTATCACCCATGTTATCACCCTAAAATGACCATCACAACGTCCTCGAAATAAAACACGAGTAATGGCATTTGCTTTCCCTCATAATATCAAGCAATTTTATCAAAGAAATTTGTTAGTATAACGCTTAGTTTTGGAGATATTGTACAGGCTCAACTAAAATGATTCATCCTGTACACCCTGTATCACTTGCTGTGATATACTCATATGACATTCTCCACTTATTACAATTTCACATATACAGGGTGAATCGCCTAAAACTTGCACCGCAAATATTTCGGAAATAGAAAGTGCTATTGATGTGCAGTTTCCACAGCATTGATTGGTAGTCAAGGGCTCGTACATTTAGCCTATAAACAGATTTTAATAACACTGAGAAAGTGTATTTTTTGAGCAAACATACAATTTTTAAATGAAATAATGCCTAGTTACATCAACAGAATAAAGGTAGGGTAAATTAGAATGTCAGTGGCATTTGTTGCAAGATTCTAGTGCAAGTGGTTTACGAGAAATCTTATTTTGAAACTTTTATGCACCGACACTTGTACAACCTGTGGTAGCACAAACTAAAGAAAAAAAAAGGGAATTACAATACTTCTGTGAATTTTACAACCCTTCAAAGGCTGTGTTAAAAATGACCACCGGCAGCTTCAATACCGCTTCCAGTCTGCTACGGAAATGCTGATACACACGTTCTAACATTTCAGCGGAAATTTCAGAGCAGCAGTAATACGTCGTTTCATATCGTCTGGTGTAGTTGGTGTCTTTCAGATCCTTGTAGACAGTGTCTTTCAGCCTTCTCCACAGAAAAAGTCTGAAGGGGTCAGATCCGGTGAACGGGCCGGCCAAGATACAGGTCCTCTTCGTCCAATCCAACGATTTGGAAACAATCCATTAAGACAAGCTGTAGCACTTTGTACATTATGTGCTGGACAGTCATCATGTTGGTACCACAGGTTCCTCCTAGTCTGCAAAGGAACGTCATCTAACATCTGTGGCAGATGGTCTGTCAGGAGGCTGCGATACATGTGTGAGTTCGTTGTTCCTGCTATGAACAAAGGGCCTATGAGCTGATGGTTCACTATCCCACACCACACGTTTAAACTCCATGGACGCTGACGTTCCACCTGACGAAGCCAACGGGGATTGTCAACTGACCAATAGTGCACGTTTCTGGGTTTACCTGGCCATGATTAGTAAATGTTGCCTCATCACTAAACAAGATACATGATGAATCTCGAGTATCATGTCTTAATGCTCATGTACAAAAGTTAACACGATTCACAAAATCGTTTCTATGCAGTTCTTGACGGAGAGGGATGTCATAGGGATGGAACCTATGTCAATGGAGAATGCGCAGTACACTTGCCTGACTTATGCCACTTCCACGTGCGATTGTGCGGAAACTAATTTGCGGATCTACTGCAACGGCAGTCAAAACATTAATTTCTACCTCTTCTCCAGTCACTTGTTTGTTTCTGTTACGTTTTCTAGGTGTTACAGTACCACTTTCACGTAATTGGTTGAAGAGGTTGATAAACAATTGCCGAGATGGTTGACGAGTATTGGGATACGTTTCCGCATACATCGTACACGAACGAACTGCATTCTTCCCACACTCTCCATACACCATGAGAATTTCGACTTTTCCTGCAGTAGTAAACTCCATCTTCCACTCACTACTGCTTGAACTGTCACAAACTTACTGACCAGAAAGTCGCAATGCAATCAAACAGAAAACACAGTGCAAACAAACATAACAACATCGTAACTATCAACTAAGCAGGGTGATAGGACAAACAATTGTCGGGGTGGAAACTTTTCAAAATACGATTTCTCGTAAACCACTTGCACTAGAATCCTACAACAAAGACCATTGACATTTTACCCTACCTTTATTCTGTTGATGTAACTAGGCACTGTTCAATTTAAAAAAGTGTATGCTTGCTCAAAAAATACACTTTCTCTGTATTATTAAAATCTGTTTGTAGGTTAAATGTACGAGCCCCTACTACCAATCAGTGCTTTGAAAACTGCACATCAATAGCACTTTTCATTTACGAAATATTTGCGGTGCAATTTTTAGGTGATTCACCCTGTATATACATATGCATTGGCGAAGCTACCAGATTTTGGCAATAAAATTTAAGGAGTAATTTTACTATAAACATCTCTCAGGACCTTATTATTTGCTGATGATCAGGTGGTTTTAACTAACACAGACGACAGTTTACAGCTGCTGTAGGATTTAACCTAACAATTTCCACGACAAAAACGAAGGCAACGGCTTTTAAAGGAAATACACCATTAAGCGCAAACTAGTAATAGAAAATTTACAGCAAACCAATAGAACAACTGTTTCAGTTCAGTTACTTAGGATGCACTATTTCATATAGACATACTAGTGATAGTGATATAGAAATAAAACTCCTAAAATTTCAACAAATAATAGGGACAATAATAAGAATTCTGTGTAAAAATATAAGAAAAGAGACTATACTTAAGTCCTAAAAAGAAATGGTCATGCTAGTATTGTTATATGGATCGAAAACATGGACCTTGTCAGCACAACAGAACAAGAGATTAGAAGCACCTGAGATGAAATTTCTAAAACTGACAATATAATTTACTGTACCATAGGCGTAATGTGGATATCAGAGAGGAGCTTATTCTAGAAGCAATACAAAAGTATACACAAGGATGACATGAACATGTACTCAGAATGGAGGCAACTCGCTTACTCCAGATTTGTACAAATATAAATCACAAGGAGGACGAAGTGTAGGCCGACTAAGAGGACGATGGCATGACCAACATTATGTGGAGAAGGAACAGGTCATATGACCTAAAGCGTGTTGTTGGTGATGATGCATTATGGTGTCATTGTCCTTCATACTTTGAAATTTGCAGTAGTAAACATTTTAGTAATGATACAGAGCATACGCTGTAAAAAATTGAAACAGTATCTTTAAAGTTATTGGGACTGAAATATTTGAAAGCAAGTGAAATACAATAACAATAAAAAGGGGCATAATAATAATTGGTAAGAGTCACAGGCATGATACTACACCGAGATAACATAATTGAATATTCTAACATGCCTGCAAATAATTACACTTCCAGCTTAAGTAGTTAAAAATGGTACATCTAAGTATATTCCCCATAAAACACCATTATCTACAAAATTACGATACTTTAGCCAACACAACTTTAAAACAAAATTCGTTTACTATAACATCGTTTGGTGGGCATTATAAGATAAAGAATACAACATATTAGTTTGTTACTGCAAAAAAAAATCACAGTCAGTGTTTCTTCTTGTTGTCATAGTTTAGCACACTTTTCTGTACTTCAATAAAAGTTTCACCTGCTGTTGTTGAAAGTACAGTTATCTAAGCCCACCTCCGTAATGTAGATGTCTGCCTTATTAAGACGTCCCGAGTTGGAATGGGTAAATTAATTAACAATGGTTTTCTTTCTCCGATATTTTCGTTTATCCTCAGAAAACTAATGTACGGCAATTTCAATCTCAATGAACCATGTTTTTATTTGATTGTTTTCCCCATTACATTGAGGCAGTGTTTTATATCACAACATTATAAATGCCAGCGTGATTGTAGTGTAAGTTAGCATTATTGTATGACAATGATTTGAGATGTTTGTTAATTATAAGCATTGTTAGGAAATAAGTTTACACGGCCTCACTGAAACTGACAATAGGAGAGTATAACAATGAAACGAGGGGGTGAGTTGTTTATCAATTAGAAGAGACAAACAAATGACATCAGAGTAGCGTGCCTTTCTTTAGAAATGGAGGAAATATCTTCCCTAGAGCATATGTGTTCGTAATTTTGATTGGATAAAAAAATAGACGCTAATGTTGGCGCGCTTTATTAACCAATAGCAGCTCTGTTATAATGTTTAGGCATATCGGGGTGAGGGAGTATAAATTCTAAAGCCAGAGACAAGTATCGCACAGGTTAATAGAATCATTCAAGGGTTACACGTGCACAGTTCAACAGAACCATTCACGGGTTACACGTCGCGCAGTTCTACAGAATCATTCACGAAGTACACGTTACGCAATTCTTCAGAATCTCTCGCGTCGTAAAGCTAGTTATAAAAATGTGAAATACGCGAATTAATAATGCGCGGCAAATAAGTGATTATAGTTACATTCGAAAATATAACAGTTTCAGCCATGCGTGTATCAAGAGTAATATATATGAAATTAATAAGGTGTGACGGCAATAAAAGTGTAAAAACAAATTCTTTTAGCAGTGTTACCTTTTAGTAACAACTCCTTTCCGTTTATACACCCTGTTCAAGAGATTTGCTCGACTGAGTAATAATAGCTAGCCGGAGGACAAAGAACCCAAAATTCAAAATAGTAAAACAATAACAGGCGCTCAGCAAATAACATAACACGAACGAAACCGCGACAACATTCTTTCACGATCCAATATGACACTTACGGTTAAATGCATTAAACTCGCAATAACTTATCTGAACACTCATGAAAATAGAAGCGGAATGTTTACTTTGTTTAGTATTAGACATGAATTTATCCTTAACAGCTCTAGATTTTTTATTAGAAATGTATTACATAGAATTTAATCCAAATATTATTTTTCCTATGTATTTTCACAGTCACTGCTTAAACAATATAGGTAGTTCATTCGAATCTATTTTAATAAGATTCACAGGTCAATTTAATTGTATTAAGATTCCACCCATGTATTGCATTATTTCCGTTTAAGTAAAGCTTATTCCCTAATGATCAGATAGCAACTCAATTGGACGTCCAACATAGCACCAGTTTTCCCGTACTTCCGCCCTTCGCTTCTGTCCTACATTGTTTCACGGACAGGTCTGAACAAGTGAGCACCTTGGCTGTGCACTAGAGGTCCGCATTTCAGTAAAAACAACCTAATTTGACTCATTTAACTTGTTACGGTCGACCGCTTAAATGAATGAGCAGAGGAATGTGTACCTATAAGGCTCAGCTTCTTTGCTCCCTTCTTTCTCCGTCCGAGGCACTTCTCTTGACCGCGAGTTCACAGTCGACTTGGATCCCGCGGTTGATCGAGGCGTCTTGGTTAACCGATAGGCACTGGCTAGTCGGAGCAATGAACTGAAGATTTATGAATCCCTTGAAGATCTTCATTATTGATGTGATTTATCCAAGCTTGTTTATTTTTATAGAAAGAACTTATTTTTATAGAGTACACAAAACTGAAACTCCTCCGATATGACCTAACCGATCAATGGATTTCAAACTACAAAAATAAATACATAATTACAACGTATAATTTCGTATAATCTAGAAAATACATTACCTACGAGTGATAAATATGGCATGTAATACCCAACAATTTGAATATATAATAGTACTCTAATTACATGAATCTCTGCAGTTTATAAAACATTTGTAAAATGTCTATTTTTACTTTCTCTACTACGTATAGTAAGTAGGGGAAGTATTGTATTCCACCCAAAAATTCGATATCAAGATTTCACCGGAAATATATGTTTTGAGGCCCGCTGAATCCAAAAAGAAGCAATTTTGGAAACACGTCCGTGTGTGTGAATGTGTGTCTGTGTGTGTGTCTGTCTGTGAACAGCATAACTCAGAGACGGACAGTCGGATAACACACCAAACTTGGTATTTAGGTTCAGTATCTTCCAGAGATGCGACACGAAGGTTTTCAAGAAAATCCCCCCACCCCAGATTACCCTTTACATGGAACATTTTTCGGAAGTATTAATTTTCTCAGAAATGGCTCTAACGATTTTGATTAAAACATCATATATTTAAGATAGGTACTTTCATGACAAATAAAATGTATATCTTGAATTTTCTGGGAATGTCTCCAAAAGAATTCTTCATTGTGAACGACTTTTGCATAACTGGTAAACCATAAGAGATAAACAAAATTTTACTACACAAAGAATGTAGATCGCGATAAAATACACAATTTATGTCATATACATTTTTTTTATTGAGTGAACCATTTTCGAGATATTGCTTCTTATTCCCTTAAATTTTCCAATACTTATAATTTTTCTCAAATTGGAATCATTATTCATTTTTTTTATGTCCTGGACATGAAAAGAGAATGGAATGCGCCACATAGCAACCAGCGCTTAAAAGATTTGACTATCGCTTAAAACCTACCATATTCCCCTTGCACCTACAAGAAAATTAGCAATAAGATTAACGTCTCGATTAACATGAAGCATATGAAGAATAAGCGTTTGTAAAAATAGTTTGTACAAGAGTAGAGAAAGTCATGTGAGTGTAACACATCAGATTTTTTACTATACATTTCTGCCCTTGAATAAGGTACTGTATTACTGAAACAAGGAAGATGAGGGTATTCAAAATGACAGGGAGAGTCGTGGTAAAAGATAAATCACCACAGCCTTCGCCTGTCGACCTGGAGAAACCACGAAAAACACATGAGCGAGTAAGCGGTCACCGGAGATCAATCCCGGGATCTCCTGAATGCGGGCCACAGACATTACCGTTCGGTAGATCTTACCGTAACCGTTCGGCTACCTCTGCTCTGCTTCATGCGCTCGTCTAAACTTGTACCACCAACCTCAACGGCTGAGCATCCTAGAGAGCTCAGTCGCTGAAATACTACAGAGCATCGCCAGGCCCACTCGGAAATCAGCAGTAAACTTGCTCAACTGTAATTCGATGAAGGCTACGTCTTCATAAGGAACTTCATTGAGCAACAGTCCAGCAACCACTCCGGAACCACCAGGCTACAATCGCCACTAAAACTATCACAACATCCAGCGTCATCTCCTCTCAACCACTTATGTGTGCATACAACTGTACGTCATAGAATTTTTTCATAATAAAGTTTACGTACTTCCTATCTCTTCCTTTTGCTCTCCCATGTTGCCAGCCAGGGTCCTGGCAGGCCATGGTTGTCACCAGAACATTTTCTACTCCCACTGCCGGCCGATTGCCGGCATTTATCCCACGACTAAAGTGGGTACAGCAGCGGAATCCCAAAACGTATCCCAAGTTCTTCTATCTGATCCTCTCCTTCACTTCACTCCTAATGATGGTATATCTGCCAAATGAAAGCGGTCTGGTGAGTCACGGTCGGTCGTTTGCACTGGACAGCAGACCTCTACTATGCACCGCGGAACAATAAGTTGATGGCACCTGATACAGAATTGTTAGGTTATTTTCAAGAAGACAAGCAGGATCATAACAAAGCGTTACATTTCAGGTGCGTTTGCCAAATTTTCTCTCTTTCGTTCTGGTGACCACAAAATATTGTGGTAAAGAATCCAAAAAATTTGATGTATTCCACTAACATGACTTTCTCTACTCACTCTTTTACATTTTTGTTATTTTGTTTACAAAAGCTTACTCTTAGTCTATTTCTTATTAATCGAGAAAAACTTTCATTACACATTTTCTGTAGATATAAGAAAAATACATTAAGCTAAAACGATAATCAGATTTTCAAACAGCATTTCGCTATGTGATCGCTTTGAAATTTTATGTTCTTGGCACGGCCACGAGAAAAAAACGAATAGCGACTTACCAGTTGAAAAAAGTGTAAGTACTTGAAAATTCAAAGTAATAACAAAGAATCTCTCGGAAATGGTTAACGCCACAAAAAGTTGTATTTAACATGAATTGTGTACTTTAACGAGATCTACATTTTTTGTGCAGTAAAATTATGTTTATCCCTTACGGTTTACCAATTATACAACAGTCATTCAGAATGAAGAGATTTCAGAGGCTATTTGCAGAAAATTCAAGATACAGAGTTTATTTACCATGAAAATGTCTTAAACATATGGTATATTAATAAAAATCGTTAGTCATTTTTTAAAACATAGCAATAAGAACATTTCCATGAAAAGGTAATTCGGAGTGAAGGGATTTTATTGAAAATCTTTGCGTCTCATTCTTGAAAGATGTCCAATTTAAGCACCAAGTTTGGTATTTAACCAAATTTTAATTTTTGTGTTACACTGTTCACAGGCACGCAGACACACACACACATACAGGCATACGTGCGCGTGCACACACACACACGACAGTGCAGAGACCGTTTTGTAAAATAGGCTTTTTTTATTCACCAAAACGTATACTACCAGTAATTCTCCCTATGTAATTTTTTTTGGAATGGTATAATATAATTGTTAGAGGTAAGTAGCAGAGCAAGTAAAACATTCTGTTTCTGGATTCAGGGAGCTTCTAAACATGTATTTCTGGTGAAATCTCGGTTTCGAATTTTTGGATGGAATGCAGTACCTCCCCTACTTACTAAATAACAAGAGATTTCCTGATACATTTATCCCTGCGGTTCCTATGCAAAATCGTTTTCAAATCTTAGAAAGTCAAGAAAACACGGAGGAATACTCATAAAGCTTGGAAAAGCCGAAACAAAAATTACCCCAATATGTCTTTGTGGCAATGAAAACCACCAGCTTTTGGTTAAAGTTATAGGCACACATATACAAATGCTAGCTTTTACACTGAACTGATCTCAATAAAACAATAATATATGTACAGAAATCCGACAGACAAAACGTTCTCTGCACCATACGTAACCGTCTTTGTTCAGTTGGTGACCTGGAAGTCACAGAAGCGCTACGACAACTAAAATACCGGGTACATAAAGTCACACGTCTGTTTGGAAAACAGAAGCAACCCATTCCTTTCTGCGCACTAGAGCTAGACAACAATGACGAGGGTAAATCTATCCTAACACGCCTCCTTTACAGTGTCGTTAAAGTAGAATCTCGGAGGCAGTTCAGGGATATACTCCAGTGCATGCCGTGTAAAAATTACGGACACACTAAAAATTGTCAACCGCAACCAAAATGTGCATCACTACTCCGAATATTCAAACCGTAAAACAGTGAAACCCAAATGCGTGAACTGTCTTGAAGATCGCGCAACTAATTACAAAGGATGCCAATGCTATCTGCATATTAAGGAACGTTTACCCCTGTCTTCTAATTGTCAAAACAAGCAGCACAGAACTGCACCTGAATCATATAATAATTCTGCATCTGACCATTCTCCTCTACCGTAGCAATATGCAAATCGAAGTATCTCACAAGCAAACCAACAGAAACAACCGGAACTTGCAATCTTTCTTCGCCTTGTCTACTTCGAAGCAACAAAATAGATATGTAGCCATAACAGCGGCAATGTCCGCACACAAAATCAACAGCAAAATAAATAAATCACACAGTCAACAGAATCCATGTTGCATCCAAGCCATACCACATAGTGTTGCATTCACACTTGCCAACAATTATAGAATTTCTTATCTCTCTTCTGCCATCTGCTTTCCAAAATGACAGTACGTAATGACGTTTTCTTTCTCACTTAGCAGTTATAAATTTGAATGCTAATGGTCTTCGTTCTAAACGAAGTTCTTTAACCACCTTGTTTTCAAGTCATAATATAGATATAGCATGTATCACAGAAACCCACTTTATACCCAATGAAACATTTAATATTCTAGGCTATAAAATCCATCGAAAAAATACAATTTCCAACACAGCTTCCTGTGCAGTAGCTATATTAATCAAACGCAGCATTGCACATGATGAAATACTACTTCCCAGCATTAAAGAATAAGAAGTCATAGGTATCAAGATTCAATACAGCAACAGTTGCAATGACACTGCTCTTCTTTGCGCTTACAAACCTCCATCATACTTACTAAATGCCTCTTATCTGTCATTACTCTTTCCTGATATTGGCTCAACACTCTTATTAGGTGCTCTAAACTGTAGACATGTAGCATGGGGCTGTCGAACAACCAATTCTAATGGACGGCTATTGTATGATTTTATACATACAAATAACGAGCACATTCTGACACCAACCGAACCAACGTATTACTCTTATAATCCTACAATTCCTGCTGAATTCCGCGACATAGCATTACATAAACATTCATTTTCCAATATTCTCCACATCCTTGACCACACTTGACTCAAGACCATTGACTAGTTTTGGTAACTTTTCAATTACAATCTGTCCCAACAGATCATAAACCACGCCTAACAAATGAGTTTGTCAACTGAGAAATGTTCCAATCAAATTTGAACTCTGCATTAACTTTTGCATACATCTGGTAAATCTGGAGGAAGTTCATAACGCAGTCGAACATATTACAGACACCATCTACAGAAGCATTAGAAAGTCAACGGTACTCCTACATCGTCGAGGAGAAGGTCTGTTTCTACCCTCGCATATTGTAAAACTAATACGAGAAAAACACAAGGCTTGAAGAGAATTGCAACATAAGAGGCAACCATGGCGGTGAGGAAGGCTTAGTGGGCTCATACGGATAGTTAGAACTAAAATCGAACATCATCCTCTTAATTCGTATATAACCTAATTATCTTCTCTTTCCTCATCAGATAACTCCCCCTAACAAAATGGATCCCACGAGAACTATCATTCCTGCTATTCGTGTGGATACAACTTCATACACCGATACTCAATCGAAGTGCAACGTGTTTGCTACTTACTACGAAGAAGCATTTGCTCGCAACAATGTTGCCAACAACGAGAAAATAAAATTTATCGAAAATGAACTCTACGAAAATATCCATAAATCAACTGTCTCGAACAACAAACACTTCTCCACAAGAATTGACATTCTTCGTTCAAAAACTTTCAAACAAAAAGACCCCAGGGAACGATCTAATTCTCAACATTGTTCTAAAAATCTCACTAAGAAGACATTAGACATTGAAATTTCCAATGCCTCATTAAGAATTGCTTACTTGCTCGATCGTGGAAACCAGCTGGTTATTCTGTTTCATAAACCAAAGAAACCCAAACACTTGCCATCAAGCTATCACCAATTGATCTGTTATCCATGTACCAAAATTATTTGAAAAAGTTGTACTCAAAAAGTTATCATCCTTCGTCTATGGAAATAATATCATTCCAGGATTTCAGTTGGTTTTCGTCCACAACACTTAACCGTTCATCAGTTGTTAAGATTCACTGATTGCATCATAAAAGGATTTGAAGAAAAACAATACACTGTCGTAGTTTTCTTGATGTAGCGCAAGCTTTCGACACAGTTTGGCATCCTGGCTTAATGTTAATTATTTAATTGAGATAACGCAAACCTTCTTAACACACCGTCAATTTCTCGTGCACATTGAAGGTGTGTGTCAACTACTCAGTCAGTCACAGCTGGAGTTCCTCAAGGCTCAATCGTTAGCACCGATTCTTTTTAATATATTCCTGTGATCTCCCGAGTATATCGTACATCTCTACAGCTATGTATGCAGATGAAAAAGTCATGTTTTGTTCTCATAACAATCTAAATGAAGCATCAGCCATCTAGTCATCCTTGTCTCTTTTAAGTGAATGGTTCACTGGCGTATCGCATTAAACACCGATAAAACCAAAGCAAAAATATTCTCTTTAAAACACTTCCACGGTCCACCTTCATTATTTCTTCTGAGTAAACAAAATCTTTGGCTTCCTTACGAAACCGCAGTATAGTATCTTGTCTTATTACTTGATACAAAACTAACTTGGAAGGCTCACATATCTCAAAAAGCGATACTTGACAACATCAGGCTGTAAACATTGCACCCTTTAACTAACAGACATTCAAAACTGGGACTTCAATACTCTATGCTACTATATAAATCATTAATACGTCCCTTCTTTCATGTGCTGCTCCTGCATGGAGCACAGCTAGCAAGACTCACATTCATCGGTTGCAAGTCATTCAGAACAAATTCCTATGAAAAGCCACAGACGCTTCTTGGTTCGTAAGAAATAGTCAACTTCATCAGGAACTTGGAATTCTCGCTCCACAGGAATGCATTGAAGTCCTCTCACAATCCTTCAACAAACTACCTACAGTACCTGGAGCTCGCACTTATAACTTTGGAAACAGAAGGCATCAAATAAATACACTTAAAAGAAAATTTTCTCAGGATCTGCTCAGCGATTCTGAAGACAGTGACGTCACAATCCTTAACACCACAGTTTAATCATATAATTGTTCACTCACTGATTCAGTACACCATTACTACCCTTGTACATAACTGTATATTGTTATGTTATTGTATATTTTTATGTTATATATTTCACATTAACATGTGTTAGAGGAGCCAACAGCCAACCCAGCAAGTTAAACTATTATGTTAAACTATCGTGTGATCAAAAGCCTATAAAGCAACATTTGTATGCCGATCATTTTAAAATAAATTATAAAAAAAGTTTGTTAATTATCATCCTATAAAGATTTTGTGTTAACACAAACATGCATTTGACTAGAAAATATTTCCGAGCTATGAGTTTTTACGATTTTAAATCGTTATTAAAGCACCTAAACAATGTGGAAATCGGCTCAGAAATGCATTTGGCGAAGAAGCCGATCTAAGGCAACAATTTATAATTGGAACAGCGAATTCAAGCTATCGGTCGCCTAAGAATTGCTGTTACTGATGAAACCATTGCCGCTGTTCGAGAAATGCTTGAAGAAGATCCATGGACATCTTATGAACTTATTCAGGCAACATTGCGCATTGATATAAGTCAAATTCAAAACATGTCCATCAACAGTCAGAGATGAGAAAACTTTACTGCCTATAGAATCCACATAAACTGTCTCCCGTTCAAAAATAACAACACAATGATTGGTGCAGAGAAAATTCGGAAAATGTCCAAGAGGTACTTCAAACCTGGTTTGAAATATCTTACTGCTGATGAATCTTGGATCCTAAAAAGAAAAGTCAATCGGCTAGAGAGGTCTTTCTAAGACTACAAAAATTCCTACGAATTCTCACTACTGGTAACAAGATTGTTACATTCTTTTTTACTTTCTCTACTACGTATAGTAAGTAGGGGAAATATTGTATTCCACCCAAAAATTTGATACCGCGGAAATATACGTTTTGAGGCCCCCTGAAACCTAAAAAAGCATTTTTGGAAACATCTCCGTGTGTGTGTCTGTCTATGAACAGCATAACTCAGAAACGAACAGTCGGATAAACACCAAACTTGATATTTAGGTTCAGTATCTTCCAGAGATGCGACAGAAACGTTTTCAAGAAAATCCCTTCATCCCAGATTACCCTTTACATGGAACATTTTTCGAAAATTTTAATTTTCTCGAAAATAGCTTTAACGATTTTGATTAAAATATCATATATTTAAGATACTTTCATGAAAAATAAAATTTATATCTTGAATTTTCTGGGAATGTCTCCAAAAGTATTCTTCATTGTGAACGACTTTTGGAAACTGATAAACCATAAGAGATAGACAAAATTTTACTATACAAAAATGTAGATCGCCATAAAATACACAATTTATGTCATATGCATTTTTTTGTTTAGTGAACCATTTTCAGGATATTGCTTGTTATTTCCTTAAATTTTCCAATATTTAATACTTTTTCTCAAATGGGAATTCGTTATTTTTTTGTCCTGGTAATGCAAAGAGAATGGAATGCGCTACATAGCAATCAGCTCTTAAAATATTTGACTATCGCTTAAAGCCTACCATATTCCCCTTGCATCTACAAGAAAATTAGCAATAAGATTGACATCTCGATATCTCGATTAACATGAAGCATATGGAGAATAAGCGTTTGTAAAAATAGTTTGTACAAGAGTACAGAAAGTCATGTCGGTGTAACACATCAGATTTTTTCTAAAACGGGCCATATTGTCACTATAGCATTATAAGGTAGACATACCGTTACTGCTGATTGGTACACAAATGACTTTTACAGCAGATGTTTTAAAAAGGAAAAATAATGTTACATCATGACAACGCATCGTCACATACAGCAAAACTAACAATTGAGTATTTGGATACCAAAAAGGTCAGCACTATGGACCCTCCACCATATAGCTCTGACCTAGAACCTTATGATTCCTTATTGTTTTCAAAAATTAAAGATAAAATGCTTTTTCGTCATGAGTTGAAGCAGTGGAACATTATAAATACCTGGTTTTTGAAGTGCCATAGGAAGAGTGGCATCATTGCTTTAAGGACTGGTTTCATCGTATACAAAAAGAGGAATATTTTGAAATACAAAAAAATCGTTTAAACTTTTTAAAACTATTACTTGTTTGATTTTCTAAAACTGTTCAGTGTTGCTCTCGTATTTTATTCTTCACGCCAATATAGTAAACAAATGACATTTTAATGAAAATCTGAAACATAATTACTTACACATAGATATGTATTCTATGTAGATTGTTTACATAACAATAGCAATCTTTTCATGCTAATTTGGCACGTTAAGCCTGTTATAAAGGGTATTTAAAATTAGCTGAAAGTGCATATATCTGTAAGGTAATAGTAGGAAGCTGTCCGGAGTCTACGCTAGCTATTTAGAAAATTCTTTGTAAACATGCAGGAGGGTAGACATCTTTTGTACCTTTGTTCCTTAATTTGCCGTGGCCAAGTTCAAGGGGTTAGGATAGCTCCAGTGTATTCTTCGGGGAGAAACCGTCGCCATGTTTAGAAATAAGTCTGGTGATGTTAGGATTATCCATTAAGTATGTAAAACAGAACTGCGTAGTTGCAAGACGCGTTCAAGAGCCCGAAAATTTTATCCAATAAGGGAGCAGAGAGATTTACTAGACGATTCCTAAAAAATATAGAGTGAAACAGCAGATTCGCGTCATTCTCAAAGAATCATCGTCTAAGCAAACATGTTACACCCGAAGTAAAAGTTTTGCCGGGAAAAGTTGCGAAGTTCTATATAACGTGTATATGTAGATGCAGTGATTAAAAATATGTCGATGTTTTCAGTATTTATCGTCGCGAAAGATGTATATTTTTAACGGTTAGATGTACAACTTCAAAATTATTTCCGCCGCGTTAGTCAAGAACGCAAAACAGTGCGTGATGAGGTGCGCGAAGACGAAAGCAAAGTGTACGCAGTCAAATAGCATTAGTTTCCTGGGTTACAATTTCAGTATTGAAGTTGACATTTGTGAACAAAAATGAATTAAGTAAAAGAATTTCTAAATCTGTACGCTTTGTAGATCTACGACATCCTTTACCAAGGAACCACAAACCATCATTCTCCTATTGTCCATAACCTTATACAAATATAGTTAAACAAGGCAAAAGCACGAGCAGAACATCACAGCCAATGAAGGGACCTTCAAACAGAACTTAAGCAATGGAGTACGAGACGCAGAGAATCCAGCTTCAAAACTAGCGCAACAATCTGGGGCTGCCCAAAATACAGTCTCAAAATATCGCCAAAAACATGGTACACAAGGCGATCCGCCGAGAGACGCCGAACTTAAATACCAAGTTTGGTATTTAATGGATTTTCGTTTTTAGTTATGCTTGTCACCAACAGACAGCCGGGCGCATGGTTGGAAACACACACACCTACACACACATATAGATACACACTAGAACCTTTCCCTTAAATGCTTTTTGGGGAGGTTCAGGGTTTCCAAAACGCGTATTTCCATGAAATCTCGATATGAATTTTTGGGTGGCATACAATACTTCCTAAAATCCATTATCCACGATTGCCTTGGACAGCGCTATGCGGACGATAGTGTTGGATTGCTTAAAGCAGAGTGTCATGGTAGTAAATAAAGATAGCATTGCTCGTTTTAGTATAAAGCAACATGCAACCAGCCAAGCACCTCCCTCTGCCACGTTAACATTTGTTCCGTTTCTGTATTTGCCCTGCTCTGGCTTTGCCAACTTTTACACAATCCAAAAGTAATATACACAATACAGAATTTCTAAAATGATTATGGACCACTTTCTATGAAAGGCAGTGTACCTAAAAATTAGTACCGAGCGGGATGGCTCAGGCAGTTGCGTCTGTGACCCGTATTTGGGAGATCCCGGGATTGATCCCTGGCGACCGCCCATTTTGGGGTTTCCCCGGGTCGCCAGGAGAATGCTGCGGTTATTCATCTTCTACCACGACTCTCCTTCCTCTCATTTTCTGTACCCATTATTTTCCATGTCATATTTTTCAGGGTTGTAGGGCCAGGCGACGGTGGCTTGCGTTCGGTAAAGGTTTCTTCCCCGGCGTCGCTGCGGTACCACTCAGTTAGGTCTCTCCTCAGCGTGGGTATCCGCTCCGGGGGATCCTAGAGGTTGGTTGTTTGTGGGCAGGGACTGTGCAGCGTCGGATGCGTTCTATCTGGAAATGTTGGAGATCCCGTCCGTGCTTTCGCACGTCGATCTCCGGATCTGGTCGTCCTTCGGGTCTTTCCCCTCATCCTTCCCTCCCAGAGGTCACGTTGGAAGCACAAGAGACCAACTGGCCTGCGTGCGGTGCTCTGTCCCGGTTCCTGGGGCTCCTCCCTGATACGTGCCTTTACCCACAAATTAGTAACCCTTGGTAAGACAAGAGACCCATGAAGCACGTCTAAGAACATCCCCAGGCCTCTTCGAGAAATTGCTTTTTTAATCATCAGAATCATCACCACTATATTCATCTTTTTCTTCCTTCCCCCTAATAAGGTATATGTTGCACTAGTTCCTCGTTTCGAAGTAAGGTTTCAAAAACATTGCTATAAGTGCTTTGTTCTACCTTTATTCTACTTATTTGGCACCTAATTGTTTCACTGAACTATCACAAATACTGTAATTTCAGCTTATACTTTATGAAAGGATTCTGTTTATATGCTTGTTGTAGTGGGATAATCCAGATTTTCGGAGTTCGAATCCTGTCTAGAATAAATTGCCTGGATAAGGTATTTTCCACGGTTTTGCGCTATTCTCAAAAGACAAATGCCAGCTAACTCTCACCTCAGTAAACCACGGCTCATTTAAGAGAGTGCTATTCTTATAAAGTAATAATTTACTACCTAATAAGAACTATTAAGTTTTGGGTCAATTATCTGAATTGTTGCCCAGAAGCAAACATATTGCACCACAAGGATCTTAACACTGTAAATGGGTATATACGAGGGCTGATCAATAAAGACTGAGACTGGTTTTTTGCTGTAGCCTTCTTGAGAGTTTCCTGTCTCTACCATGAATATTTGAAAAGAGGGGGTTTATGTGTAGTGTCCATAGAGGCAGCACTCTTGTATCGGTAGGTTGGTAATAATGCTGTATATTGTTGACCCTACTTGAATTTCACATACCACTCGACACGAGAGGAGCAATAAAACTTTGTTTTCGTTTAAATCATACAGCCTCTGAAACTTTGGAAAAGCTGAAGCAAGCATACGGTGAAGATGCACTATCTCGTGCAACAGTGTTTAGGTGGTTTAAGGACTTCAAAGGAGGGCGAGTCCTCTGTGCTAAGCAAGCTGGGCCTGGTGCTTCGACTTCTGCTATGATTGAAGTCAACATCAACACAGCTGCTGTGATTGTTGTTCTTCCTCACACTACTGCTACAGCAGCGTACTATACGCCAGTATTGGCTACACTGAGGGAGCACATTGCAAGGAAACATCCGGAACTTCATCAGAATGGGTGGCGACTTCATCACAACAACGCATGGCCTCACGTCGCAAATCAAGTCCAGGAATTCAACATCACCTGCGTACTGCATCCGCCTTATAACCCCAATCTTGCCCCCTGTGATTACTTTTTTATTCCCATCACTAAAGGCAAAGTTCCAGGGCATTTGATTTGAGAGCACTGAAGCGTGCTGAGGAAAAGTGAGGCGATTCTCAAAGACCTGACAAAGAATGGCCTGCACCATGTGTTCGAGGACTGGCAGAGACGCTATAAAAAGTGCATTCAAGTAGGAGGGGACTACTTTGAAAAATATCATGTCAACATTGAAATGGAGTAATAAATACTGTGAAAAAAATCAGTCTCAGTCTTTATTGATCAGCCCTTAGCTACATGTATAATTAATAAACTAAGTTAAATACATTTTACTCCTAATAACTAATTTTAAAAAGCAAACTTTAAGCTATAAAAGTATTAGTAACAAACTGTAATAAGCTAGAAGAACGACAACTCAAATGGAAAGGAGTGTCAATGAAGTCTCTTAGATGTAGCAATACCTTAGATACCAAAACTTTAAAAGTGCAAAGTGTAAAAGCATTTCAGTCATTCAGATAAACGGTAGTCAATCAAATAAAACTAACATTTTAATTACGTTTATTAAAGCCTTCATTTATTGCGCTTACGCAAGATATGAGTTCAAAATTATGCGTATCCAAAAGAAACTCTTATGCTCAGTAACTAATAGGTCTTCAGATAGGTCTTCACTGCTGGTGAGATATTTTGTGTAGAAGTGCAAGAAAATTGCTGGTAAAGTACATTTCTGCAAATTCGACTTATTTATTTATTTTGAACCCCTTTTTAATAAGTTTAAACTTCTTTATACGCATCTATGAAGTAAATAAGCTACATCCAAAGAGCTAAGAGATGGGAAAACTTGATTCAGGATACTTGTCCTATTCATGATTCGAACTTAGGCCCTTCCGACTTACAAAGAACACTCCACTCTTTGAAACTTGGATTTCATTTAGGTTGTAAGGTTAGCTGGCTGAAGTGGTGTGCTTCCCAGAAATTGAAATGGATTTGGCCAAAAGTTATATTTAAGATCACTTTCAAGCGTTGTAGTTTGAAATGAGGTCCTTTGTTTGGTTCGTTAAAGGAACATAAGAAAAGGAGAAGCCGGCGACAACAGAGAGACCGCTCTGGTTGAGTAACTCAGCATAAAGCCAATCAATCGAAACTTTCGCGCTCGATGAGGTACCTAAATGTCACTTTGGACAAAACAAAATCTAGTTCTGAACGAATAAGTGTTCCTTGTAAGTGGTGCAGATGCTACTCCACCATGGATGGAGTTGAAGTAGTTTCCAGCATCCGCAGTTATATTCTCTACCAATCTTTTAAAATTATTACATATGTTTTATAAGAAATAAAATTTGAAACACATTAATTAGTAAAATTCGTATTGCATCCATTTGATTTTCTTGCTAGATAGGTCACTCTGGTATTACGTACGTATTGAATATTTTGAGGTAATTTTTTACCCTAATGGAAATATTCAGAATTTAATATACAGTACACAAGAGTTCAGAACCTACTCATTAAAAAGTTAGTCAAATGACTATAACTATCTTTTATAAACTAGGTATCAGAAAAAAATTCAAGTTAAGATGCTATTCCTGAAAATTGCTGATATGATTCCATTTTATTCACAGAATGGGGTGCGGCAATGATACCCAAACGTCTACGCTTATAGGGAGAGGTTGTGCCTGCGATCCAGATTGCAGCAAATATGGTGATTGCTGCCAGGACTCCAATTTCTTCAAGCCGGAGGAGCAGAAACTGGGAGCCTCACAGTTTGGCTGCAGCAACTCCGCAACAGTGTACCTCGTAGATAAGTGTCCACGTGGTTGGGTTAATCCAATAGTTCGCCATAGGTGTGAGCATCCCAATAAATCCTTTCGTGATCCTATGAAAGACGCCCCTGTCACCAGCTTGATCACTAACCTCAGCTACGTCAACGTCTATTGCGCTGTTTGTCATGGTGATGTACATCCAGATGCCATAGAGATCTGGAGGTTCGAAATTGAATGTGGCATCCAGCCGAGGTTCGATAATATCAGCGAACACCAATATGCACAGCTCCTGGCTTATGACTCTAGAAATTCCACTTGGTATTTAAATGTGACAATTGACACAAATGACCCTTTATGGTATTCAGATACAGCAACTTATAATAATACTTGTAAGCTACTTCCTATGAAGTCAGAGAGAGCAAAAAACGAAGGGAGGTCATGTGAAAATGTGGTGAATACCTGTCCAGAAAGCTGGACGGATGATGTGGTGAAGGAGCTATGTGAAGCATATACCTCCCATATTTGTGTCAAATATAAGACTTTTCGGAATCAACACTGCGCTGTGTGTAACAATGCTTCTACATCGCTTCATTGTCTCAAATATTTGTTGGATACCGAAACTCGCATTGTTACCCCATTCTCAGTAGTTATAGACTGGCGGAAGATGAAAAAGGTACAGCAGTGCAGACAGGGAGAAATTTACGATCCCTTCTTGGACCTCTGCAGAGATATATTTGTCATGGAAGAATGTAAGTAATAAACTATAATCTCTACTCTTTAGCAGTAATTCTTAATACCTCTCATTATCACAATTAATCAACATCGCATATGCTTTAGATTGGACACAGTCACTTCTTTCAGTCCAAAGGCGTATTTATCTCCATTCTTTGTCTCAAAAAGTTGTATAGTAAACTGCGCATAAAGCGAGGGTGAAAGTAATTGGCTAAAGACAAGAAGTGCTCGGTCCTGCAAATATGTACATGCAGAAAAGTCGTCATTCTTGGTGTAGTGGTTACCATGCTAGCCATTAGTTTCGAGGGCAAGGGTTCTAACCCAGCGCAGGACGATGGATTTTTTTCGGGCGCAAAAATCCTTAGCATGGCTTCCTTCGGAAGGGAAGTAAAGCCGGTGGTCCAGTGTCGTAGATTTACAGCATGTAAAAGAACCTCAATGATGATGATGATGATGATGATGAGATGCGGTTTAAGGGCGCTAAACTGCTAAGGTCATCAGCGCCCTTACAATGTATAAAAAATAAAGTTCAAAATATAAAAGACGGGTAAAAAACCCGCATAAGTAAAAAACGGGACACAAACCCGCGATGTCTAAAAGCTAAAACCAATACACCAATCCTAAAAACACACTAAAAGTATAGGCAATAAAAGACTAAAACGTGTCAAGAACTGTAGAATGCGAGGGACATGAGCGCCTTATGTCCACTGCGGAGTAGAGTCCCCATTAAAACAGACAGAATGAAATTATAAAGCTAAAGGTCGCTGAACGCATCAAATGCGCAGATTAAAAGCACTGTCACGAATAAAACGTAAAACACATTCTACAGCACGCGCGTCGTCTGCCAAAACGTTGGCTAGGCCAACAGACAGACCCACACGAACACGCAATGCAGCTAAAACCTGACACTCCTCTAAAACGTGACGCACCGTAAAGGGCGCATCACACTGCCCACAGAGTGGTGCGGGGTCCCACTGAGCAAATACCTATGACTAAAAATGCAATGTCTGATACGAAGGCGTGTTAAAATTACCTCTTCCCGACGAGAAGCACGGGAAGAGGTAGCCCAGACTAACGGGAGAGGTTTAGTCTCCCGCAACTTGTTCCCCCGGAGGGCCGTCCACTCATCGCTCCAAAGCGAGAGGATGCGGCGACGTAAAACAATAAACAAATCTGACGAGGGAACAACAGAGGTAAAACTTCTGGGTGAGAAAATCGCCGATTTGGCAGCGGCGTCGGCAGAGTCGTTCCCTGAGATGCCAACATGACCTGGAATCCACATGAAGGAGACGCGGACGCCAGAGACACCAAGCGAGTGGACCGGGTCATGTATGCGCTGTACGAGTGGGTGGTAATTGTACAGCGCGTTAATACTCTGAAGGGCATTCAGGGAGTCTGCGCAAAGAACACAGTGCTGTAAATCATGCCGCTGGAGGTATAAAAGTGTCTGATAAATACTAATAAGCTCGGCGGTAAAAATCGCACATTGCTCCGGTAAACGAAAGGTAAAACTATGCCAACCAAAAACAAAGGCACACCCTACTGCAACATCAGTCTTAGACCCATCAGTGTATATAAAATAACAGTTACCGATTTTCGCCTGGAGTTCTAAAAAAGCTGATCTAAGAACTGAAGAAGGGGTCTCAGTCTTCGGCATCGACGTTAGCCCAAGGTGATAGTGGGCCTCAGCGCGCAGCCATGGAAGAAAAAGCGTTTCCCCCCTGGGAAGGGCCGGCGCCGGCGCAACGTCCAAATGCCGAAGAAGTTGTCGAAATCGAACCCCTGGAGGTAGTAATGCAGAGGAGCTAACTAAATATTGTCGATCAAGTGAATCCTCGTAAAATAACTCGAAGGACGGGTGGTTAGGCAAGCTTGAGAGCCGACTAGCATAGCTGCACAAAAGCATCCTACGCCGGAAGGACAGCGGAGGCTCTGCAGCTTCTGCGTACAGACTGGGTACAGGGCTAGTTGGAAAGGCCCCTGTAGCGACTCTTATACCACGATGATGAATGGTATTCAAGCGACGTAACACAGATGGACGCGCCGATGAATAAACAATGCACCCGTAATCAAGCTTGGATCGGACCAAGGAGCGATAAAGACGCAGAAGAACGGTCCGATCAGCTCCCCAGGATTTGCCACTTAAAACACGTAAAATATTAAGAGAACGGCCACACTTTGCTTTTAAAAAGGAAACGTGAGAAGTCCAGCTCAGCTTTCGATCAAAGATCAACTCCAAAAATTTCACCTCGTCTGCAAATGGAAGGACCTCAGATCCAAGGTGGAGAGAGGGCGGAGGGAAAGCCTTCCGGCGCCAGAAATTGGTGCAGACGGATCTCTCGGCGGAGAAATTAAAGCCGTCCAGGCGTAGGGGTGGTCGATAAAGCTCTGGAGACGGCGTTCGAGCAGACAGATCCGCCGTGAACTACAATAAATGGCAAAATCGTCAACAAAAAGGAACGATGAAATGCCAGGCGGAATACAATCAACAATGGGATTGATAGCTATCGCAAAAAGTGTGACACTGAGTACAGAGCCCTGCGGTACTCCGTTCTCTTGAATAAAAGGACTAGATAAAACCGAGCCCGAACATACACGAAAGACGCGGTCCGTCATAAACTCCCGAAGAAAATTTGGAAGACGACCGCGGAAATTCCATGCATGGAGTGTACGTAAAATGCCGCCCCTCCAACAAGTGCCATAAGCTTTCTCCAGGTCAAAAAATACAGCAACCGATTGACACTTTCTGAGAAATCCGTTCATAATATGCGTCGACAGAGACACCAGATGGTCGACGGTAGAGCGATGGCGACGAAATCCACACTGAGCGTTCGCCAGAAGATTCTGAGGCTCAAGCCATCATGTCAACCGCCCGTTGATCATGCGCTCCATCACCTCGCAAACGCAACTGGTGAGGGAGATAGGGCGGTAGCTGGAAGGTAGTTGGCGATCCTTACCAGGCTTAAGTATAAGGACAATGGTGACTTCGCGCCAAACGGAAGAAAAAGGCGTCCTGCCAAATACGATTATAGACCCGAAAGAGAAAGCGCTTACTGTCGGCTGAAATGTTCTTTAACAGCAGAATATGAATGCCATCCGGCCCAGGAGCGGAGTGCCTAGAGCAATGAAGAGCGTACTCCAGCTCCCTCATTGTAAAAAGGGCATTATAGCATTCCGTATTATCAGACCGAAAATTATAGGTTGCGGAATCCAGCCGGTCTTTGATAGAGCGACAGCCGGCGGAATAATAGTCTGAACTGGAAACCGCCTCAAAGGCAGCACCCAGAGTGTTAGCGATGGCAGCCGGATCCACTATGGTGGCATTGGAAACCTGAAGGCCAGAAACAGAGACACTTTACCTGAGAAGCGATGAAGTTTATCCCAAACAGCAGATGAAGGCGTAAAGCGATTAAAAAACTCGACAAAACGAGTCCACGACGCCTTTTTGCTATCCTGAATAATGCGACGAGCCCTGGCGCGCGATTGTTTAAAAGTCACCAAATTATCAAGTGTAGGATGTCGCCGAAACACCCTAAGTGCAGTTCTACGGGCACGAACGGCGTCCCGACAATCCTCGTTCCACCACGGAACAGGCATTCGCCGAGGTTGAGAGGATGAATGCGGAATTGCGCGTTCGGCGGCAAAGAAAATCGTAGACGTAAGGTGATACACTAGTTGGTTAATGTCGGTGAAGGGCTGGTCGTCAAAATGCACGAGGCTGAAATACAAGCTCCAGTCGGCTTTTGTGAATATCCAGGTAGATACTCTCGAAAGCTGTACGTGGTGTGACAGAAGAGAAACGATGCAGGGGTAATGGTCGCTGGAGTAGGTGTCAGCAACGACGTTCCACTGAAGACGACTAGCAAGCTGGAGTGAGCAAACGGCAAGGTCACAGTGAGAACATGCACCGGAAGAATCAGAAAGAAACGTAGGCTCACGTGTATTGAGTATAGAGAGATTGAACTGATTAAAAATGTCAGAAAGAAGAGTTCTCCTCGCACAAGCACTTGGCGAACCCCACAGGGGATGATCGGCATTAAAATCTCCCAACAGGAGAAATGGTGTTGGGAGAGCGGACATGAGATCTCGAAGGTCCGCGTTAGCGAGGGGAGACGATGGAGGTGAATATACGGAGCAAAGAGAAAAGAAAAAACCGGTAACTGCAGTCTAATGGCCACAGCTTGCAAGTCGGACGTAAGAGTGAGACGTTGAAAATGAACGCACTAACAACATGACACCTCCATGAGCAGGAGTACCCTCCTCCGGTTCAAGGTCGTAGCGAACCGGAGTACATCCTCGGAGATCAAAAGGATCATGAGGGCGAAGCTTATTCTCCTGCAAATACACGACCATAGGCGAATGGGAACGCAATAAAAGTTGCAGTTCCGCCCTATGCGATCGTACACCACGTACATTCCAGGTCAGGATAGACATTAAGAAAAGGGATAAACTGTCTACTTAGAAGGGCGGCTTAAAATTACCTTTTGTTTAACCTTTGGGCTCGGGCTTTTGGTATGGAGTTGGTCAGACTCCATAGCCTCCTCGAAGGGAGGGCCCACGCGCTCAGAGCCAGAAACCGATTCAAGCGCCGAGAATCGATTCTGGGTGGCGATGGGTGAGGGGTGCCGCTGAGCGCGGCTTGTCCCAGGAGCTTCCTGGGACTGCGACCTCTGAGGAGGAGAAGGTGAACTCTGCTTGCTGTGAACACGCGGAGGGTCTTTTAAAAGTTTTCTCTTCGAAGTTTCTGCTTCGGCTTTTTCTCAGTGGCTTGTGACTTCATAAACTTTAGACCAGGTTTATAGGGCTTGGTAACAGTAGCAGACATGGACGGCCGGATGATAGTAGCGGTCAAGGCAGTCATGGTCCAAGTTTGAGTCCCAGCATCCTTCCGGGTTACTGGCGAGGTAACAACAGAAATGAATGTTCCCGATCGCAGGAGCGAAGGTTGGCGCGCATGGTAACGCCTCCGGGCTTCGGCGAAGGAGAGTTTCTCCTTAATCCGGATCTCCTGGATCGCCTTCTCGTCCAAATACCGCGGACAGTCGCCAAATGAAGCAGAATGTGACCCTTTGCAATTGACGCAGTCGGGGGCTGTTGAACAGGCACCTTCGTGTGAGGCTACATGTTGCACAGATGTTAACGGCACTCTTACATGAGACTTGCGTATGCCCAAAACGTTGGCATTTAAAACAACGCAGAGGTCTAGGAATATAGGGCCTCACCGCAATAAGTTCGTACCCTGCTGTAATGCTCGTGGGCAGATCTACGCTATCAAATGTGATAGAAAGGGTACGAGTGGGTACCAATACTCCGTCGCGTTTGGCCTGCACCCGATGCACTGCTGTCACCTTTTGACCCGATAGATATTTCACTAGGTCCTCGTCCGATATACCGTCGAGGCTATTGGTGGTAACGACGCATCGACAGGAATTCAAGGTGCGGTGCTTCTCAACACGGATGGGATAACCGTGGAGAAGCGTAGCGCTCAACAAGGTCTTAGTTTGTTGATCGGACTTGCTGTGTACTAATAATGACCCGTTTCGAAGGCAAGTGCAGGACTGAACCGCACCAGCATTAGAGTCAATGCCCTTCTGTACTATAAAAGGGTTCGCCTTCTCAAACGATTGTCCTTCCTCTGTTCGTGTAATAACTAAGTAACAACCAGATGTTGGCGATGCTACTTCTGTTGCAAAAACTTTTCGGCGCTTGTTAGTAATAATGAGAAAGGGTGCTCCATTGCGAAATAAATCCTCCGCCATTGTAACCGTCTCCGACCTCTGGCTCTGACTTCCCGGGCGTTACTCCGACTTGGGTGAGTGGCCTATCTATACCTATCTCACCCCAGGGTCACACATTCCAGAACATAGACAGAGGGACCCAATCGCCGTCAGAAGTCAGTAGCTCATGCAATGGACCCGCGGGACTGCAGTTGAACAGCGGATACGAACACATACCCTACATAACGACCCCGGGCGGTAGGGATGACGCCATTACCCACTCACCCAACTGCGCACCCATTGCGCGGGTATCCGTCAGGCTGTGTCCACGGAGGATTTATATAAAAAGATAAAGGAAATTAAAAGTGTGTGGGTGTTTCGCACGCAAGGTGGATCGGCGAAGAAGTAAAAGAGATGTGTAAATGAATGGGCGTGGGGCGAAATGTGCAGAAGTAGAAGAGAAGAAAGAAACGATGGCGAGGGGCGACATGGAATGAAATGTACAGAACGCTCGAGAGCTTAACTTGAGTCCCCCGGTCACGAGAACGAACCCACCTCGACCGGACGGGGATGAAGTGATAAAGATGGCGATGAGTGGCTCGGGAACCCCCGGGTACGCCAACACCCGTACTCACATAAGGTGAGCCGCTGAGGGTAAAGAACCTCAAGCTTGATAAAGAGGCCTCTGAGCAAAATTGCCGATCCTTCACGCCCAATGGAATGGAACGCTAAGGACCATAGTAGTTAAACAGCGTCCATAAATAAAAAAACTCAATTTAATTTAATCTGGCAGAAAAGTAAACTGAAGGGCCACATTCACAATTTGGTGATCTGATGCAGGGCTTCTAAATCCCGGGTTTCTGCTTTCCATTCCCGGCAGGAGATATGAACTATTTGTTACCTTAGATATGGATGTGGCAATCAGTACACACACATTTCTAAGTTAAAAAGCTTAAATCTAACGTTAAGAAAGCAATGTAACCAAACAAGTATCAAGCAGTTACATATGGATGAATAATTCAAACAATTAACTCGTTTTCTCAACCTCGATGTTCGCTAGCAAGTACAGGATCCCTAACGATTATTGATAGAGTATGTCTTGGCGCAAACTAACCACGTCTTAGCCCCGTGCTCACTTGGGGTGAAAAATAACCAAACGTCAGGAGGGAACCTTCCCAAAGCGCATAATTCACCGTCCAACCGCAACACACCGAACGCCGTCGCCTGGTTCATCAATCCTGAAACAAAGGAAAGTTAATTGATCGGGATAGGAAATGATAGACAGGAAGCTCATGGTAGAAGAGAAACCACACCAGAATTCGCCTACCGATACAGGTAACCACGTAAAACCCCAAAGTGGCCGGCCCGATGTGAATCAAATCCAGGAGCTCCCGAATGAGAGCAATATTCATTTTAATTATCACCCAATGATGGCGTGATGTAGTACGGGAAAGTACATACCAATGTCATTTCTCATGAAAGAGGAAAAAGAGAAGCTTTTGGAAATTATGAAATAATTTGAGCTATATCAGCCATTGGTTTTTTAGGTTTCGTTGTATGAGCAAATAAATTAATTAATGTTTAAACCCTTACGAAAAACTCATCCTATTATCAAAATTTCTAATAACGCCTTAACAGACTTACCAACACATACCGCGGAGTATGTTTTGGAGCATACAATCTTAGTAATAAGGAAATTGATCCATGGTGACTGTGGGAAGTTCTATAAGACCAATTCCTGAATTCTTGTAACGTGAGTTAAATACACAGTAAGTATGAGCTCATAAACATTTAGTTGTTACGTTACGAATTCGCATGTGCACGAGGAAGGGGGAAGAAGGAGGGAAGCATCTTCTTTCGATAAAGTTTGTGAAGGAAGGAAAAATCGCGACATGATGAGGAAAAAGTCGTAGGTATTAGTGGACCAAGAGTATCTTCTTGTTACGGTTATGTTTAAATACTTCCTGCTTTACTTGATTGCTATTTTGCAATGGTCATGAAATTTAATATTTTTTGGAACTGTGAACTATATTGGGCTCCCTTTCTATCTTTCCATGGTCATCTTGACAGCGGAAGTGTATAAAGTTATATTTAGCCTTCATACTCTACTTTATGGCATGATATATATATATATATATCCAATGCAAAATTGAATTGTGCATGAAAGACAAAAGAAACAAGTACAGACCTGACTCACGTGTTTTGTTAGTTGCTTCTAATCTCAGTGAAAATTCAGAATACATTTGGATTTATTTGTTGTTCGGCTGTAAATGAATTTAGCTTTCTTATTTGTACAAATATTAATCCTCTCCTTCCTTGGTTTTGCAAATATACTTCGGTGTTTTGTTGCTAGTGTGTATAACTACTCAGCATAATAACAACGACCCAGCATGTAGGATCTCTCTGCAAATACATGAGGCATTCTATAATCTGGGTATGATCTACAGCTCTACAGATCCAGTGCAAATGGTAGCAGATAACGTGGAACAAAATTATTAGTGGAGTATACATACTGCATTTTCTAATTCTTTGAATTTTTCGACATTGTTCTGAAATAATATCTTTTTGAGTCTCTTGCACCTGAATTCTAAATTCTGCTCGTCCTGCACAATATATTAGCAACTTAATGGCTACGAAGTTAGAACTTTTGCGAAGAAATGAATTGCTTGCCGATCACGTGGTTTAAATGTCAAGGGCCCATATTCCGTGCCGCAATGGTTAAATATTTAAGAGAATTGGCATATTGCTTCTAATACTTCAACATTTTCCGATGATAATTACAGGGAATTTATCCAGAAAACAGTTACAAGAATGCGGAGACATTTTCAGAACAACCAGGTTCTTTGCCTTCGGCAGCATGGCATTATTTTTTCCGCCGCGATTACGTACCTCTTTCATGACGTAATATTCTTATACTCCTCCGGCAGGGCATGAGGACTTTTCCGAGTTTTTGGCTAGAGTACGTAAGTACGCTCAACTATTTTACATTCCGGATTCGAAGAGTCAAATATGTGATATTAGTACACCGGGTTTAAATAATCCTGCCCGTCTTCAATGAGTACTTTTGGCTCGACCTCAGACTTTTGCTGATTTAGGTTACATTACTATGTGGTTACAACAACTTTTTGCCACACAGTCAACTGTAAGCCAACAGTGAATGTGCCATAAAACCAACACACGCAAACTACATTTGCTGATCCAGATATTCTGTCAAACGTTTCTAACCTTGAACTTCGTCAAAATGGGCCACAAGTGCAAAGTTATACGCATTGTTAGCGCTTAAGTCACTTATATGACCGTTGTTTCCGACGTCAAAAAGACCTACGGAATTCTATTAAACATCAGTCCTGACAATTACAGTCATTCATCTTTCAGGATTCGGAATTACCAGGTATTTATGTTCCGCCACTTGTTCCGTTTCCAGTTGTTTCCGTTTCTTGCGGATATATTTCGACTTTTGCCCTATTAGAATCTGGTAGTATGTAATATCTAGCCGATGAAATTTTTTTTCGATTCTACCTTATCGGAAATGCCTAAAGCGGACATTTATAGGTACTTAAGCAACTACTACTTAGAATTCCATGTCGTCCTCCGTGATGTAACGGTTACCATGCTAGCCTCAAGTACCCGAGGTCGCGGGTACAAGCCCAGCGGAGAGCCATAGGTTTTTCTCGGGCCTAAAAATTCCTTAGCAGGGCTTCTTTCAGAAGGGAAGAAAACCGGTGGTACCGTGTCGTAGATTTACGGCACGTAAAAGACCCTCAAGCCAGATAGAGAGGCCTGAACAAAATTTCCGGTTTTTCACATCCAATATAGAATAGAACACTAAGGACCACAGCATTTACGAGCATCCATAAATAAAATCAACTAATTATTATTCCGGTTCCACTTGGATACACTTGGCGCTGTTCGCTTATATATTACATTACATAGATTTTCTTAGCCTGTGGACTTCACGTTGTTTCGAATTTGCCATATTTTTGGAAATACTTTCATGCCTTCCTTCGGTTTAAAGCTGAATTTTTCTGATTTCAGTATAGCTTTTCTCTGAAATCATTAGCTTTTCTCTCGGTTCGCAGCGTTTGGGCTGTTTACATGCATATGGATTTCCAAAAATTTCAGGTCGTCAATGCTTTGCAGTTATCATAGGACCAACATTATCAACTGTATAATTTGTTACGCAGTTTTTCAGACGTGCTGACGGATAAATTGGGTTTAGTTCGTGATGTTTCTTACCATATACAGTTACACGATACACAGCCAGTTCGTCCACTTCCTTACAAATTGTCACCGCTACCTCAACATATGAGTTACTACGGGAGAGCATTATAGAACCATCTGATAACTCTTATGCTAGTCCGTGCATTCTTGTACCGAAATCAAATGACGAGGCTCGCCGTGTAGTTGATTTTCGCAAGTTAAATAAGAACATTCTGTTAGATGCTATGGCGTCATCTCAGTTTACGATGCGGCGCAGTATTTCAAGGCGCTAAAGTTTTTACAACCCTGGATCTAAACCAAGCATATTATCCTCACGTCCGTTCACAGCTTTCACCACTCCTGGAATTTATATCAATTTCGTGGGATTCCTTTTGGGATTTCAACAGGAGCTCAGATGCTTTCGAGATTGTTAGTTCGTATTTTATATAAATACATATCTAGATTTGTATACAACTATTTGGACGATCTTGTCGCTTATTCTTCGGATTCCGATACGCATTTATGACATTGCGCATTGTTTTCCAGTGCCTACGTAATGCCGGCCTTGCGGTTCGTCCGCCTAAGGTGACATTTGCTGTTTTACAAATTTATTTTTTGGCCCATCTCATTTTTCTTTCGGGAGTTTTAATAGATTCGTCACGTACTTTGACACTTCGAAATTATCCAGTTACAAAGTCTGTTCGCAAGCTTTTTCGGTGTTTGGTGATGGTTTCCTCCTTTGGAAAATTTATTCCGAATTTAACTACAGCAGTGAACCTTTATATGTAAGGCTGTCCGACTTCATTAGTCCGCTACACAATAAGCCTTCGACCAACTTAAACTCGCCTTGTCGAATCCTCCAGTTCTAGCTGTCCCGGAATTCACACAACCATTTAAGTTGCAAATCGATGCTTAATCAGTCGGATTTTCCGCTGAGCTTCTACAGTCCTCGTCTCAGGGACGGCATGCCATTGCTTATTTTTCACGCATGCTAACAGAATAGGAGCGTCGTTTATACACGTATGAGCTTAAAGCTTTGACGGTGTAAGATGCTTGTGAGAAATTTAGGTCTTATTTGGAACATCGCCCCTTCGTGCTCAAGTGTGACAACCAAGATATAGTTGGGTCCTTTCGCACTGCCGACAAGCAACAAATTAGCTCGTTGGACAGTCCGCCTTAGTGCATTTCCATTCACAGTGCGTCATATTAAGGGGACAGATAATTTTATAGCAGATGCTTTTACTCGTAGTTTCAAACTGAATTAGATATAAAGCATAAGCCCCCGCATCTTGTCTTTTTTAATATTTTATCTCGGGATTTCCCGGGATGTTTACTTCATTGGCTGAACACCAGCATTTGTATCCCGTTTTAGGTCCCCTATGGGAAGTCCAGTCAGGGAAAGGTTCTATCAAGTTATACTTTTCGGAATGACGTTTCGCTTTCACATTTACCAAAGTCTAATACCGCGTATTGTATTGCCGCCAGCATTACTTCCTATTGTGGTTCATTATTTTCACTCTTCGCAATTTGGTACACATCTTGGTTTCTTTAAAACTAAGTAACGCATACGCCGCTATTTCGTATGGGAACATATGTACAGAGATACTTCACAATTTATCGGCAATTGCTCTGTCTTACTTAAGTCCAAGCCATCTCGATCAACTCGGTTTGGTTTGCTTAATTTCCATTTGGCTGATTATCCAATGGAAAGGCTTTTGTCGATTACATGGGCCCATTTCCACGTTCACTAAAAGGGAATTCCTATCTTTGTGTAGTTATAGACGCATTCATAAAGTTTATATGGTTATTCCCTGTTCGAGCATCTACTGCGTATAACACTGTACATTACAAGGTCAATAGTGATTTTGCTATTTTAGATATTCAGGTCTTTTTATAGTAATTTCCATGCCCTGATTTAAAAAATTAAGTCCATATTGTCGTAGCACATACCATTTCTTTCAAAATTTATATCTTCAATTTTTATTTATTTGTGTTTCTTTTATGTCATCATGAACCATTAAACTACTACAATAATTCCGTCTATGGGAATAAAGTTACTAAAAGGAAACAGTTGAATGTTTTATGACAGATGACAGCACATTTAAATTGCTTACACCATTTTGTATTGGGAATTATCTGCTACAGGGCTTAATATTTGTTGTATAAAACAAGAAATTAGCATTTAAATAATACCATTTTGTTATCTTTATAATATGTAACTCAGTACAGCATAATGGAAAGAAGGTGTGGTGTAAATAATCCAAATTGATTTTGTTATATTTGTGGTAGTTTTATTGTAAAGAAGCAGAAAAAAACTTAACCTCATTTGTAAGAAAAGTGTACGAAGCTTACTTCGGAATTGAAATGCCATATCAATCCAGGTCTGGGGCTCCCCATAATGTGTGCAGTATTTGTGCTGAAGACTTACGAAATTGGACAAAGAGAAAAACAATCACTACATTTTGGAATACAAATGGTTGGTATTAACCTCACAATCGGAGTACTGACTTACTTTTGTGCATGCAATGTGAAGGGTTTTGATGCAAAGAAGAAAACAGGAATTGTATACCCAAACTTGCCATCTGCTATGAGGACAGTATCCCATGGCCCTCGTATACCTAAACCACTTATAGTGGTGAACTTATTTCGGATACAGACAGTAGCAGTGATTCACCATCAGTTGTGTTTGATGAATTCGTTTCTGAAACATCAAATGCACCACAACTATTATCACAATCCAGGCTAAACAATATTGTAAGGGATTTAAAACTTCCCAGGGCTGCAGCTGAGATGTTAGGTTCCAAACTACAGGAAAACAACTTCCTTGCAGCTGATACATCAGTGACTATCTACAGGAACAGAGAAAAGGATTTCTTGCAATACTTCAGTGAAGAAGAAAATCTAGTTTACTATAATAACATTCCAGACTTAATAAAGAAACTGAGTTGTGTTATATATGAGCCACATGACTGGAGGCTATTTATTGATTGTTGTAAAAGAAGTCTTAAGGGTGTGCTGCTTCATAATGGAAATGCTCTTTCTTCAGTTCCAGTAGCGCACTCGTTTCCGCTAAGGATAATTATGAAAGTTTGAAGTATGTTTTGGAGAGAATTAAATATATTGAACGTCATGAAATTAATTTGTGTGATATTTGGCTAACAACAGAGTTTCACAAATTTTCCATGTTATTTATGCGAGTGGGATAGTAGGGCAAGAGACAAACACTGGTCACAAAGACAATGACCCAAAAGAGAAAGGTTAATGCCAGGTAGCTTAGTGTATCCTAAGAAGGTTCTTTCACCACCTCCTCATAAAAAAACTTGGTGTAATGAAGCAGTTCGTAAACGCACTTGATTAAAATTATGATTATTTCAATTATCTCAGTGTCAAATTTCCCGCTCTTTCTGAAGCAAAATTAAAAGAAGGAATATTTGTGGGCCCACAAATCAGAGCTCAATTTGAAGACAGGCAATTTGAACCTATTATTACTTCTGGAGAGGAAAATGCTTGGAATGCACTAAACAAGTTAAGACAACTTTCCAGGAAACAATAAAATCCTGACTACGTTAAAATTGTGAACATGTTACAAAAGTTCAGAAGTTTAGGATGCAACATGTATCTCAAATTACACATTCTGTTTTCACATTTGGACGTTTTTCCTGACAACCTGGGGGCAGTCAGTGAGGAACAAGGGGAGAGGTTCCGGCAGGCTGTTCGAGAAATGGAGACGAAATACCAAGGACAATGGAATTCTTCAATGATTGCAGATTACTGCTGGATGCTGTGTAGGAATTCCAGGGAAACCACAAGACCAAATCCAAGAGACAAACATACAATACCAAACGAACAAGATTTTATTGACGTGCTGTTTATAAAATGAATTTAAATGTGATATCTGGCAGTAAAAACCCTCAAAAATGTATTTGTAGCTGTTATACAACCCATGAGTATATACGTTTTAGAAGAAAATATGCGAATGCTTTATTTTTTATTTGTAAAAAAAACCTTAATGTGATGGAGAAAAGCGGAAGTCATTTTTAAATCAGTGGTACTGAAATGTTAAAAGTCATCTTTAAAATGTAAAACAGCTCACAAAAACTTTTTATTTGTAGATCTGTGTTTTTATGTATGATTTTTGCGTCTTTTCGTCTTCCTCAGACTATTGTATCTTATAAGCGTCTTATTTCGAAAGCGAACTTTGCGGACGTTTCTCTTTGAACATGGTATTCATTTCGTTCACACCTCACCTCATTACCCCTTTAACGGAACGGGTTAATCTCAATTTGAAAAATACTCTTATACCTTTTCGTGCAGAGCACCACCGCCTATGGTATACACGTTTAGCTGCGTTTCAGTTTACATTTAACTTAGTCACTCATGAAGCACATCAGTACGTACCACTTCCAATTTCAACTGATGTTCCGGTTTTTCTCTACGTGTCCTCTTACTAATTCAAGGCTCATTCGTGAATTGTTGCCTGACCACTGTGATTCCGCTACTGATATTGATTTCTGGCAATCCACCTTTCAACGTTTATGTTGAGATCGCAAACGTCGAGAGAACCGATACGAGTCTCCTAAATCAGCATCATTCCAAAGTGGGAATTTGATCTTACTTGAGAACCACCCTTTAAGCCGAGTGACTCAACACTTTACGCATAAGTTGGCTCCTCGATATCTCGGTCCTTTTAGGATTATTGACATTGTAAACAACCTCACTTTTCGTACACAACATTTTGAGTCCGGAAAAGTTACTTCCGCTCATGATTCCCAATTCGGCCTGGTCTCTCCAAAGACATTTACTAAATATTAATAGTCTCAACGCGATAAACTCATACCTTCGGGTATGTGTTTTCTTTTTATTTTGGTTCCTTGTGCTTTCCAACTGGAGTTTTGTTTGTACCATAGGCCCGCAAGTCCATTTTTTTGGTTTACCTGTCAAAGGTCCTTCCTATCTTCTTGTTTATATGTTTTGTGTGTCACTGTTATTTTTTCTCCTTTCTGTGCTCTGTATAATTAGGGGTATTTTGTTATATTTTGTGTGTACACACTCTTTTATATCAAATAGTTTTATTGTACCTAGCACCTTGCACGTTGTGTATTTCCTTTAGTGCGCTTGGTGATTATTGCATCTTGCAAGTTTATTCCAACATTATGAGTACCCGACTTTAATTTTACCTTTTTTACCAGGCGTGCTGTATTTATATTGCTAGTTATAGTTGTAAATATATCATTGTTCCTTTATAATTTTTCTATATAGGTATATATATTTACATACGTTACATTTTGTATATGTAGTTCTTTCAATTTGTTATGCAGCTGTTTGAAATTGCAAGCTTCTTTATTCCGAAGTTCTGCTTAAAGTTAATTTAAACTCTTGCGCTTCTAGTGTTTTGTGATGCCTGGTTGTTCTCGTTCGCTGTATTCCTACATTTCGTTGGGCATCGTTTTTTTGGCCCGCTCCTTGTGCCAAGAGCTTATGTTGCTGTCCTTCATGTTGCATGTGATGCTGTTTGGCCATCTGCAGAGCTTTAACCAGCGCTAAGCATCTGAGAGCGAGCTTTCCTCTGGAGAGGGGGGGATTGAGCCATATTGGGTTCCCCTCCCATCTTTCCATGGCCATCTTGCCAGCGGGAGGCGATAAGGCTGCCTTCATGATCTACTTTACGGCATGATTGCCTCAAGTTGGAGTACTACTGTGACTACTTGCTGAGCCCTGCAACTAGTTTCCAACAGGTACCATAGTCAACCAGACAGCTCACCGGATGTTGCTTTGGAAGATGACGTAGCTCGTCACGAGGCCTCCTCCGCAGGCTTACGTCTGGGTAGCGACCGACGAAGACAAGAAGTTTAGTTGAGCCTCAATCGCCTCTGGAGAAGTCAGCAAACACACGCGTTTTCGGCTTAGTTCGAAATTTTACTCGTTCATCTTTGCAAGTAAAGCTCTAAATTTATATTAAAATTGTGTGCGCGCCCTTAACATGCCAAAGGTTTGGAGCGAGTTGGTATTAAAAGACTAAATATACCCAGTGCAAAATTGAATTGTTTGAGAAAGACAGAAGAAACAAGGACAGACTTGATTCACGTGTTTTGTTAGTGTAATCTCAGTGAAAATTCAGAATACATTGGAATTTAATTGTTGATCAGCTGCAAATGAATTTAGCTGTCTTGTTTGTACGAATGCTAATCCTTTCCTTCCTTGGGTTTGCAAATCTACTTTGGTATGTTGTTGCTAGTGTGTGTAACTACTCAGGATAATAAAATTACGTGAGATCTCTCTGGAAACACACAAGCATTTCTATACTCTAGCTATAATCCACAGCACGACAAAGCTAGTGCAACCGGAACGGACGAACTGTTTCCTAAAATAACTATTTTTCCCCATCTCTATTTAGAAGTTATCATCAAAGCGGAGTGTTATAATTATAAAATTCTATACAAAAGTACGGAATGAATAGTGTTACGCCAATCTCTTAAAATTATAAACATTTTAACGTTAAGTAGTTTCGTACAGACACTTAAAACAATAAGAAACAAGTCGAGCTGGAAATTCAACAAAATTAATTCTTGAATCCTTTTCATAAGTTGGCTAGGGTAACACCATTTAAAGCAAAACTGAAAGAAAAGGAAGCTGCGTTAATAAGTATAATAATAATAATAATAATAATAATAATAATAATAATAATAATAATACTCTACATGTAACAAAGCGAACGCTACTTGCTTAGGATTTCTGAATATTTTCTGGATGAACACCCTTTTAAAAATATTAGCCCGAAAGATAGAAGCGGAATTATTTTCAATACTAGTCTTTCGTAACATATGAAAAAGTGCTGCAAAAACTTGACACAAGAATTTTAAGTTATATGGTTGTGCATTTCAATGAATGCAATAATACGTTGTTATTTTGACGTTCAACAGCAAACGTTCTGATACAATTTTCTAATCAACAAATGTTCACGACATTTGATAATATAACAGAATAACGAAACTGTTTAACCATTTACCATTACCATTTACCACTCTTTGCTGAAGGTATATAATTTTGCATTCAGGTGTACAAAGACCGCTGTTGCCAATCACTGTCCCTTATTGAACTAATGTGTTTCTATGGCGACATTGCACATTTGATTCATGAACAATGTGACATGCGTTTCTAACAGGGCTTACAATTTGCACTTAAAGAAAGTTTAGATTAGAGGAGTTTACAAGGATACCTACATATGTCAAGGCATTTTGCAAGAAGTGATTTGCTGTGATGTAGATGCCGGATCCCTAACATGTTCAAGATGCTCCAGAACGTCCTCTTGTATTCCCTACGCACATAGGTCGGGGATTCCACAATTATCCGCAACAAGTGGTAGTGCGGTTACAGGAAAGGTCAGGTCAGGGAAGATCTTCACAGTGTTACAGATATTCATAAACCAATCACAAATGGTTCTTACCAAACGTCTGTAAGAAACTAGTGATATAAAACGTTGAAACGACAGAACAATCCTTAAAACTCTTTAAACCGTTTGGCCAGAACCCCTGGTCCTCCCGGATGCGAAACACAAACACTACCGCACGAGCCATCCGCTCGGTGTATTTGAAAGGAGTGTAGTTTCAATTAGTGTTTTAAATGAAGAATTTGGAAGTGTGGAAAGTTTATGGTACATATATAATTGTCTCGCTTCTAAAAGTTGTTATTTAGTGTTCCCAGTATACACGATCACTACTGAGTAATCCCTTCGAAGTTTAGGATTCTAACGGATCTCGTCAAAACTGAATATAAACGGTAAGAAGCAATACCAATTCCTGCTACTGTTTCCAAATTTTAAAAGGGGGAAGTACTATTTCCGTGTATTAAGGCTTTTGGTTGTTTAAGCTCCAACTCCCACATATTTCGTCGTAGTTTACACGCTTCAAAACTGATCTTCTGTCACTCCAAGCGCTGTACAAGCAGAATTGCTAGGACTACTTCAATGCCGATCAACGGATGAGTCTTTGTGCGTCTACTTGGCGTGCGAACTGTAAACACCACCGAATAAGTACATTATGATTTTCAGTGCAGATGAATACTGTATATACACAACAGTAGCTGTAGAGAGAGAATGAAAAGGGTTTTGTTGTCACCAGACATACGCTATACAAAACAGGATTGTGTTTCTCAAAAATAAAGAAGTGTTTCCTGCCGCTACAAGCCGTTACATCCAAGGCAAAGCAATTAAGCACCTTCTTGTACGCCTACTTACAGGGCAAACTAAAAAAAGACTCAAATACATGTAAAAGCGAAAACGTAAACATTTGGTGTCCGTTATATTTTCTAAGGTACAGGTAGAAAAACGACTGTCGCGCCGCGCTTTCTGCCAGCTACCGCGAGAGAGCAGCAGGTCTGGCACTAACATTGGACTTAAGCCACGTTATTACACTTTCTCTTCTGTAGGCTGTGGTTATATTTAAATCAGGGAGTAGAAGAAACAGAGAGAGTATATGTGTAAGCAAGATTAGGCTAGTATTTGAATGTTCTAAAGGGATGACCGCATAAAAGAAGTACAGAGTAAAGGTAATACTAATATATTGTCACTGGTAATTTTGTACTTAATTTTCAGTTATGAAATTTTGGCTTTAAACTAGCGACGCGCTTTTGAGCTTATAAGTATACTACACTATTAAATAAGTTTACAGAATTGAAATATAGTATGTACAAAATGCACTTATGTGGATGCGTAAATAAGAGAAAAATACGTTATTCAAAGCAGTGTTATTTTGTTTCCTATAAAGGATGCATATTTACCTTGTATCCTTTATGTATATTTCTTGGGAGTGCTGGAATAATTGGGATAAGAAATGCATGGTTACCAATTTCATTACGAGTGCAGGTTGCATTCTGTAAACATTATCATAGCATTCATTAATTCTGAATTTGCATCCTTAGCCCTGCTTTTGTTTGAGATGTGGTTTTTTTATGTTGCAGCTGAAGAGAATACGACTGAAGCTCTTGGTTCGTGCGTGAAAGTGAGCTTAACTGAGGAGAAATATCAACTAGCAGAAGATAACTCTTCTGCATACGTCCCAGCTCATAATAAAACATACCACAAGGACGAGTTCCTGATCTATGACAAGCTTCTAGTAATTTGTCTACCCGAAGACAAGGAGAATCCCTTTGCACCGGAACTTGGCTACCTCACCGTGATAGGTCTGACACTATCCATTCTGTTCCTTGTGCTCCACCTGATCGTCTTCTTTGTGGTACCTAAACTCCGCAACTTCTCGGCGACAAACCTCTGCTGCCTATGTATATCTCTGTTGTTGCTGTACTGTGGCTTCCTTGTAAGCGGGTCAATGGTACCCCGAACAGCTGGCTGCATCACTTGGGCTGTGTTCGTACATTACAGCCTGCTGGCATCGTTCTTCTGGATGCTCACTATTGCCTTTGATATATTTCGAGTTATGAAACAGGCCACGTCAAAACTGATGGTATCTAAAGGTGAGATTTTATTAGTACTCAATATGCTTTTATTTCATTTGGCATCTTGTACAATGATGTCCTATTAAGGTGATATTTTTATATGTTTCGCAAGGCTGGATACCGAGAAGCTTAATTGCCAATGTATCTTATCCCGTTTACTTTTTATTGTTCATCTGTTAAGAGTATTTTGCTAGATTAATACTGTTGATACACGTATTGCTCGCCAATTCATATCCAATGTGTGTGTGTGTGTGGGGGGGGATATCGTAAAAAATGAGAAGGAAACTATCCTTTAAGTATAATGGTTTCAAGTTATAAGAATACAGGTAAGGTTTGGTGAGCCTATGCATACTTGTATATGCGTACTGTGAAACGATATAGCAACGGTTATTCGTTTTTGGGTCGGGCTTATTTAGACTTCCCCATGGCTGTGTTTCCTTTCGACTGCCGTAATTGCTCCGCTGATAAAAGTTCTGATTAAGATTTTTAAAATGTGGAACCAAACGTCTACATGGAAATCGATTTATGTATCAGCTAAAATATGTTTAGTAGGTTTAAAGCCTACATGCTTTGTGATGGGCCCCATGACTACTGTAGCGGTGAATTCTTAATTAGTATTCTTCAAGTGATCTGAGAAGGGCGCTCTCGTGATAAGGCAACCAGGCGTATCAATTTTCAGCACTACATTTAATAATATCCTCCACGTATGGTAGGCGAAGCGTTGAGCCAGAGTGTCACGGGGAAACGACTCACAGAATAGATTGAGTGGAATCCTCCATCCCAAGCCACATCACACAGAGAAGACAGCAATCTGACGTTATTCCTCCAGCTTATAATCCTCCACTGCGGTAATGTTGAGTTTTTCTGCAAGAGTATTACGGAAAAAGGACACACAGAATAGATTGGCTGGAATAGCCAGAGAAGCCAAGAGTGTGGCGTATGTTTCGTAGGTCACAGGTGCAAGGCATCGGTGATTGAAATTGCATAGGTTTAATAAGACCGACATAGTAGACTTAAAGGCAGTAACAAGTTGGTGATTGCTTCCTTACATCGGCTCCACGTCCCCTATAATGTTCACGAAAGTTAAACCTTTATCCAGAGTGAACCACAAACAGCCGTATATAATTTTGTCATATGATTCCTTTTGCTGAATCCGTTATATTAAGGTTCTGCGTCGCCAGAAAGTGTTCCATGAAGGCCTAAACAGCCTGGGCGTAGTACTAAGCCTTCTGGAATTCCACCACTTATCGGCCTTAATGTATATGTGTTTCCTAAGTTAGAGACGGTAAACTGCTGAATTTAAAGAAGTTGCACAAATGTGTATTTTCACATTGCCTAAAGCATTTGAAGCAGTGTATTTTACCCCGAAACTTTATATCACATTCTCACCAGAAATAGGCTTAAAGGCAGACGCCCTAAACAAAAAGTGTATTTTGAAAAAAATGCCTGCGTGTGTGGGGAGGGACAGGGAAGGAGGGAGAGACAGAACAGTATTAAGTAAAAACCGAAAGGTTGTAAAGGAGGGTAAGCATCAGAGTTCATATTTAAGTCCGGCAACTTACAAAGAAGCGAGGCAAAGACTTTTAGTGGATTCTCTCATCCCAAACAGCCCTTTACTTGAAATATTTTTCCGTCATCGTAATTTTTGTTTTATTTACTTTTTGTGTTTTAAAAATAGCATTTCTGTGACGAGTAAAATCTACGTATAAGTCAAATGTTTTATGGAGGACTATGAAGTCGTTTATACTCTCATTTAATGTTAAATGGCTGTGAAATATGAGAAATGAGAAATAAAGGTACTACAGGATATACGCTTATTTCATTCAAACTTATGCATTGTGACATATACAACTATTTGTAATGTCTATTTTCAAAATTTCCGTTTTGGTTCGTTTAAAGGCTGGAAAACTAAACACAGCATTTCGAAATGTTTAAACAATGCTCTTTTTGTTAGAGATCATGTAAACTATAACATTATATGGATCTACTTTCTAAATTGTTGACTTTCTGTATGTAGTCATTGTTTACAGAAAACGATTAAAATTGAAGCTATTTTCATCGAGTATTTATCATGATATCCATGCAATGTATAGAAAAATATATTTTGCTATTTTTGAAATTCTAAATTTCCGCAATACCTTATTGTTTATTTTGTAAACGAATTCCAACTTGGAGACATCGGTTTTCTTATAGATTGCAAAAGTCATTGATCATTTATTTCAAGTGCTTTGGTATTTATTTATTTTATCGTTAGTAATTTGAAAATGCCTGAACCGAACACTCGAGGAGCTAACCATTACTACTTTACAGGTAAACGTTGGTATTACATTATGCATATAAAATTATTCTTCCGTCACATTATGTTAGTTAGGATAAGTATTTGCATAGTAATGATTTCAGTCTGAGAGATCAGATTTAGTTACATTCAGGATGTAGAAATTACACAGTGGTTTACATCACAATAGAATTTGTTGACGAGGTGAATGGGGTAAACAAACGCACACATTTATTTCCAAGCGCTGAAATTTAAATACTGGCATCGAACATTTCAGAAAAGACTAAAAACACGAAAAAAGTTATTGCAGAAAAGCTGTATATTTTAGTGAGCTTTATGTGTGTTTCTGTAGTAAGTTTTAACCTCTTTCTATGTTTTTTTTTACTGTAGCAGAATTTAATAAGAATAAAGAGCGTTCTTCATTACATTCATATAAAATCATTAGCCTTATTTGCCACAGAAATATCTCCAGATACGATATTTTAATGAAACTTTAAAAAATAGCGGACATTGTTCCATGTGGAATATTGTTTGAGATAGGTGGTATTTCATGAAAAATTCACGGCTTGCAACACAAATAGGTTTGATTTCAATAACGTTTGGCATTTCCTCGACTTCTGAACTTCATTAATGCCCTTCCTTGCAGTCACGCACGCACACATACGCATACACCTAGAGATAGTTTATAACACTTTATTAATTCAGTGAACCTCAAAACCCGGATCTCCTTCGAAATCGCGATATTTCGTGTCTGAGTTCAATACTCCCTCTACCCACCTTAGCTAAACTGTGGAGAAAGCAAAAACTAGTATTTTTCTCAATTTAGGACCAAAATATTTGTTTTATATAAATACTGAGGAAAATATCTGCACCAAGTCTGAAGTCTGCGTTTTAAAAAAAGAAGAAAAATCACTATAGTATACGATTAACGGATTCAAATGTGTAAAAATAAGAACCGAAATAATATTCTCCACGCATGCACATGTTAACTGAATCTATGTTGTTATCGCAGGTAGGCAACGCCTAAGGTTCTGCCTGTACTGCACGGCAAGCTGGCTGCTACCAGCAGTAATTGTGGGGGCAGGACTAGCAATGGATAGCCGGTGGCCAGAATCTTCCTTTGTACCTGGATATGGACAAGGTGCTTGCTGGCTGAACCATCCCGATGCGCTCTTGATCTTCTGTGTGGCTCCTCTAGCAGTAGTGGTGGTTTTCAATGTGTGCTTCTTCTGTTGGACGGCGTATCTTATTCATGTAAACAGCGCAGATGCAGCAAGTGCCTCCAGCACCCGGAAGGAGTTCCCTCTGTTCTTGCGTCTGGGATTCATCATGGGGATCACCTGGATCATTGGCGCTGTTGCCGCTTCAGTAGAGGTTCCAGGTATGTTATTATTTAGCGTAATGCAGATTTACTTCATTGCTGGATTAAAGTTTGACGTACACTAAAGGGATTAGTGCCACTGCCGTGAGAAGGACATAAGAGTTTGGTTAGTTTCGGAATTAAGTACTCTGCTACCTTCTTGCTATTTAGAACATCTCAAATCTTGCAAATAACCTTATTTAGCAGAAGCTGTATTTAGTTTTTTATGATATTCGCAAAAGTTCTATTACTTATTAAGGAACGGATTTTTAATTGCTAGAAAGTTAAATTAATTTTTTGCATTAAAATTCAACAAAGTATTTGTTAAAAAGTTCAAAATATTTACTAAACACAAAAATAGTTTATTTTATTTAACATAATAGAAAAATTTGTAATAATAAAGAACTGTTTTGATAACTCACCAGTGATGGATTATAGATATCACATGTCAATTGTTGGAAATTCTTTGGAGTTGCAGTGAAACACATGCCTTCTCTAAATTGTCCATTAGAAATCTCTGCCGATTGTCACAGAGCACTGCCCGGTATTAGGAGAATGATCGTTCTACGTCACTTGATGTCACTCTTGCATATTTCATAAGAGGCACGTCACTAGCAGTTACATTCTCAATGTCTACTTGATGGCCTTCTAGAACTTGGGCAACTTGTCTCATAATTTGAAACCCTGTATTTTTTTCAAACACCGATTTGAACTTGCTTTTTAAAGTTTGCATTTTTAAGACTTCGAGTGAGTTGATTTTCGTTTCTACATTAACGATTTCTTTAACACTTTCTGTCAAGAAATTAGTTGTTGCTTCTAGTTTTTTAATGGAATCGCACAAGAAACTCAAATTAGCAGCAATATACACTACGTCATTTCTTAAACAACTGTCACTGAGCAGATTTTGAACAATTTCTATAAATGAAGTATCATCTTTGTCCAATTCATCCATAACTGATTTAAAGATATCAAAATGTACCGCATAGTACACCATTGCTGAAAGCCAAGTGCCCCAGCAGTAAATAATTGGTGTTGGTGGTATTGGAACATTGGGAATTTTGTTTCTAAAGAGAACAACTCTCTTAGGGGCTTTAACAAACACCTTCTTTCCATTGTATATCAATTTGTCCACATTGGGATACAGTGGCCGAACAGTTTCGCACACCCTACCTGCACAACACAAGTCACATGTATCATTTTTGGATAGCTGACGTTAAGTGCTTCTGCGGGTTTCTTCATGTAAGATGCTGTGTCGGTAAGGAAAATAAGCACTTCATTGTACTTAACACCATTTGGCCATAATATGTGCATACTTTCATTGAAGAGCCTAGCAACATTACTGTGATTTGCTGCCGACATTTCTTTGCAAGCTAGTAAAAACACACGATTAGAAAGTGTCTCGTAATTTTTAAGCACTCTGACTACTACATTTCCCACTTTTCTTCCTGTTGAGACTTGAGTTTCGTCAATACACACCCATATTTTCTCATTTTCGCACATAGCCCTGAGTTTTCGTAATGTTTCTTCGTGGCATTTTGGAAGGTAGTATTTCCTTAAAGTAGATTCTTCTGGAGAATCAAAGTTGGTGTACTTCACGAGAGACGCTTTAACCTCTGGATTCTTCACTTTATGTAGAGGAATATCCGCCGAAACAAAAGTTTGGCATAAATCTGAATAAACTTCACGACACTTAGAAGTTCCGGAATATGGTCTGGAGGGTACTGCTTCACTTAAAAACACCTTTTTCATAGAAGAACGTGAAGCCGCCAAGATATGTTTGTTGCCGGATAAATGCTGCGTTACTTGGGAGCGTTGATCGGCTGTTATAGACCTTTCCATAAGGCTGACAATATAGAATTCTTCCATTTTTACGGAATGTATTTGAGAATTCTTTAACGTACTGGTGCAACCGAAAACTTACACTGCTTTTTACCTTCGGCATTTTGGTAACGATACACGAATCCCTCAACACGTATAATAAGCATTGCCCGGCCTGAGCTGAACTGAAGGAACAAGAATAACTCGAACCCGTAATCGTGTTGAATTCATGTACATGGTGCAATACTCTTGACATCTGAAATTTCTTTCCCGCGAGTTACGTGTATAAGTTTATATTGTAGCGAACTGTTGACAACACGTAATCTAATCTGAGGTTACAGGATATGCAGAAGGTTGCACAGGTACTCTTCTCAAAAACAAAATCATGTTCTTTGCCACACACAATAAAAGGAGAAACAAAGCTCGGTATAGTATATTGGTAAAATGCATACAATATGTACTAATAACTAAATTGTGCAAAATATTTAATTACATATATTTATTCTAAAATATGTATTTTTATGTGAAATAAAACTTTGTACTTGTGAGAGTGGCAGCATATTCAATATTCATGCTTAGTTTCGCGCTTGTAACCGCAAGCAGAAAAAAATATGTATTTACCTAAAAATCCGTTCCCTACTATTGCATGAATTTGTATAACACATTCTATTTGTCTCTGAACATTGTTACATTTCTTAAAAAAAGCTCTTTCTGCATATTATTCAAGGTTAGCAGGTTGGCCAATCACGACAACTCGGCGGGGCATCTTGCGATATTGAATTATGTTCGTTCATTCCTAATTATCATCAAAGGTGCACTTTGGAATTTACTTTAATATTTCCGTGCTACTCCAAAAGCAGCTGTGAAGGAGGCAGTGAGGCTGAAATTCGACACAGATTGCAAGAAAGTAAGAGTTGGTTTAACACAATTGTATTCCATAAGGGACAAAATTATTTATATGACTCTGAGCTAGTGTAGGCTCGAAAAGAAATAAAAGCAAAATAAAAGCGACGGAAATGGATTATTGGAGAAGTTATGTATTTTTAGGTTTCATAAAACTGTATATGAAACTACAGGAGGGCAGGTGTAAGTGGCAGTGGTAAATGTTATTGATACAATTGAAGGAAGACGTTTACGTTGGTATGGTCATCTCAGAAGGAAGTCAGCGGAGAGGTAGCCATTAAAACTATATAATGGACAACCTCCTAGACGGAAGAAAATAGGGAGACTACAACTGCTGTGGAGTGATTGCGTAAGCCGTACATATATGTATGTGTATATATACACATACATACATACATAAATACATACATACTTACATACTACAAGCGTTTCTGATTTTGTGTTACAATAATGTCCCAGATAAGTGCTCATTGCACCAAAGTATTTTCATGTACGATTCGTAAGTGATTACATTATTTTTTAAGAAAGTTAGAAGGCGATATTTCACACAGAATTACCAGATGTGCATCCTGAAAGCGGAAAAGTCGTGCAAAAATGTTTAAATAAACTTAGGGAAACAGGTTCATTCTAGATACGTAAAGAATGGTAAAGCGGTAGCTACATACTAAGGAAAAATTTGGACAATGATTAGAACATTCTGCTCAAAATGTTCTGCAACGGCTTGCACAGGAAAGCAATTTCAACGAGGTTACCGGGCTGCGAAACTCAACGTATTTGCATTGTCGTTTGACTACACAAGCAATCATATATTGTATCAACACACCTGCACAGTGTCCACTGGTAGGAAGGTTTTATTTTTATTTTTTTTCTTTCTTGTCTTTTTTTAATGAGAAGATAGTAGAAGAATTAGAAAGGTTTATTTCGCCGAGATAGTGTGCCATTCATGCCAAGCGGGTAACCATCATGCCCAAGGACATTCAGCTGGCTCGCAGAATCCGTGGCGAGAGGGCCTAAGCGTCGAATTCGAGGAAGGCAAATTTGAGGAGCGGTTCTTAGAACAAATTTTAAATAAGGAAAGTGATGGATGGAAAGCATTTTACAATTATGTGAGGAGACGCAGGGGTAATAAAGAAGGCATACCAGATTTCAAAGTTAACGGGACTGCCGTAATAAATGATAAGGAAAAGGCGAACATATTAAATGCACATTTTGTATCGGTCTTTCATCAAATGGATGATAGTCCTGAACGGGAAAATAGGAGTGGTGGAGAATCGCTTTTTCAAATAATGGCGCCAAAATTACGTAAAAGGATCAAGATGCTACAGAATCGAAAATCAAGAGGGCCGGACAACGTACCTACTGAAATATTAAAAATAGGGGGAGAAGCCATGATTCCCTACCTAATGCTCTTGTTTAACATGTCAATTAACAACCGTGCACTACCGGAAGACTGGAAATCCGCTATTGTAGTTCCAATATACAAAGGGGGTAATAAAACAGAAATAAATAATTATCGGCCTGTCAGCCTAACGTCGGTAGTGTGTAAAGTAATGGAGCATCTAATTGCAGAATACATACGGGAGGATTTAGAAAACAAACAGTGGTTCAACAAAGCGCAACATGGGTTTAGATCCGGGTATTCATGTGAAAGTCAAACAACTTCATTAACTCAAGATTTGGCGGATGAGGTGGATGCAGGGGGAAGGACTGATGCAGTGGTGATAGATTTTTCTAAAGCTTTTGACGTAGTGCCACATAGTTTACTCATCCGGAAACTAGCAAATGCGGGACTTGATAATCGCGTTGTATTGTGGGTAGAACAATTTTTGAAACGGAGGACGCAAAGAGTAAGAGTAGGTAGAGAACTGTCAGAAGGGGGGACCGTAAGTTCGGGCGTGCCCCAAGGCTCGGTACTGGGCCCGTTACTGTTTCTTATCTTTGTTAATGATATCCATATAAACATTAAATGCCAGATAAGACTGTTCGCAGACGATTGTATTATTTACAATAAGATTAGGAATTCCATGCATGAGACTGCTCTTCAGGACGACCTAAATGAAATCAGGTGGTGGGCCGAAGCAAACAAAATGACAATTAATGCTGGGAAAAGTAAGTCCATTGTTTTTAGCAGAACTAAGGGGAAGATTATACATAACTATCAAATGAGCGGGGAACCAATTCCACAGGTGGACAGCTGCAAATATTTGGGAGTGTGCTTGTCAAGTAATGCTGGATGGGGGGAACAGATAAATAGTACATCTAGGAAAGCGTGGAAAGCATTGCATTTCGTAATGAGAATACTGAAAAAGGGGAGCGCAAATACCAGGGAACTAGCCTACAAATCTTTAGTGCGGCCGGTTATGGAATATGGAGTAGCATGTTGGGACCCATACAGAGTCAATCAGATTGATTCCTTAGAAAAAGTGCAGAGAAGAGCTATAAAATTCATAAGGAGAGGTAAAGATTTTGGGTTTACAAAAGGTGAAGAGAATGAATGGGAACCGCTAAAAGTTAGGCGTAAAAAACATAGATTAGTTGCGTTATTTAAAGCTTATACTGGTTCAAATGCTTGGGCGGATGTTAGAGAAAGGTTAGAGAATCCAGCACACTACGGTCGAAACGATCATCTGTTTAAAATTAGGGGTAGAAAGTGCAGAACCGACGTGGGAAAATTTTCTTTTGTTAATAGAACCATTGAAGAATGGAATGAATTGCGTGTAGCAGCCTTTCAGGGCTGTCCTCTGACCTTAAAGCAGTTCAGAAATAATATTAGCAGAATAAATGTTGGTTAATTAACTAGTGTACTCATTTCACAAACTATACTATTAAAGTTGACACTACCAGGTTGAAAATACTGGTAACTAAATATAAGGACCAATTGTAAATAGTTAAGTACCTCGAAAATAGTTACGTACTTTGTAAATTGTTAAGTACTTTGTAGATAGTTAAGTAAATTGAGAATCGTTAAGTAAATTGTGAATAGTTAAGTAAATTGTGAATAGTGAAGTAAATGGTGAATAGTTAAGTAATTGTGAATAGTTAAGTAAATTATAAATGGTTCAGTAATTAGGGTTTTTAAAAGCTTTGTTAATATTAAAATTAATCATTTTGTATTGTTAGCCTTGTTTATTATTATTATTATTGTAAGCTAGTCATGGTTATGTAAATTTTGTACGGTTTAATTCTGCCACCGGGAAGTACCCAATTGCAGAATAAATAAATACATACATACATACATACATACATATCTTGAGGATTGGAGAGGGAAGATGAATTAATACGTTAGAAATAGATGTCAAAATCAAGAAAGAGGAATAATGAAGTCCAGCATAGCAACTCCATTAATCAGCGCGTATTTGGGAACCACCAACTAGTAATCAGGAGCGGTAGTATTCCTGGCTACTACCTGCTCAAGGCTCTGAGAGTATTCCAAGGGTTGGGGTGATGGTAAGAAAAGAATTATTTCGTTTTATTGTTCAGTCGGAAGACTTGTCAGAATTCCATTCTGGTTGCAAATTGTTGAGCAATGATTTTGGGTGGTTTTCGTCATAGATCTGGCGTGTACTGGTTCCATATGGACCAATCTGTTCCATAGGAACTCTATTTGTGTGCACTTGTTTTCCAAAACTCGAAGGGTGCAGTCTATTGTGTCCAGTTGCTGTTGTGTGGTTTAATTGATGGAGAGTGTTGATGGATTGATCAGTGTGTTGCTGTTTTAAGATCCTGAACGCGGTCATCAAGAGCTGTCAGTCGTCCTCCATGGTATAGGGGTACCATGCTACTCTCTAGTTCCCGAGGTTGCGGGTTAAAACCTGGCAAAGCGCAATGGATATTTTTCGTCGTAAAAATCCTTAGCATGATTTCCTTCATAATTTACGGCACGTAAAAGAACCCCATGCCTGAAAAGAGGCGTCTGAGAAACAAGTCGTCTTTTACGCTCAATATAGAATGGGATGTTGAGAACCACAGTAGTTAAAGAAGGTCCTTAAATAAAACTCGATTTATTTTATAAGGGCTTTATAAGACTTGGCCGTCAAGTGGAGGTCCTGAACAGTGACGCTAAGCCCGCCCTGATTTCCTGTCTGATGCTATCTGCCATGTTGAGCTGTAGTGTATCTTGCAGAAAAGATGATTCTGACGGCGGTGATGGCGATGGTTGCAGGATGCAGAGACAGTGGGCCTAGTCTGTGAAACATGAAGCATCTCTACAGGTGGCGCAGTAACGGCCAGGTGAAGGTGGTGCTGCTTGCACGCAGCTATGATAGAGGAAGCATAACAGTAGTGGCACAGAATTGGTGGAAAGGAGTTAGCCGGTTTTTAGGTTTGCTTCTGCGCGTAAAACGTGCACTAATAAGGAAAAGCTGGACGCCAAGGAACCTTACAGTTTCGAGCGGCTGGCTAAGTCAAAGCGCACTAGAGCTTTGGTCCCCAGGCAGAGGTAATTCGGGTGGCTTAATCGCAGACTGCCACTGTTGCTGTGCTACTGTAAGGACGAATCCTAGCTGTCGGTCCCGGGTACACCAGCGAAGACCACGCGGAAGCGGTTGCTGTGGGATGGCGGCTGGAGAGCAGCTACCAGCGGCTGGCCCGTGTCCAAGAAGAAGAGGGACACCGAGTTGTTGGGGTGTTTCGTTGCAGATTTTGGGCTGCGGATGAGCCTATTCCGTTACTTTATCGAACGTAGTTGTTGCTGCTCCTTAGCAGCCTTCCTCCTGAAGCGATCCATGTTGCTGCGCTGCTTTCTCCAAGTAAATCACATATATAGGTCGTAAGAAGTCAAGCGACTGGTGGAGTTGACTTTGATGTACAGAGCCACCTAGTGGATGTTTGCAGAAGTTTGCAGGAAACGAATGTTACCAATGCATACAGGACTAAATTTTAGACCAATTTCCCTTGTAGAGTGGGATTCAGATAGTGAAATTATGGAAATAGACCTGCCTACTATACTAGGCTACCTGGTCAGGAATCTTTGGCGAGATAAGGTTTTCCTGGCAGTCGTAAATTAATATTTTTGTTCCACTTTCGTGAACCTTCATTTCTTCATGGTAAGCCTTTGCACGGGTTGGCGAACCTTCTGTTCCATTTCCTTAACTTCTCTTACATTTATGTCATTGGTAGACTTAATTTCATTTTTGTGACTAAGGCAAGTGAAGCAGGCATCTGTAGCTGGTGTACCAAATCCTACGTTGAAATTTGTGTTGAAGATATCTCTAATTTTTTCCCTTTACCTTAGTAGTAGAAAATGCATTATCGTGGTACATCTGGTGCAATTTCCATATATTTATCTGCGATGGCAGATACTGACGTTTTCTTCCAGCGCGGCAATAATTCGCCTCTACAACACACAAGTTTTTGATGAAATCAATCACGTTCTTATTTTCTTCTGCATATTTAGCTGACCTCCGATCTCCTCGCCTTTCAAAACGAAGCTAGAAACAGGCAGAAACAACGAGAGTTAGTTGCCTCTTAACTCTTATGCATTAACACAGGTCAAATAATTTTAGAATGAGTTATGATGGTACTGAAATAAATATTATAATTTTATTAATTTATATTGATATTGATTATTACCTTGCCTGTTTCATGCAAGTTCCTCAAAATTCCTTCCAGTCCTGCACGTTTCAATCCCAAGGCTCTGAGAAATGTGCTTCGGTATACTGGAATGTTTGTTTTATCTTGTTTCCGTATGAAGTAGTGTTTCGTTTCTGTTTTCCGGTGCACAATTTCGGTGCTTTGATCTGTTCACCGCCTAGTGCACATGTCGACGCATGAATATTTTAAATTAATGCATCTTGTTTCTCCTCGGTGGTATGTTCGTAGAAGGTTTGCTGAACACACGAATATCGTCTCCCGCCAAGTCTTTGCACTAAAGAGCTTTTGGTTTAAATCTATGATCGCATTCCGGAATTTCAGGTGGTTTGTTGCCATACCTGAAAACAAATCAAATTATTCCAATTATCTTATAGAACAAGAACAAGTTGATTAATAGGCTTGTCAAGTGTATACTTTATTACCCTATCTTTTTTGAATCGCCCGTTTCCATTCATGTGGTGACGAGGTTTTTTCCTCGCTTCGCCTGGGCTACGTTGTGTAGCAGTTCACGTGCTCTCCATCTTGGTTGTCATCTCGCTCAGTACTCACAACTACAGCTCACAAAAGACTATGCTTGTTCTAACACCCTAGGAGCAAGGCAGCGAGAGTGGCTTGACCTGGCGCGAAGCATTATGAATGGTGCATACACGTTGCAGGTTTTGAAAGGGAAAAAATTAAATAGTTTTGTTCACGTGGCAGAGTTCCGTTCACCCTAATATTCAAAGCATTATATTACAGCACGAGGTTGACTTATGCAACAATACGTTTCGTTTTACGTTTCTAAACTAACCCATGATTTGTTTCGGTTTCAAAAGGTACCTGATGCAGATATTGTGAAAATATCGAGAAGGTATCACGAAAAACGGTATTTAGCAGCTAATTATTAGTTAGAGAACAGATCACTTGAGTAAAACTGGTTTAGGAAATCTTCGGGTTAAAAGTGGCACTTTTAAAAGAGGATATTGGGCAGGAAAATATGGATAAGCAAACTTATTTCCTGAGATTAGGGAGTAAAGATCATCGACATATTATAAGGAGCTAAACGGAAATATATTTTTTAATATATATTTCCTGGTTTCGACTAGGTGTTTTTAAAATAAGGGGCATAAAGGGGCGTATTAGACCAGATGGGTATCCTATTTGTAGGAAGAAAGACGGTCAAATACATATTATTTGTTCTGAGCAAAGGAATGAACGAATAGCGGGAAAGTTTGTTAAACAGGGACTAACAGTATTGAGGACTAAAGAATTTATTTTAAGGAATATTTTTAAAGATCAAACAAAGCTATCTAAATTAGGATAACTAAATTAGAATAACATTTATAGAAGATAAATATGAAACGGAGATGATAGAAGAGAATAATAAAATATGGAATTAAAGCAATTTAAACATATTTCATTACTAGTAGCGGTTAAAACATGAATGCACTGGTAGTGTCATTATTAATTCCCCAAAATTATTTGTTATGTGATCAATATCTACCAGTGACAGTTCAAGCAGAACAAATTTCGAGCTACCGCACATTTTACAAAGTCTAGTTTATCAAGCAGCATATCAATTAAGGTACTCGTGTGGCTTAATTTTTTCCCACCCGGGGTTCACGCCCCATGTTGGTATAGTTCGACCCATGGTTATCATCATCAAAGAGAACCTAATAAATCAGAATACGTTTTTTTCTTTCACATCCACAGATTCATTCATTTTTTGTGCAAATGTCCGTACTGAACTTCCCAACGTGGTTAACCATTACACTTTTTTGTTCTACATATATTTATCAGCAGATCAGAAGCAAGTCTTCCCATTTAATTCGCCTACACCTTATCCATAATGTAGACAATGAGCTACTTGGTAAAGAACTTACTTTATTCGTGTTACTTAAATAAAGAAAGCAGCATGCCACACAGCAGCGCAATTCTCCTTATTCTTATTTACTTATATTTACCTTGAAGCAAATTATTTGCTTCTTTCTGTCTGATACCTGTAGAGTTATTTTATAATGAAACCACAAACTAAACCACTGGTTTCATTAAGTAATATTTAGTTTTTAGAACATACTAAATGGATTAAATTTTGATTTTAGCTTTTCTAAGATGTTTGTTGATATTTTTAAAATTAGTCTGAGATATTTTATAATGCAAGTGATTTTTGTAGGCCCTTTTAAATCATCTTCGCACTGTGAGTTCATTGACTCATCATTGTCTTCTTATTAAGATTACACCCAATTAATTTATGTTCTAAATTAACCATTTCACCACATTCACCGTAATGTCCAGTTCACAATGGAGCGACACTGCCGACACGATATGCGTGACATGCGACACTATATTGCATCTCAAAATCTAGTATTCAAAATGAAGCTACACAATTTGATATCGCGCGAAGTTCAGGCGAAAGCACGAGCCTTTTCATAGTATTTTATATGTACTCGAACACAGTTCATAAAACTCGGAATCCTTTAATATTTCTTCGGAAAGAGAATGCAGTTTCCTAGAGGTTTATGTCTTGTTAACAAGAGCACATAACCTATTATGTGGAAACCGCCATGTGTTGCTCAGTAAAAATTATTTCCAATTCAACTTTCTTTCCGCGAATTTTGTCACGTTCCTGCTGAATTCCCATTGACCAGACGTCTTGTTGCTCATGTAGTGTCGCCAGTGTCACTCCATTGTGAACCCGGCATAACGGTTTCTCTTCTTTTCTTAATTTTATACAATAATAATGGGTTCATGTCTATATCCAATCTTATCTTTATGATATTCGTTAAGTATTGTTTAGGAATATACATTTTCTTAGCTATGGTTTATCACAATTCTCTTTCAATCGTCCACTGACTTCTGGTAATGCGGGCAGCACTGTTTATAATTACTTTAATTTTAACTATTAACAATGGAAAAAGAACAACGAATGCAACATAACAAAACACTGTTTTCTGCTATATTTTACTGCAAATTGTTGATTAGCATCTCACTTCTCAGTATAGCATACTGTAATGCAGCGGCTACAACCCAAGGTTATCAGAAAGTCGACGCCGGGCAGTCGGAATAAACAACGATAAGTGTCATTCGCCAGTGCCGCGTAAACACCGAGCGCGTTATCGGCAGGTAACAAGAGAGTTCTGAACTTTCTTCCCTCCTCCAGAACGTGTGTCGAAATAATTCTAGAATGTTCTGCGGAATATTCCACTGCCTATATAAGCGACCGTTCTCGCGAGAGCAGTCAGTCGAGTCAGTGAGAGTTGAGTTGCGTCGAACAGTCAGTCAGCAAGCTGTTCCCGTGGGGCATCAAGTGCGAATCTCCGGGCGAATTTGTGACGACTACTGTAATGTGCAGCAAGTGTTACTGCGGAGCGAGGGATTGTGGAGGTCTTGTGTTTGACTCCTCAGCAAGTGAACTGTTCGGAAAAGGTGGAAGAGAAATGACGGAGAGTTGAATTAGTTCACGTTAGGGAAGTGATAGTAAAACAGTGAAGTTGAACTATATAAGAACTTGGAACAGTACCAGTGAGAACTTAGAGAAGCGAACAGTTGAAAAACTGAACAAAGTCATACTGGTGTCTGAAGTGGGGTAAAACGCTTCGGTGGAGGTAATGATTTAAGAATTGTTAATTGAAATGCAGACGGTGAAATCTGCAATAGGGAAATGAAAACCGAAATGGAGACAAAAACGAACTTCGGAATGGACCACATGGAAACAGAAATGAAAACCGAAATGAAGAAATCGAAATCCGATCTCGGTGGTGACATCGACTTTGTACGATCTGAGATAAAGGAAATGGTGAAAGCCCTGAAGGACGACATTGCAAATAAGTTAGAATGAATTAAATTTGACATGTAAGATAACATTAATGCGGTGGACGAGTGTCTGCACCAGCAGGTAACGGAGAGTTCTGCAGGCGTACGCCCAGTCACGGTGCAACTTGTAGTTGCTTGAGACGAGGAAATCTTGAGGAGGCAGCAGCTGGAGGATCGAGACATAGGGCCGATATGAGGGATAAAGAATCTGGCGTAAGACCCGCGTGTGCGAATGTTTCTCCCGGAGACCCGAGTTATGAGAGCTCTTGGACGCATGGGACTCCCTAGGTCAGGAACGGTGTGTCGAAGAGAATGTAGAAGTTCGCAGCCAAAAGCACTAGGGTGACACAGCTGGTGCCCTCGAAAATAAAAGATGAAGTAAGCCCTCTAGGAAACACCTGTCAGTACTAACGGGAGACACCTGGATGCTATCAAGACCCCAAGAAGCAACGTTGCCGGTTCTATTTGTTGCAACTTTGAAGCGACGTGGAGAGGTGGTGCCAGAAATGAGACATCGTGCCACAGGTCCTGGACTCACGTCACGCATTCCGTGTCAACTCCGAGAAAGGCTGTGTGACGCAGAGGCTATGGCTATGGCCTCCTATCGGAAGGTCGGCGTGGCAGTCGGAATAAACTACCATAAGTGCCGCTCACTATCGTAGACACAGGACGCGTTATCGGCAAATAACCAGAGGATTCTGAAAGTTTCTTACTCCCCTCCTCCAAAACGTGTGTCTAAATAGTTCTAGAATGTTGTGTGAGATTTCACAGCCTTTATAAGCGAGCGTTCTCACCGAGAACAATCAGTCACCTACGTGAGAGGAAGCTGCATAAGGATCTAACATTTCGCGAACACATCCGGGACCCATCTGCACGAGCGCGGATATCTATTGTTTCCTCGTACCCTATGCAGAGGTCCGGGATGCCTGTTCGCCTAAAGTTACTCCCTTTCCGAGCCCTGATAGTCCCCCTCATGCTTTATGCCTGCGAGGTGTGGGGCATGGCCGCAGACGACTTACTGTTATGGCTACAACGGTCGCAGAAAAGCGGACCTTGGTTCATCTATCCTGTCGGCCGCTTTTTCGCCTTGAGACTACTACGCGAAGCCTCATCCCTTCTATATGTGGAAGATGAAATTAGGCGCCAGGTAGCAAAATCTCAACATCAGAGTGCACGGTCTCTTGGGATTTTATAATCCCAGAACTCGCCGTTTCAAGCCACACTGGGTTTCCCGCAAGGCTTGTGGGCACACCGCATAACAAAGAACTTTACCAACAGCAGCTAAAGCTGAACTCCATTTTAATCCCGCCAAGAGCTGATTTTCTCAAAATTTTATTCAACATCCAATGAAACTACAAAAATTTTAAAACACTCCCACCAGGTGCAGAGAGGCTGCTGCATCCTAACAGGCAATCGTCGAGGATAAGCAACATGCTTCCTGCTATTTCAACCACCCTAAACCAAAAAAAGCCATGCTTAACACACCTCCCGATATAAAAACCCTGCGGTTAAACCCTATTGAGAGTTTGGGTCGGCAGCAAAAGTACTCAGGCTGAACCTCAGCAGGTGAGTGAGTGAGTGAGTGAGTGAGTGAGTGAAGTCAGTCAAGTTAAAAAGAATTGAGTTGCGTCGGGCAGTCAGTTAGCAAGGTGGCGTGAGCTTCCGTGCGACATCAAGTGCGAATCTCCGAGCGAATTTGTAACAACTACTGTGACGTGCAGTGAGTGTTACTGCGGAGCGAGGGGTTGTGGAGGTCTTGTGTTTGACTCCCAAGAGTGAACTGTTAGTTTCCTTCGTGTTCCGTCACGAAGGAAATGAAGTGACGGAAAGTGAACTGGTTCACCTTAGTGAAGTGATAGTAAAAACTGTGAAGATGAATTAGATAAGAACTTAGAGAAGTGAGAACAGTGAGAACTTAGAGAAGTGACAGTTAAAAAACTGGACAAAATCACAACAGTTTAACTTACGCAAATGTCGCAATTAAGATGAGTTTGTGCAGCCAATGTTAAGCCGTGACAGATACTCTATTGCGTCTCACGCTTAAAAGACAGTGCAGGTTAAATGGGGCGCACTGTTGCCACATGTACTATATGTGGTGAGAAAATTTGGCGCCCACCTGCGGTCGATGTACCAGTTTAATAACATCTTGTGAATGATACTTCATTAAATAGTGAAATATTTGCACTGCTATTTAAGTCAATTGTACATTTAATTTTTACCTGCACTTTATGTCTCCTTTCAGTATTTTTAATATTTCGAAATACGATTTTACAGGTATAAAAATATAATTATCAAAGAAATGCGGAGATATGAAATGATAAACGATATATCTGGTAGTGTATCATCAAAGTTACATTCAACTTTGGTGGGATGTTTTCAAACAGTAAAGAATGAACGATGCGCAACATTCCGTATTGTGCTATTCTATTAAATTGGGTTAACCTTGCGTGTTTTTGTTTCTCCCATCCTTTTTTTGCATCCCTTTTATGGGACCTAAGAGGATCTTTCATTCTTTCCTTTTTTATTCTATAAACTACTGCTTCTTATTACCCGGGTAACCTTAGCTGTTTCTTTTACTGCCTTACTAAAACTCATTTTAGTTGAATAATGCAACACATCCATTATTACGCTTCTTAGTTTACCAACATTTCATCTCTTCCTAGCTTCTCCCTCCGTAATCATAATTATTTACGTAAAATTTTAAATAAATAACCTATCAAAACTTCACACTACAAATGTACATACTCCCTTACAACTGGCGTTAATATATACCGCCTTCTACCCCACGCACGCCTGTTAGCTGAATAAATAGATAAATTTGTTTCGCAAATACAATGAATGCAAGAAGTTACAGGATTTCGGCTTTTTTTAAAACTGTCTCCAACCCTCCTCAACATTTTCTTTCGCTTAGTCCCCGTTGTAAACCCATTAACCAAAAATCTCACGTTTAATGTAAAAATTATAACACTCATCGCATTAAACGTAGAGAATTCAAACTGCGTAGGTATCAGCACACTACTTTACTCTAGCTATGAAAAATATATTATTGCATTCTAACCTTTAGTTTATTAGTTACTGCGTGATAAACACAGAAACAGCAAATATCGGACTCTTACTAAAAACCTAGTTTTCCTTAGAAATGTGTGCCCACAAAAGTCTGTAATCTGATGGGAAAAAATATTCTGCATAGGATAATATGTTCAAAGCTGAAATTTATAACAAATGAACATTTACATCATGTTATTAGCAACTTAACGACAGCGCAGGGCTAGAACAGAACGAAGCTAATGACATGAATGCGTTAGACAGAGACATATATCCCAGTTACCTCCATGTTGTCTTAGACAAGCTATAACTGTCACGAATGTGGACTATCCTCTTAACCCTCTACTACCACTAGACTCTTAGAGTGAAAACCCAGAATACTATCAAGCCATACCTGGGCAGAAGTGCCACGGACCCATAGAATATTAAATATAATAAAGTTGCAAACTTGCAACTTGCAGTCGCCTACTTAGCATCTATTGTTTTCTATTGTCAGGCAAGGCATTTCAATGCGTCTTGAAGAGTAATAAACACGGCTGTATTCTTGATATGATCGCAGAATATTTAGTTTAAAACAGTACTTCTTCAATTTATTAAGGTAATGCCATGGCACGGAGGCATTGCCCCTGTTCATTAGAATAGTACATAATGTAACGTTATGTTTGTAATCGTTAAAGCTGCTGTATTTTGAATTAGCAATGGCATTCGCTAAATAACGAGAGTTAAGGCCGAGCTATAGCTTTGTATATTTAACACTTTAATAAACTAAATATTAACCATGACATCTTCTATTTCACCTTTGTCTCTATGGTTTTATCTCATTATGCCTCTGATCACTTAAAGAACGACTTCAAATGACAGATTTCGCATTAATAGCCATCACGAGATCAGTAAAAGAAGGTATTTCATCCCTTTATTCTTTAATAACCGGCAATTTTAGTCATTTGTTGTCATGGTTATGAGTAATCCAATATGTAGCTTTTTGAACATTGCTGTATGAAGGTAATTTTAGAATTTCGGAGGCAGCGAGCTTGGGTGCTCATATGTTAAAAGATATCAAACTGTTCATTACAAGTCTTTTAAGAGCTGCTCGCTATGTAGACCATTTCATTCTCTTTGCATGTCCAGGACATTAAAAAGAAGGAAAGAAAAAGGAAACAAATAATGAATTCCCTTTTGAGAAAAAGTACTAGTATTGGAAAACTCGAACAAATAACAAGAAATATCTCGGAAATGGTTCACTCGACAAAAAAGTATACGACATAAATTGCGTGTTTTAACAAGATCTATATTTTTGGTATAGTAAAATTTCGTCTATCTTTACGATTAACAGTTATGCGAAAGTCGTTCAGAATGAAGAGGACTTTGGGGAAGATTCTCAGAAAACTCAATATATACATTTCATTTGCCATGAAATATCTTAAACATATAAAATTTTAATAAAAAATGTTGAGAAAATCTAAATTTTCGAAAAATGTACCATGTAAAGGGTAGTCTGGGATGGGGGAATTTTCTTGAATATCATCGTGTCGCATCCTTGGAAGATACTAAGCTCAAATGCCAAGTTTGTATTTATTGGGCTTTTCGTTTTTGAGTTATGCTGCTCACAGACAGACACACACACACGGACATGTTTCCAAAAATGCTTTATTTGGATTCAGGGCATATCAAAACAAAATTCCGGTGACATTTCGGTATCGAATATTTGGGTGGAATGCAATATTTACCCTACTTACTATACGTAGGGAGAAAGTAACAAGTAGCTAAATGCCTAGCAAATATTCCTTCACAGGTTAAAGGAACGAGATACAAGAGAAATTAACTACTTTTGCTGAAGCAGCTTCGTTTAATTGAAGTCTGGAAATGTTTTAATGCGTTTAAGCAGTTGGAAATTCCGTGTGGCATTGTTGAAACGATGTAACCCTGATTGATTACTCACATACTTGCAGCCCAGACGTTATCAGTGTACTCACCTAGAAAAAGAGAAACAGTTATATTAACATATCGTTCTTACTTATGAAATGAGATATTTAATTGGTAATAAATATATCATAGCTATTTAGAAGGACAGGAAGCCCATGTTCCCAATGCCCTGAAATGAACGGTATAAACTTTTGGTGAGAAGATGGCATCATACCTTGTATGCAGTTACATTCTGCTCATAACGTCAAGAAGGAAATCAATGGAATTAAATTTAACTTATTTATGCAAGACAATCACTGAGTAATACCTAGAGCTGGGACAATATCCATTGAGCGAGGAATCAATGTAACTATCCCTATTTAGTACACGTGACGTCACGGACCCAGGGCTGCACAGTTTGACAGTTGGATTGCATTACTAGTATGGTAGAGTTGTTTTCTGTGATTTCGTTTAGTTCTACCCCTAACGCTACTGCTTACACTCCAGGTTACCTGTGGAACCCTCTTCCCCTCACTGCACCGTCGATACAAACTCGCAGCGTGCACAGATTGTAAGCCAAGGGATATTTATCACAGCTTTGGTATCACTATTATTAATTTGAAGAAGCCAGACTTCATTTAGATGTTAGCTGCAATTTTCTTAAAACTGAAAACATCTCAATCCTTTGGTACTTCATGTAATCGATTATACTTTCATTCTACAACGAAAAGAAAGTGAAAACACAAATTATATCCCTTCCGTACATTCAAAGATCTGTCCTTTATAAAGTTAGGCAAAGGTCAAAACAATGAGCTGCACACGCAATAGAGAGTTTTTTACAGCGTGCATCTTTTTTACTATTTCTACTGCGTACAGTAATCACGGGAAGTGCTGTACTTCACCCAAGAAGTCGATGTAGAGATTTCACCGGAAATATATGTTTGAGGCCCCTTGAACCTTCCAAAGAACATTTATAGGAAAATGTCCATATACTGTGTTCTTGGAAGAGCATTACTCAAAAACGAAAAGTCGGTTAAACACCAAATTTAGTATCAGCATCCTTTACATGGAAACTTTTTCAATAATATTTATTTTCTCAAGAATGGCTAAATATTTTGATTACAATACCATGTTAGAGATATTTACATGACAAATAAAATGTATATCTTGAATTTTCTGGAAAGAGCCTGTGAAGTACTCTTCATTAGGAAGGAATTTTATATAATCTTGTATAACTGATAAACGTTAAACGATAGACGAAAACGCATAACACAAAAAACGTAGATCTCTATAAAACACCCAATTTATTTTAAATAAAAAGTTTTGTGGCAATTCCTTACTAACAGTTAGTTTGATAACATTAATCGAGAAGTATTTTCTAAATAAACCAAGTGCGCGCTAAGGTGCTATACCCAACTCTGGAGGTGATGATTCAGGTGCCATAATGATCTAAATCTAAAAAGACACAACCCATTCATGTATTAGTCCTTATTAAAAACATCATTAACTTCAGTTACTTGAATTTATGCTATAAATGTATTCTGAGTAACATAATTCGTATATATCATGGAAACGTTTATTAAATGCCATCAAGGGGTAACGATCACCTCAAAACACGCATATACTTCATAGGAGACAACATTTATCCTGTAATTTCTCTGAGATGTCAAATGGGAGAAATATATTTCTGTGTTTTAAGCTTGTTTTGCAACTACCAAACATCACACAGTCAGGTTTGCTCGGGAAAAGAATTTGACGTTAGTAAACAGGTGGATCGCACAGCACGCTTAAATAACGGAAATCTCCCTGATATACGTAATCGAGACACTGTCTGCTTACATTAGTCTAAGAGCAGTTTGAACCCTGACGCTACACGGAGAACTCGTACAATATTACAGACAAACCAGCTATGGCTTACACTACAGCCGAATACAACGATACGCACTTGGCGTTGGAACAGATAGTAAGTTTTAACGTAATGTTATCCACATTGTCGCTATCCTAATCCCTATGTTTTCATACGACTAGATCGACGGATACGATAGAAAGGGATGGTTGAGTTACTTGCCGTTTTGCAACACTAATTACTTCATTCCGTGTTAAAGGTACTACTATCCCCATAATTAATCACACTAACATGACAATTATATGGAGATTCATTGTTGTAGAATTCCTATCATACCCTGATCTTTGAAAACTGGAAGTGATATTCAGCCGTCGATGAAGCTCACCAGTGTTTATGTACCAGCCAATCTAGGAGCACACCGATATAACAGCATGAGAAATATTTCTGATAATACATTTAAGTAGAGTTAGGTAAAAGCTTCTTGCCAATTTAGTACAGCAGCACCAATTCGCACACAAATGGCAAATATCATCTCTCTCTTTCTGTGCCAAACTTCTTTCTCTTCCGGACTGCCCAGTCTCTGTAATGAGTATAAAGTACTTTGGCTAGAAAAAATACATATTTATCCCAAGTAGCTACAAAATGCAAATGAACCCTCAAATCTGGTTATCCGATACTCAATCAATCCATATGTAATTTAATAAAATATACTGCTTTTCTACATATTAATGTTAAATTTGCGTTGTTTAACTTTCATTTTCAGTGAGTTACATTGACTGAGACTGGGAAACATTAAGCCCTGGTTACATAAATTTGGAAACTTTACCGAAAAAGTTGTCATTTTATGTCGCATGATTATAGTGAATACTATAAATATTATTCTTGTATTACAGGTCTATGGCATCTTTTCGTGATATTCAACACGCTACAAGGTTTATTCATCTTCATTGCCTTTACGTGCACCAAGAAAGTTTGGAAAGAACTCCGAAATGTGATATATGGACACAAGCTACTAACTGGAACAACAGCAACTACAAGAACAGAGTCCACTACCGACACGAGGTCTTCAGCGATTCAAATCCGCCATCTTAATAGATAAGACGTTACACACACCATTGTACTCTCCTTCGGAGTGTACAATATCTTGTTTCTTATTTGAGGCAAGAGAGTCAGTCAAAGGGCAAAATCTACGTGCTGATGTCAGTGAACAGTCATATTCGGGATAAACTATTTGTTCGGTGATTTTAATATAGTCAATCTATACATACTGATGTTGTGAGGGATGCCTTATAAGAGTTTCTCTTATAGATGCTATACACAAACACACACTCATGTATATACAAACTGTATCTGTATTGGTATCATATATTTGGGGGACGTGTTCCCGACATCAAAACAGTAAAAAAAGTTCATATGGACATGGGTCTGAAAATCATGTATTTCAGAGTTACAACACAAAATCGAAAGTTACAAAAAGTGCTCGAAGTGACTTCCTCTTGCTTCGATGCATGCAGCAAGTCTGCATTCCATGCTATCGCGCACTCTGTTGAAAATTCCTGGTGTGTTTCGTATTTGGTCAAATCCAGTTTGGATACGTCCTCTCAAAATGTCAACATCAGGTACAGAAGTCCAATAAACCAAGGACTTCAAATGTGCCAAGACGAAGAAACCCATTGGATTCAAATCAGGTGATCGAGCAGGCCGTGCAATAGGTCCCCCTCGACCAATCCATCTTTGTGGAAGTCGATCACTGAAAAATTTACGAACTACCATACTGAAATGAGCACCGTCGTGTATAAAACACATTCGTTGGATGATGTCCAGAGACACATCAGTTAAGTGATACAAATCATTTCTGAGAAACTGGAGATAGGTTTGTGCATTCAGACGCGGAGGGAAGAAGTAGGGACCCATAAGGTGATCATGAATGATTCCACCCAAAACGTTGGGAGAGAACCTCTGTTGATGGCTGTACTGCCGTATTTCATTAGGATTTGAAATGCCCAGTTATGAGTGTTTCGAAAATTGAAGATGCCGTCGCGAGTAAAACCAGCCTCATCCGTGAATATGATACTGGCTAGGAAATAGATGAATACAGCGCACTGCCGTAATATGCGTTGACAGAAACGTCTTCTTGACTCAAAGTCCGCCTCATTTAATCCTTGCATACGTTGAAGTTGATACGGGTACAGAAGATTTTCAGGCAGAATTCTCCAGATAGTCATATGACTAACTCTTTCCCTTACAGCCACACGTCTTGTGCTTTGTAATGGGTCTGCATCCACAGCACGAAGAATTCGTTCTTCAAGCTCAATGCCTCGTACTGCTCTTAGTCTCCCAACATCCCTAGTACCCCTCCTAAATGAGCCAGTCTCTGTCAAGCGTTGCTGAATCCGTGCAAATGTTCTTGCACATGATAACGGCCTGTCAGGGTACCTTTCTGGATAAAGTTCACGTGCTCGTGTGGCATTGCCGTCTGCACGGCCATACGTGTAGTGCATATCCGTCTGTTCACTCATGGAATACATCTTCTTTGACCTATAACAACGAAACGGTTGATTTTCAGACCCGTATACATCTGAACTTTTTTTACTGTTATGATGTCAGGAACACATCCCCCAAATATATGACACCAATAAAGATACACCCTATATATATATATATATATATATATATATATATATATATAAATTGCATCGTCATCCCTCTCTTACATATTCGAATGCTTGTAAAGTCAAATGTTCTGTTTGTAAACAACAGAAATCTGTGGTTATTATCAATTGTATGGTTACATGTTTTGTGTGTATCGTACATTGTGTTAGTTTTACTAAAAGGTATCCTGAAATTATAAAGCCAACCAAGGATTTGTAGAGTGGGGATAACCTCACTGAGCTGCACCTTCAGCAAGGCATTGGTGCTAAGAGGCTAAAAGGTAAAGCTAAAGGTACTGACAAACGGAGGGGCACCCCAAACCGCGGCAGAATACTACACGCAGGCCATCGGCCCCCTTATGCTTCTACCATGAACCCTGGGGGATCCCCGAAGGAGCGCCTGCCAGAAAACACCCAGAGGCGGGTATCCAACCGAGCAGTTCCTGGACGAGTCAGGAAGAAACCCCCACAGAGCGCATAGTCACCACCCAGCCGCAACGCGCCGAACACCGTCGCCTTGTCCTACAACCCTGAAACAAATGACAAGATGATGGGAACAGAAAAGAGAGGCAGGAGAGTGGTCTAGAAGATGGACCAGCCCAGAATTCACCTACCGACGCGGAAAACCGCGGAAAACATGGACGAGAGTGTGGGATCGCCGGGGATCGAACATTAGACCTCCCGAATGCGAGTCACAGACGATACCGCGGTGCCACCTCGCTCGAATGCTAAGGAGATACTCTGAAAACGTCTTGCTGCGCTGGCTGCTCTAACATTAGGTCACTCGATCACTTGGAAATTAAACATACCAGATTTTATTTAACTTCCACTACTTTTATGGAACGGGCTCTCGGAGCATCCTGACAACATAGAGCAGGTCATGAATCCACTGTAAAGGCCTCTTTTACTGTTTATAATGAACAGCCCTCTTTGGGTTGTGAGCAGTGGTGCTAATCTTCATCTTCAGGTACAGATGAAGTTTCACTGAAAATCAAACCACTAATACTCCAAAAGGTATCACGATTATCCGTAAGTGTCTGCGGCAAGACAACCATGATGTTTTATGAACTGAGCTGCTGTTGAACAAGGTAGGCATTTCAACAAAATTTTCAGCAAGGTAGGCATCAGATTGCCGCACTAGAAATACAGAATAAGTCATGAATAAAACTAAAGATGAATTGCCAGTTTTGAGCCAATTCTATGCCTCATAATTATTTTTATAAAACAATGTTCACACGTGTTCTACGACGATTTGAGGAGGCAATTTCCAGAGTACAACTAGGTTTTAAACAGAAGTAAATACTTTTAAACCCGAACATGAATTAGATGTGTTATACGGTCGTGAAGACATTACAGTGCCGTATCCTTCTTGCAGGCTTAATTAGAAAGTCGTGTATGCGTTCGCAATGTCTAACGCCCTTGAATAGAGTAGTAAACATGTCTGAAACAATCGTAAAATTGGTGGCATGTTTTGCAGCACTAAACCATTTTAAAATACTCTTCAGAAACCATACAGATCGACCTCCTTTAGAGAAAGATACACAGGATTTTTAAATTCATAGGAATAGCATGTTAAGTTACTCTTTCCTTGTGCCCACCATGAGTCCCAGCTCAAAAACTACCACTTGACCAACGAATAAGGAGATACAGGGTAAATACACCTCTATCTGGTAGCAATATTATTTTTGGAAATCCTAAATTAAGCACGATTAGTTTTGTTTTACAGGTGAACCTGAGAAAGCATTTTACTATTATAAGTTCAAGTTGGTCTTGAAGGAATTGGTGTTCATAGAGGCAAAAACCTAGTGAGAGCATCGAAGTTTAAAAGCTGATTTCAATATAATTTGAAGGGGAAATTACATTTATCTGTAACTTTGATTTTGAAAAATACGTATTTAGTTCTGATTAAGCAATCTTTAAAATGTTAAATGCAACTTAGCAATACAATAGAAAGTATCACTGCAAAACTACATCTACCCAAAATTGCATTCAAGGAAAACTTCGTCAGCTATATTGGTAACTTACCGTTTAAATTGTTATTATATTCTGCAATGTTTACATTTTAATATTTAAACATGGATTCTAAAATAAATATTGTTTAACGTTACCTGTTTATATAAAACAAAGGCTTCTTTATTATTATATTTATATTTATTATTACTATTATTATTTAAAATTGCTAACTTTTATTATTATTATTCCTCACTTTGAAAAATATCTTGCAACTCCCTCAAAAACATATCGTGAACACCCTTTATTGTTTTTCCTCTAGTCTTCAAATAAAATTGATAAAGCTCAATATTGAGCAGTGATATATTACTTTTTGCATGACTTATGCCATGTGAAGCTGTGCTGAGTAATGGGTACTTTTCTCCATCATTTGCAACAACTCAAACGGTGATGCACAATAATACAAGGAGTTCTCAGAATATTTACATTTAAATGTTCCGAGTCAGCCTTAAAGATTACTCACATTTAACACTTCCAAAACGTGAAAACAGCTGAATTCAGTTAACGAACATATTATACGGCACTATAGAACGCGAAAAACACGAAGTCATATGCATTTCAGAGGAATGTATGTTATATTTTGCCTGAATTACGAAGAAAAGTCCGGTGTAATTCTAACACTACTTGTAGCGTATTAACAACCCAACCTACCCAACCACTTGTAACATTCGATGAGACTTCAATATCCTATAACACATTAAGTCGAAGCGATGGTCAAAACATTGGACACAAGCTGGTTATTCAGTGCCGAAACAAGCAAAGGCGGTTCATTCTCTAGCAAATGATATTAGATGATAACGGAACCTTACCGACCGATTTCGGACAAAAGCTTATCCGAAAAGTAGTATTGCACTGTTTGAAACGGACCGGATGATAAAAGTCATGATAACATCGGTTTTTCATTAGACCGTGCCACTGCGCACAAAAGTGTTTTGGTTTTAGAAAATGAAGCTTTTGAAGTATGAGCTGGGTGTTATCACTTGCCTCGCTTCATGTGTCACAAAATCCCTTTGGTGAGCACGATTCATCAAGTAAAGAGGGTGATTGCAGACACAAGATACAGTGCTAGAATGCTCAGAAATTAGCAAATTTCGTGGCTCCTCAATCTCCAGCTAATTGCACGACATTTCAGTTACCCAGATATAACCCAGTATAAATCCAACACAAAATACAGTAAAAACTACTACACAAGTGATGCCATCTATCAGGAATGTGTTTAACAATACAATACAAGAAGGTGCTGTGCAATGAAGGTTGTCTAGAATTATACAAGTATCAAAACCCTCACAGCAGTTAACTTCCAAGAGGTCATTGAGGTAACATTTCATAAGCAGTGAAAAGAAAGCGCTGGAATAAAATTTAACGTTAAACAATATTAAAGGAAGGAAACATTGAAGAAAAAAAAATAAAATTCTATAAAGTATAGTTTTACTTTATAGTTCAACAACTTGAGATTGACAAAGCGAGAATTAAATTCGGTCCTCCGAAATTAAATATTCAAGATGCGTCAAAAGCCGCATTTTAAAAATCACACGTGGAAGGTTAACATTTTATTACATTTAGATTTTAGTACTGCGATAGATAAAACAGAGAACTATAAGAATATCTGGAAAACATGAACGAATCTACATTGCCGAAACAAATACTAAATGAGGGATACAGATTTTTTGAAGGAACAGCAAAGGTATCCCCGTGGATGCTCGCTTTCTGATTCTACGGAATTGTAAGGGGACATATACCCAAAAGAATAGAGTATTGAAAATAACAGGAATAACTTGTACCACAGAATGAAATTAACGAAAAAGCAAGCCTATAAGGAATTTTATAATTAGTAATAACCAGGCGAGCGAGCAACAGGGGTAAGTTCACCGGCATATACACGCTAATGCACACAGGGTTTAGGCGAAGTCACGGCAAATAGAGAGGTCCAAGATTAGAGTAAGACTGAGATAGCGGTACAATTCCAGGAAGACAAAGGATTTGGAAGAACAGAAAGAGAAACGACAGTTGTAAAGTGAGGCGGAGATAGTGACCAGAGAAGTCAAAGGGAAGCGTGAGTCCTAAAAATTGGAACATTTTAGATTCATAGCACGCTAAATAGATAATAACCAATGAGAATAGTTGTTACGTATAAAGGCGCGAATTCTATCGTCATAGTAGGAGAATATAAAAGCGGAAAAAGGCCCCAAATTCCTCACACTCTGATTTTACTCTCATGATGTAATGCAAGCAAATCAGGTGGAAGATTTTGTGTGTGTATGTGCGTGGGAAAATATTGTGTGACGCAGTTAGATAGGTCCACGCAAAACATTCACAGTAGCGAGAAGGTATTGTATTATTTTGTGTTAAGCATGGGAAAGTTGCTAGCCGCTTCAATGGGCATTGTGTTTTGAATACATGAAGCTGATTAAGGAAAAGTCAGCTTGTTATTTGCCTTCATCTACATAAAATCCTGAGAAGTATCAAACCAGCTAGCTAGGATAGAAATTTCTCCTCAGCTCCACAAGCAGCCCGGCAGAGAACTTCAAGGGAACTTCAGAGATCCGAGACATCTACGTGAAATAGCACGTGGTACTCACGTGCGAGCCCTTACTTCCCCCACTACATAATCCATACTTAATGCGATCACTGAATTACGATTTGCTCCTATCAGTCTCCTGACCCTCATAAAATGTATGATTTTGTAAACTCGACTACCTCGCTTATACCTACTGCTTTTTTTCACACAAAATATAGTTTTCTGGTTGTGATTTTAACTATGAAAATTCAGATGTTATATTTATATGACTCTCTACCCACTATCGTTGATTTTTATATATCTTTTACAAGCTATTCTTACAAAAGTTTATTTTCTGTCCTCGTGTTAATCCGTTACTCATACCATTACAAGGGAATGCAGGAGACTGGAGCGATAATCAAATTTTTAAACACAGTCGCTATACTGGCTTTTAAAGCCCATACTATTTGTATGATATCGGCAAACCTAAGAATGGTTACTAAGCATTTAAAAATGTCTGATAAAGTAGTAGAAAATTCAAGTAAATGACATGTCTCTCGGAAATGGTTATTCCCAAAATTATTTATTATATACAACGAGTGCTTTAACGAGATCTACATTTTGTCGCAGTATCTCAGTGACTTTTGTTACCTTTATTTGTCGGACTTGTTGTTGCTGAAAGATAACACTGATGTAGAACATCTGAATCGTAGACTTTTATTGCCGTCACGCTTAGTTTAAGTTAATAATTGACATATTTAATTTTTCTACATGCCTGCCTGAAACTGTTATATTTCTAAACGTAACTACAGTCCTTTTAGTTGCCGCGCACCAATTACTTCGCGTACTTTACATTTGTAACTATCTCTGCGACGTGTACCTCCTGAGATATCCTTCATACTACTGACATATCTACTCTAGGGAAGATATTCCCTCCATTTCTGAAAAAGACACGTTACCCTGTGACCTCAATTCCGGCTTTCTCTTCTTGGAGACAAACAACCCACCCCTTCGGTTTGTTGTTACCCAACTTCTGTTCTCAGTTCCAGTTAGGCAGTGCAATCGTATTTCCCAACAAGTCCTTATAGTTAACAAATATATAAAAGTATGTATATATACTAATATTTTACACACGATGCTTGTTAAAGAATTATTTTGTAATTTATACTATAATCACTCTGTCATTCACAGCATGTTGTGATATAAAATACTGCCTTAATTTATCGTGCAGTAACTTTGATGAAAAATTGTAGTGAAGATAATGGCATATATGTTAGGCACCGGCTTCACAGTTCATACAGTGTATTTAAAGTTCCTACATTTGCATGCAGAATAAGCATAGGTGACACCCGTCGATAGACAGAGATTGTTGAAAGGGGATGACTATGTTACCAGTAAATACATCCTACAGAGAGATCTTAGTCAAAAACAGTTGCCTCAGTGTCCACGCCCGTGAAAGGGAACACAGGCGTAAGAGGCAATGTTTACTACACGAGGTTATGGACAACACCGTGAGAACCCGAGGCTGTGCCGTTCCATAAGACCGTGTTGGTTATTTTACATGGGAATGGTTCTGATCCCTAACACTTGCCACACGAACAGCATCCTAACTAGCCTAGTTGCCAAACATTATTGAGTACCTTATTTTTAGAACCATAAAAGAATTAATATGTTCAATACAATTAATATTGCCTAAAATGTCTCAAAATGTTCGCTAACGCCTAATGTAAGTTCTTTTTCTGGAACTTTTTGAATGAAATGGTTTTTAAAAATTATTATTTATTACTTTCTCTACTACTTGCCTATAATAGATAGAAGTACCGTATTCCATTAAAAATTTCATATCTAGATTTCACCGAAAATGCCCGTTTTGAAGCCCCCCGAATAAAAAAGGGCATTTTTGAGTGTTGCACTGTTCCTATCAGATGAGAACTGTAGAATAAAATTATATTAGCAGTGTATAGAGCAAATTTGAAAACTTTCTGTACATTATACTACATTACATTATAATACTGCCTTAAAATACCTCTTCAAACCGAAGCATCAATTTAAACTCATTCTCTATGATTTAAGCAGACCTTTTAACAATAGCATACAGCGATACAAGCGCCCTAAGTGTTCACTTCCAAATTTGCTAAGCATTTAACGCATGCGTGTTGCATACTACTACTTTTTCAACGATAATCGTTAACAGAATTATTTACGCGAAATAACATTAATGACTGTCAGCTATACACTCTACGAACTGATGATCGATTACTCACGCCTGGTACGGTGACCAAGCCATTGAACAACTGAAGGTAACATAGCTGCTTGCCCCGAAAGAGTTATGTTTAAAAGCTCCATGAACTAAATAATAAGTAAATGTTAACAAATCATGAGAAGTAAAGACGTTATTATTTAACTGGTAAGGTTCAATTATCAAATATGACTGCATTGCATGTCCGTAACAATAAATACACATATCAATAGTTGGAGGATCAAATGAATTTTATAAATCTGTGGTAAAAACGCAAATGGTACGGAGCATCACCGGGAAGTGGATAAAAAATAGTATCGACGAAAAACATATTTACTCACTATTAAGGATGTACAGCCCATGACAGTCAATTTTCCAACTACCTACGTTTCAAACAATTCCAAAACATTACTGTTAATATTTCCATGGATGTGTTTAACAAGGGGTAACAAAACGGCAAGAGTAATCAGCACGGGGATCCAAAGATCCGTGGTTCGGGATCCAGCCGTGGCATAGCATTTTTCAAGTCTGATTCGCTTCATCACTTACTGCCTACTGGAGTGAAGGAATAATTATCAAAATATAAAATTAACCCTATTAGTAGTTAACTATAAATTAAAAGCTCTTGCGCCGTTCTTGCTTCCTTGAGGTACTTCGCGAGTATTCGAGATCACCGAGATACCTGAAGACGGTCAGAAGTTTTAATGCGCTGTAGACATCTCATGGCAGTTCAGCCTTAAGAACATCGGCAAGGAGAGCTGAAGATCCACGCCCGGCCTTGGCATTGGAGTTCTTAAAAAAACACACACACGCACGCACGCACGCACGCACACACACAGCGGTTGTGAAGGAACGGTTATACGTAATAAATATATTATTTATTTCGTTATAGGTAATCAGATCATGTAGGTAAAGGTACGAACGAACGGGGGAAGGACTCCGAAATCAGGGCAAAGCACCGCACGCAGCCAGTCGGCCCCTTGAGCTTTACCAGTGACCTCCGGGAGGGAGGGTGAGGGTAGAGACCCGAACGGCGGCCAGATCACGATGACGACGGGCGCAAGCAGAGACGGGGTCACTAATGTTTCCGGATTGAACGTATCCAATACCGCTCGGTCGATCCTCCAGCAGCCCCCGCGGGATGGAGCTCACGGGAGGAGAGACCTAACTAAGTAGTCCCCGCAGCGATATCAGGGAAGAAACGTCTCCAGATTGCACATCCACCGCCCAGCCGCAACTCACCGAGCACCGTCGCTTGGTCCTACAATCCTACAACAGATGACAAGCAAAATGATGGGTACAGGAAATGAGAGGGAGGAGAGTCGTGGTAGAACATGAACCACCCCCGCATTCGCCTGTCGACCCGGGAAAATCACGAAAAACCCATGGGCCATAGTGGGCAGTCGCCGGGCATCGAACCCGAGACCTTTCGAATGCGGGCCACAGACGTTGGCGCCCGAGTCATCCCGCTCGGCAGTCTATTTTTCCCTCCATTTTTTTTAAAGTTCCCTTGTTTATCCAGTCATTACTGTGTTTTACTGTTATTCATTACCGCTTATTAACACAATTACACACACAAACCCCCATGCCCATGGCGGGACTCGAACCCGCGACCCTCAGCTTGGCGTAGCACCAAAGCTACACACTCCAGCGAACCACGGCTACGAGGGGCACTTAAGAGACGTTTGTTTTCCTTTGTATCCATAGTTCTCTCATTCTTTGGCTGTGGGCTTTCTTTCTACTCATCTCCATACTGTTCATGTTTTCTCTTCGGTTTGTCCTCTTGGTCAACTTGCCAGTTATGCACTTTGATTCTAAAGATATAAAGTCTATAAAGATGTCTGGATATCTTGTTGCGTAATTCCTGTAGTTATTATTATTATCATCGTCATTATTATTGTAAAATATTAATCTACCTATATCCCTAACATTCAGCCTTCCCATGCGGTGAAGAAAATGTCTTTTCACTAAAAACTTATAAGATCGTTGATGTATGCTTTAAATTTCTTTATGGAATTTTGATTGGATCAGAAAGAAAAAAAGATCTAAAAGTGTGGACATCATTGCCTTTTATATTTAGAGTTATCGTTTGGATTCATCGCCGGTGAAGGACACGAGATGCAAACCGGATGGGCAAGTTTGATTAGCCCCATCCGCTCAGTCAAAAGCGAAATATTGCAATTAGTTGAAAACATATCTTTAAGACAGGGAGTCAGTGCAGGATCACTAAATCAAATGTTTAGAAACTTCAAGAATATAGTTTTGAAACGAAATAGCGAATCTTTGTGATGTGGATTATTAGCTTTATTTTCCAAATAGCATAGGACTAAAAGTGGCACATCAGATACTTAATTCACAGTTTAAAAATGCAATAGTGTCATGTTTAATATTGTACTAATCCTAAGCTTATTTAGGGGACAAGTACAGAATGCATGTGGTCTTTGTTAATTATTAAAAACTACCTATCATCTTGTTTTGGAATTTAGATTCAGCAGCACTTTATAGAAGTTAAAACGAACTTATGTTTTAGTTTTGAGTGACTGATACAATTTCAGTTTTTGTAATCGAGGTCCTTAAAGAAGTTCCCATCCGATTCACTACACGGTAAACTATCGACGCAGCAGTTGAGGATTGCAGTAATGGCAGCGTTCAATCGGCCCATAGAGTAAGTGGTTTTACTTCATAACCAGATCAATCAATGTTAAATAGGCTATAAATGTTACAATTTGAGAAAAAACATTATTATAGTTGTACAAAAAATCACAACAACCCTTAAATGTTTTATTTTAATGTACTGTAATTTATGATTTATTTACTTTTAGTTCAAATACCTAAGTGAATTTATAACTTATTCCATCCCTATTACATTATTTTACCAACTTGTACTATTTTAGGATAGTGCGCGAAGTATAATATTTGTGTGGAATATTTCGAAAATGGCTAACGCTACGAAAGAATTATTTTACACCAACTGTATCCTTTAATGAACTTTACATTTTTCTCAATCTCCGGTCTATGAACTATAGTTTAATAGTTATACAAAATTACAGTGGCCTACCTTGATACCGTGTTTTGGATATACTAGTTTTAGGATTGAATTTAGAGGTTTTTAAATGATGCACAAATTCCCATACATTAGTGTTTCATGATATAGTGTGAATTCCCTATTACAATTCGATTATTATTATTATTATTATTATTATTATTATTATTATTATTATTATTATTATTATTTGCTGTTTTAGTAGTCATTTACATCACTACTAATTGCGAAATTGACTGAACATACATTTTAAACTAAACTAAATTATAAAAATATAGTGTAACTTTACAAAATGCCTACAAACCATTGTATGATTGTAAATCATGAAAACAATGTAGATACTCACTTAGATTTTCTTGTATATAAGCTCCAGTCGGCGATTTTTATTGCAAGCTTCTCTTTCAGTATTTTTAATATTTGATATTCCTTCAACGCTCCATACCTTTTCCCTGCCAAAAGCAAATTACGAAGCAACACATTTTGTTATGAATGTAACTGCTAGTTAACCGATTTAATTTACTGTACCAGGTTGTTTGAAATTTCTGTTTTTGGTTCTTTTCCTGGAAGACAATGCCAAGCTTAGGAATTGGTCTTTTGCCTTTAAGTTCACACTTTTTATAATACGATAGAGTAAAAAACTGAGTTTTAAATAAGTAATCCACTAAATCGTTGAAATTGTCGGTATTTCTAAAATCATAAATAAAACACGCACAATGAAAATAATACTCAGGTTTACGTAAAATTAACACTTTACTGTACTGCACTCACAAAATGCTGGTTCACCAATAACTGAGAAATTAAATGTATATGTTACACTGCCTCGCCCTACCCTTGTCTCCAACCCTTACTGTGCTGTTTTCGGACCTTCAAGAGAGCAGATACACAGAAACTAAACACTTCATTAAACGTGTTAAGTCTCTGCTGCTACCTTTGTGCCCTTAATGTAAAACAAAATATAGAACGAGAGGTCAAAATTTAGTGGGAAAAGCTACATAAGTCCACTTTTGATAAGACTTGCACTCGCTCAGCCATCCCAGTCTCCACACCACTTTGCTGCCGCATCATGGGATTTCGAAACTAAGTACGCAGCACTTAGCAGTAAAGGTTGAGGTGTTCGGGTAAGCAGCGGTGAAGCTGATTGTATTAATTAATTTTTCATCACTTGTTTGAGGCTGTCTTTATTTATATGTTTAAAAATTTAATCGATTCCTTGGCAATTTATTTAGGTATACTCATCTCAAACTCTACCCTTACGCTACGCCACCGCAAAATTAAAGAAATTCAATCTGAATGAAGGAGAAATTACAGAAAACCCAATATATGCATTTTACTCCTCGTGTGAATATCTCAAACATATACCGTTTTGAAGCAAAAGAAATAACGAACATTTTTCATGTAAAGGGTAGTTTACGGAGGATAAAATATAGTGAAAATCTTCATATTGCATCCTTAAAAGATGCTGAACTTAAAAATCAAGTTTGATATTTATCAGAATTTTCTCTGGAAATACTTGTTTTGAGGTCCCTGATAAAAATAGTAAAAAGTATGTCCGTCTGTCTTTCTATCTATCCGTCTGTGAACAGCATAACTCAAACTTTGTAGGAATTCCAAACTTCCTACATAAATTTGGCATCTTCAAAGCAAGCGACACGAAGCTTTTCAAAATATCTCACAACCCAAAACTACGCTGTACATTTAATGATTTTCGTTATTTTTTTTTTATTTTCGCAAAATTGGGTCTATCGATTTTCATTAAAATATCGTTATGTTTAACATATTTAATATGACAAAAATGTGATATGTTACATTAACATAATTTTCCCTACGCTCTGTGTAGCGAATAAATATAATGAAGCAATACGTGATTGTAGCGAATAAACATAATAAATAATACGTATAATAACAATAAACATAATATATTCGCGTGAATCTTATGAGTAACCCACGAGGAAAATATGTACATTGTTAGTTATTGTTGAGAACGTCTTTCAAACGAAACCTGGCCGAGGTAGAGACAATAGGGGTGCAGAATGGTAGGACATTGAACGTGTAGCTTGTTACTGATGTACCGTTAGGGTTTATTTCCGGCGTTCTGCTTAAGAAAGTTGTGTTATTCAGTAAATCCATGATATACGGAAACCGTTCCAAGTATGAAGCGTTCTAATGAAAACTTCTAAAGTGACCAATATGAGATAATGTATAGATCACGTGTGGCAACAGCAATCGGCTTCAAAATATAAGTGAACGGAGACAACAGTTTCGGAGAGCACAGAAGTTGCTAACGCTCGGTAAAAATGAAACGGAGAAGTGGCTAAAAGTAAAATTATTACAATCTGCCGATAACGATTTGCTAAGACACAAGACAAGTCGTACATAGGTGACAGGATAAAAGCAAAGGTACGTATCACGGAGGGTCTCCCGCAATCGACGCAGAGCACCGCACGCAGTTCATCGGCCCCTTGTTCTTCCAACGTGACCCCTGGGAGGGAAGGATGAGGGGAAGGACCCGAAAGGCGACCAGATCCGGATGGCGACGGGTGCAAGCATGAACGGGGTCCCCTAACGTTTCCAGATAGAACACCGTACGGTCCCTGCCCACAAGCCACCAACTTCCAGAGTCCCCCGGAGCGGAAACTCACGCCGAGGAGAGACCTTACTGAGCGGACCGTAGCCACGCCGGGGAGGAAACCTTTACAGAACGCAAGTTCCCGCCCAGCCGCAACCCGCAAACCCGTCCCCCTGGTCCTATAACCCTGAAACAGACGGATACAGGAAATGACAGGACGGAGAATCGTGGTAGATGAACCACCCCAGCATTCGCCTGACTACCGGGGGAACCTCGAAAAATCCATGGGCCAGAGTAGGCGGTCGCCGGGAATCGATGCCGGGACCTCTCGAATGCGGGCCATAGACGTGACCGCCTGAGCCATCCCGCTCGGATAAATACGTGAGCAAACGTGTTAGATGTGTACTGAGTAAGGGGCAGTGATAATGTACGTAGTGCTGTGCGTGTGTGTACTATACACAACCCCTTAGAAAAGCCGAACCCAATACCTCCCATGCCGCAGAGCTGGCCCATGTGACATCCTGTTACGATCCTCACGTCGGACATCACCACAGATATCGTTTATTTCATATAGTTTCTACAAACTATTCTTACAAAACCTTGCTCTTCTATCTACCTCTTGTTAACTGAGATAAATCTACAAAAATAGTTGCATTATGATTTCATTGTAGGTAAAAGATAGACAGAGGAAACACAAGCGATGGTCAGATGTTTAAGAGATGGTCGCTATATATCTCTTGATATTCCGCAAACAACTGAATACAACAGTACTTTTAAAACTCACAAAACATGTGCAATCAAAATAATAAAAGCAAATTTCTCGGAAATAGCTCATGTCGCAAAAATGTTATTTGAAATAAATTGTGTGTTTTAAAGAGTTCTGCATTTTTGGGTAGTACGATTTTGTCTATATCTTATGGTTTACCCGTTACACAAAATTTCTTCAGAATGATGAAGATTTGACAATCTATTCGCAAAACATTCAAGATGATATGTCACCAAAGTCATTAATGTAATTTTTGAAGAAATAAAAAATATCGACATTTTATTCTTATAAGCGGTAGTTTAAGTTGAGGGATCTTCTTGAAAACTTTCGTGTTGCTGCTTATCGAACAGTTTGAGTCAGTTAAGCTGTTCATAGACACGCACGCGCGCGCACATACACACAAACACTGATACAGACCTTTTTTTATAAATACTTTTTTAGGATTCAGAGATTTATTTCGCTTGAGATATCGACATTGAATTTTTGGGTACAATGCAATTCTTCCTCATACTGTGGGTAAGGTAGCAGAGAAAGTAAACGCTATATCTTGACGTGAAGTCCGTGAAGTTCTCCTCATTCAGAAGGTATTTGTATAATTTTGTATGACCGATATACCATAAGATGTAGACAAAAACTTACTACATAAAAATGTAGATATCTTTTAAAAGACACAATTTATTTCAAATAATGTTTTGTGGTATTAGCCATTTCCGATATGTTATTTGTTATCTCCACAATATGTTTGTGACATAAATTGAGGTTTAACGAAACCTACGTTTTCTATGTGATAGGAATTATCGCTTACGGATTACCAACTATATGAAAATCGTTCAGAATGAAGAAGACTTCACAGACTATTCGCAGAAAATTCAACATATATATTTTATTTGTTATATAAATATCCTAAACATTATTTAATGAAAATCATTTATGCCAATATTGAGAACATCAAAAATAACAAAACATTTCCCGTGTAAAGGGTGTTTTGAGCTGGGAACTTTTCTTGCAAATGTTTGTGTCATCTCCTTTGACGCAGTAATTTGTATCACAAAAATGTAAATGTCAGAGTGATTGTAGTGTGAATATGCATTGTTGTGTGACATTGATTTGAGATGTTTGTTGATTGTAAGCATTGTCGAGAAGTGGGTTTATACGGCCTTACTGAAACTGACAATAATAGCGTGCAATAATGTAGCGAGGGGGTGAGGTGTTTATCATTATTATAGACGAGCAAATGACGTCAGAGTGGCGTGTTTTTCTTAGAATTTGCGGGAACATTTTCCCCAGAGCATATGTTTTCGTAATTTTCATTGGATATAAATATAGACGCTAATGTTGGCGCGTTTTATTAACCAATAGCAGCTCGGTTATAATCTTTAGGCATATTGGGGCGAGGAAGTATAAATTCAGTGTCAGGGTCAAGTTTCACATAGTTCAACGGAGGCATTCATGGAGTATGCATCGCACGCAGTTCAAGGTTACGTTTAGCAAATTTATGAAAAATCTCTCGTGTCGTAAAGTTAATTACACAAAAAGTTGATGTACGCGAATTAATAATGTGCAGTAAAGAAATTATTACAACAGTTTCAGTTTGGCGAGTGTCAAGATTAATAGGTGAAAGTGAATAATGTGTTACGACAATAAAAGTGTAAAACAAATTCTTTTATCAGTGTTATCTTTGGATAAAAACTCCTTTCCGTTTACACACCTGTACAAGATAAGTGCTTGACCGAGAAATCATAGCTAGCCGGAGGACAGTGAACCCAAAATTAAATACAATAACAGGCGCTCAGCAAAAGATAACACGAAGTGACCGCGATAAATTGTCTTTTATACGTGCGGCAAATAAACAGTAGCATTTTCAATTACAAACATTAATAATACCACTACATATTGTTCCCACATATTTGGCTACCACAACGTGGGGCGAACACAAACATTAATACCGCCGCAAATTGGCTCCCAAACGTGGGGCTAATAAATAAAATATGTCACCACACCTTGGAAGACGCTTAACTTAAAGACGAAGTTTGAAATTTAACCGACTTTTCGGTTTTGAGTTATGCTGTTCACAGAAAGACACACACACACGCAGAGCTTTTTCTAAAGATGTTTTATTGGGATTCAGAGAACCTCAAAACGTGCATTTACGTTGAAATTTCGGTATCAAAATTTTGGGTAGAACACATTACCTCCTCAACTTATTGTAGGAAAGTAGTAGAGAGAGTAAAAAATACAAAGTATTGGCTGGCGTCACAAAAAACGCTATTTGAAATAAACGTTTAGTTTAAAAAAACTTAAATTGTTTGAGCTGTAAGCTTTTTTCTATCATGTTTTACCGTTATATAAAACTCCTTCCGAAAGAAGAGGACTTCACAGGATATTCCCGGAAAATTCAAGATATACATTTTATTTGTCACATAGGTACTTAAACATATGATATTTTAATCAAAATTGTTCGAATATCAGAAATAAACATAGCTTTTCCACGCAAAGATTAGTTTGGGATGGGGGTGACTTTCTTGAAAATCTTCGTGTCGTATAATTCGAAGAGAATGAACTTAAATATCAAGTTTGCTTTCTAACCGACCTATCCTTTTGAGTTATTCTGTTCACAGATCAAATCCCACCCCCCCCCCCGCCGGCCAGACAGACATACGGGCGTCTTTCTAAAAATGTTTTCTTTACAGATTCAGGAAGCCTCAAATAGTACATTACGATACAAGTGCGGTAAGTGCATCATTAGACAACAGGAACAGTTTGAAAATACCAAACGAAATCGAGTATTTTCTACCTAACGCATGTGTATTGCATACTATTTTTTCGACGACAGTAAATAACAGAAATAGTACTTAAACGAAAGTAAAATTAATATGTTACTGACGGCTGCTGAACGTAGGGATTCCCGTAGCAAGGTCACCAACATTAAATTTGGTGGAGAAAAGGCTATCGATTATCCGCGCCTGGTTGTTGACCTTAAAAAATCAGTAACTTGCGACTCATACTCCGCTGCTCCATGAATTAAATCTGATATCTAGGTTCATGCACATACGTGCAGTAAAATAGACGAAACACGCAAGTTATCAGCACTGAGAGCAGGAAGACCAACTTCCCAACATGACAACATGAACGGAAGTGGGTCAAAAAACATTATCGTTTTAAAGTTTGTTTTTGCGGTGAAATCTCATTAACGAATTTTTGGGTTTAATGCAATACTTCTTCTATATACCTTTCTCGTAGCAGAAAAAGTAAACAAGCAAAAGAAATAGCAGAAATGAGACTAGAACGGCTGGTTGGGCTATACCCCTCGTAATGAAGGAGCGCTAAAAAATTAAAACTCAGGTCCATATGTTTAACATCCATTAAAGCATTTGAGAAATTCTTGGAGGAATTCATGAGTTGCCATGACCTCATTTTAAGATTGACTCCCCTGCACGCAAAATGGATGCTATAAATATATTAACGATATTAAGAGTTTCGAAGTTAACTACAACACGTATATTTGTTACAGGTAATGCCACTTTATTAATAGGTCCAGTAATGAACATTTTACTTTGTTGTGCTCTTCACGGTGTACTTACATTGCATAAATGCAAATCATGCTACAGCAACAGGTATTGTAAAATAAATAAATAGCTACTCGATTCAAGAGGTAAAGCATTAAAATCGAATCCATAAAAGAAACTTACCTCAGTGATGATCTTCAAGTCCATCTTATTGGACAGCTGATCCATTCAACCATCGAGTCCTCCGATAAACTTCTCTACATCGAAAAGCGTGTTTTTTATTATTCTGCTTTTAGATTCACGCAAAATTATGGCACTTCGCTTTTTAATGTTCTCTGTAGCTCTGTGCACTTATAAAATATCTAATAATAGCGCTTAGGCAGACGAATGAACATATTATAGAATCATAGCTGCAAAGTCCTTTTTAGAAAAGTGGGCAACGTTTGTAAACAATCTGCGGGCTTGCGTATGAGCGGAGATAACCTAAGGACGGGAAAGTATCTGCAAACTAGCCAATTTTTAAAAATTCTGCTGTGCTACATTCACATGTCTTTCTCTACTCACTAGCATTTATGTTTATATAGCTTCTATAAACTATTCCTACACACGATTATTTTTATATCTGCTTCATGTTGATCGAGATATACGTTTGGATTATAGTATCTTATACATTTCGTTGTGGGTACAACAGAAATAGAGGATACTCAATGAACAGTCCGGTGTTTAAAAGCGGCTTGCTATAGCTTTCAAATCCCATACTTCTTCCATGACAGGGATGCCCAATCTTACAGAAAAAGGGGAGGAAGGGAGTTTCCCTTTCCATTAATTTCCACTCTTGCTGCCAAGGACTGAAACTTGATTCGTTTAGTTCGTCAATCCCTTCAAGTATAATATCTGGGGTGAATTATGGACTTTGAACCTAGATCTTAAGAAAACAGGTTGAGGGTTCACTCTTCCATGACATCGTGAGACACAAGTGAGTACGACAGGACTTCAAAAAAGTTACAAAGTACTTTTGCGGGTATTCGCCTATTCTGAGAAAATGAATGTTGGATAATTCTAAGCTTCACGGACTCGTTCCCATCTGAGCATCATTTCAGCCACTTCGTTCATCACTCACCGTCCAATATCACTTACCCGATTAAAGAATGTTTAACTTCAAGCAAAGCCCCCCCCGAAAAAAACTATTGAACAATAGAAACGGTCGGAAATGGCTGACGCCACAAAAATGTTATTTGAAATAAACTCTCTGTTTTATAGAAATCTATGTTCTTTTTGTGTAGTGGTTTTTTATCTATCTCTTAATGTTTACCAGTTATACGAATTATACAAAACTTTCTTCAAATGAAGTGGGCTTCACGCTGTTCCCCGAAAATTCAGATATGAATTTGATTTGTCAAGTAAATATTATAACTATACGGTATTTTATACAAAATCGTTGTGAAAACAACAAATTTCGAAAAATGTTCTGTAAAGGGTAGTTTGGAGCGGATGGATTTTCTTGAAAATCTTCGTGTCGAATGTTTGGAGGGTACTGAAGTTAAATACCAAGTTTGGTGTTGATCCGAGTTTTGATTTTTGAGTTATGATGCTCACAGACACCCATATGCACCTATTTTTAAAACAGTTTTTATTTATCACTATTCATCTGTGTCTCAAGAAACACAAGTACTTCCAATGAGATCTCGATATCGATTTTTTTGGGCGGATTGCAATACTTCTCTATGTACTAGGTATGTAGTGGAGAAAGTAAAAATTATTCTCTCAAAGCCTTTTGTTTCAGAGACATGTCAGATTTCTGAAATTCGTTATTCACATACATTGTTCGCTCTGCAGTTATATTAGTCTGCAAATTGCATTTAAAATGGTGGCCTAATTATAACCCTGTGCTCTTTCCGTCACCGTGCACGTCACTTGTGACACAATTCTTTCTTTGACTGGCGGTTTTACACTGAAGTCAGCAGTAGAATAACGAAGCCCTGTACACAGCGAATCTTATGGTCCTCATAATCCTGTAGTATTGTTCCTTAGTTACCTAAACAGGACACCAAATAAGTTCGAACACCCTAGAATGTCGCTTGCAGTACCTTAAGAGACTTGCATACATCATGACAATGAAATCAGGCTTAATTCAGGTTAGTTGAATTTTTTGTATATGTATGTGTGTAATACTGGCATGAGAAACCAAATGTATACATTGAATTGTCTGTAAACAGCCTGCGAAGTCCTCTTCATTTTGACTGAATTTTGCAGAAATGGAAAACACGAGAGACAGACAAAAACTTACAAGACGAAAAATACCTTGTGACATCCACATCCGAGATTTTCCCTATTCGTGGTCTGAATTTTTCAATATTTTATACCACATATTTTTGAAGGGCAAGGGTGATATGCAATGTTAAGATCAGCATATAGCGAACTGTTTTCAGTGTTACAATTGCCTTAGCCTCTTGTTATGATCGTACCTACAATAAAATGAGTAATCAAACAGTTTGTATAAAAGATTATCTTGGTAAACATTTATATGGATAGTTTATAGAATATATATGAAAATACACGCTACTGGGTAGAGAAAATTATGCGACTGCAACTCATAAGATTTTTTTTGTTTTTAAATGAAGGCATAGTAAACCAAAACAGTCTTGCTAATAATTCTGTTATGTAATGCTAAAGCAACATCTCTTAATGACACTAATTAATAAAGTAATATTTAAGATACATTACCATATTTTCAACTGCAAAGTTTAGCAGTCTAAATAAGTGATGTCTTTTTCCTCGAACAGTGCTTAGAGATAAAAAACAAAACTGAACGTAAACTACAGCTCTATGCTAAGGTATGCTATTTGGATACAGTTACTCAGTTCTAATTGTACTTGTTATGCACATTAAGCCCCTCGAGTATTAATATAAATTCTAAGTATCTGCAAGGAACTATTTCGTTTACAACCAAGCTTTAATTCCACTTTCAGTCAATAAAATACATTGTTTGCTACGTCTCGAAAACAAGGACTTCTTGAAAGCATGATAATTATTGTTGATTTAAGCTTCTTTTCACCAATTGTGTGCGATTCAATAACTGTTACCCAAGTGAAATCGAGGTTTGTGTAGGCTGCCTTCCCTAGAAGCAATAGAACAACCCATGCACAAGATATCTATATTCCCAGAAAGATATTTGATTTCAATGCAGTGGAGGGCTTACTGATGCTAGCTCGAGCTGTCCATCGAACGAGTTTGGTCATTAATTTGTACCATTCATACCTTCAAATAAAAATGAGCTCGCTCATACGGTCGATTTGGGTGTACGGGAACCGGAAAGGTGTGCCGCTTTCAGTTCATTCTGTGTGATATACCAAACGAGTATGTGTATCATTTTATGTTCAAGCCCCCAATATACCGGAATAAGACTCAGTATGGTTGCTTCATTGAGGCTTCCACACGGTGCTTTATGTGCGACCTAAGTTCACATGATATTCCGGTATGTAATCCCGTGATACGGTGTTCCGAGACGACGCAGTGTAAGGACTACCACCCTCTTCGCCGACACCACTATGGGACTTGAGAAGAAGAAATCATACAACCACCAAACATCGCCAATACGCCGGAGAGCAAACTGCCACCGCAGTCACCAACAGTCAAACCGCCAGTACCGTAAGCCACGCCTAATGAGCGGCCAGAGCCGAACACACCAACGCCGCCGCTGACCACTGGCTCCGCTTCACAGCCGGAGCACACTAGCATCACTACATCGACTCCGCTGCCGCAAACCCGCAAGGATCGCCGCCAAAGCATGGTCGTGTGCGGGGTACCTAAAGATCTACCAGCACACTTTGTTCTGGCTGCAGCTCAACAATCAGCATTGAAGGCTTCTGCATCACGTCCACCTGGGGACCAACATCTCTGATTCCACTTCACCTGGGCTCCACGGGGACTTGGAAGCGGTCTTGGTATCCAACCTGCCCTTGTTAGAGCAGCGCTTGCGTATTGAGGCCAGCCGAAGTGAAAGGTCCATCCCCTGCCGCCGATGTGCTTATGAGCACTCTACCGATGCATGTGACACTCCTCCCAGGTCCTATTACTGCGTGACATACTCGAGAATAGCAGCTTGTTCCAACCACGACCTTCACCGTCGCTAACGCTTCTGTGCCACCTGCTGCACTCACAGGCTATGCACTACACAGGTCAGCCCAGTGCTCACTGTGCGTCCAGAATATTCGTCAACAGTCACAGCCGCTACCAGCAACTACTAGCCGCCTCCAAGAGCAACGCAACATCATCCTGCACAGCAAAGCCCCATAGTGTACTCTACGCCACCCACCAAGGACGCCGCAACCACCGCCATCACTGACTTCAAAGATTCCGTCGACAGTCTCCACGGGGCATTTGGCGTCATACAAACGGAGGTCCATAACCTTGGCCTTCACCTCGAGGCACACTTTGAGGAGCAACCAACAATCGCTTTGCGGCAGTACAGGCCAAATAACGCAGCTCCACTCGCCACCTCATAGCAACCTCAATACACAGCTCCAAACTTCAACCTAGTGCAAGCCCTAACAGACAAAGTTCTGCATCAGTCAAGCGAAACCTAGCCCATATCAACAGCCATATCATGGAACCGGACGATTCACAAGCCAGCAGCGATGACTAACCCACGCGGCTGAGTGCCCTGAAGGACTCTGTCGCAGGGTTGTGAGTGTTCCGGCAACAGGCATACACCAACATTAACCACAGCAACTAGAGGACAGACACCAAGAAAGCTACGACCTGGTCAGAAATTTAATGAAAGCACATATGCTGCCACTTCCACCTTTCATCAAACAACAGCCGCAAAAGGAACTACCGCCACTAACTCAAACAACCCAATGACACCAAAAATTAAATTTAAATAAAGGAACATCTTAAATTCCTTCCAATCCTCTCTGTCAATTCCCTATGGTGGTGGTTACTACACTGTGGAACAGTTACACCTTCACCTTGGACTGCGCGGATGCAACAGCAGTATCGCACCAAAACTTCCTCTTCCTATAACCATTTCTGCTTCTTCCTTTCCTTCTACTGTTATTCCTTAAGCACGTTTATCCCTTGTATTCCTCCTAAACGTGATACAAATGAAAATACGTCCTCAAGACCAAATGGAGAATTGTATCAGCTTGAACAAAAACCGGAAGAAGCGATGTATAGAAGCGCTTAGAGTTATTGTTGAGAAAACCACACAACTGTAATAATAATAATAATAATAATAATAATAATAAAACCTTAATTTTAAGGAATGTTCAAGTGTTCTTAGATTTTCTTTCACGAACACTTTCTTTGTTTTTATTTTTATATCTACTATTTTAGAATTCGAGCATAAACGTGCTCTCAAGTATTGTTTCGTAGTTTCCATTAGAGATTTTTGTCATTACCGAGTTTATTCTCCGGTTTGTTAATTTGTATCTCGTTTAAAATAAAACGCATTTTAGGTACAAAAACATTTTTTCAGTGTTGGACGTAATTGTGCATAGCATTAATGTGAAGCAAACCCTTTCAGTTAATTATCGTTAATTTGTGTTAAAGTTGGTAGTAATATAACTTACTTTAATGACAATTGTGCAATTTCTTGGGTTTAAGGAGTAGTCGTCATTTAATTGACTGTAATGTGCATAGTTTGTAACGATTATAAATTAAATTATTATAAACATGACTCTGAGATGTGTTTTTCCTCTCACAGAAATTCTAAATGTAACTGTATATAAAACGTGTATGATATATACACACGAGGGTCAATCCGAAAGTAATGCCTCCCATTTTGTGTGTTGCCTTTGAGTGCCCGAGCCAGATTATGTTGTGTAGTACTAATTGTTGAACTTCCCTATCCTGTTAGTGTCGTTGTCCTGCGACTGATAGCAGCAGGGGAGCGTTCCAAAATGGCTACTGTCATCGAGGTGCGTACAAAACAGAGATATGTGATTCCGCTTAACAAATTGCGCCAATTGAAATACATCGACGCTTGCTAAAGGTGTATGGAGACCATACAGTAGATGTGAGTAATGTGAGGCGGTGCGTACAGCGTTTCAAAAGTGGTGAAAAGGATGTGCAGGACACGCCATGCCCTGGTAGACCCTGCTCGGCGTCACAGCAAATAATGAACAGCATATCGATCAACTCATCCGTAATGATCGGCAGATTACGACCAAGGAATTGTGTATAGAGCTGAATACCGGCTGCAATGCTTTAGATAAGATGTTATGCAACCTTAATTATCACAAAGTTGTGCGAGATGGGTCCTGCGGATACTTCCACAAGACCAAGAGCCCCACACCAGTTTTTGCGACCATGGTCTCATTACCAAATTTGGCTTGACTGACCTACCACATCCACCGTACAGCCCTTATGTAGCACCTTCGGACCTAAGAAAGATGCACTACGTGGCCAAAATTTTCAAGACTCAGATGCTGTTGTCACAGTTGTAAGACATGGCTAGTCTGAGCTGGTTCAGGTTTTTACGAGCGTGGCATGCAGGCTCTTGTTCATCGTTGGAAAAAGTCATAGCGTATGGTAGCGATTATGTGGAAAAATAACATTATGCAGCTGAAATATTTCTCTATTAACTGTGTTATTGTGATTTATATCTCTGTTGTATTTTCCATAAAAATAAATAGGAAGAATTGCTTTCGGAATGATGTAATATATATAATGGAACATATTTTAATATATGTTGTACTTAGGGATAATGAAAGAACAAAATGTAACAAAATGGAATTTGCGTATCATAATGTAGTGAAAGAAGTTTTGACCATAAGAATAGGTAGAAACAAAGTGGAAAATGCAGTAACATGGCATATGCTATTATTAATTTGCCTTAATGCACTGATGCAATACGCTTGACAACAACGCTATGATGTGAACTATCGAACGAGCGAATACTCAAAGGAGTAAATGCCCCATTTTCCACGAGAGCGCATGTGAAGCTGAATTTCAACCACAGTTCGGTATATTTTTTGTTTCTTTTCGAAACATTTGCCTACAAGAAACAAATTAGTATCATTATGTACCATATGAAACGAACGAGTAGATCGTTGTCCTTAACAGCCCTGGTAAGAGGACCAAGAAAGGTCGGTCCGTGAACCCGTCCAAATGCGCCCAAAAGTACAGTTACTGCGGCTTTTGTATTTTACGGTGCCCCTACAGCTCTAACCTCTCGCTCTGTTTCTGGCCATGAAAAATTCTGTAAGGTGATATTGGTTCCGAAACGATGATGAAGTCCTAGAAACCATTTATGACTCACAATTTCATTCATTTCGCAGCCAGCCACGGACGTTTACCGCTCAACATATGCATCATCTAGTAGACCACTGACATATGCTCTTGAACTGACAGGTCGATTATGTGTAAACTGTAATTCCGTTATACATGTTTCACTCCTTACATATTCCAAAGCATAGACAAGCAAACTGGCAAGAGTCTCAGCTTCATTTGCGCAAACATTTACACATAGACGTTATTGCATTCTTTAATTTCTAGGTACGCACCAAGGATTTAAAGACGTATTGAAGTATGGGTATCCTCAGTATCATCGAACTGTCTCTGCTTCTTCAATCCATCCAGCAACATGGGAGTAACTACAGCAATGCTTGTGATTCAAATATAGGCGATGGTGATGCCTATCAAAACTACAGCTATGAGGGAAATGCTACTGAAAACTACAGGAAAGACGCTGTATCGGGAAGTTGCAACGTCGGGACAACCGTGACAACTTCCCGATACGAAACAACCGTAAATAGTTCATTTTATAAAAGCAACGGTAAGGAGCTAAAATACGACTGGTAAGTTATATTACATAAGGATTTACTTTTTTTTATAGTATTGCGAGGGAAACACTAACAAAGACTCCAGGATAAGCTTCGTTCCAAAATGAGTTAATGTAATGTCCATCAGCACCGCTAGATGGATATTTTAATATTCTCCATTTAGGTAAATGACTATTTGAAGCACTGTCTAAATATAATATAGTCAGTTGTTTTAAGACTGGTTCACAATAGCCCGAGAACAGTAACCAAAGTGGAAACGAGTACGGGAAACAATGTAGCATACAAGATTTTGGTTCACAACAGTCCGGTAACGAGAACGGGAACACATATCGATCAGAAAGTGGAAAGTCGATTTCATGCATTGGAATTTCATTTGCTTTTTAACTGTCTAATGATATTTTTTATCCTGCTTTCCAATTCAGCAAACATAATGAGGGTTAGCCAACGTAAAATTTCGATGAAGTAAACTTAATCTAATGCAGATCCATTACATTTCCGATTCCTCTAGTACCAAGCTTTCATTCCTTTATTTATGGCATACATTAAAACTGTTTATTCTTCTTTGTTAATTTCCACCGGTTTTTGCTCTTCTTTGTAGCTTCTGCTATTGTTTTTGAGGCAATAGTCAGTTTTGGATTTCATATAAACAAACGATAGATGATCTCTCACTAGAATAATCAACGCTCAACGGGTCTGCGGGTGTCAGGATATGAGCTTAGGAAGCACATATGTTACTAATTTCTTTTAGTTTCATGTTTCCAGCTTGCGAGTATAGAGAGCACTTGCCGCTGTCTCATGTCACGGCCCCCTAGAATAACCTCCAGTGAAGAGTCTAATATGCACAACATAGTTCTAATATGTCAAGTCTTCTTTCCCGTTGACGGGGCCAGGGAAGGCTTCCCGTCAATTGTGAACGCTTACGTATTTCAACTTTGTCGTTCTCGTTCTGGTTACCGTTCTCGGTTGTTGTGAACCAGCCTTTAGTAATTTTAAAACAGTAATCCGATTGACCGGCATGTGGCTTCCTATATATCAAGTATTGCGAGAATTCTGTACCGAACGCGGTCGAAACAGTCATTATAACCGCACGCGCTGTTGCCGACGTAACAGCGTCCCAATTTCAGTTAAATTTTAAATAATCAACTGAAAATAATCAAACAACCTCTCATTGTTTTCGCTTTTGCCTTCAACACAAATATTAGCTAATTCCCATTGTTCCTAGTGGTATCCTATTAAAAGTCGACTCTTGTACTTCTACATGTTATGCTTAGAATTAACGATATAAATGAAACATTCCAGGATTTTCATACGATCTTCTCTCAATCAATGACTTTGTGACCATGGTTAATGAAGAGCTAGCTATATTTCTCTTGAGGTAAAAAATCAGGAATGAAACGAAATCCATTAAAATGCAATGTGCAAAAATGCGCAATGTATAAATTAAATTGCATATCACTTACTACCATAATTAACATTGAAATTTGTTACAGCAACTCAGGTCAAATGGACTCGCGTACCGAACGGAGCAGCCATTTAAAACAGGTACGCAAGTTATTTTTCGAATTCGAAGGTTTTGGTCTCAACACTGAAAAGTTCCTATGATGAATTTTAAAATTGTGATGCCTTACCTTCTAGTAGAAGTACTGAGCAGACGAACTTCAACAAGCTCAAAATACCTTGTCATTTCTGCGTAAAACACCCCTATGTAGACATCTATCAAGGCTTACGATGAAGCAACGAAGAATTTTACGCTTTCTTGAAGTTTACATAAAGGCCTTCATACCTCCGTTCTTCACAACACTTAATTGTGTAATTGTCCTTAACGGATCACGTCTCCACTTCTTACCCTCAGAACCAAACACAACCGTATTCATTGCATTTTTCATAAAGCTTTCAAAAAATCGGTATTCTCTATCTATCCAAGAAAGTGGCTGTCAGATTCTCACAAAAGTTAAGGGCAAATTGAAATAGTGTGACACATGGTCTATGGCCCAAGCTTCGGCAGGTTGGTGCTTGGAGAGATAAATAATGCCCTCGTCCACCGTTAACGTCAGTTAACCAGAATATTCTGGATGTTTTCCTTCTCCCCGCTTCCAGAACACTCTAGAATGTTCTGTGGAAATGTCCAACTGCTATATAGGAGAGCGCTTTTGCCAGTTAGGAGGTTAGTAAGTGCGCTAGCGAGTGCATTTCTGGTGTGAAAGAAGCGCTGTTATCCGAGCGGTTTAGCAACGACTGCTGTGAGTGCAGTGACTGCAAGAAATCAGAGAATTCTTGTGTTCGACTCCCTAGCGGGTGAACCGTTCGGAAGAGGCTACATCGTGCGTATTTGAATCGCCGCTACGTCGCGAAGAAAGTGAAATGACAGTGAAAAGTTGAACTCAAATAGTGAAGTGACAGTGAAAAACTGGACAAGGTCACACTGGTGTTACGCGTGGGATACAAACGTCAAGATGGAAGAAATACTTTAAAAACTGTTGGCGGTAATGGACAGTGAAATTAAGAATTTTCATAAAATTGAGACGGAAATGATATCGTGAATGGAGAAGATAGAGAAGAAAGCGGAATCTGGAATGGAGAAGATGGGAGCAGAAATGAACGGTTCTAAGGAAGAAATGAGTAATGGGGAAAATGCAATCCGGGATGGAGGAGATGTGTAACAAAGTGTGTGAAAACAGACATGAAGATTGATATAAAGAACATAAAATCCCAAATAAGCTTTGTTTTGACATTGACTCCTAAATTCAGAGATAAACGCTATGGTAAAAGCAATGGAAGACGACATCGCAAAAGAGTTAGTAGAAATTAAATCTGACATATATGGTGTAAGCGTCCAGATCATCAAGAAAAAGGGCTAGAGGGACCGGCTAAAGAAAACAAGGTGATGATAGAAGTCTCAATGGACGACAGCCTGCACTACCAGGTGAAGAAAAGCAGAAGGATGGTCGCCGCAGTGGAGAAGCCGTACAGCGACCTTGGAAGCCAAGATCCTTGCCGAAGGTGTAGATGGTCCCATACGACATCGCCTAAAGGAAAAACAGTGATGCCACCGAAATTCGACAGCTCTTCGTCTTCGGCAGATGCTGCTTCCAGGTAGCGATCTATAAGAGCTATGGGACTCCGTGGCGATCAAGGACGGTGTATTGAAGAGATTTTGGGATTCCCCAGAAGGGAAAACCAGGGTGGAACGGCTGGTGCTACCAAGGAGTAAGTGAAGGAAGTCTTCGAAGAAACCCATGCTGGTACCACCTGAATGTAAATGAGAACATGAAGAAACTACGTCGCCGGGTTTATTGGTTGCATTCTTAAAAACGACGTGAAAGGGTGGTGCCAGCAATGCGAAATCTGCGCGGCAGGTTATGGGGCCGTAATGTAATCGATGCCGCGTGCAACGTTATTCGGGGCGTCAACGGACACTACCGTGCCAGGAAACTCTTAAAGCTGGCAAGAGATCGGATAAGGGCACGCTTGATCTTCTTTGACCAGAACCGGATTCCAGGAAGATAACCTCGTATGGTTCTATCGTCCCAGGAGAATTAAAGGGAAATCGCCGAAGCTGTATCAACGACGTGGTATACCGCGTTTGGCGTCAACCCCGCGGGAAACATGATGGTTCGTCTCGATCGTCTTGCTGCATATCGCGGAGCTGTTCGACATCTCTGAGGAGGAAGGTGTGTGACACAGCGGCTATGACCCAAGCTTCGGCAGGCCGGCACTGTGCAGTTGGGGAGATAAATAGAGATACGTAGCGCTCTCCCCCGGCATAAATACCAGTAGGGCTATCGCCAGATAACCAGAATCTTTTGAGAGATTCCCTTCTCCCCACATCCAGAACACTCTAGAATGTTCTATGGAGATTTACAACGTATATATAAGCGAGCACTCACGCAGTGAGGAAGTTATTTAATAAGTGAGCTGGCGAGTGCGTTTCTGGTGCGACAAAAAATGCTGTTATCCGAGAGAGTTTGTGATGACTGCTGTGACGTACAGTGAGCACCGCTACTGCAAGAGATTAAGAGATCTTGAGTTCGACTCCCCAACGGGTGAACCGATCGGAAGAAGAGGCTACGCCGTGCTACTTCATTACGCCGCTACGTCGCGAAGAAACTGCAATTACAGTGAAAACAGCTGAAGTGACAGTGAAAAGTTGAGCTAGATCACATTAGCGAAGTGACACTGAGAACTTAGTGAAGTCACATTTCAAAGCTGGACAAAGTCACAGTATCAATTGCTGAACTGCCTATAAGCAGACCTTATTTTCCTTTATTTCATCTTATTGCAAAAATAATGGTTATAATCGTCATTATCTTAAAGTTCTACGGCTTTATTATCACATTTATGCGCCATTGGAGTTCCTTTCTTTCTATCTTTCTTTATTCCTTTCCTTTTTCTTTTGTAGTTTTACCTTTGTTTTATTGTACTGCGTATGTTCTTAAGGGTATCGTCTGATTTATAATGACACGAGCGCAAAACTTAGAAAGAAGAGATATAAAACTGAGGACAGTAGATGTTCTCCTTCAACAGATGGTGACGCATCTTATGTAATGAAGAGAGACGCCAGAAAACATATCTGAATTAACAAGAAGCTAAGTATTCCGCGCTTAGTTAGAGGGAAAAGACTCTTAAGTCGTTTCTCTCACGATTAATGAACCACATTTGAAACGACTGAGCTAAAGCTGTGTGCGCAGCGTACAGAATGAACAATGTTTTAGTAATTATTATCAAAACTAATCGGCACTTGGATAGTGGTGGTACTCCTATGTAACTGTCTTCCTTGAAGAGGCTTTAGGGCTTTTGCAGTATTTTTTTTATCTAATATTGTCTTAGTTCACTAGAGACTGGTAACTTACAGGCATTAATCTAGTACCTTAAAAGCGGCAGAATAAGCAATTCATAGACATTTGTCTTCATTACAGAGAAAGTTTAAAACTAAAATAAATAAATACTAGTATTAATAGCGGCTACAATTAGTGCACTGATACACATGATAGGCAAAAACTAAAAATCGTTATCTTATACATGATGTTAGGAAATGTCCACAAAACGATTCGAGAACTTGTAGAAGGTCTTTAGTAGATAACGTTTTAAAAGGAACTCACGTCCAGAAAGGTGACGTTTCCGTGTTAAAGGTATACAATTACAAATAAGGGCATAAACATGCTGCTTTTACTAGATGAAGAAGTAATTACAGTGAAAGTAGCAGAAAGATGGATAGGAAAAATTGGCCAATCTAGAAGTATCACATTATCGCCGGATTCAACTCCATTTAACCTTTAACTGCGGGGCGGAGAGACACAGGAAATCACCCTTCCCCAAAGTTTTCGCTGAACAGAAAGTTAAAGCTGTGGCTGCATGAATGTATCAGAAAATGATTCGTAGGTACCGGGTGTGCAATGCAGTTTTCATCACCGCTACCATGGTGGATTAAAATTATTTAAAAAGAGAAAGAAAGTATTGTTAAAGGTACCTAAGGGAAGCGACTGAAAAATTCAATGCCATAGCCGGGATTTGAACCACAAGATCTCAAATTGTATTGAGATGACATACCCCAATGGCGACTTACAATGCTGTAAATACTTAAGTCCCGGACTTCATAGTTTCGACCACTATTAGGTCAATTAATGGAATTAATTGATCTTCCACACAAGCCGTGTGTTGGACAGGGTTGGAAAGGTAGAATCAAGCGACTGAAAAATTCAATGCCATAGTGGTCGAAACTATGAAGCCCGGGACTTAAGTACTTACAGCATTGTAAGTCGCCAGTGGGGTATGTCATCTCAATACAATTTGATATCTCCTTGTGGTTTACCGGGAAAAATACGAATCAGCTGGAGAATTTAGTGCCGTGCCGGCATGTTGCCATGGTAGCTCAGTGGTTAGAGCAACCGGACGGAGACCGGGAGATCCGTGGTTCAAATCCCGGCATTGAATTCTTCAGTCGATTGATTCTACCTTTCCAACCCTGTCAACACACGGCTTGTGTGGGAGAACAATTAATTCCGTACCTAAGGGAGCTTGTTAATGTGACAAAACCAATAAATTACTATGCGGGTTTGAAATTTTATACATGTAGCACGCATACTAAGTTTACACTACAATTCTAAGGAGTTTGTTATCAGAATGTTAGTGCACTTTGTATACTAATCTGCTAAATGATAGCATTTCATAAACCATTTGCTGGATTCGCCTTTATTAATATGTGTATGTACTTTATGAGCAGATTCGGAAGTGGCACTACAGGACGAAATAAAATTTTCTACTAAACCACTGTAGAGTACTAAGAATTTTGCTTTCGCACTCCTGGACACAATGCCTATACAATCATATGCAGATTAAATTTTACATCAGGTACGTTTACATTTTCTATTGTTTATAATTTCGCTGTGGAAGAATCCGGCATACACACATGTATACTTCCTGTGATAGTTGTGTTTCTACTAATTGACCTCCGCCGACCATGAGTATTCTTTCACTAAGCAGCTAGATGCCAGCACAACCTGGCTAGTGATTCGTAGTTTGTAGAACATTCCTGACCCATAATTCGCATCAGCATACTTCCTGTGTTGTAACATTTACAAATAGCGATACACAAAAAATTACTTCAAACAGAACATAATGAGGTGCAATTTTAACTTCCATAGCCCGTTAGCATTACGGCCAATGATCTAATGCACTGATGTCTATCGTTTTCCCTGCACAGTTCTGCTTTACGCTTCGGAAGGAGTATGTGCTTGTCGGGCTCAGCATTTTGGCAATTATTGTGCTGAAGGTGCAGTGAATCGTTCTTCTCTCCAGTGTCGGTAAATTAGCTTCACTAGAAGTGAGTTTATTACAGCAATGAAAAACAATTTCGTCGGATTTAATATAGGCATTTGGCCATTTCATTCCTTTTCTGGAAGCCACATGCTACAACGGGACTTTACTTTATAAAATATCTACTTGTATTCGCCATTGTTTACAGAGCAAACACATTCGAATCATCACATCTACAGCAACATCTAATAAACCCCCACCCGAAATACTCTAGTTTGCAACCACAACATCAGAACACAGCGAATATCACATAAAATATATGAAGTATATACTATTTCCCTATGCCTAGGAATAGTTTTTAACTAGTTTTACGTGCAACAAATGCATCATTTCCGCATAAACGCAACCTAATCGCGACTACAGGATCAGATGTACTGTCCTGTTATGTGTAAACATCACATACCTCACACATTGGTTTCGAAACTTCCCCTTCTCATTACCATTCGTGGTGTCTCTAAGTGAATTCTTGAAATGAATTGATTAGGCATTTTGCGCTTGCTACATACAGCATTTCTTGCCGCAGCAGTGGCATCTGTGGCAAAGTTTGCCCTTTTGATAGTCGAGGAAAAACATAGTTCTCTGAATTTGAAGAGCTACTGTTTCGATTACCTACAACAAAACAAGAACGTATACATTACTTCAGAATATTACAGCCGCACCCTTTATTTGTAAGGTTTCCTTATTTGCTTCATTTAGTATATTTGCTCTTTTAAGTTCTATGTAGCTGTCTTTAGAGAGGATAGTGCTTGAATACGTAATACGTGACCGCTAAAGATATGCTCTGTTTACCTTCACAGGAAGAAATGTGCGAAATAACCCAATACAGACCCTTGATGTGGATGTCATCCCCATTGTACCAAATATGGAGACTGTTGCCCAGATTCTATTCATTTCAAAGACGAAGAGTAGAAACTTGGAGCTTCCACAGCAAGCTGCCTCAGAGTATTTAATACACGCTTCTATGTGATGAAACGATGTTCACCAGCATGGCAAAACCAACAACATCGTTACAGTTGTGAAAATCCAGAACCTAGTAATCCCAATCCTATGATACATACCCTCATCACTAGCCTCCGTAAAAACATCAGGTAACATAACTCTTATTGTGCTTCCTGTCATGATGATCTGCACCAACACATATTCCTTTGGTCAATTAACGTCTCCTGTCACTTTAATTCCCTTAAAACCCGAAAATTAGAATAGCTAGATTATATTTAGTGCATGTTTTATGATGAAAGTACATCAACTTGGTACATCGATCCAGTGAAGTAGATATCCTACAGTGCGTATCGTGTACCATATCACATATAGTAGATGATGCTGGCCGATCTTTTACGGCTAACTATCCTTTTCCACCTCCGCGTGTTTTGTCTAATGGCACAAAGGCTGTATGTACATTACGTCCGAAATGGGAGAAACGCATCCTTTCGGAAGGGCGTTTAAGACTGTGAGAATAGTATTAGCTCATGAGCGTCAAATTGGAGTGATACAACTGAAAAACAACTATGTGAAGCTTACGCTGCTGATGTTTCTACGTGCTACAGAAAATACAGGAATTACCATTGTGCTTTGTACAATAATGCCATATACAAGGATTCTGGCTGAATATTTGCCGTAGGTCATTTAAATATATTTATCCTAGATGATGAATTGAAAATAAGTAATCAGTCAAGTTCTTGACAAAATGACAGGATTAGTTACAAGTTGTGAAACCCATTTCACGAGAAATGTGGCTCGTGCGTGCGAATAGGTGCACAGTTCACAAAGGTTGTGCGCTATCGCTTACTGTGTTACTGGCAATGTCGATTGAGCCTTAACAGCGCGTCTGTAATTATTCAACCTGAGGGAAACTGCAGTAGATATTAAATCGAAAAAGGCCATCACAATGTTTACGTTCTAACATGTAACACATCATTTTCTGAAGCACTGGTTGTAAAGGAGCGAATATCTAACATCTGGTTGAGAATAGGATTAGTGTACTTTTACATGGAGCAATAATGGTACAGGTTTTACATTTAGGGCGCTAAGAGGGGCAGGGATCATGAGATATTCGCGGCTCTGCGTTGGCCGTAAATTGCGACGAAAGGTGTTTTAAAGGGCATGTGTAGTATTTCTGCAATGAGGCTCGAAATACAGGGGTATGATGGTAATATGGCTCGAAAGTCTTTTAAAATGTGGCATATTTGCTGCAACCCAGGTAAATAAGTGGTGATAGAGTTGTCTTTGTGACCTTTCAGCTGCCTGCTGGCTTGTAGTACAATTTCCCTTGTGCCAGGAGAACACATGAATTTAAATCCCGCTCCAAGACTATCGTTTGTGGCCAGTTAGCCGCCGTGACTAAACAACGCAACTGACCTTCAAACCTCACTGAGGAAGTTAGAAACCAGTACTCTAGGGAGGATTTTGTGAAATTTGTACCGTCACGTATGAAAGGAAAACAACGAATCTCCTCCTCGGAATATCGTCCTCCGTGGTGTAGTGGTTACCATGTTAGCCTCTAGTTCCCGAGGTCGCGGGTTCAAACCCGGCGGAGGGCGATGGATTTTTTCTGTCTTCCTTAGGAAGGGAAGTAAAGCCGTGGTCCCGTGTCGTAGATTTACGGCACGTAAAAGAACCTCAAGCCTGATAAAGAGGCCTCTGAGCAAAATTACCTGTCTTTCACGCCCCATATGGAATGGGATCATAGGACCACAGCAGTTAAAGAGTGCCAATAAATAAAACTCAATTTAATTTGTGTTTTCTTTCTCGGAAAGTTTCAATTCCAGGTTGCCTCTGACTTAACAAACCGATTGTTGGCTTTGGAATCGGTTATAACACCTAAAGGCAAAGCTCTTACCTCTATGAATCACGATGAAAATCCAGCCAAAGCTCCGAGACCCACGCAGAAGAAAGGGTCACTTTCAAAAGGCCCAATAAATGAAACCTGTATCCCTTACCAAATGGTCATTCTGACGTGGAATGTACGTAGTATATCGACGCACAGGGCGGAACTTCAACACTTGCGTTCTTATTGTCCAGTGATCGTTTGCTTGTAGGGAACCGCCCTCAGGCTACCTTTGATATACGTCACCATATGCCGGTGCACTGTTATCTTGCACCGTAGGACACCGCTGCATTGGAGATGCATTTTCCTCATTCGAGACATACTTTATTACCATGCTCTCGCGTTTATCAGTACCACACAATCTGTAGCAGCTACTTTAAATATACCTAACTTTTCTTTTCCAATTTAGAGCATGTACATATCGCCTTCGTCTCGCTTCCTCACTGTGAACTCTGGTATCGCAGTTCCCAGGGTCTCGCCTTTTGTTGCAGATTTTCCCATCAACCACAATAGGATTCGCATAGAAGGATTCATAGGATTCATTTTTTTATGCAGAATCACCTTACTACTTTCAATAACAATGAACCCACTTGCTCTGCACAGCTTTAACACCTGTTTCAATGGAAAGTAGTTTCTGATAACTGCTCCAGAGATTATTTCCGTTGCGCCATCAGTTTGTTGCGTCATCGGTCACCGCTTTCTCTCTCAGGTTTACGCGCACGAGAATGAAAAATACGAACTGACATCTCTAATCTCGCATATCCATCTTCGATTACCGTCCTTTGAAAGATGTTGACCAGATGGTGGACCACCTCACTTCTCTGTCATCATTTCCACTGCCAAACATTCTATACCCTGTGGTCGTAGCACCCAAGACGTTTACCGGTATGCCGGACAGCTGCTCGTGCACTTGGGGCTGCCCTCACGTATTTCTGGCGCCACACGACACATCAAAATCTAGTCTCTTGCAAAAAAATGCGCAACAGTAATGTACGCATGCTGGAGGCCTCTTGAATCCGTTTGTAGTCTTTTAATCAGTTTCTCCTTCGTCCGTAGTATGAGATAAGCTTAGTCATGTGGTTGGCAAAAGATACCCTGCAGTCCTCGGCCTTAGGATAATAACAGCACAATCATTAATGCGATTCACATTGCTAACACTCTGGGTAATGCCTTTCGGACCATTTATAACTCGTTTAATTACCAAACGGTCTTGGGGTCTATTAAACACCGAGTTGAATCGCATGAACTCTTTTGCATATTTTAATCGCGACTGTTACGAGTTTTTCACCATGCAAGAGGTAGAGGAGGTACTCACAACTGGGCCAGTGGTGATCTAATGCTGCAGCACCTCTTCCGACAGTAACGTTTTTGTATTTGAGGCAGTATTTTATATCACAACACTGTGAATGCCAGAGTGATTATAGTGTAAATTAACATTATTGTACGACAATGATTTGAGATGTTTGTTAATTATAAGCATTGTTGGGAAATAACGTTACACGGCCTCACTGAAACTGACAATAGGAGCGGGTAACAATGAAACGAGGGGGTGAGTTGTTTATAAATTAGAGGAGACAAACAATTGACGTCAGAGTAGCGTGCTTTTCTTTAGAAATGGAGGGAATATTTTCCCCAGAACATATGTTCGTAATTTTGATTGGATAAAAAAATACACGCTAATGTTGGCGCGCTTTATTAACCAATAGCAGCTCTGTTTTAATGTTACAAAATTGTAAAATACTCGAATTAATAATGCGCGGCAAATAAGTGATTATAGTTACTTTCGAAAATATAACAGTTTCAGTCAGGCGTTGTATCAGAAGTAAATCTGTGAAATTAATAAAGTGTGCCGGCAATAAAAGTGTAAAAACAAATTCTTTTATCAGTGTTATCTTTTAGTAACAACTCCTTTCCGTTTACACATCCTGTTCAAGAGATTTGCTCGACTGAGTAATAATAGCTAGCTGGAGGACAAAGAACTCAAAATTCAAAATAGTAAAACAATAACAGGCGCTCAGCAAATAAGATAACACGAAGGTTACCGCGACATATTACAGATTTATAATCATATCTGGGAACCACTAATTATACATCAACTTGGCGCGAGGCCACTATCGTCCTAATATTAAAACTGAGAAAGAATCGCCATCTGCCTTCCAATTACCGGCCGATATTCCTCACCAGTTGCATCTGCAACATGACGGAAGCATAGTCAACGGGCGGTTGACATGGTGGCTTGAATCTCAGAACCCGCTATCGAACGTCCAGTGCGGTTTTCTTTCCCCCACTTAATCGCGTTATCCACGCACATTTAGGACGTATTTATGACAAAGGGTGAGGCGGCTGTGGTCTTTTTTTACGTCGAGAAAGCGTATGGTACTTGCTAGAGAGAAGGCATTCTTCCTACTGTCTATAAGCGAGGTATTTGTTATCGTCTTCCCGTCTTTATTCATGAATTCCTGAAGGATATGAATTTCTGGTACGAGTGAGTTGGTTTTATCTTGTGTTTTTATTCAGGAGATGAACTAACGCAGGGCTTGGTACTCAGCGTTTCCTACTGCCATCAATCTGTTGGGAGTATGTTCCATCTGGTCTTTCGTATTTATTACTAGTGAATGATTTCGCTACTAACAGCAGTTCCTGGCTGGACTGTCTCTTGGAATGTCGACTTCAAAAAAACCGAAGTGTGAACGTTCTCCTACTATCTGGCGTATTTAAAATGACACGTTCTGTGGGTTTGATGGACTTTCTATTAGGAGTGTATCGCCCACTGGTCCCAACAAAACTTGATTGAGGTTGCATTGCATATTCATCGGCGGGACCATCCATTTTAAATCGACTAAATCCCATGCACCACCGTGATATCAAGCTGAGTATTGATCTGTTCCAAAGGGTCCATTTATCAGCCTGAGTATGGAAGCTGCTGAACCTCCGCTATTTTATCGGCGATATGACCTTCTGGAAGCTATGAATGCAGACTTGCTGGTCTGGACCATCAGTATCCAACGAGTTTCCTGCCTTTACTCTCCATATATTCGTTTTCGCCTACCCCTTCGGCTGTTGGATATCGTTTATTGGCAACATTTCCCAGACGAAAAACTCGATCCCCACCATAGGCCGCTCTGAGATCCACGTCGATTTAAAGTTGCTGTCCACCCGAAGTAGACGACCCCAAGTTGGGTTCATCCTTCGGTATTGTTAAAAAATAAAGCGTATTTTGAAAACTGCAATTCTGCATACTGATGAACGATCGAGGAGTGAAAGGTAAAGGTTAAAGGCACGCACGAGCGGAGGTGGACCTCGAAACCGGGACAGAGCACCGCACACAGGCCAGTCGGCCTCTTTTGTTTCTACCGTAACTCGCGGGGAGGAGTGAGGGGAGGGACCCGAAGGACGGCCAGATCCGGACGACGGGCACAAATACAGACGGGGTCCTTAATGTTTCCATGTTGCACGCTGCCCGAGCCCACTCTATAGGGTCCTAGCCTTCGGGGTTAACCGAATGCGCTCTCGCCCGAAAGCACCCAGAGGTGGGTTCCAGCCGAGCATCCCTGGATGACGTCAGGATGAAAATTCTACATTGCGCACAGCCAAAGTCCAGCCGTAATCCGCCAAACTCCGTCGCACGGTCCTGCAACGCTGAAACAGATAACAAAGAAGACGACCGGTACAGGAAATTGGAGCAGGAGTGTCGTGTTAGGAGATGAACCGATCCGGGGAAACTACAAAAATTTTATTTATGGATGCTATTTAACTACTGTAGTCTTTAGCGTCCCATTCTATATTCGTCATGAAAGACCTCCAATTTTGCTCAGAGGCTTCCTTATTAGACTTGAGGTTCTTTTATGCACCGTAAATCTACTACACGGGACCATGGACTTTACTTCCGTTCCAAAGGAAGCCATGCTAACACCGGAAAATGTCGAAGCCCCCTCCGCCGGGTTTGAAGCCGCGACCTCGGGAACTAGAGACTAGCGTGGTAACCATTACACCACGGAGGACCACGGGGAAGCTACGAAAAACCTATGGGTCAGAGTGAGTGGTCGCCGGGATCCAGCCCGGGACCTCCCGCGGCGCCACCTCACTCGGTTATGATCGAGGAGTACACTGTGCTGTTACTCATGACCGGCAGTGTTTTATATTTCATATTTCCCGTTTTATCGCAGTGCTCGATTTTTACACCTTAGCTTTTAGGTACTTACCAAAGCTCTTTTACATATTTAGTGGCAAGTCAGGCAGCAGTGGGATGTTTGCTCTGATTCTTTCAGTGCACTTGAGAGCCTTAGGTCGCTGTAGAGTACCATCACTCTCGAGCAGCATACATTCGGTAAGGGTTAACTTCACTCTCTCACTGTCGTGTCATTAGCGTGCTCTTTATGTGAGTAGGGTACCTGGACACATCAGAGTACCGCGTTGAGGGAACCGCAGCTCTTGCGTCGCTCTGATGATTTCAGCTGCATTTTACGTCGTTTTGTCCTATCGCGTTAGGCTGCTGTTGGGGGAACCAATATCGGAATTTTAAGCCCCTTCCTATCTCCTGGAGTACCTTCTTGCATGCCTGTCATCGCGAGGATGTTATTTTAGCCGGAGTGCACATCGGGCTCTGTCATTTTAATCACGGATCATTTACTGCCTTCTGACTCTCCACCTATCTGCGCTTCTATTGAGCTGTTGACGGTGCAACATTTTTTAAAACAACGTCAGTTTTTAGTTCAATTACGGTTATATTTGCGTTTGCCAGATACCAAGATCCAGGTGCTGAATGACACTTAGGTGTTGCAGAGCGTCTTTTAGGCAGAGTATGCGAGCCACTGCGCGTAAACTGGATAATATTGTACATTTTTAAATTGTATAAATCAGGCGTGTATCCCTATTGACGATTTTAACCAGTCGTAACTGTCTAAGAATATGTTGCGCATTTACCTGTGCTTTGGTTGTATGCTCTACAGCTGGTTACATTGAAGCAGTGTATCCCAGTTTTATTTCGTTTTATGCTTTGCAACGCATAGTTAATGCCTAATTTTTATTACTCTGCTTTTTCCGGACAGCAATGACATCAACATCTTATGCGCCCTAAAGGCCAACTGCTGCTGCTGCTGCTGCTACTCCATAACACACTTTGAGTGAAGTATTGCCCGTGTTCACGTCAGCATGTGAGTGACTTTCCCCCAAAAGAAAGTACACGTCTCTGATTAAGCTGGGGTGGAACAGTTTAATAATAATTGTGGGAAACATAGGAGCGAAGAGGACCGTTGTGGTGCTGACGACTGCGGGGTGGAGCAGCATAAAATTAATTTTCTTATGACATATTCTAGTGTATGGAGTGGGGGTGTTCTCGTTTTGCTCCGAGTACATGTTATGCCGGTTTAAATTAGCCTTGTAAGGTGGCTGAGCTTTTTGATCTATACCACTGCTGGGTGGGATAGGAGCTGAGTAGTAATACATTATTGTACGGTTGCACAAGTTATGATAGGAGTAGGAGAGGCTTTTGTATTGGTTGTATAAGCATTTTAAAGTTTGTGAAGAATTGCACACAGATTTTGAATTCCAAATATCCGTTAGAAATCTTACAACAATTAAAAGTTGCTACAAGTTAAAGGTTGTAAAATGCTTAGAGCTTTCAAATGTTTATAAGCGTTGCATTTGTGTGTAAAATGATAGTACACAGGTGGTAAGGTACCCCCGTGCTACAACAAATTATATAAGCAGTATGGGCTACAAGTAGATACCAGTAGTGAGAGGTGGTGGTGGCGGCGGCGGCGGTGGTGTTGGTGGTGGTGGTTGCAGTAATATAGTTATTGCGCAAACTTCAAAATAAGCAACTATTTATACAGTACATAGCTACCAGTTGAACGAGTGGGTAGAGGGACGGACGGAAGGGCGAATGAAAGGATAAATTAACGGGTGGAAGTATGTACAGATTGTTGAGTTGGTGAACCGATGTGTGGGTGTATATGGATGGGCTTACGGACGGATGGTTGGGAGTGTGGATGGATACATGAATGGACGAAAGGACCAATGGATTAATGGATGGATGGCTGGCTGGATGCACGAGACGTAGTTAGCCTAGCAAGAATAGGTAATCGCCATCCAATTAAAGGAAGCTATTCTGTAAAATATTTTCCACCATCAAAAACTTTCCCACTTTAAAACAGACCTTAAGAGGAGTTAAATTCCTGACGGTTTTCACTCATTTGGCAGGGGGTTGTAGAAACCTGGTCTCGACAGAGAATCCAACAAGGAGCCTACGCTCCGAAGTGGACACTGTGCTGGGTTCTTTCTTTCAGCAGTTATAGAAAGTCATTTGTAGTAATCTATTAATCCATGCCTAGTGTCTTTAAACGTACTAGAATGCTGCAAAAACACTACTTTAGCTAGCTGTTGAACGATTATATTGCTTTCAGGAATTCACCACTCATGCAGGAGAATGAACAATTTTCCTCATTCTATACTTTTTTGGGTCAATTAGTAGGAGTTGATTTTCTAGCATTTCCTTGAGAGGGTGCAGTTTCCTTCCTTCCAAGTGAGAAACTATCAAAAAATGCTGCATACGTTTAAAGGAACTGTTTTTACTCATTACTTTATTGCTACAACAGGTTTTACTTATATCACATAAGTTTAAATGCATAATTCTTTATTTATTGAAGTCCAGTTTATATTCCAATTAATGCAGAGTTTTAATCCAAATTTCTGGAATCAATTCTGTGAACATCTTGTATGTTAAAAGTTGTGTTTTATTTATTGTTTTTGTAGGTGTTCAAGTAAGAAGGTTTATGCTGTATTCTGCGGGTGGGACTGCTGTTATAGTGAGTACTGCTGTTTCCCTTGATAACACTGTGCCAGATACATCTTTTTCGCCGGGCTATGGAGAGCACATATGCTGGGTTACACAATCAAAGGCTCTCCTGGTGTTTTGTCTCATTCCGCTGATATCCGTCATACGCCTTAACGCCGTATTTTTTCTCTGGACAGGCTACCCCATTCGACAAATGAGGTGATCCAGAGAAATATCAACTACACATTGGAACTTCGCCTTTAGTCTACGCCGTTTTACAACAATGCGACTAATGTGAATAACAGGAATACTTGCAGCCGCTTTTGATGATGAAGGTAAATAGTATCATATTGTCAATCAACTAAATCAGAAATTTACAATGAGTTTAAGTTTATCTCCGTCAGTAGCTTCTCAAAAATATCATTTTTTGACAGGACATCCTTACGATTATACCAACACTAGTCAATAAAATTTACGATTTTTAATGTTAAAAGAAGTGATTCTTACTACCTTTTTGTGCTGGTTTCCATCGCCCATAGTTTTGAGTAATTTCATGAATAATATTTCTGATAACTATACATTTTAATATGTGTAACACCTTATCTAGAATAACGTTTACATACCTAAAATGAATGTGAAGTAGATTTTCGACTGTAACTTTGCTTGAGGAACATCCATCTTGAGTGTCCAACAGTAGTCTGCCAACATATTTGGAGTCCACTTTCCCTGGTAGCGTTCTTTCCATTTCAGCGATGTCCTAATGGAAACGCTAGCCAAGTTCGTCGCTGACAGCGCTGAGGTTCTCCGGGAGGAAGTCAAGATGGGTGCCCCAACATATGTGTTCTCAAAAACATATTACATCAAATGACCTTGTAGTTCTCAATCAGTTCACTGACAAGTACTCTGGAATGTTCAGACCTGTAGTTTCTTAGAACGTTCAGACATCTTTTTGAAAGAGAACCATGCATCACGTTCTTGCATATTTAACGGCTTTCAAACTGTGAATGTTTCATAAATTCTCCAATTTGAGGGTCAACAAACATTCCTTCTTTTAGTTTCGTTTCAGTGATCTTTGGAAACTTAGTTTTCAGGAACAGAAATGTACTCCCATCAAGATCCATTGCTTTTACAAGGTTCTTAACCAAATCTAGTTTGATTTGTAATGGAAACAATGAGATTTTGTCAGCACTCACAAGAGGTTGATGAACACGATTTTTCTGTCCTGGATTGAATAGTTCTCTTTTGGTCAGCCTTTTTTTTAACATACTGATTGCTTTTACCTCTACTATTGCACATGCACAAGAAACAGCAAAATGTGGTATAGCAAAGCTGTAATCCAACTAAGTTAACTATCACTTTAAAGTGTGCACATATCTGCCATGAATAGCTATCATACCGGATACTGGATAGCAATGATGCATGTTCACGTAACCCTTCTTAATACCATTATACGGAAACACTCCTTTCAAGCTTGTTTTCGAGGAGTCAATTTAAAAATGCCAGTCTTCAGGTTTGCCGTGAACATTCAGGAACTCCATCAAAGTATCAACATTATTACAGAAAACTAGGTCCTCCTGTTTAGAAAATAAATGCTCAAATTCATTTTGGCGTTGATGGAAAGAACTTATTTTGGTGCCATCCTGAGGGAGGTACCACCCTTTCAATCTTGACGCAACTAACTCTGCCTTACTTTTAGATAACTCAAGATCACGAACCGAATCATTTAAATCCTCCTGTGTTAGAAAGTGAGGTTCGTTCATAGTAACTCCTTCCACAAAATTCTAGATCACTCTGTTGTTGTAATTCACCAATGTCATCAACACTTTCAAATTCTTCAGACACATTTTTGTCGTCTGGTGGAGTTGGTACGGAAAGGCCTGGTCCATGAGGCACTGGTCGAATTGCTGATTCTAAAGATGGATATTTAAAAGATTAATATAACAACTCTGAACTTATTCCAGATATGGGTGATTCATGAAGAACTAACAGCTTATTTCTTTAATTGTTTCAAAACGAGTTATACTAGCGACAACTTATTACACCTGAAATGCAGAGGAATTTTGGGTGATTATTTACCTCTATAGCAAATGTTGAAAATTTCCTCCATCCTGCATAAGGCACAGCTCAACACGTCGTTCCATATTACTGGCCACTCGTTGGAGAACTCTGTTGTCAATAGCTTGAATCTCCTGTGTAATGTTATGCTTCAGATCGTCCAATGTCTGGGGACGTGTGGCATAAACCCTGTCTTTTAAGTAACTCCATAGAAAGAAGTCCGGCGATGTCAAATCCGGAGATCTCGGTGGCCAGGTTCTTAGAAATTATCCGGTCGTCAAAGAAACTTGGAATTACTACCATGGATTCATTTGATTTATGGCATGTAGTGCCGTCCTGCTGAAAATATCCTTGTCTCAGCTCTACATCGTCTAGTTGCTCAGCAAACTCCATGAAAATCCGTCAGTACCCTGCAAAGTTCAGATTGTTCTCAATAAAAATTGGTCCCACTATTCTCTGTGCGGACATTGCGCACCAACTCCTATTTTAACCGGGTGCATATGTGCTTGATGAATAACATGTGGCTTTTCGCTGGCTCAATAGCGTGAGTTATTTGAGTTCAGCTAGCCGGAGAAATGGAACTATGCTTCATCTGTGAACCATGTGGTAGACAATATGGCAGGATTTTGCACAATGAACACCTGAAACCAACGACAATAATTCAGTCGTCTATCCTTATCTGGTTCCTGTAACTGATGGACAACCGAATCCTATACGGTTTTAGGCCTATACTTTTCACAGCTCTCTGGCACATTGAGTAGCTGTACCCTGTCTCCTGCGACAAACATCTTAATGATTTTTGGGTGCCTAATCCAGCCGTGCATTACGTAAACAAGAACCTGGGAAGTCTAGACAAACGAGTTTTGCCTCTTTCACTCACCAGAGATCCAGTTGTTTCCAATTTGTTTACCAGTGCCAGTATTGTGTTTCTTTGGGGAAGATTCCGAACGCCAAATTCTCTCTGGTATGCCCCTTGAGTACTGTAATTGCATTTGTAATCCAGTATTGCTTTACAAAGAAGAGTCATTCATTTAATGTGTACTCCATTTTCACGTTGACTAGAATAAAATCTCAAAAACAGTTGCCGACAATAAAACCGACAGTTACGAATAAAACATGAACATCTGCGCATCTAGTTACAGCCAATGGAAACTCTAGAACATTTTGCTTAATTTGGTGCTAAAATTGGGGCACTAACTGAATTTCGAACAGAATAATTAAAGAAAGAAATATGTCAGTTCTTCATAAATCACCCTGTATTTGTCAAGCAGGAGTAGCAGACTATTATACGATTCTTAGGTTCCCACCATATCATAGGAACTGCAAAAGGCATATGGCGGGGCCCTTTTAATCAACCGGTTAATAGTGTTGCACATTTGGCACAACAGATTTCCGGAGCCCAAAACTTATTCTGGTCCATTTTATTGTTAAAATAATACTCATAAGGTCTTTTAATTCGAGGAGTCAAATTTCGCCTCTGTGCTTTTAGAATGAACTCACCAAAGATGTAAGAAAAATTGTTTTTATCGCTTACACGTTTGCGAGACATTATTCACAATTATTGTGAATTATCTAATTCACATAGATTACGAAACATCACTATTATCGGACACTACATTTGTTAATTCACAACTGAGAACACACAAGATTGGCTTCTTTCATTAAATAATGCTTCTACTCTGGCAACTATGCAGGACCCTCTCTATCTGTAATAGACCATCCTTATATGTTGTTGGAGTAAATATACACCTCGGCAGGAAAGCCATAGTTTTATGAGGATAAGCTCATTGTTGAACACTGTCATTCCTGAAGTCACAGACATCAATCGCCTAAATCAAATATGCCATTTCTGACCCAATGAAATAAAGCTATTTTCTTTTAATCTGTACGTTTACCACCCTATGCTAATAAACATGAAAACCTTTTTTAATATTAGAAAAAAATTGGTGGGTGATGGAAGATTTCTGCTTCGTTTTTTTTAACATTTTAATTGTTGACCAGTGTAATTAATATTTTGAAAGAAAGTTTGCTTCAATCTCTGAAACTATTTCTAGTATAGTAGTCTCCTGGCATCTCTCTAGAGAAAAAGGGTTGTGTACAAGAAAGTGACCACAAAACCACCATGTTTTTAACATGCATTGAAACCTGTCTGATATTTCCAGGTTTTATCAACCTGGCGATTTTCTACAGAGCTTCTTTTTGAAAAATTGCTTTCTGTAGTTTTGGGAGATTGTTTTATTTTGAATTTTGCCGCATTGAGCAGTGTTGCTGTCCTTTGTGATTCCTCGGCTGCGTGATTCACTGCTTAGCTGAACAAATGACCTCTGATGGCGTATAGCTGCTATAGCTACTCAGGGACAATGAACTGACTATAATCATGGAGATGACATGCCAAGGTGTTCTTAAACCTCGAACTTATCTATCATAACTACTCTGTAATCGCCATGACAACCCAGTCTATCAATGAAATATGGCAAACCTGCGAAACTAAGATTCTGATCATTATACCAAAGAAGTGGATCAAGCTCACTGTGTATACACATAAGGTTAAACTAGCTTAAGATGCTGAACGTGATTTTAATATTCATTTGCTTCAGAATGTAAGCCGTTCACGTGGAAGTGAGGTTTTTATCTAAAATTAAATAATATCTAATACTTTGAAAAATCTTGAGTGTTATACTAATTTACGTGAAGAACTGTGATAAAATACTTTTAGCAGGGGGTGTAGCAACGGCTGCAATACAGATGCACAGTGGTATTTAAAACCAGTATTATTCATTTTATGTAGTCTGATGATAACGGTAAGCATATGATAAAGAGTTCTTAGCCTAGTTTGTTTTCTTTGACGTATATGTACATTAGAGCATACGTCCAGTCTGAAATAATCTTCTGTATTTAAATAAACTCCCAAGTACATCTAAATCTGGAACTGGTATGTGTTCACCCGTGTAACAATACGTTTACTTTGTTTCAGTTTTATGGTAGCTTTTTGTGGAGTTCACCTCGAGCAGGACGTATTCATCCTCCTAGCGTTCACCTGCAACTCTACAGCTCGACAAGAACTACAACGTATATTCAAGAAGTCCAGCATCTAATGCCATGAGATACAAAATAATATTTGTTCACTAATTTTAGTTTTGAAATAGTCTTATGGTTCAGTTTTAACAATGCTGCAAACTGTTTAAGACATAAATATACTTCAGAAATACGTCCAAGTCAGAAGCCATTTTACCACTTTCCCAAATGATTACTGAATTAAAGGTTATGCAGTTCTAAATATCACTGCCTAGGAAAATTATTTATCGGAGAAAATACAGAATGATTGAAGTAAAATCTTGTATCCAATGTAAAAGACGTTTGTTTTTAATGTAACACCAGCTTTTCAAATATCATGAAATGCTATTTTACTTTCAGCATTCTGCGTCCAGAATCGCCTTTGTACCTTCTTATTTCTTTGGGAATACAGATTTTGAATTTCTCTGTGGGAAAAAAGACATTTTTATTTTCTTTGCTACCTACCTATAGTAAGAGGAAGTATTGTATTCCACACAACTTCGATATCGAGAGTTCACCGAAAAAATATCTTTGAGGCACCAGAATCCTTGAAACGAATTTTACATACTTTCGTATAATGGGTAAACAATAAGATGACAAAATTTCACTGCGCACAAAATTTTGTCTTTAAAACACACAATTTATTTCAAATAACGTTTTTGTGAATTTGGTCATTTCCGAACTACCCACTATTATTGATTTGCATTTTTCATTATCCTTTCATTTATAAAAAGTGTTGTTATTCAGTTATTTCTCGCGATGTCAAAAAAACAATATGGAATTTCAAGGCCAATATATAACGATACGTTTTTAAACATTTGACTCTCTCTATTCCCTTTGTACATATAACATAATGTGTAATAACACAATTTAGACAAACGTTTATATTAACTTAAAAGGATAGTAGAATAAGCTATTGCAAGAGCAGTTTGTAGACGCCATGTTAAAATAAACGACATACATAGAGAAAGTCATGTGAATGTAACATCAGATTTTTAGAAACGGATCTTCTGTGTTTGTGAGCAACATAAATATGGAATTCGGATAAATACAATTTTCATGTTTAAATTACTCCTTTCAGGCATAAATTTGAAGTGCCCGTTCGTTGTTTTGGACTTTGATTTTGTTCCATTAATACACCGTCTTTAAATATGTAAGATCATATTGATGGCTTTTGACTATTGGATCAATTACTAATCGCCAATGATGTTCATTCGTTTGCAGTTTTTGTTAAATCTTACGTTTTATGTTAGTTTTTGCTTTTTCTATTAAACATTAAGAGTCGGTTTCATCAACCTATGTTAAATTTTAACACAATGCTAAGGTGATTTAACATTGAAGTTAACACAAATTCTGTTTCATCGAACGTTAGCTGTAACATTGTATTAAACTTCGCGTTAAGTTAACATCCCCGTGCCTTTGTGATACGTCGCTTAAGAAATGTTAGAATTTGGAAAATGGCTGCAACAAAACAAGCTCTTGACGCGTAGTTCCTGTATTTGGAGCTTTTGAATGCCACTCTTATCGAAGAGGAGCCGTGCGTCATAATGAATTTTAAAACCTGCAAAAGAAGGCATTTTTAAAGCGATACAGACTGTTCAAAGCGGTCGTGAGCAGGGTTGTAGAGGAAATACCAGAGGTTATAGTACCACCAACAAAAACATGCCTGTTGTTCCTATGCTACAAATGTTAAATACTCTGAGATTGTATGTTGCTGGCGCATTTCATTTAATGGCAGGTGATTGTGTTGGCATTTCCAAAACTACCGCTTGTGAGTTTATCCGGAGAGTAACCGAAGCAATTACTTAAAGAAGCAAATATTATTTTTGTTGGGGGCCGCTTCATCCATAATCAGTTTTAAATCATTTTAAGCGCTCTTCGCACCTGCTGCTTTTGGTGCTATGTTTTATGTTAGCAAAATTAAAATTTTCGCAGTTGTTCACTGCACCTGCAAGAAACGCTTGCATTACAATTAAATTTGTCGATAATTTTCTCTCGGCTGCATCCGTCTCCTTTAATATATGTTTGTCGGTTTTCCGAATTCGATAATTAACTACACTTAGTAACCAGTTCTTTAATTACAGACTTTTCGAACGGTGAACCATTAGTTTCTCTACGCTTAGATTTTTCGGTTAACGTCGCCATTCTAACCTCAAATAATCAGAAAAATCTCATGACAATTAATATCTAGCAATGTAACATCTGCTGGGCAAAAGAGAGCGCTGCGTGGTCAAAAGCGTATCGAAGCGCGTTCAGGAGCCCTGTACTTCGGTCACCGCATTCTTGAAAGCCATTTTCTTTGACGTTAATACGATGTTAGCTAACAATTCGTTGAAAAAGCTCAATGAAACGCAAGAGATACAGTACTATGTTAATAAACAAGATGATTGATTGTCTTTAATATCCGTTGGCATTAACTCTTTATTCATTCTTTCCAACTCTAAGGAGGATATGTAATAATACTGGCTTTAAAAACTGGCCGAGAATCACTCATGAGGGACGTTCTTTTCTTATTCAGTATATCATCCACAGCAGTAATAAGGGCAAGTGTGTATGGTTTTCAAACTGATCAAAGATTACAGTGTTTTTAATTAATTTCACTAACATTTTTAGTGAGTTTTCATTTATAGACGCTCTTTAACTGCTGTGATCCTTAACGACCCATTCTTTATCAGGCTTCAGGTTCTTTTACGTGCCAAAATCTATGACACGGGAGCACCTGCTTTACTTCCCTTCCGAAGGAAGCCATGCTAAGGATTTTTACGCCCGAAAAAAATCCATTGTCCTCCGCTGGGTTTGAGCCCGCGACCTTGGGAATTAGAGGCTAGCATGGTAACCGCTACACCACGGAGGACCACCACTAACACTAGGTTATCCATTAGTCCGTATATTCTTTCATTTTACTCTACAAAGCAGCTAAATGAAAGTACAGAGAAAAAATGATATTTTTGGTGGGTACGTTATCATCATTTTGAATGTTTGCAGCCTTGTGAGCGGGCTTAAGTCACTTCCAAGGTCTGTTAGGCCAGCAGTTCAAGGATAACACAAAAATGTAAACGAGCAAGTAAAAGGAACCCTTTTACCTGGAATTAAAGTAAATAATGAAATGTATAGCGATTCCTTAAATATAAATTGTCATACCTATATCCTATGTGCAACAAAACATAGGAAAATATTTGGTTGATGAGTATGAAGAGGAAATGACCCTTGTTAATGAACACTTTGTCCTCCTACTATTTCCTTAAAATTTCATTCCTGATATATTCTGCAATGAAAGTCGTACCCTACACCGAAATTTCAAAAGATTTAATTAACAGTGAAAGGAGTCAATTGAGGTTTCTATTTTACTGTAGAGCTTTCCATTTCCTATTTTGTATAATGCACTATTTTCACAGATATTTATATATTCGTACTTTCTGAGCTAACTTCAAAATAAAAATTTTTCTTTAGAGATAATTTCTATGCTATATAATTTTTTGCACTTCCCCTTTTCCTTTGTATGTTTTAATGTTTATGTCACCTATACATATAGAAATTGCAACATATTTACACGCACACAAAGACACAAACGATCATGACTTAGACGGGACTCGAGCTCGCAGTTCCCTACATCATAGGGCAACAAAGTTAGGCCCATTGTTCACTTCAGCGTACTTAACTTGCATGCCCATAGATGTATTCTTTAAGGAATATTCCTTTATCTTCATCAGCCAAATGTCAGGCAAACAGAAGTTCATGGACTCTAGGCTCATTTGGGAAAAATATCCTTCATTCATTCACCACAAATTCTACTTTCACCCAACTTCAGCTATCACCTGCTCTTGATGGACAAACTTACAAATACTATGAAAAAGAAGACATTTGTATCCCACACAAAACGTAAAAAATATTTAACAAGTTAAAGAAAGAGAATGGAAATGAAATGGCACCCACTGCATCTACAGAATTTTAGTAGCACTTCCCTTGAAAACGCGGAGTCCTTTTGCTCTATCCACTGTCCACAAAGGACGCTAGGTATTTAGCAATAAGTATAGCCCAGATTTATCTAAACTTAAGAGGTCTTAAGAGAGTTTGTGTTGCTCATGTTCCTTACGGGTTACTTATGGTTGAGTAAGAGTTTAATCCTTTATTTGGCAATGTTGCTCATAGGTAATATCAATTTAGTATGTGCTTTATACAGGAACTATGCATCCAAGCTGTGATTTTCTGGCAATAATGCTGAGAAGCAACATCTCTCTACTACCACTGGTCATTGCTGTCTCCAACAGTTACGATTTTCACCACTATTGACACCGTCATACAAGGTCGCTACAGCATTTGTAAACAGCTAAACATGATGCTAGTTTTCGTTTTGTTTAGTGTGTATGCAACGTGTGATAATTATTCTGGGTTCTATTTTATAAACATATAACGGTAAGTTTGCACATAAAACAGGCCTGGATAGTACACTTTTTGTTTGCGGAAATGACTATGAAAAAAGCCGTTGCTTCTAAGCATCATTGCTCATAAACCAACATAATGAGCTTGAAGGTTACGTTAGGTCTACAATCACTGTTTCTTTTACAGAAGCTGATTAGCAATGGAGTCTACTAAATCGTATGACACCACAAAAAGAGATGTTATTCTTCCACCAAATAACCCTAGTTTGTCTGATGTGTCTGAACCAGAAATCCTTGCAGACAACAGTGACTGATTCCGATTATACATTAGAGTGTACAGACAATAATATGAGCAACCACTTGCAATGCCAGTAACACTTACTGTCAAAAGAAAAACATTCAAGATTTTTCAAGTGGACAAAATAGAACTTCACCATATGTGCAGCAAGTGCACCTTCTTTATTTGATGTTCAAGACAACCCTCCTCTGAAGTACTTACAAAAAATAAATGAAATGAAACAGTTTTCGGTATTATTTATATGGAGATTGTGAACATACCTTCATATTCTGACTACTGGACACGTTCTATCAGCAGTGAAAAATTCGCCGATATTTTCAGTCTGAAACGCTTTCAAAAACTCCGCAGATACCTCCATTTTGCAAACGATGAGAATGCAGAGAATTCCAATGGCATACTGTGTAAGATTAGTCCTGTTCTTGGCGCAGCAGTAAGAAATTGCGTAAGCAACAGTATATATCGGAACACTCCATCGATGTATTGATGATTACCTACAAGGGTACAAGAGCAGGTAACCTCGGGCAGTACATCCAGAATAAACCGCACACATTTGGTTGCAAAATTTTTGTGCATGCTTGTGTGTCTGGAATTATCTATGACTTTCTCCCTCACACTGACAAATGAATGTTGTCAGGTCTCTCTGAAATGGAGAAATTATTTAGATTAGATCAGGTTCTTCTAATGCGGTGCAGGACAGTACCCAGAGATGTGAATGCCAGAGCACATTTTGATAACTTTTTTGTATCCTGGATCTGATTGCATATTTGAAAGACCACGATACTGAATCATGGGAACTCTGAGGAAGAATTGCATAAAAACTGCCCAATATCAGATGAAAAAAATCTCCTGAAATGCGGACGAGGACTTTCGAATGGACACAACTGTTTGTCTTATTGTAGTGAGTTGGGTTGATGAAGTGGTATGCCTTGCCAGCTCATTTTGTGGCATTGAGCATTTCTGCAAAAAAGATGGGGCAACAATGAAAGAAAAAAATTGATGTGACCTACCCAAATATTGTAAGGCAACACAACAAACATATGGGAGGTGTCGAATCCAGTTGGAATGTTGATAGAACTCTACAGAGTTCCGAAGAAATCGAGGTATTGGTACCTGCGTCTATTTGGATATGTGCAGGACTTGTATGTTGTGAATGGGTGGCTGATTCGTAGAAAATCTGCAGACAAGAAAAATCAGCTTGAGACTTTCAGAGCTGATATTGCCAGTGGTGTGAGGATGACAGGGAAAAGCAAAGCAGGCAGAGCATCCTGGAATCAACACCTATTCAGAAACAAGAAGTATCGATCTCACATATTGTTCAGATTGCATGCTATGATACTGTGGATCATTGGCCTGAATATGAGCCTAAAGGACAATGCCGTTATTGTTCTAATGGATATTCCATTGTTAAGTGTTCCAAAGTGCCAATTGGTTCTTTGTTTTGGAGGACTTGTTTTAGGTGCTTTCATACAAAGTAATACTGAAGTATCCTGGCTAGTCTTTGTATGGGCAATGTTGCTGTTGAGCAACATACTGTATTTTATATAAACAATAATTAAAATATTTGTAAATAATATAAGTGTTCAAGAGACTATTTTCTTCTTTCCCTTACACAAATAATTTTTTGCTTTATTTTTTCACGAGTGCCAAATAAAGCGTTAAGATGGTATAAAATGGATAGGGAAACGCGAGGCAGCCTGAATATGTTAAAAATATGAAAAATAATCTAATTTTCCATATTTTGTGCATTCAATTGTGTACTGTAGTGGTTGTCGACGTTTATTGCGATTGTTTTATAGCATTCGTTGCGATTCGTGTCACAATATATTCTTTTCCAGCAGAGAGAAGATGCTGCACATTTTGCCTCTACTCTTCATTGAGCTGGCCGACACCTATTGCCATCGTGGGTCTCGCTTTGACTGCAGACTTCACACATCCAGAATCATCGTTCGCCCCTGGTTATTGGAGGCCCATATGCTGGATAAGCCATTATAGTCCACTAATAAGATTTTGTTTGGTACCATTGGCTTTGGTTTTGATTCTCAACAGGTCTTAATCGCCTGGAGTGCTTACCTCATTCTCGACATTGAAGAAACGTTGGTACTTCACAGCATGTTGCACACAGAATTTTACTTCTCTACTCGCCTTGTAGTTCTCACCAACCTGTGGATTGTGGGAATATTTGCTGCCTGCATCAACACTCATGGTAAATAGGTTGTACAGCAGTAACTAATACCATTTAAAGAGCATAAGCCACAGAAGACTGAGCTTTAACTTTAGTCATTCTGTTGAAAGTTGAGCTTTACAACAATATAAACATTTTCTCAGGAACTCTGCATGGATACATTAATCCACAAATTTATTCTTTGTGGATGTACACGAACTTACTTGTAATAGAAGCTCAAAATGTGCTTGTCTATTTGTTTTGTTAATGATACACGTTTTTACTATCTAGATGGTGTCAATGATCAATTTCAAGTTGGATAAAGAGAAGTTACCCACCTTTGTGGAGTGGAGGTAGCATGTGTGCCTCACATTCAAGAGGTCTCGTGTTCAAATCTTGGTTACGGCAACTTACCAGGATAAGGTTATTGTCCTTGAAGTCCAATGTCAAGTAAATCCAAGCTCTAAGCACTCTGGGGTTGTTTGAGCATTTCACCCGTTTTCATTCATTCGTCTGATATGACCTACCAGGTTAAAGGACGTTAACTAAAAGCAAAAAAAAAAAAAAAAAAAAAAAAAAGAAAGGAGACAAAGCCAAGATTCCTGCAAAGGAAAACACCCCTCTTTTTAAATAAGTAGCTTCATAGTGCTCTGTTACTAATTTATTTCATCAGAACAAAATCTTTCATTGCAGAGCAAAGTAGTTTATAAACAAACTAAACCCAACTGGTAAAGAAATTAGCATTACCATGAGTTAACAAATCAACGCATAAAATGTAATTTCATTATTTGTAACACTTCAAGACCAAATATACTTTTTCCTTTAAATTTGTTACCTTCTGTTTTAACAAGGGAACAAGTACCTGAAATATGAAAATTATTTCTTCTCCATAAGCAGTAGTAAAATAAATTTGCGTTTTATTCAAAAAACTTTCTTTAAAACATTTTGTGGTTTCCTAATTAGGATGATGTAGCTAAAGAACCACCTACTTGGTAGTTACCCAATCCTGACTCTTTCTTTCCAGAAACAGATATACTTTTGTATTTTTAAAGTAGTAGAAGAGAACAAAATGGACCTATTAAAAAGACTTAGTGAGTTTTCTTTTATAATGTGTGTGTTAGGACTTGTTTTTATTATTTATCATTCAAAGGCGAGTGGTACATTTTTGTAATCCTGCACGGGCTTCAAGGGGTATATATATATATATATATATATATATATATATTTTGCATTCTCTTTCACCTGAATTGGAAAGATGATAAACCTGTGGATAGACTATACTCAAATATCAACTAACACTTAACATAAATGATGCTGGAATTTCTTTATTTTTCATAACTTCAAGACAAGATTCAAACTTAACACAAAGAGCTTCGTGGCATAGAATTGTGACAAGATATGGGTACAGGTTTAAATATAGTTGAATAAGGAATGCTGTTGTTTAAATGATGAGATCTCACAATCCTGCTACCAGCAGACAAAGCGTAATTTGCTTTTGAGCAATTTGTGCATTCTAAGTATATTGACTAGGTTGTTTGCATCTTTATTTCACACATGCAATTAGCATCTTGGTTTGACTATAGTGAACTGTCATATTACCTATATTATAATTTTGCTATATGTGTTGATATTGTCTTTGTCAGTGCACTATAAATCGCCACTTTGCTTCAGTCTATGTTATAAGCAGGATTTTGTACAATAACAATGTCTGAAGAATAGTTGCTTACTTTATGGTACATGTCATTCATTTCCTAAAAGAGAAGTATTAAATCCTATATACTAAAATAGTTGCCTTGAAATTTTGGTTTGTTATATAAGGCAAATTAAAAAGAAAGAAAAGAAAAAAAAACCTGAAAACCAAATCAAATCATCCACTTAAAAACCAGGGAAGCAGTACCTGAAAGGACTGCAATAGATGGCGCATCAGGAGAGGGGATTGAAATGGGCACATGAGTTAAGTTTCTAAATCGCACTTCAGGGAGAAATGCAATATCTGCTTAGATCCGGTTACATACAAAGATCTACCACGTGACTCGACACCTAAAAGCCTGTAAAAAACTCAACAATTAGTCAAGAGCTGCAACATTTTGGTAGAACAGCAAGGATGCTTTCCACTACTGCCAGCACGTTATAATTCTACATCTGACAACAATGTAAGAGAAACAATTCACCTTACATAAAATAGGCAACAAACAATACTTTATGCAAATGTTTCATTTGTGAACCAATGAAAGTTTAATAGGACTTTTCGTTTCTGTTGGAACTTTCAACTATTAAGCTCATTTGATACACTTGTAGATGTGGATGATGAAAGAATGTTATTAAAAGGTATTTAAACAAAAATGATAAAAGAAAACTTTATTAAAACTAATTTGCATACAAAGCATAATTAAATAAAATTAATTCTTCAACATTTAAGCACATTAGGTATATTGAAATTAAAACAGATTCATTATAGATGTAACCTATGAAACCATGTAAAAGAACACAAGAAATAATAAATTGTAACAATCTATCTAGAAAACTAAGGAACAGAAGTTTGTTTTATTACAGACCTTTCATGATATTTAAAATTTTAAGGTGGTTAGCAGTTATTGCTGCAGATTGCTACCTCAGCAGTTTAATTTTTAACATAGGGTTAATACTAATTAGTCTTTGCACTATCAGACCCCTCAAGGAATATGGAAGAGAGTGCATTATCTTTTATATGTAAGACAATTTATGTGCATCAGAGTTAGTTATTTTCATTTACAGCAAAAATCTCAGAACACTTCATGAAACTATAAACAATATTGAGGTTGTAGTGATAGAAAAAAATAAGCAATTATTAGATGAAAAAACTAAACAATTCAAAGTAAAAAATCTGATGTGTTACACTCACATAACTTTCTCTACTCTTGTACAACCTAATTTTACAAACGCCTATTCTCCATATGCTTCATGTTAATCGAGATGTCAATCTTATTGGTAATTTTCTTGTAGATGCAAGGAAAATATGGTAGCTTTTAAGCGATAGTCAAATATTTTAACGCTGGTTGCTATGTGATGCATTCCATTCTCTTTGCATGTCCAGGACATAAAAAAAATGAATAACGCATTTGAGAAAAAGTATAAGTATTGGAAAATTTAAGGAAATAACAAGCAATATCTCGAAAACGGTTCACTCAACAAAAGAAATGTATATGACATAAGTTGTGTATTTTAACGCGATCTACATTTTTTGTGTAGTAAAATTTTGTCTATCTCTTATGGTTTACCAGTTATGCAAAAGTCGTTCACAATGAAGAATACTTTTGGAGACATTCCCAGAAAATTCGAGATATACATTTCATTTCTCATGACATTACCCTAAACATATGATATTTTCATCAAAATCGTTAGAGCCATTTTTGAGAAAATTAAAATTTTCGAAAAATCTTCCATGTAAAGGGTAGTCTGGGGTGGGGGGATTTTCTTGAAAACTTTCGTGTCGCATCTCTGGAAGATACTGAACCTAAATACCAAGTTTGGTGCTCATCCGATTGTTCGTTTTTGAGTTATGCTGTTCACAGACACACACACACACACACACACACACACACGGACATGTTTCCAAAAATGCTTTTTACTTTCTCTACTACGTATAGTAAGTAGGGGAAGTATTGCATTCCACCCAAAAATTCGATACCGAGATTTCACCGGAAATACACGTTTTGAGACCTCCTGAATCCAAAAAAAGCATTTTTAGAAACATGTCCGTGTGTGTGTCTGTGTGTGTGTGTGTCTGTGAACAGCATAACTCAAAAACGAACAATCGGATAAGCACCAAACTAGGTATTTAGGTTCAGTATCTTCCAGAGATGCGACACGAAGGTTTTCAAGAAAATCCCCCCACCCCAGACTACCCTTTACATGGAAGATTTTTCGAAAATTTTAATTTTCTCAAAAATGGCTCTAACGATTTTAATGAAAATATCATATGTTTAGGGTAATGTCATGAGAAATGAAATGTATATCTCGAATTTTCTGGGAATGTCTCCAAAAGTATTCTTCATTGTGAACGACTTTTGCATAACTGGTAAACCATAAGAGATAGACAAAATTTTACTACACAAAAAATGTAGATCGCGTTAAAATACACAACTTATGTCATATACATTTCTTTTGTTGAGTGAACCGTTTTCGAGATATTGCTTGTTATTTCCTTAAATTTTCCAATACTTATACTTTTTCTCAAATGCGGTATTCATTTTTACTTTCTCTACTACGTATAGTAAGTAGGGGAAGTATTGCATTCCACCCAAAAATTCGATACCGAGATTTCACCGGAAATACATGTTTTGAGACCTCCTGAATCCAAAAAAAGCATTTTTGGAAACATGTCCGTGTGTGTGTCTGTGTGTGTGTGTGTGTCTGTGTGTGTGTGAACAGCATAACTCAAAAACGAACAGTCGGATAAGCACCAAACTTGGTATTTAGGTTCAGTATCTTCCAGAGATGCGACACGAAGGTTTTCAAGAAAATCCCCCCACCCCAAACTACCCTTTACATGGAAGATTTTTCGAAAATTTTAATTTTCTCAAAAATGGCTCTAACGATTTTGATGAAAATATCATATGTTTAAGATAATGTCATGGGAAATGAAATGTATATCTCGAATTTTCTGGGAATGTCTCCAAATGTATTCTTTATTGTGAACAACTTTTGCATAACTGGTAAACCATAAGAGATACACAAAATGTTACTACACAAAAAGTGTAGATCGCGTTAAAATACACAACTTATGTCATATACATTTCTTTTGTTGAGTGAACCGTTTTGGAGATATTGCTTGTTATTTCCTTAAATTTTCCAATACTTATACTTTTTCTCAAATTCGTTATTCATTTTTTTATGTCCTGGACATGCAAAGAGAATGGAATGCACCACATAGCAACCAGCGTTAAAATATTTGACTATCGCTTAAAAGCTACCATATTCCCCTTGCATCTACAAGAAAATTACCAATAAGATTGACATATCGATATCTCGATTAACATGAAGCATATGGAGAATAGGCGTTTTTTAAAAATAGTGTGTACAAGAGTAGAGAAAGTCATGTGAGTGTAACACATCAGATTTTTTTTATGTCCTGGACATGCAAAGAGAATGGAATGCGCCACATAGCAACCAGCGTTAAAATATTTGACTATCGCTTAAAAGCTACCATATTTTCCTTGCACCTACAAGAAAATTACCAATAAGATTGACATCTAGATATCTCGATTAACATGAAGCATATGGAGAATAGGCGTTTGTAAAATTAGATTGTACAAGAGTAGAGAAAGTCATGTGAGTGTAACACATCAGATTTTTTTGGATTCAGGAGGTCTCAAAACGTGTATTTCCGGTGAAATCTCGGTATCGAATTTTTGGGTGGAATGCAATACTTCCCCTACTTACTATACGTAGTAGAGAAAGTAAAAAGTATCTGTGTTTTTCATATCTGCGAGGAAAGTATTCAATACATTTATAGCATACTGGAGCTACACCTGCCTGATTTTCTACTAGCAGAACTGTATTGCTTTGTTTTTATACCCGTTCTCTCATTCCCATGCATGCATGCATGCGTGCGCCCACACACACATATGTGCACAATGCCGACTCCAAATCTATGTGTTGCTGATCAAAATTACACACATTTAACAATTCAGGAACTCTGACCTTATTAGAACAACTTTTCTGTTTATGGCATTCTTGGAGCAAACCAATAAAATTTACTTTCCTTTGTTAATTACCTGTTAGATCAGCTCCCAACAGATATAGCACTCTAAGCGCACTAAATCGAGGCTTTTGGATAAAAGATAATGGAAAATAATAAGGTACATATCACAATGGAATTCCTCATAAGAGCTGATTTGGCACAAAAAAAGGGTTTTAGGTTTTAGTGTATTATCCTAAAACTGTGGCTTACATGGAATTAGGTTTGAGGATGCCGGTTAGACAAAAAGGATTTTTCCAACATGGTGTATTAACATTCCGTACACCATACCACAATCAGCTTGGGCAAAATTAAAATGCTTTCTCAAGGATGGTGTAGTTTCAAAGAAAATTGTACTGCAGCATGCAGTTGCCACGTTGCCACTTGGATACCTTTTATATGGATATGTGAAATGAAAAGTCTGATATATTACATTTACATTACTTTCTCTAGCCACTATCGTATACTCTTATTATATCTTTTCTACAGACTATTCTTAGAAAAGCTTATTTTCCTATCTACTTCATCTTGAGATAAACATTAACAGAAATGGTTTCATCATAAATTACTTTGTAGGTACAAAGGGAATATTTGAAGCTGAAAGATAGATCTTTATATGCTCGCACTGAAATTCCATACTCTTCCCATGACATCACAAGGAATAGCTGAATGGTGACAGCACTTCAGAAAATGGTAAATTATTGAAAAATTTAAACCAATAACAAATATCTTGGAAAAGACTGATGCACCCAAAGAAGTGTATTTTAAACAGATCTACATTTTCTATGTAGTGAGTTTTTGTCTATCTTTTGTGGGTTACTGGCTATACAAAATTAATTTCAAAAAAAGACTACTTCACAGGCTATTAACAAAAAACCATAGCATATAATTTATTAGTAATGCAAATAAACACATGGTATTTTAATCAAAATTAATACAGCCATTTCTGAGAAAATAAAAAATAACAAAACAGTTCTTTTTATTAAAAAAAACTTAAAAACCTATATTTCCAGTAAAATCTCAATATCACATTTTTTATTAGAGTGCAGCACTTCCTCTACCTAATATCAGTAAGTGCTAGAGGAGGTAAGCATTTACCATGAAAAATAAGACTACAAAGCATTGATGGCTTGAAAACAAACATTGCCAAAGAAATTCAGGAACTATCATAGAATGAAAGACATCTTCAAAATGCAGTGCCTCAAGTTAAGAGTTGTCCAAATGAAAATGGTGTCCAATTCCATCACACATTATATTGTACTTCTTGTAAAATGAAGTTAAGTCCACTTCAAATTTGGTTGCAATGCCATAATTTGTGCCAAAACTAAGGAAATTACAGGTTCAATAACTATAGGAATGCACTATAGGTGTTTACTGTCTCTTTTTTGGTGATATTCTTTCACTGTTCTTTGTTTTGACTAGCTTTCTCCACACTTTTTTTCTATTTCAACCACACAAACCCTAACTTCCTATACCGTAAAATGGCATGATCACAAGGAAAGGTTTGACATACGAGGCGTATTCCAAAACTAAGGTCCAGTGAACAATATTTAACGAATGGTAGGCTTGAATGACGTTTCACGCCTGCAGCGCTGTCTACCGACTCCTGAGGAACCTACCGCAGTATTGGTGTGAGGCAGTAGGCGTTTGCCAGTCGGTGGTCGCGACAATCGTAGATCCCGCCAGTTGTGATGTGCGCGGTGTGATTAGATTTTTATTGGCAAAAGGATCGTCAGCTACGGAGATCCATCGTGAGTTATGCCTCGTGTATGGACCGGACATAATGAGTGACAAACAGGTTCGATGGTGTCGAGAATTTCAAAATGCCGCACAAATGTGCACGATGAACAGCGGAGTGGTGGGCCCAGTATTCGGACCGACCACATCGTTGAGCAAGTGAACCAAAAGCTTCGAAGTGATCGGCGTTTGACGATTAGTGGTCTGGCTGATGAATTCCCAAATGTTGCTAGACCTCACTTTACAGGACTGTCACTGAACAGCTTAGATATCTGAAACTTTGTGCGAGGTGGGTGCCAAAACTGCTTACCGGCAACACAAAGAGCAACGAATGCGTAGTCCATGACAGTTGTTGGAGCGCTATAGACAACATGGAGATGATTTGTTTTTCCCACATTGTTACGGGCGACGAGACATGGATAGCGTACATCAACGCAGAATCGAAACAGTCAATGCAGTGCCGCCGTTCCGGTTCACCCAAATCAAAAAAGTGTAAGCAATCGCCCTACACGAATATTTTTTATTATAATAATATTATTTGCTATTTATTAAAATATCCTATATTAGAGTATAACATTGAAGCTGTTATTGCGCAAAATGATGGCCACCGTGTTTTGGGACGAAAAGGGCGTCCTTTTGTTTGATTTCATGAAGCGTGGGTCAACAATTGCAGCTGATGTATACTGTGCAACGCTTACCAAAATGACGTGCGATCCAAAATCGACGCCACGGGAAACTGTCGTCTAGCATCATCATCCTCCTGCACAACACACGGCCGCACACCGCTGCCAAAACCAAAGAGAAGATTCAAGAGTTTCGCTGGGAACTCTTTGATCACCCTCCGTACAGTCCCGACCTGGCACCAAACGACTATTTCCTCTCCTTGCATTTGAAATGGTGGCCGGGTGGACGATTTCAAACCGACGATGAACTCTAGATGAGCGTTCCCAACTGGTTCAAGCCACAGTCAAGCTTTTTTAACCCTTCGGCAGACTTCTATGCCGAAGGGTTAAAAAAGCTAGTGCACGTTACAGCAAGTGTACAGATGTGAACGGCGATTATGTGGAAAAGTAAAGTATATATGTAAGCACATATTACTGTCAATATAAACCTTGTCTCATGAGCGATGTTATTATGAAACATGCTGTTTTGTGTGAGGGGGTGGGATGTTCAAGAACCATTAAAATCATTTTCATTTTCTCTACCACATACACAAAAGTCAGAGGAGGATTGCATTCAATCCCGAGATTTAATACAGGAAATACATGTTTTGAGATCAATGAATATAACAAAGCATTTTTAGAAAAAGGTCTGCACACGTGTGTATGTCTGTGTGTGAACAGCATAACTCAAAAACGAAAAGTCTGATAAATACCAAATTTGGTACTTCAGTTCAGTACCTTCCAAAGATGCGACACAAAGATTTTCAAGAACATCCACCATACCTCAAACTACCTTTAACATGAAACATTTTTCGAACGTTTGGTTTTTTAAAAAATGGCTATAACAATTTTGATTAAAATAGCATATATTAAAAATATTTATAAAATGTATTCCTTGAATTTTCTGGGAAAACTTCTTTGAAGTTCTCTTCATTTGGAAGGAATTTTATATAATCTTGTATAACTGGTAAACATTAAGCATTAGACGAAAATGTACTACCAAAAATGAGATATCTTTAAAACAGAATTTATTTCAGATAACATTTTTGTGGCATTAGCCATTTCTAAGATATCCATTATTAATGGTTCGAATTGTTAATACTTTGCCATTCTTAAGTTTATTTTCACGATATCATGGAAATACTACGAAATTTTAAGGTCAGCACATAGCATCTAATTCTAAAACATTTGACTATTGCTATTCCTTTGTATCTAAACAGAAATGTGTAATGCAGCTATTTCCAGAAAGGTTTATCTGGATTAACATGAAGTAAATGGGAAAATAAACTTTCATAATCTTTATTATACTAATAAGCAATAGAGGGTAGAGAGTGTCATATGAATGTAACATGTCAAGTTTTTACATTGTTTTTACTATGGGAATCTGTATTTCTAGGTTACATTTATAATGGCTATAAATTAGGAGATTCAAGGCTCTAAATATTCAGTGTTTGTATTTACCTCAGAAAGTATCCTTCAATATATTTTGTTATTCCTGAAAGTAATTACTTATATGGTATTAAAATGGAGGAATATTGAATTATTTGAAATGCCTGATTTTCCTCCAACTAGGCCATTCTTCTATGACTGCTAAGCAGTTTTCTTAAAGCTGAGAAAAAAATGTGATGTAGTAACAGTTTAACAGAATCAAAAAGACTGTACAGCAACCTACTAAGCAACAAAATGCTGTGGGTGGCTTTGAGTAATCATTCTATTCAAACAGAAGCAACCAGCTGATGAATGTTGCTTTAAACAACTGACAATGTACTCTTACTCACGTGATGCTGCTGATGTAAATGCAATACACACTCACCTGCAAAAGGAAATAAAAGACATATGGTACAGTTTTTGCATTGTTTGAACATAAAGAATGTCATTAAAAACTTGGTAAACTACTGCCTTTCACCAAAATTTAAAAAGAATATGTCTAGATCTAAGCAAGAAGTAAAAATTCTGCAATTAAGATACCATGTAAATCAGAAAAGGCTATATAACAAGTTTCCGACTTTAGCCTACACACAGCATGTATGAAAGAACAGTTATCATTGATTAGTGGTAAAAAAAAAACACTCTGAAAACTACCTAGAGATTTTTGGCCACAGAATAGTGTCATGAAAACTTTCACATGCGAATGCTTAGGGTCCAATTTTAACTATAAGGTTTTAAAATTAAGCTGCTTTTAAGATTGTGTTGGAGGTATTTAAGGGGCTGAATCATATAGCAATTTGGCTCCATTCTATTCCACTTCACTTCAAGAAGAAATGTTCATCTGCTTAAATATTCCTGATACAACAATTCAAGATCTTGCAGTTGAACTTGGAATAATGGTTTTTTTTTTTCTTTCTTTTCTTTCTTTCCAATACAGCCTCAACCTCTTCTCTCACAGCAATTTCAAGGTAGGTTTTAGCATGATGTTTCCCTTATAAGTACAAAGAGCTAAGAGCATGAGTACATATGGAAACTAGGACAATAAATGCAAACAGTTTGGATACAAATGTAAGTAAATATACATACCACACGCATATGGCAAAGAAGATCTTGCTAACCACAAGGCAGAAAGGAATAAAATACCCCAAAGTATAAGCATCTTCTACTTAAAATAATGAAGAAAGATTGTTTGTCTTTATTATATCAAGAAGATAAGGTGAATACAGTTATGGGATATCTTAATAAATAGAGGTATTCCACGTCATCTTATTTACATTATAAAAAGTCTTTATAAGGTACATTAATCTATATCAATACTGGATCTGAAATTGGGAGAAAATTCTCTTCCATAAATCAAGGAGCGAGGCAGGGCTCTTGTTTGTTGACATTATTTAATGTTTATATAGTTAATATAATATGTATAACTTAAACGAAATATCAAAGAAATATAATTGTAAAATATTAAGAGAAAACCCAAGTCATGGCTTTTAAGGGTAAAGATCCAATCAGATCAAAATTGTAATACATTGAATAGATAATTATACTGAAGCAAATTTCACACAATTATCTTGGAAATAATCTTGCATTTTCAAAGTATGTGTGGAACAATTAGAAGAACACTAAGTAATAAAACCAGAAAGAACACCCAATTAGAATTTTATAAAATAATGGCAGTGAATGATGGGTGCTGAATAAAAGGGTTTAAAGCAGAATAAATAGTGAAACTTTTAAGAGCAGTAAAGGGATGCACATTAAAAGATCACATTAGAAATGAAGACATACGTAAAGAATTGCAAATTACATCCCTCCTAGATAAAGTTAAAACTTACAGAACAAAATGGATTCAATATCTAGATAGAATGGAAGAGAGCCAAATACCCAAAAGAGCTGAAATATGCACCTGTAAGAAAGAGATCACAAGGAAGACCACGAAGGCGGTGCAATCAAGAACCAGAACAGGCCAGAAGGCCTATACCATGAAGTCGATGGTCCATGATAATGTAGATCCATAAATATGGAAAAAGAATTAAAAGTTGAAATGAAAATTAACGTATAGCACAAGCAACTTTTATATTTTAGCTTTTCATATATTGTGTGTCTGTACTGAGGAAATTAATGTAATCTAGAAGAATTCAGCAACAATGTTCATTTTCAAAAAGAAAAATTGAGTCATGATTGAGGTATTGGATTTGCAATTTGAAAAAGAAGTGTAACTATTGTAATTATACAAGCTATACAATATTGATAATATACAGTAATAAAGTTCTAGAAGAGGAACTGCATATGCATAGACTATAGGGAATGTTGAATAAATTCTTGGAAAACAAAAATACAAAGAATTCTAAAGGATAATGAACTATTCCAGCAATTACATATCTTTGTCCCTGTGCAAAGATAAATTATGATAATGCTTCTGCACTATGAAAAACAAAATTTGTTTGTCTAATCTTTTTAACTGTCAAAGAGGTTAGATAGATTTCCGTATATACTTATGCAAATCCAGAATAAGCCCTTTTCTTTCATATTTTGAAACCATAAGTTTTCAAACAGTGAGAAGTATATACTGAGTGACAACATGCTTCTGAAGTGTGAGCTTTAACAAAAAGACAGAACAGCAATTTGAACTAGTAGATAAATTTATTTTTCAAGAAAATATAGCAAGAGTATAGAAAAATAAACAAGATTATAACTATTTAAAGCAAACTATTACAGGTCAGAAATATCATTCAGGGTGGATGAGGAATGACTTTCTAAGAAACTTTTAATCCCTAAGTCCAAAAGTAGAAGAAGACTTTTGGTAGAAACAGTAATCTCTTCACAGGATGGAAGAGGTAAATGAATGATCAAATCATAAAAATAATAAACTTAAAATAAATTATCTATGAAATAAGGGTTCTACAAGTGTTTATTACTTTATACATATAATTCAAATAAAAGAGGCTAATCATAAATAACTGATCTGAGCCATAGCTTACTTTCCAACACTCATACACACGCCTAAGTAGGTACATTCATTACAAGAGTAATTAAAATAGTGATTTCACAACTTTTGATATGTATTTTACACTACCATCTAATGCTTTTGTGATACCTTGATAGCTAATAATAAGACAGTAATGTTGGTCATCTGCATTAACAGTTATTTCAGTAACATATTCATTAGTCTTTTGCAATTTCTGCAATACATCCCTAAGCAAAAATAGTGGTAATTATATACTTTAGCACTCAGTGACCAATTTGTTTCAAACTTTAACTAGTATATACTAAATAATACTGTAATTATGTTTGGGGTGCATTTCTGGGCAAAATATTGGAAATAAACAAACAAAACAAAAAAAGTTAAAAATGTTATACCAACACACCTACTCCTTGCACCTTCATTCACATTTCTTCCAGTTCACCTCCTCTACCCTTTAACTCCTTGCACCACATTCTCATTTCATGTTTACAACTTACCTTTGTCCTAGTACTGCCACTTTGATATCATCTGGAGGGTTACGAAGATTGTTGATTGGTTCTCTAGTGATCTTGGCAGTTTAGTGATGTTGCTGTTCTACACTTTTAATATTCACTTTTGCAGTTCAAATCCATCCATGAAACCATTTTTAAGGGGGTAAGTAAGGTGCATAATCATAAAAACAGTATGTTTATGTAATTTTATATGATTATTCTGTGAAAAAATATTAATCCGAATGCAAAAATTGAAAAACAAAAGAATATTGACAGCAGTGCTCTTGAATTCATGCTAACAATTTCCAGTGAAACAGTTAAGATTCATGTGAAATACAATTCATCAGATACATTTGAAAAGTGACATAAGTTGGAGTGAATATGAATTTTGAATGAAAAAAAATTGGAATGGATTTATTTAGTTATCAAAATTAATAAAATGAACATTTCAAAACGAAGAAGAATGGGTTCACAGCCTAGAAAACCAAAACTAAGTATGGTATATTAAAACCAGGAAGAGTAAATCACCTTTCATAAAATTGCACAATTTCATCAAGAAAAAGTTAAAAATGTCAAAATCCAAAAACATGTAATAATTTAATTTCAGTAAGCGCTATTAACAAACGTAAAACTGAAGTGTCAATACTTAAAGGTGATATAATTATCAAAGGGTAAAGTGAACTTTTACAAAGTGAAAATATTTTATATGAAGTAATAAGCCCATATGAGACAAATGAAACAATAAACATCTTTAACAAAGAAAAGATAGAACGTGTTTATAAGAAGAATAGAGGCTGGGTTTATAATATGAAGAAGTAGTAAACTTGTTAAATGGAATCAAACATAATTATAGTGTAGTAAAATTGATGGAAACAGGAAAAATAAATAGAAGAATATGTTAATGTGCTAAATATGTAGTAAAATATAGGGAAGTTGCAGACACCAAAGAGAATTGTATACCAGGTGAGTCTTCTCAGCCTGCGGATTAAGAAGTTATGCAGTCCTAGCAATGCCATAAACACTGTCCACTGCTTCGCGTTGTATCAATTTCGGCAAAAATAATTGCTTTGCACCACTGTGCGCACAGTGACTTGCACTCGTAACGCAACAGTGTGTGCGTTGGTCTTCAGTGGTGAAGGTCCCAGGTTCAAATACTGCCACTTGAAGGTACTTTTTGTTTAGTAAATTTAAGGAGAACTTATAGTTTGGCATGGAAGTGTCGTTTCACTTGATTAGTTTAATTATATGAATTTCATTAAACACAAATTGTTACTTGTTAGAATACACTTTAATGTCATAAGTAAATGCACATAGCATTGTAATTATCACTTACAAACATAAGGCATCATTAAATAATATTTTACTATTTAAAGCTATTCTTTCACACAAAAGAAAGTCAATAAATTATTCTAAGAGTTTACAAAATGCAGTAGTATGTACATACAAAATAGATAACGTTTTCAAGCCCATATTATGATCGTTGTGAACCTCTCTGGTTCCCAAAGTAGTGGATTTAACAGTGACTATGACATCATGCGGGCCATCGTACAATAAATCTTTACAATTTACCCGCTTCCTCCATGTGAATGTAACAGATGTTTGAACTGGACACCGGGTTCAAACCCGGTGGCGGGCGATGGATTTTTTCGGGCGTATAAATCCTTAGCATGACTTCCTTTGGAACGGAAGTAAAGTCGGTGGTCCCGTGTCGTAGATTTACGGCACATACAAGAATCTCAAACCTGATAGAGGCCTCTGAGCAAAATTACCGGTCTTTCACCCCAATTTAGAATGGGACGCTAAGGACCACAGCAGTTAAAGAGCGTCCAAAAATATAGTTCATTTTTTTTGAACTGGCCACCATGCCGGCGGATGCAAGATCTTAGTCTAACCATCATCGCCAGCCTAACCCGGCGCAATGTCACGGCAAGCCAAGAAGATGCGCTCCCTGAGCTGTTGGGGAGTCATTGCCCGCTCCTGGTACACGATATCTTTAAGGTAACCCCATAAGAAGAAATCTAATGGGGTTAGATCTGGTGAGCATGCCGTCCGATCAGGGTAGCTGGCATTGAGATAAACCGTCACACGACAGGCCGAATGAACTGGCGTCCCATCATATTGGTACCACATAGTCGGTTCTGCAACGGCATTGCTTCCAGTAGAGTAGGCAACTGATATTGTAGGAAGTGGGTATAGTGATTCCCAGTGAGTGGGTCATCATAAAAATACGCGCCTATTAGATGATCATCGAATATACCAGCCCAAAGGTTGAAACTCCATCGGACTTTAAAGGCCGCCTCTCGCATCCAATGTGGGTTTACAGTGCTCCAATACTGCATGTCGCGGCGATTTACATGGCATGTGTTGTGGAATCCTGCTTTGTCTGTAAGTAACACAGTTGCCAGAAAGTGTGAATCCTGTTGTTTGTCGTATGGTCCATCTAGCGAACGCCACTCTCCGTCCATGGTCCGGCTGCAGTAGACCTGGTGTAGTTGATAATAAGGGTGAAACTTGGCATGGTAAAGTATTCTCCAAGTGGAAGATTGGCTAATATTGAAATGCCGTGAATGTCCTTCGTACTACAATGCAGATGCTGAATGACATAGTCATACGATCCGTCGTTGCTTGGTCACAGACAGGGTGATCTCTCTGTGGATGTGGCATCTTGTGCACTGTTCCCGATTCCAGGAGGCGGTTTAAAACTCGCAGAAACGTGGGATCTGTAGGAAGTGTTCTGTGGGGAAACAATTGTTGGTATAGAAGACGTACCTCCGTTGCATTCTGCTGCGCTTACCCGTATACTAACAGCATGCCCAGATACTCTCCATTCGAAAACATTGTTCCACAATGAGCACGAACGGCTGGAACTTCGGATTTATAGGCAAATCCACTTTCTAGTGCGTTCGGAAAGAAATCGTGATTTGCTAGTACGTTCTCGAAACATGAACAGAAATGAATAGAAAACTCATTTATTGGCAGGCGTGATTTGAACTTCCGACCTTCCCTGACTTTCCAGCACGTTCACCATTGCGTTACTAGAGCACCTTAATAACGAGCACCACCGTAGTCCTAATCAGCGGGCTGGTGAACGCGATGTCAGCACCTGCATTTCGCATTGTCTGTAAAATGCAGGGTTGCCTAGTTACCAATCCGCAGGATGAGAAGACTCGCGCGATATATGATAGGCAGTCAAATGAAAACCGAACACCCACCATAAAAACATTCCTCGCAAAGGTTGACAACATTGTTGTTACGTATCGATACTGTCATCTGTAGGATAGGAGAAGTGCATAGTGAAAATGCACAGGTCCACACAGTTGTTTCTTTATTGTTCTGAAGGTGAGCGTGGTGAAAAGTGTGTTCGTCAGCATTGGAAATGGAGGCAAGCAAAGAGATGTGGTTTGTTTTTTGGGTGGCTGAGGGTGCTGGAACACACGTAATTTATCACTGCATGTCTGACAAATGTGCACGAGTGGCAGAAGAGATTCTGCGAAGGACGCACATCACTGCAACACGATCCGTGTCCGGGATAGGCCCATCGAGCCGTTACGCCTAATGTGATTGCGTGTATTGATGGTCTGATCCGGGAAAACCGACGAATCACAGAGGGAGAAATTCGTTTTCAGGTCAGCATTAGCCGTGGCTCCGTGCATGCCATTATCAAAGATCACCTGCAGTTCCGAAAAAAAAAGTATGCGCAACTGACGGAAGGACAAAAGATTGACAGAAAGGCTGCATGTCTGAGTCATTTTCACGAGGAAGAGTATGCGTTTCTGTCACGTATCATCACAGTGGACGAAACGTGGTGTCACCATTTTGAGCCCGATGCAAATGGCAAAGTCAACAATGGAAACACGTCAATTCTCCCCCGTCAAAGAAATGTAAAGCTGGCCATTTTACGAGTCCCGGTAAAGTCTTGATGAGATGCTTCTTCGACTGCAGGAGCTTGTCGACTTCCTAGAGCGTGGAGTCACAATCAAAGCGCAGCGCTATGTAGACACGTTACAGAAACTGCGATGCACCATAAAGTCAAAACGCTCTGGAATACTGTCGGACGGAATCATCCTTTTGCACGCTAACGACCGTTCCCATACTGCCAATCTGATGAGGGATAAGCTTCAGAGATTTGGCTGGGAAACACATCAACATTCTCTGTACAGCCCAGACCTTTCCCCTTGTGACTTCCACATTTTTGGCAACCTGAAGAAAGACATTCGTGAACGTGGGTTTCATTCGGATGAAGTTCAAGAGTGGGTGAGGTTGTGGATCCGTCAGCGACCTCTCTTTTTTTACAAGACTGTAATTGATTGTCTCGTCTCCCTAAAGGTATTAACACTTATGACAATTACTTTTGAATAAACAAATTCCATTGTCACTTTGTAGCTGGTGTTCGGCTTTCATTTGACTGTTCCCTTATATATATATATATATATATATATATATATATATATATACACAATAAAATAAAACATTGACATTTCATTTATTCTTCATAATGTGTAACTTTCTGAAAGAACTGTTTACTTGATAGAAATTTGAGCAAGAGGATATTCAGTTCAGTAGTAATTATTTATATGTGCAGAAAAACATTAATGATCTAGAAAGGCAAAACAGAAAGTGACACTGAATGCTCAGTGAAGAAATAAAACTGATCCATTATAATGTTAGGGAACACACGTTATCTCAGTAGCAAATGTATAAGATTTCATAGAAATAAACCTTGGTGAGTTCAAACCTACTGCCTTGCAATCGTCTTTTGTCATGTGCATGCTTATAATGTAATTGCCATGATACATGCATGTTGTAATAATTATGGTTTTCAACATTTATGTGGTCAAACTAGGCTTTTGCCCCCAAAATGTCTTAGGGATTTATTTAGCACACGTTAAAAAAGATATGAAACAAATTGGAGCTAAAATACATAATTCAAAATAGTATAGGTCTGTTTGCCTTTTGTTTTCCTTTTACAACTCCACGAAATTATCAATAGTACGTTGCAGTTTTAGACATGTTAGTTCTAGTTACAACTTTCTATTTACATATGTGCTTGGGTGCTTTTAAGTATTACATTTAATTTTGAATTTTTTATTAAAGCTGGAGGAACTTCGTTATAGTTAATAGTTTTACATTTCAACCCCTAGGTATCTGTCCGCAACCCCAACTTTATTCACTCTTTTCTCCTCACAAATATACACATCTGGGCATTTCTTAAGTGTTATCACCTGTTTCATGGTAGATGTTAGGTTGGCAGTCATAGTAATAGCTCTTAATGAATAGGAAGTAGTATTGCACTAATGATTAAATGATTCTAATTACATGAAAACAAGCAGATATATTACAACATGAGACATTCAAAATATTATCTTTCTGTATGCCCACATTTATGGCATCCTTTTATGAAACTGCATTCCCATGTGGTAATTTTATCCTCCAAATGGTATCAATTTTCACCAGACATTTTCATTTCAGCTCTTCTAATGTGTGGTGGCTTGTTCTCAAGTTCTGTAGCTTCTCTTCTCCTGTCACCTCTTAATCTCCAGGTTTCATCAAAAAACAGATCCTGTAGTTCTAAATTAATCAACAAGAGTTTGCACAGTAACTCTTTCTGAATCTGTATACCTAAAAATTCCCTTAAAAATCACATTTTAACTTCCCTGCAAAACTCTGCATTTTACAAACAAGTTGAACATAAAACAACTTTATGTTAATGTTTAGTTTAGATAACTATAGGTTTTATTCAAGTTGTAAAGGAAATTTGAAACTGTTAAAAGGATGTCTAAAGTCTAACAAATGATTAGTAAATTGATTTAAAATGGGCATTTTGTTTTTACTGTAATTCAATAAATTATAGTTTTAAAGGTATTGTCAATCGGGGTGAGATTGGTCCACGTTCTGTGTTTTTTATATGTCTATTCTGGAAGCCGATACTAGGATCCGAGGAAAGGCTTATAAAAGGTCAGGTATATGTTATTAACTAATGCAGGAATGACCTCATATTAATAAACAAACTTGTTATAAGTTAATAACCTGCATGCTGTTTATACTCATTTATAACCAACTGCATTTTGAAATAAAAATTTTGAAAAATGTGGAACAATCTCACCCAGACTTGGGGTGACTTTGGTCCACATTGTAAATACACTGTTTGTAGGTATATATTCTGCTCTGGATCAATGTCACCCCTCCATTATGCAAGGTAGGACATATAGAAATAAAGATATGCCCCAAAATCTGGTTTTATTTTGCTGCCCCTAGTGGAGTCTTTTGAAATTCCTGTAGTTGTTTCGGTGTATCCAACATATGTTCTTTAACACATGAGAACCCCCACAATCCAAATTTGCCCACTGATATTGAGGCAGGAAAAATATATTTAAAATTACCCAAAATGGAACAATCTCACCCTGCAGAACCAGTCTCACCCCAGTTGACGGTATTAGGTTTTGAAAATGGGAGGGTTATAAAGGAGTGAAGTAAAATGAAGACAAAGTGCATCACCTTGTGCAAAATACAAGAATATTGGAATACCTACAGGACTTAATGTATAAAAGAAATTAAACTACTTAACTAAAGCCATTATAATTGTACAGTACGACCATTTTATGGTGAAGCCATGGATTGCACGTATGTGTGCTCCACGCACAGTCTATTACATTGGAGTTTTTTGTTCCATAACTCCCGCATTACTTACAGGTGATAGTAACATGCACTATAATGAGTACTACCCTTGTTATAAGTGGTGACCATCTACACAAAGACATTCCTGGCAACTTCAAATGAAATTTCCAAAGTTCTTCTTGCGTAATGTTCATAATTTCTGTTTTTATATTGTCCTTAAGTTTGTCTATGGTGTGGGAATTACTCCTATACATTTTTTTTTAGGATTCCCCACTAAAAAATGCACCAATTTTGTCAATATTTTTCCTCTGTTAGAACATTTAGTTTTAGCTTCTTAGGTTTAGTGTTCAGCGATCCCATTATCCTAAACTTATTAACCAGACGCCTGTTTACCTATTTGGAACTGGAATACCAGGAAATTTCTCCTGAAATTGTTTACACACCTGCCTATATGATTTGATTTTTATGCATCGTACATAAAAATTTGTCGTTCAAGCATGAATTTGTCAGCAGGCATTCTAGTGGACTAATAACAAGACTTAACACTCTTAAGCAAATCAGAAACACAGATGTCTTGAATAAACTTTCACCTTTGAGATGCTTAATGTCAACTCTCTTTACAGCACAAACACAGCAGAAACTGAAACACAACTGATAAAGAAACCTTGAATGCGTCACGTGCCACAAGTTGTGCAGCTGGTTTGTGGTCTCACCTTAAAATGCCCAGCACTGTACATTACATTACATTTTGTGAATGATTTTAAAAATTTCCTAAGACTTAACAACTGATTATCATATAGACAATTATAAGTATTACAAAGTTTGGTTTGATCTATATAGTAATTAATGAAAATATTAAAATATGTTAAGAACAATTTAATCTGTAAAGCACTGAAACTTATGCATTTTAGCTTGGTGTTACAAATATATAGGTACGTACGAATTTTAAAACAAAGGTGCAGTCATATTTGATTCTGTGAAAGGTTTAACATCTATAAATCATTCACTACTGCAGAGCACCTATAAGCTTTGCTTTGTTTGTCTGTCAATAACAATGAAACAGCTCCTGAACTCTGGAGGCATGGAGACAAAACTTGTAACGGTATTACTTACAAATGTTTGTGTATTTATGTTTACTTCACGCGTGGAAGCCATCTTGTGACGTCATTCATTTGTTCGGTTTGTAGCTCCATCTGGTGTTAGCAATTTGCAGCAGTGTTAGTGTTCGTTTGAAAGAACGCTATTGTTATCTTAATTAATTTTGGTTTACTGTCCTCCGGCTAGCTATTAATTCTCGGTCGAACATATCTCTTGATCAGGGTGTGTAAACGGAAAGGAATCTTTTATCCAAAGATAACACTGATGAAGAAATTTATTATACACTTTTATTGTCGAAACACAGTCACTATCACATTTACATATTGATCTTGACACTCGCCAAACTGAAACTGTTATAATAACTTCATTACTGATAATTCTTAATTCGCGTACTTTAACTTTTTGTATAATTAACTTTATAATACTTGAGATTTTTCATAACTCTTTTACGCGTAACCTGCAAATACTTTCGACGAACTGACGGGAATGCGACGTGTAGTATACAAAGAATTTTGATGAACTGACCGACTGAATGACTTTACCTCTAACCTAGCTCTATTTATACTCCCACTCCCCGATATGCCTAAAGATTATAACTGAGCTGCAATTGGCTAATAAAACGCGCCAACATAGCGTCTATTTTTAATATCCAATAAAAATTATGAATACATATGCTCTAGGGAAACGTTCCAGAATATTCTCAAGAAAAAAAACGCGCCAACATTACGTAACTTCCTCGTTTCCAATAATGATAAACAGCTCACCCCCTCGCTGCATTATTGCGCGCTATTATTGTCAGTTTCAGTAAGGCATTAAAAACTTACTTCTCAACAATAATTACAATAAACAAATATCTCAAATCAATGTCACATAAAAATGCATATTCATATTACAATCATTATTTACATTTAAGTAATTTGTGATACAAATTACTGCATCAAACTATACAGCTCACCCTATCCTAAGAAGACGAATGTCGAGAAACTCTAACCTCTAGGGCTCCCAGACACATTTAAGCCTCATTTCAACCATCTTGTTCATTCAGTCCAAAATGACCTAATTAGATGAATAAAAAAATGAAATAGTATATGAGTTTAAATCTTATATCTTCTTAAAATTTGGTTAAAATCAATACAAAATTAAGGATAATTAATGGAGAACTTCCCAAGCATTTATGACTTTTAGGCAATCTGCTACATGTATGGAATTTAAAATTTGATATAAATAAGTACATGAACATTTCCTGACTCATTTAGTTTTGTCTCAAATCTATACAAAATTAAGGTGGTTTGTATAGAGTGACTCCTAAAAGTGTATGGTTTTATTAGGCTTATATCCCAAAACATTCTTAATAATAAATGTTGCTGCATTATTTTCAAAATTGAATACAACTAATACTTGCACATACATTTACAATCACATTTACAACTTGTTATAAGTTAATAACCTGCATGCTGTTTATACTCATTTATAACCAAAAGGCTGTATCTACTAGTCTATAAGTAACACAAAAATATAGTAATACTACCATATTTACCAATGTGTGCGAGGTTTGCAGCTCTAGTAGTAGCAGTCAAAAATTTCAGCAGTCCATAACTGGTTCACAAATGATGCATCAGTGGATGAGAGATGATTGAGGGGCCAAATAAGAAAATATAAGAAGAAGAGAGCTCCATAATTGAAACTAACCTTTAGGCAATGGTAGTCATTCTTTTATACATATCACTTTAAGCAGAGAGTTACCTATCATTAGAAAATAGTAGGAATCAGTCGTCACCAAATTTTAAACGATGAAGATCTTTATCACTATGCAAGGTAGGTTCTGAGTGGTGCATTTGGGCAAGTCTAATATATTCTTTTTGAGAGACTTTGAGAGCAGTTTTGATTCCCAATTAAAACCCTTTACTGCAGAGGTGGCGAAAACATGACTCGTGAGTCATTTTGACTGCAGAGGTAGCAAAAATGTGACTCGCAGGCGCTGTTCCCTCTCTGCAACTGTCCGTTTGATTTTCACATGCTGCTGAGTGATGCAGTTCGTGTTGCATATTTGGTAACTCGCAGAAGGAAGTCGTTTTCGCCACCCTTGCTTTACTGCATCAGTGTTTAAAAGTTAAGTTTTTAAAATTTCCAAAAATTGGCAAACATTGTTGGCAATTAGCTTAACAAGTTGTAAAAGAAAAAATGCCTAAGTAATTAACAGCAAACACTTACTGGTAATTGAAACAGAAATTGCTGGCATAGGAGACTTAATCAAAGAAAGGGTAGTTTTCCATTTCCACACAATCTTTAACTTGTGCCATGGCTTGAAGTTACGCCAATTGTGTACATTCCTTACTCACTTCTTAATAGCATCTCAAATAGATTAGGTCAAACTTCCCCGCTGGAGTAGTCATGCCAGTGGGTCTTTTCCATTGCTTGCAACATCATTATGCTGAGTTATGCATATGAGGGAGACCGAGATGGCTATGCAGTCCTGTTAATGTCTTATAACATTGCCAAAACCAAGTTCAAGGTAACATTTACAATACTAAGCTTTAATGGCAGCTGGCTTTGCAACAAACAGTCTTTCAAAGGTCACTTAGAATCTTAAACTGTCAGAAATGTTACAATATTTAAGATATTTAACAAACACTTTTTCTTTTACTTTAGCATCTCATTGCCTCCACAGTAAGTTTTGTTCATTAAAACTCTATAAATGATTTAACTAATAGTTTCCTTTTTAATCAACTTAGCGGCACCTATTAATGGCTTGTACTTACGCAAATTATGTGTTGCACCAGGCTTGCATTCAGGTATTTGGCAATTCTAAAACTTTATTCACGTAATGCACTAGCTGCTAAATAAAACAAAGAATCAAGTACACTTACATTCTGCAACACACTCTGGATGTACTTAGATTGTAGAAAAACTTATTAGGTGCAGCCAGAAATCAAATATAAAATCCCTTGACAATCAACAGGTTTTCTTTTTTTTTTCACACCTGCATTATGAGCGTAATTTAGTTTACTGATACTGCTGCAAGTTTTTATCAAGCCATGGTTCTAATGTTATGATGCAGCTGAACCAACAACATTATGAAAGTTTTTCCTGAAGAAACTCTTTAAACACTAGACATTAAAGAGAAAGTTTATGTTCTGTACTTTATTTCCCTGGAAAACATTGGGATTTTGTCATCAATAGAAAATTTTCAACAGTACGGTTTCCAATTACTGTCCCCATGGTGAAGTGGTAACCTGATGCCAGCAGAGCAAGCAAACAAGGTCCTATCTCCCGTAACAGCATGGAAAATTCTCAGGCTTGGTGGTCTGGAATTGGGTACACTCAGCCTTGAAATGTTCTTGAAGTTTCCTTGAGGAGCTGCCAGAATAAGTAGTTCCTGGTCTCAAAAACAACGGTACCCTGGAAACTGACCACATGTCATCCACTAGTAGCTATCTGCCCACAATATCCTGTATGGATGCAGACAGAAGAGGCAGTGGTGAGCAGTTGGAGTCCTACCAGAACAGTAAGAAGGAGGGAGTGGGAGACATAGAGGGAAAGTGGGAGAAATATGGTCCAAAAATGATGTCTGAAATGCTTTTCTTGTTCTGACATTTTGATATATTTTCATGGCACCATCATTCATCCTATAGCAAATGAAAGAGGTGGTGGTCTTCTTCAGTAAACAAGGAGTATTCCAACACTTATTCAGAACAGATAAAATTCTGAGCAAGCAAGTGGCATTCCCTAATGAGCTGTAAAAACCAAAAGCATACAACACTATTTGATAATAAAAAATAATAAAGAATGATCATTTACCCTATTCATAGCAATTTCCCACAAGGAATATTGGTACAATTCACTCAAGATTTTTGTACCACGATTATTCACACAATGAAAATTAAACCAATAAACACATTCTCATGCAATATTCATATCACAAAAACTAGTTTAAAGGGAGATAGGTGACTGAAATAAGCAAAATTGCATCCTTTTAGTTAAACACCAACTTCTCTTAAGCTATTGCAGATATAGGTATGCTCTCACCAAATTTCATATGCATGTATACTAGTCTCTGCTACATCACCATATAAATTTTGTCTCCATCTAAAATGTATCTTTCATGAATAATTTTTTTTTATCCTGAGGTTACATATTTTAAATAGGACCTTATGTTCCTTTTTTGCAGAAACTATCAATGAGACAGCTTTGAAATTTAGTACAGAATCTCAGCAATATTTTCTTAAATTCAAGCTAGAATGAATCCAATAGCTTAATTGCAACTTTCACAAAAAATTATTATTCATTAAAAGATATGCTTGAAGAAAATGTACATTTTTTTTTACTAATAATATTCACTAATGTCCATATTATTCAACATACACAGATGATTGTAGTTCAAAATAAGAAGGCATTATTTTTACATGTTCCTGCAAACTTTTACTACTTTGCACAGATAAAGCAAAGAAAATGCAGTTATGAGAAAAACCAATTTAAAATGGGGGCATAGCAGGCATTTAAAGGAAGTACTATCCTATTAAATAGCCATTCAAGGGCATAAATAATATTGCAACCATGTACGCCCAAATATCATTCTGTTCACAAGAATTATTGCACAATTTTTTTCAAAAGTTTAAAAAAAAATGGGTTTTTTGAGACTTCAGTCGCCTATTTCCCTTTATCTTCCATATACCAATGTACCCTAGTTATCTTTTACTTTTTGTATGCATTAAACTTCTTCTAAGTCTTTCATCCATTTACTCCGTCAAATATACATTGGTGAATACAATGATATGGAAAAAGTAAATATGAAGTAGATTTAATTAAATGCCACTTAAAATGGTGTTACACACATATCTACCCACTTGATTAACTATGTAGATAGTTTTTTCCCTTTCTCTTCACATCATGTGCTCATTATTTCTTTAGTCTCAACAATTCAATTTGTTTTTTAAAGGATAACAATGCTTGTTAAAGTTGATAAGATTTGAATTTCTTGGACAGAATATGGAGAAATACATACATTTCTGCTTAGGTATATCCATATACCCATTTTGGTAATCTGTGAATGTTTTTAAGCTTGTATGAAAACATTCATAACTGACTTACTTCTGTGCACGACTTCCTCCCATCTAAACTAAAATTTCTATGCAATATTTATGTAACTAGAAATTGAGAGAATAATTTCCAATGAAGAAATACCATAATTTCAATTAATAATGGTACATTTAAACTTTACACTAAAGATAAAGCGGACAAGGGAATATTTAATATGTAAGAAGAAACCTATTTGCAAAAATAAAACAATAACGGCTCCTAATGGTAGCAATGTACAGGTTCTTAATACAACTTCTTCTTACCCAAAAAGTGAAGCTCTTTGCAGGTGTGTGCTGCAGATAATGAACCTATCTTGCTCCTAGCACATTATTTGTGAAGAGTGAACTAGAAAGGGCTCCATTAGAAGTATTGTCCCCCCCCCTAAGATAACAGCAGCATTTGCCAACAAATTCAAGATCATTAAAACATTTTAAGCAATGCCAAATGAATTTCATGTTTTGAAAACAGAATAGTTTATACTTTATGACACCCATGCTGAGCAGGACAGCAAAATTGAAGATTGACTATGACTGTATAATTGTGTTTGGTTCAAAAAACCACGAGACAATTAGCACAAACAACATATACTCTAGATTTTCTTGAACTTCCAACCAAGGGTAAAGTTGGTTACAAACCAATGTTTCAGAAACATACTTCATTCCCATCTTCAGGGTAACTGAACGATGCAAAATAAGGAGTCCTCCATATTTATATTAATGCCTGTCTATTATATTAATATAAATATGAAGGACTAATTTTGCATCATTCGGCTACTCTAAAGATGGAAATGATGTGCGTTCCTGAAACGTTGGTTTCTAACCAACTTTTCACTTAGCTGGAAGCCCAAGAAAATCTAGAGTATTCATAATGCCAAGAAAGCATCAGCTCATATTACAAACAGTATATAGTCGATACATTCAAAACTGTGCTGAAATTTTCACATGGAGAGTATGTTGGGCATATATTTTCTTTTGTCTATGCACTGTCATTAAATAAGGTACAAGCATCATACAACGTGCTCCAAGTATGACATACAGAGAGCCTAATTAGAAAGGGAAAACACCACAATCATCTATAATTACATCAGACTTTAAATGAGTATAATTCATGCTGTTGAAAGATTTGTTCCAAAAGGCTCTGCTGAGGCTTCATTTCCTTCATGCCAAATAAAATGCATGGCAAGAATTGGTACTTCAAGGCACTAATAATAACCCTAATAATGGTACTATACACATGCATTTAGAAAACATTTAAGTCTTGCATTGGCTTTGCATCTTGCTTTACCCTCATTGAGAATTACAATTACCCACAATTCAAAGGGAAATGCATGAGGTTTATTTCCAAAATACATATATGTATTATGGTTTTTGCAAGAGGAAGATGTCCTCGGGCTGAAGCTAGATACCCACCAAACTTATGGAATATGTTTCATGTCACCTGAAACAACAAACCTCATACCAACAATGTTCACAGAAGCTCCCCATAGCATATTCCATTAGCTAGCATTTGCTAGCAGTCATTTTCAACATGTTTTGCCTTACACCACCAATGAAATGATTAAATGCTGTATCATATTGATTTCTGGATTTTTTGGTTAGTACTTCTAATGCTATTCTTTCTCCTGCTTCTGTAATTTCACCTGGCTCTTCCCTTTCAGTTACTTCTGAATTCATAATTTCTGCCATTTAATCTTTATATAGGTTGCACTAGATAAAAGAATGATGTTATAGATCAAAGAAGGCTGCCAATATAACTTATATTATAGGTTAACCCTACAACGAATTGCAATAAATTGCAGTACAACAATTTTCATTGTGAAGAGATGCTGCAAGCGCCCTAAGAAATTAACCATGTAAAACGACATAACAAAAAGCAAACCCTAATCAAACCTTGTCAAGTTATTAAACATGTGCAAATACACAGGGTAATTGCAATGTAATTGGACTTGAAACCAAAGTTGGTCATAATGACGATAATCGCCCTGGTACGATAACCTAAAGTTTTAGCTTGTGTGCACTATGTTTGAAATTCTACTTTTATGCCTTGATATCTAAAAACACCTTTACCTATGCTGTAAGCAATACCATTACAGCCACATTAGCTACATCACAAGCTGTGCACAGAATTTCAGTACTGCATAATACATTAAAACAAAAAACCCATACATATAAATCTGTATAATTGTTTTTTGTTTTAATTTACATAGTGTCTTTGTTTTCCTAGAAATGTTCATATTCAAAAATGTCACAACAAAAGTATCATTTGGCATAAATACAGGAGTTTGATAATATATCTTGTAGGTTTATGATGTTAAGTATGTATACAGCAAGCTCTGTGTGATAAGTGATCACTTAAGTTAGTGATTTCATCACCATAATATATTATGTTCATTTGTTAGGTACTATACTCACCACATACACAGCACACATCTACTCCTGCACATCAGTGACAATCTACTTACAATACAATTTTTCACGGTATAACTGCAACATAAAAGTCTGACATTTTAACCAGAATAAAATCTGGATCATACATAAACATGAAAATAAACAAAACTGAAAAAAGAGCAGAGTAACATGCAGAGAATCAAAAATGAAAGGAATTTGCCACTGAAGTGAAAGAGCACTCACCACCAATACAAAGATTTATCATATTTTATTGGGCACAGAGTGTAATTAAACTAATAGTATAAAAGATTTAGTGGTAAATAACACTTATCTTAATTTCTGCCCTAGTCTTCCATTGCATGAGAAAGACATACAATATAATGCCAAGCAGTTAGTCGTATGAAGTCCTTAGTGTACAGTTAAGACAGAATATGGTAGAGATAAGATTAAATTAATTAGATTTAATAAACACTGCATTAATTTGTACAATAATACAAACACTTTCAAACAAGAAATGTCAGATAAGATAAATGAGGAGCTTGGTAAAAGCATGATTTAATTCAGCAGGTTAAGCTAGCTTTTCTTTTCTTTCTTGAAAATAAATATTTAGTCCCTTGCAATCCGAGTTGGCATACTTGTGACAAAGGACAGTTGACATGCGAAATATAGCACCTGTTCTTAGTGCCATGGAAAGTGTGTGTATGTGTGTGGGGCATGTAATGCACATTCACTAAATAAGGCATTAATAAAATACTGAATTCATATAACTATTTATATTATACTTATGCCTAGTAAACAAAAAAAATTTCAAATTTGACCTTTTATGTTTCAGTAGCACAACATATGCTACTTGTACTACATTATCAGTTTTGTTTGTAAATCAGATGTATTCAGGAAAGAAAAATGTCATCAAGTAATTTTGTATTAATTATTAACACCACATAAATATCTGGTTATCTTCTTAGTGATGCATGCAGAAAATGTTAATCACTTTTAACTGACACAGATCTGAAAACATTTTCAAAGAATGGGAGAATAATGACAAGTTATTAAAGAAAAGGCACACTGTCATTGTTTTATTTTATAGGTCGTGCACTCAGAAATAGCTTAATTTAGCTTTCCTGTAACTTTTAAATTCACTTCTTCTGCTAGCTAACATATTCACTGGTGGACCAGAGGCATATTCTGATTTCAGCACCTGTATTATAATTGGATGTGTATTTCTTACCGAAGTACTGATTTTAAACACGTTATTATATGAAGCCTATATGAGTGAGAGCATTGCTGTATCCAAGCATTTGTATAACAAATATTAGTTCTTGCGGAATACATAAAGCAATAAATAATCTGATGCAGAGGGAAAACTTGGGCAAAGATATCATATTGTCCCAGTAGTGCTATGGTTTAAAAATAGGTAACCTAAAATGAGCTGGTTGCATGTTCTGTTCAGTTCTTTCAGTCCACCTCAGACCAATTTGTGCGGTTTCCTTTAGATTTGTACTGAAGAATTTATACACTTATTAATAGGTTTACTAAGTGCTTAAGTTTGAAATCTCCAAGCTATTCAATGGATTAGTAAGTAGTAGTACTTGAACTACCAGTTCAATGAAAAGTAGTAGATAGTTTACATTTTAGAAAAATAAAATTTCATTTTGAACAGCTCATTCACAACCTTCTCACCACTGATGTTACAGACGGGACAAGAATTTTACATGGTACAGACTTTATATGTATATAAAAGAGAGAGAGAGAGTGAGTGAGTGAGTGAGTGAGTGTGTGTGTGCGCATGCGTGTGTGCGCGCGCGCGTGTGTGTGTGTGTGTGTGTGCGCGCGCGCGCGCGTGCGTCGGTGTCTACAGCATGTGATCAAAATGTGCAGCTTCAAACTGACACATTGTTCATAATGCTCCTGTAGAATGCTGAAAACTTTGATGACACAGGTAGCTGCAATGACAAAAAATTACTATATCTTCTCACAAAATTCGTAAACATCTCTAAGTGGACCATTTGATCAGAAAACGGATTGTTTCAACATGGTTCCATAACGACATCTGGGACCATAAAATCCATGGTGTGCAAAAGGTATCATAATTCTGTTTCATGCAAACCAAGTGATCTCCAAAGTGTTACTGCTAAAGGGCATGTGATTTCCTCATGGTGTAGGCTGTGGCTCCAGCTTGGAGTATCCTATGTCATTATTATGCAGATTTCTGGCATCAAAAAAATGGTGCAAATCGTTCATGAATAGGACAGTAATGAAGTCTCCATAGCAGTCAATTCTGATGCCCCAATCTGTATGACCTTGCATTTGAAAATAAAGGCCCACAGCCTTCGCTTCGCAATTCTAGAAGCAAAATATAACCACTTAAGGTTGGGTGGCATATAACATTTTTAGACAGCGCTCAAATTTGTAAAATATCAATAATATTATATGGATTCCTGAAACTAACAGATCACATTTACAACACAGTTCTTGAAACAAGAGAAATGATGTTAAAAAAGTCACATGTCAGATGTTTTGTTGATTTGCTAGCACTCATTTTCAACATGTTTTGCCTTACACCACCAATGAAGTGATTAAATGCTGTATCATATTGATTTCTGGATTTTTTGGTTAGTACTTCTAATGCTATTCTTTCTCCTGCTTCTGTCATTTCACCTGGCTCTTCCCTTTCAGTTACTTCTGAATTCATAATTTCTGCCATTTAATCTGTATGCTGAGTTATTAAACATGTGCAAATACAACGGGTAATTGCCATATAATTGGACTTGAAACCAAAGCTAGTCACAAGGACGATAATCGCCCTGGTGCGATAACCTAAAGTTTTAGCTTGTGTGCAAGTTGTTTGAAATTCTACTTTTATGCCTTGATGTCTAAAAACACCTTTACCTATGCTGTAATCAATACCATTACAGCCACATTAGCTGCATCACAAGCTGTGCACAGAATTTCAGTACTGCATAATACATTAATAAAAAATACCATACATACAAATCTGTATAATTTTTGTTTGTTTTAATTTACATAGTGTCCTTGTTTTCCTGGAAATGTTCATACTAAAAAATGTCACAACAAAAGTATTATTTTGCATAAATACAGGAGTTTGATAATATATCTTGTAGGTTTATAATGTTAAGTATGTATACAGCAAGCTCCGAGTGATAAATGATCACTTAAGTTAGCGATTTCATCACCATAATATATTATGTTCATTTGTTAGGTACTATACTCACCACATACACAGCACACATCTACTCCTGCACATCAGTGACAATCTACTTACAATACAATTTTTCACGGTATAACTGCAACATAAAAGTCTGACATTTTAACCAGAATAAAATCTGGATCATACAGAAACATGAAAATAAACAAAACTGAAAAAAGAGGAGAGTAACATGCAGAGAGTCAAAAATGAAAGGAATTTGCCACTGAAGTGAAAGAGCACTCACCACCAATACAAAGATTTATCATATTTTATTGGGCACAGAGCATAATTAAACTCTAGTATAAAGGATTTAGTGGTAAATAACACTTATCTTAATTTCAGCCCTAGTCTTCCATTGCATGAGAAAGACATACAATATAATGCCAAGCAGTTAGTCGTATGAAGTCCTTAGTGTACAGTTAGGACAGAATATGGCAGAGATAAGATTAAATTAACTATATTTAATAAACACTGCATTAATTTGTACAATAATACAAACACTTTCAAACAAGAAATGTCAGATAAGATAAATGAGGAGCTAGGTAAAAGCATGACTTAATTCAGCAGGTTAAGCTAGCTTTTCTTTTCTTTCTTGAAAATAAATATTTAGTCCCTTGCAATCCGAGTTGGCATACTTGTGACAAAGGACACTTGACATGCAAAATATAGGCACCTGTTCTTAGTGCCATAGAAGGTGTGTGTATGTGTGTGGGGCATGTAATACACATTCATTAAATAAAACATTAATAAAATATTGAATTCATATAATTATTAATATTATACTTATGCCTAGTAAACAAAATAAATTTCAAATTTGACCTTTTATGTTTTAGTATGACAACATATGCTACTTTACTACATTATCAGTTTTGTTTGTAAATTAGATGTATCGGGAAAGAAAAATGTCATCAAGTAATTTTATATTAAATTATTAATACCACATAAAATTTTGGTATCTTCTTAGTGATACATGCAGAAAATGGTTAATCACTTTTAACTGACACAGATCTGAAAACATTTTCAAAGAATGGGAGAGTAATGACAAGTTATTAAAGAAAAAATGCATTGTCATTGTTTTGATTTATAGGTTGTGCACTCAGAAATAGCTTAATTTAGCTTTCCTGTAACTTTTAAATTCACTTCTTCTGCTAGCTAACATATTCACTGGTGGACCAGAGGCATATTCTGATTTCAGCACCTGTATTATAATTGGATGTGTATTTCTTACCGAAGTACTGATTTTAAACACGTTATTATATGAAGCCTATATGAGTGAGAGAATTGCTGTATCCAAGCATTTGTATAACAAATATTAGTTCTTGCGGAATACATAAAGCAATAAATAATCTGATGCAGAGGGAAAACTTGGGCAAAGATATCATATTGTCCCAGTAGTGCTATGGTTTAAAAATAGGTAACCTAAAATGAGCTGGTTGCATGTTCTGTTCCTTCAATTCTTTCAGTCCATCTTAGACCGATTTGTCCGGTTTCTTTTGGTTTGTACTGAAGAATTTATACCCTTATTAAAAGGTTAACATAAGCGCTTAAGCTTGAAATCTCCAAAGTTATTCAAGTGATTAGTAAGTGGTCTTCTGATTTAAGGATGCTTTAGTAAAAACTTAAGGCAAGGGGAAGGTGCTTTTATTCATAGGTGCACAATGATATCATACAGTACAAAGTCTATTGCTACTTTGAACTAATCAAATATTTCTCTTAAGAGACCTACAATCAACTAAATTTTACACCTTTTTTTCTAGGTATCAAAAAAGCAAAGGCATGGTGAATAGTATGTTCACTATTAAATATGTTCAGGGAAAGTGTTCAGTTCTTTTCTCTTTTCTTAATCGGGTAATGAACAAGAAGTAATGTTGAAGTCCCTATGTATCTGAGTGATAAAATACTGTTACTATTTTTGTTGCTAGTATGCTAGAAATGGATATTTATTAAATGCTTCCAGATTATTTCTAGGCACACTTAAGCTTTTGTTCTATCCTATCACAGAATCTAAGCTTTGTTATATCACTTAAAGCAATCTGATCAAAAATAGGATTTTGTTCCACCTTTGTTAATACTTCAGCCTCAAATAACCAAGGCAAATTACATCCTCTGAACAGCGGTTTAATAAAACATTGGAATGCTACTATAAATATACACATATGCTGAAGCTTTAATATATTTAAGTAATAAATTGTATGATCCAGTGAAATTGTTTTGCACAAAGAACATTTAATATTGGGCAAGTCATAATATAAACATAAACATTATGCTACCCTAATAGACATTTACACTGCTTTATCCCTAAAACCACAAAGGTCTTGATATAAGCGGCAATATAGAAACATAACATTACACTACACTAATAGGTATTTACATTACGTTTTTCAGTCAATGTCTCATAATTCACTGTTATATTCAAGGTAATCTTCGATGAGTAAAAGCAATGATTAATTAGATGTGCCTTGAGACATGATTTCAAAGGGTTTACTTGTTTTACTGCCTTAATGTCACTTGGTAAGTTAATATATAATTTAATGCTAGAGTGTAAAATACTTTGATAGTGTGAGGTATTGTGACGGGCTATATGCAGATGTGTACTTTTCCTGGTGTCATGTTTATGCCTAACATTATTTGTTATAAATGGTGCATGGCTGGCATTAACATCCTTAAGCACAAGCATAATTGCTTTGTGCATATAAATGCAGGGAAGTTGAAGAATGCCCAGTTTTTTAAAGAGAGGTTTGCATGATGATTTTGGATTAATAACTTCCATGATACTAATAAATTTTTCTGTGCTATGAAGAGGTTGCCTTGCTCACTGGGAACTCCCTCATGAAAACTATGCCACATCTTAGTAGTAAGTACAAAATATGCTGTTTGTTTCTTTTCTTGTGCATGTGGTTAATATTCTTATCATCTAACAAAGTGAATTACCTTTTTAATTTATGTTAATGTGAGCATTCCTTTTCAGATTACTTTGTACCCCAACTCCAAGGAATTTTATGGATTATACTGCTTAAGTGTGTGATTAAGGAGTTGTATTTGAGGAGCAAGATAACTTTTACTCTTGTTTGTGTGTGTATATCCATTGCTTCAATTTTATATGTATTGACAATGAGGTTATTAGATATAAACTAGTTTGTGATTTTCTCTGTGGCCAGATAAATGGAAGTTAGAAATGCTTTCCTTTTGGGTTGCCTTGATCAGAACATTTGTACCATCAGCATATAAAATAGCTCTCATAGAAGGGTCATTTATATGGAAGTAATTTATAAAGAGAAGAAATAAAATAGGACCTAATATGAATCCTTGTGGAACTCCATAGCCAACTTTGAGTGGACTGGAATGATAATTCATCTCTGATTCTCCTTAGTCTTTTATTTGCACTATTTGTATTTGATTACACAGGCATGGTTTAGGCCATTCATTAGCTAACCCTCTGAAGCCTAAAGCCTCTAGTTTCATTAACATTTTCTGGTGATTTATAGTGTCAAACATCTTTATTAAATCTAAGAATATAGCTGAGACATGTTGCTTTTGATAAATGGCTTTAATGGACTTGATTATAAATAAGAAAATTCTGGTTTCAGTTGGATGATTTTTCCTAAAGCCATGCTGAAATTCAGATAATAGTTTATTTTTTTCAGAATTTTTGAAAGACTCTTAAAGAACAGCTTTTCTAATATTTTGGATGAGACATATAATAGCACTATAGGCAATAGTTGGCTATTTCATCTCTTTTACCTTTTTTTATGTACTGGTTTGTTGGTGGCTGTTTTTAAGCAAGAGGGAAAAATACCTGTATTTAAAGACTCAATAGACAAATGTGTTATTGGATTCATGATTGTGTGATAAAGTCTGATGCTCCATCCACACCAGCAGTGTTTCAGCTTAAGATCTTTTATGATTTGTAAAATTTCTTCCTCATTTCTTGTGGTAAGGTATATTAATTCATGAATTGCACTGCGAGTGTTCAATGCAGAAGGGGAATGTTTATTGCAGCATGTTTTATAAGATGTTCAGCTATATTAGTAAAATATGTATTAAAATTGCTTGCTACCTTATTTGGATCTAACATTTGTTTTAGAGTTTATGAGCAATAATAATGAATGTAATGTGAGAGTAATAATAAACTGAGTAAGGTTTAACCAGACTCAGTTTATTACAAGAAACATTTTTTTTAATGTCCTTTAACTGGGTAAGTCACATCAAACAGTGAATGAAATGTGTGAAATGAGCTCCAACGAACCTGGAATCCATATACCTGATATTCTTCTTAGTAATTCACCTCAAATTATTGAGAACTGTTTTATTTATCCTACAGATTAATTTAAGATTTAATGCACATCATGAATGATCTTGCTACATAAACCAATCATATACGTGCAAATAATTACAAAGTGGCCGTAAAAAAAAAAAGGTAAAATCACATGCAAAAGCCTACCTCAAAGCTATGTTTCTGGAATTGAGTTATTCTTTCACCTAGTTCCTCAATTATTATTTACACTTACATTACACAGCAATGCAGAAAAGCATGCGCACGCGCACACACGCACACGTGCACGCACACACACACACACACACAATTAGATTAATAACATAGTTACAATACTTGGACATCAATATTTTATTTTTATGTTCATAATGGCTATTTTGTGTGGATATTGCTTATGAGCAATTTTAAGGATTTTTAAGACTACTTAGATGCTCAAAATATTATTAAAAAATCTGATGTATTACACTCACATGACTTTCTCTACCCTTGTAAAAACTATTTTTACAAACGCTTATTCTCCATATGCTTCATGTTAATCGGGATATCAAGATGTTAATCTTATTGCTAATTTTCTTGTAGATGCAAGGGGAATTGGTAGGCTTTAAGCGATAGTCAAATATTTTAAGAGCTGGTTGCTAATTGGAGTATTCCATTTTCTTTGCATTACCAGGACAAAAAAAAAAAAAAAAAGAATAACGAATTCCCATTTGAGAAAAAGTATAAGTATTGGAAAATTTAAGGGAGAAATATAACAAGCAATATCTCGAAAATGGTTTATTCAACAAAAAAATGTATATGACATAAATTGTGTCTTTTAACGCGATCTACATTTTTTGTGTAGTAAAATTTTGTCTATCTCTTATGGTTTACCAGTTATGCAAAAGTTGGTCACAATGAAGAATGCTTTTGGAGACATTCCCAGAAAATTCAAGATATACATTTTATTTGTCATGAAAGTATCTTAAATATATGATATTTTAATCAAAATCGTTAGAGCCATTTTTGAGAAAATTAACATTTTTGAAAAATGTTCCATGTAAAGGGTAATCTGGGGTGGGGGGGGATTTTCTTGAAAACCTTTGTGTCGCATCTCTGGAAGATACTGAACCTAAATACCAAGTTTGGTGTTTTTTCGACTGTTCGTTTCTGAGTTATGCTGTTTACAGACAGACACATGCACACAGACATGTTTCCAAAAATGCCTTATATGCATTCAGTGCACCTCAAAACATGTATTTCCTGTAAAATCTCGGGTTCAAATTTTTAGGTGGAATGCAATACTTCTGTTACTTACTATATATAGTAGAGAAAGTAAACATTATAAATAATAAAATAACTCCTTTTTTAAAAGTATATGTAACTGTTCCCCTAATATTACTTTCTCTACTACGTATAGTAAGTAGGGGAAGTATTTTTAGCATAAGTATCATGAATTTGTTGTGTTTATTTTTCCCTCTTATAGGTGTCTTTTTGTGGCACAAGTGGCAAAAAGCTATGGTATCGTGAAGTTACATTCATCATTTGAAGTTTTTAAGCAAATTGCTCAGCTGAAAATATCCGCTGCTGATTCTGAAAAAAGTATGTGGAACTGGAGACACTAATGAATTGCTTTTTGGAGCTGTTTAACATGCCTTTAACAACTCAGGTCATCAGAGATAATGAAAGAAATTGATGGAATGATGTTCAAATGAGCTCAGGTCCATTGAAATTAGTGTCACCTGACATTCAGTTTAAGCACTTAAATGTAGCACATCCCAGGTTCACATGCACGGCTTCAAGCTTATCAACAGAGGCTATATCCTACACCAGATACAACATTGCCTACCACATAGAGATACTTCTATGTTGTAATTTAAAAATACCACCCTTAATGCATTGATTGCATTATGCTTAATGCAGACAGCAATGACAGCTTCCCTTTTATTTTAACATATTAGCTTTATCAATGGACATGTGTGATATTTTTCAAACATACCTAGATAAGCTACACCATCATCTGAAGCCAAGAAAACACAATGTGCTAGATCTTAGGTTAGTAAACAAAGCAAGAACAGAGATCAAGCAATTTGTTATAATTGTTCTGATACAATACATACTAACCACCAAAGAGTACCTTTGCCTTATGCAATTCAACTTAATTCATACCCAGGAAGGAAGCATGTTACAAATTAAAAATTTTGAGAACAAAGGAGCTCAGGAAAAGAAGGAACATGTAATCAGTAAATCTATATATGTACCTCCTTAGACATTTTCAAAATTACGAGGATATAAGATTATTAAAAATGATTTATTATGGATGCACACACTTGCATTTAAATTATGATATTGAAATATGAGGTCAGCTGCCAAAAGTCACATGGCTCAATTATTAATTCAACAAAAGAAACGCACAATGATAATGTTTAATCTAAAAGCAAAGGAATCCTGTAGGGAAACATTCATTAATCAAAGTGTATCATTTATTCCTTGTATATCTATAAAACTATGCTTTTCTTAACAGATAAATTGTTGTTAAGAAACAACAAAATTTATAATTACAATAGAAGAAACAATGATGATTATTATAAATATAATAGTAAATGTATATGTAACAAGGATATCAATATCAGAGGTATTGAATTGTACAACAGGATATCAAACTCAATTAAAGCTTGTCACGCATTTCGAAAAAAAGATTCAAACACACATTTATACAGTTTGATTGAGTAATGTATATATGGTCTAAATGAATTATTGTAAACCAATATATGTGTATATCCCTTTATGTAAATCATTCTACACGAATTTTGTTTTTTAATTTTCATGTGTCCAAAATCAATGTGCACACTATATGTATTATTAATTATTATTATTATGTAATATGCGCTTAAGTAAAAATGTTAAGGTGTGAATAATTATAAAAATGTTAGGGTGTTTAAACTTTAAACATGGTCATGATTTGTTTATTTAAATGCTAGTCCCACGTAAACTAAAGCTACGAACTTGGAACCCAGTGTGCCCTGGGTGAACTGGGCTACAAGTATAGCATAAACAAAACTAACACATGTACTCAATGACAGTACCTCTGTGATGGCAGCAGGTGTTTGTAACTATAATACCGGTCACCTTGGCACACAAGTCCCTTCTTCTAAAGCTCAGAACTTGGTACCCAGTGTGCCCTGCGGTGAACTGGGGCTACAGGTATAAACAAAGCTAACACACAAAACATAACACTCAGTAACAGAACCTCTGTGAGGCAGGAGGTGTTTGTGGTATTCAATACCAGTTGCTAAGGCACACAAGGTCCCAACTTCCGAGCCTTATTTGGAAACAAACTGTTTTTAAAACTTTTGTACAAAAATTGAGGGGGGGGGGCATACAGTGACACACAAGGGCACAATCAATGTTCAAACAAGAGATATTGTCATTAACATTACGATTATAAGTGATGAGATGTTTGAAATCTTGGATAATTTTCAAATCCCTCAACATATAGCATCAACCAAGCGAGTTTTAACCTCGAACAATAACAGCTGCTACGAAATTCAAAGCAGTATGGTGCACTGAATGACAAAGAGGTTAATGAACTATGCAACTTAGGGATATAGTGTATAAATGCATTTTATTAGAACTGTGATGATACTCATATATACAAACACAGCATCCTTCTGCTATCACAGGTTAGAGTTTATAAAACAGTCTGAAACTCTCAGCAGCATGCACTAATGTGCTTAATGAAATGATGGAAATCCAGGATTCACTTTGCAAGAGATAGGAATCACCACTAGTGTGTGATTTTAAAGTAATTTCACAAGATAAATGTTAGTCGTTGAATCAGTACCCAACCTTAAGAACTAAAAGTACCGATTTGAACAAAGACTGACGTTGAATTGTTGTTTATTCTGGAATATTTCACAAAATGCGTTTTTAAGTTGGTTTGCTACAGCCGACATAAAAATAACCGACAAATTATTTGCATGCTTATTATATCCCAGCATTAGCAAACATTGCTGTTAATCGAAATTAAAACACATTCTTTTGTGATCCTTAAGAGCTGTAAAACCCAAAACGACAAGTGATAATAATTCCATACAGTGCTATTACATCATTAGAGGCATGCCATTCCTGCGTAACCTAACCTCACCCAACGCCCATTTTTCACAGTTTCTGAGCTTCAGCGGGATGCAGCGTCATTACCTCCGAGAATGTTTCAGTTAACAATATTTTATGATCGTGTTTAAACTCATGCAAGAAATGTCTTCTGTAATATATTTGTAATTACCCAAATATACATTAATGAAAAGACAGCTGACTGTCGTGGAAGCCTATGCTGTCAAAAGTCTCAACTCGTGCACTTATTTAAACCTTCGTTATTACTGATACTCAGCAGAGAACAAACATAATCTTGTACCTTACCCGTTCATGATGATGTCAATGCCCAAGGCAAAAAATTCCTCTTGATGACCGAAATTACACTTGTCTACCTTCTCACGTTGTCACTACCAACACGAGCAACACAACAAGTGGTCTTAACACAACTCAATATGGCGCTTGTGACTCACATGTGTCATTAAAGTTCCCGATTAATAAAGTCGAATTTGTAGTATTAATGCTTAAAAACAGTTTTAAACAATAATAAAAGGCATAAGTTTAGTTGCAAACCATTGGGCTTTATGATCATCTCTGGTCAACATAAAAATGTATTAAGCATCTGTACAGTGTCATCTGTGGGAAATTCGTACAGTCGTCCGATTAACTAATAATGAACAGCGAACAATAACCATAACAATAGTGTCTCTCTGAGCCATGAGTACTTGACTGAATCGCATTTTATGCAATATTTTGCATAATTGTATGACCACATAAAAGATCGAAATTCAGTGTGCCGAACTCCCTTATTTTCTATTCGTTAATTTTTCATATAAAAAAAACCGGAAACTGCTGTTGATTGCTCTTTCTGCTTCATCCGCTTACAATGACTGTAGACATAACAATGTAAAAATATTATGCGAAGCAATTAAGCTTCAGGCAATGAGAAGTGCTAAACTTGTGAAATTTATTTAAAAGTTAAAAACCATAGTAATATTTACCTTCTGTAAACCAATTAAGGGCGTACAGTCGTAAGCGGAAATTTATTTCCAAAGTGAAACCAAAAGTGCAGAGCATCATCGAAGATGACGTAAATAAAGATGAAATGCGTCATAATTATGTACTTGATGGCGTAAGGGTAAGTTCTTTCACATAGAGGGGCAAGGTTCGAATCCTGGTTGAATGAAACTACTTAAATGATGTTTTACTTTATCTATCACGTACATAGTAGGTAGATAAAGTATTGCACTCCACCCAAAAATTCGATATCGAAATTTCATTGTAAATACATGTTTTAAGGCCCCCTGAAACAAATAAAGCATTTTTGGAAACATGTGTGTATGTGTGTGGCTGTGTGTGTGTGTGTGTCTGTGAACAGCATAACTCAAAAAATCTGATGTGTTACACTCACATGACTTTCTCTACTCTTGTACAATCTAATTTTACAAACGCTTATTCTCCATATGGTTCATGTTAATCGAGATATCGAGATGTCAATCTTATTGGTAATTTTCTTGTAGATGCAAGGGAAATATGGTAGCTTTTAAGCGATAGTCAAATATTTTAACGCTGGTTGCTATGTGGTGCATTCCATTCTCTTTGCATGTCCAGGACATAAAAAAAATGAATAACGAATGTGAGAAAAAGTATAAGTATTGTAAAATTTAAGGAAATAACCAGCAATATCTCGAAAACGGTTCACTCAACAAAAGAAATGTATATGACATAAGTTGTATATTTTAACGCGATCTACATTTTTCGTGTAGTAAAATTTTGTCTATCTCTTATGGTTTACCAGTTATGCAAAAGTCGTTCACAATGAAGAATACTTTTGGTGACATTCCCAGAAAATTCGAGATATACATTTCATTTCTCATGACATTATCTTAAACATATGATATTTTCATCAAAATCGTTAGAGCCATTTTTGAGAAAATTAAAATTTTCGAAAAATGTTCCATGTAAAGGGTAGTCTGGGGTGGGGGGATTTTCTTGAAAACCTTCGTGTCGCATCTCTGGAAGATACTGAACCTAAATACCAAGTTTGGTGCTTATCCGACTGTTCGTTTTTGAGTTATGCTGTTCACAGACACACACACACACAGACACACACACACAGACACACAGACACACACACAGACACACACACGGACATGTTTCCAAAAATGCTTTTTTTGGATTCAGGAGGTCTCAAAACATGTATTTCCGGTGAAATCTCGGTATCGAATTTTTGGGTGGAATGCAATACTTCCCCTACTTACTATACGTAGTAGAGAAAGTAAAACGAAAACTCGAATAAATACAAACTTGGTATTTAAGTTCAGTATCTTCCAAGGATGCGACACGAAAATTTTCAAGAATATTCCCTCATCCCAATTACCCTTTACATTGCACATTTTTCGAAAATTGTTATTTTCTAAAAAATTCCTAACAATTAATATTAAAATACTATTATTAAAGATATTTTCATGGCAAATAAAATGTATATCTTGAATTTTCTGGGAATAGCTTGCGAGGTCCTCTTCATTCGGAAGGAATTTTGTATAATCTTGTGTAACTGGTAAACGTTAAGTGATAAACGAAAACGCACTGTACAAAAAATGTATATCTCTTTAAAACGACACTTTATTTCAAATAAGTTTTTTTTGTGGCATAAGCCATTTCTGAAATGTGTTATTAATGGTTCGAATTGTTCATTACTTGGTCATTCTCTTTAAGTCCTGTCAACATTCAGTTGTTTCTCGCGATTTCATGAAAACAGTATGGAGTTTTAAGGCCAGGGTATAACGCCCAGTTCTTAAACATTTGACTATCGCTGTTCCCGTTGTATCTACAATGAAATGTGTAATGTAACGTAGTAGACAGAATAGTTTGTATACCCATTAATAAAGATAGAGGGTAGAGAAAGTGATGTGAGTGTATCATATCAGATATTGGTTTTTATTTGGGTTTTCTTCTGTCCTTAGTTATTTATGTGAACTTATTTCATACCTTCATTCTTCGTAATATATTATTTTTCCATTTAAAGCTGGGATTACGATTCACTCAGCGTGACGTGATGTGACTTGACAGCGCAACGTAGGTAAAAGCCCTAACACATTGTGTTAAATGGAGCTATTTATGATTGACTTGGCGTAACGTTACTTAAAGAGTTTGTCATGTTGATATTTTCCTTCCTGTAACATTTAGTTTGATACCACGTGATAATTTGAAGCAATGGCAATGAAGCAGTAGCACGGAGTAATAAAAGCAACTATCAATCAGTCATTCGCAATACGTTAAGTGCATCTAATTAAACCTTTAGTTTAGCACAATTTTTTAACTTCACGCTACGTTAAGCTCTCGTAATCCAGGCTTTCACTTAACGTCACGTAACGTGCAAGTCTAGTACGAATATCAAATACAGCTATTTATAATTGACTTTACGTGGCGTTTCCTAACGCGACGTAGCTTAAGAGTTTATCAATGTCAAACTTTTCCTTCCGGTTATGTTAGGATGTCTGTGATTAATTTGAACCAATTGGCATGAAGCAGTGACATGGGATAATACAAGAAACTAGCAATCAGAGTCATTCCCATCACGTTATGATTAAGCTATCGTTATTCCGGTTTAACAGAAGTTTGACTTATCTGTTACAAAGTACGTGAAAGCAGATATAATACAGTCAGTTCTGAACGATCTGAGAACATTCAGAGATCGGAACTTCTATATTATACAACCTGACCCAAGTGGCTATTCATTGTAAACATTAATAGCATCCTAGTACCTAAATGAACATCTTATGCTTGCACCTATGATATTAAAATATTCGTAAATATTTCATATTTAAGTGTGCATTTTTAGTGTTATAAACATGCACTAATCATTTCCTAAAGTTTATTGTTCTTTAGTGTTGTAAATGTAACACTATCATAATGCAAAGAAAAGCAAAATAAATGCCTGTGGTGCATTGTGCTTATAATTACTCTTTAGTTTGTGTTTATCGTTGCTCTTTTGCTTAAGGCAAAAAGAAAAATGATCAACAATGTAGTTGTCTCGTTTCTAGAAGCAATAAACATGTTGCAATAAAAACACCTGGTGTTTTAGTTTTAACTGTATAAGCACGGGCTTAAGAATATTAAGTGCGAGCACTAGAATAATAGGTTATGGGCCCAGTCACATGAATTACCATGGAATGCAAATTCAACAAATACGGTATTACTACATTTACGGGAAGTCGTCCTCCGTGGTGTAGTGGTTACCATACTATCCTCTAGTTCCCGAGGTTGCGGGTTCAAACCGATGAGGGCGATGGGTTTTTTCGGGGGTAAAAATCCTTAGCATGGCTTCCTTCGGAATGGAAGTAAAGCCGGTAGTCCCGTGTCGTAGATTTACGGCACGTAAAAGAACCTCAAGCCTGATAAAAGAGGCCTCTGAGCAAAATTTCTGGCCTTTCACGCCCAATATAGAGTGGGACGTTAAGGACCACAACAGTTAAAAAGCATCCATAAATAGAACTCAATTTTAATTTCATTTACGGGAAATGACTAACAACTGGTTATTCAGAATAAGGTTAGTCTTGGAAGAACACTCATTGTTGGAGACACTAAAAGAAGAGACAAAGCTAAAAACATAATAGTCAATGGCTAATTGTGCAATCATAAACGACTGGCACTTAAAAATAATCAAGGATTGCGGCAGAGCTAACGAGATTATTCAGAATCTTAGCCGTATTTCACCGTGCAGGTATTGCATAACAACTTATGTTGAGAACGAGATTGCTAACACTTAAGTACAATGAAAATAACAGACTTGAAAAATTCCTTTTAGCATTTGACAAGCTGATCAGAGATCTAAATCGTCGGAAGCGAAACCAAGTGATAACAAGATCTTCTGTTACTTACTGCTTGATATGCCGGCGTCCAGACAATCGGCTCAGAATTGCATTAGAATGTGTCAAGAATCAACTTCTCGATGAAGAAATTAAAAGAGTAGGTTTTACGAATGAGGAAGAAAGCAAATCATTCGTTACCAAACAGAACAAGCCTCAAGAAAGAAAATTTATGTTCACTGCTATCGCTGCGGAAGAAAGGGGCACAAGAAGTCGGTCGTAAGGTAAATTCAGATTTCCAAGTAAAAAGAAAGAAGCGAACCAGATCGAGCAGGAAGAGCCAGGAAAAGATCCAGATGCAGATGGAGTATGTTTCCTAGCAAATTATAGGTTTGGAGCCAAGACAGTAACGGTGTACAATTTTATGTTGATTCTGGAGTGTCGGATCATCTGGTGAAGTCAGAAAAGTACTGTCTAAAGTGCACATATTTAAAGGAACCAACCAGAATAAATATTGCCAAGAAAACTGAGTAGTTAATGGCAACAAAAATAGGTGTTGTTAGTACTGAAAAGGCTACTATATAGAATGTGATTTACTTTCCTGATTTGGCAAATAGTTTACTTTCTGTAAGAAGAATAGAAGAATCGGGACTTGGGTTTAAGTTCGAAAAGAATAAAGTAACAATTTACAGAAACAAAGATTATTAAAGGTTTCAGGAGGAAAAAAATCTGATGTGTTACATTCACATGACTTTCTCTACTCTTGTACAAACTATTTTTACAAACCTTATTCTCCATATGCTTCATGTTACCAATATCGAGATGTTAATCTTATTGCTAATTTTCTTGTAGAAAATTCCTCTGTATAGAAGGTATGACTGATGAGATATCTTTTCAATGCTAACTTGAATTTATTTTTATTAGTTTTCAGTTCCTTAATATATGATGGAAGTGAATTAAATAATACTATACTGTTGTAGTAAGCCCATTTTTGGAATACTTGTAGGTTATTGCTTCGCTTGTGTAAGTCATGCCCATTTCTGGTTTGTTTGCTGTGTATGTCTGAATTTTTTATGAACACTTCTGGGTGGTCAACCACGGTTAAAAGTATAGCTAAAATATACTCACAGGCTAATGGTAGAATTCCAAATGTTTTGAATAGTGGTTTACAATGAGTTGATTTCTTTACACCTGCCATTATTCTTCTTACATTTTTTTGCAAAAGAAATATTTTTTTTTGCATCTACTGAATTTCTCCAAAGTGTTATTCCATAAGTCATAATTGAATGAAAATAAGCACAATATACTGTTTTTAGGATGCTTTTATTTGTAAAATGAAATAATGATCTAATTGCAAAACATGCAGAGCTTAGTTTTGGTAGGATGTAGTCATTATGGTCTTTCCAATTCATATTATAATCTATAATAAGACCAAGAAATTTTATGCTACAAGTTTCAGTAATTTCATTGCCTTCATGTTCAATTCTTATGTCTGCAATACTTTTATTTTTTGTGCAAAAATTGATATACTTAGTTTTTTCAAAGTTCATATGAATTTTGTTATTATCGAACCAATTATTTAGCAGACTGAAAATACTGTTGGATTACTCTGAGAGGCGAATGATGTTGTGTTCTTTAATTATAATACTTGTATTATCTGCAAAGATAACTGGGTGAGCATGTTCATTTATTACTCTGGGGAGGTCATTGACATATATTAGAAACAATAATGGACCCAAAATTGAACCTTGTGGAACACCATGCTTTATTTCTGACCATTTGTAATATGTTTTGGAGTTATCTACAGTATTTATTATGACCTTTTGATGTCTGTTTGATAGGTAAGATGCAATCCATTGATATGTTTTATTCTTAGTGCCATAATATGATAATTTTGATAAGAGTATGTTATGATTTACACGCTAAAATGCTTTTGGTGGGTCACAGAATATTCCTAGTGTGTTACATTTATTATCAAGTGATTTCAAAATTTCATTCATTAAGTTGAAAGTGGCATTATTGTTTTTCCTAAATCCAAACTGCTCCTTTGCTAAAATATTATTTTTAATTAGGTGGTGACATATTCATTTTAACATAAGTTTTTCAAATACTTTGGAGAAAGCAGTTAATAATGATACTGGTCTATAGTTCGACAGTTGCGACTTTGCCCTTTCTTGTATAGTGGTTTAACTATAGAATATTTTAGCCTGTCAGAAAATGTCCCTGTTACAAAGGAGAAGTTACATATATGACTTAAAGGTTTGCTAATTTTATCGGCACATAGTTTTAATATCTTAGTAGTTATTTCGTCATAACCTGATGAATTCTTGCTTTTTAGGAATTTTATCGTTTTATTTACTTCTATCATGCTTGTGGGTGCTATTTCTGTACAAATAGGCTGCTCTAAGCTTGCTTTTTTCAAATCTGAAATAGGGTCCTCCATATGTTGTTTTGACTGTAACAGTAAATTTTCTGCTAACTGAATATAATACTCATTAAATAATGTTGCTATTTCTTGTGGTTCTTTTGTGGTGATATGATTTACTGTAATTTCTTTTATTTCAATTTTTGTGTGATGTTTACCAGTCTCTTTTTTTTATAATTTTCCATATTCTGCTTTTCATAGCAGAGTTCTTTTAGCTACATTTATAACCTTTTTTTAAAATTTTACAATATTCTTTATAGTGTTGTCCATGTTTCTCACAGTTACTTTCTCTAGTAGCCATGTAGAGTACTCTTTCGTGTTTGCAGGATATCTTAACACCTTGTGCTAACCAGCCATTTCTAGGTGTGTTAATAATTTTCTTTACATGAGATGGAAAGCTTGAGCTATGAATCCTTATGAAAGTATTTAGAAAGGAGTTAAAACTTGTCATTCATATTGTTCTTTTTGTATATTTTCCCCCAGGATTGTTCAGAAAGCTGGTAATTAAAGAGTGTTATGTTCTCACTGTTAATGACTTGGTAGTTGGATACATGATTCGTTATTTTGGAATGGGGAATGTTATAATTGATTTTAAGCAACTGTCCATCATGATCTGAAAGTCCATCACTTAAGAGTGGGATTTCATGGTACTCATTTTTAGACATATCTTTGAAAATATTATCAATAGCTGTTTTGGAATTTTTTTGATTGACTGTATGCATAAGGTTGTATGATCTTAATAATGAAAAAATTTGTTCCTTTAGGTTCCTGTTTTTAATGAAGTCTATATTTAAGTCACCACAAAGTATAAATTCCATTTTAGGCTTGAAGATATTTTAGAGCAGCATCCAGATTGTATAGGAAGTTTTCAAAATTGGCAGCTGGGGCTCTGTATACTGTTAATATAATTAGTTCATTGTCTGGCTTTTTTATATGAACCACACAACAATAAAGTCAGTACAAATAGGAGAGGCAATTGTAGAATTAAGAGAATAGGGAGGAAAGGCTAGTTCTTGAAAGAATTTTTAAGTACTGATAAAGGTGATTACAAAGGAAGATGAGGACTTATTAAAAGATTATGTGTAAATCAGGAAAGGTAACCTTTAAAGAACAACGTTGGTGAATTGTTGGTGGATAGAGATACAAAGAGCATTGGAGAGGATAGGGATGGAGGATGTATGGTAAATAGAAAAAGTGAAAGAGGATTTTAGAAAGTAGTGAGAAACAGGGTAGAAAATATGGAGAGACAAATTTGGGGGAGTCTAGAAAGTAAAAAATCTTAAAATTATAGGAAACAGTAAAGAAAGGCTGGGTGAGACAAGGTTATATTGATGTTTATAAAGACAGGAAAAAGAAGGATTAGTGTGTATGAGAATAGGGACATTGTTACAAAAAGGATTAAGAGGTAGAGAACAAAAATATGTGACATATGTGGAAAACAGGAAAGTGTAGTACACGTTTGATAGAATGTAAAGATGGAAGCAAAAAATTTGAGAATCAAAATGGAATAGAATGAATCAGGAAAATGCGCCCATAAAAATGTTGATGGTAAAGGGAAAGGAGAGATATAAGGCCATGGAGAAACATCTAAGAAAAGCTAATGGGATAAGAATAGTGAGGAAAGGAAAAGGAGTACAGGATAGGGAAGAGGAAGGAGGATAAGAAAAACAAGAAGGAAAGCTAAAGAAAGATTATGGAGTATTGATTACATTAACAGCCTGAAAAGGCCAAGCAGAAGATAGCCCATACAATAAATGTACTTAGGCTAGACAAGATGTGAGCAATTGTATTGTAAATATGTCAAAATATTTGTTTTTACGCCTGTAAGTACAAATAAAATGTATTAAAACCTAGTTCACATTAATGGAGATAAACATTTGCAAAACCAGTTTTATAGCATATTTTGTTGTAATTACAAAGAGGATACATGAGGCTGAAGCTATAGTCAAATCCTTGCTATATGCTGGCTTTTGCAATTCCAGACTTTCTACAATATCACCTTAAAACACCCGCACTGTAAATTACATTAGGTTTTCTTTGTGAATGATGTTAAAAATGTCCTAAGATTTAACAACTTATTACATATGTAGACAACTATAAGTATTACAAAGTTTACTTCATTCTACATAGCAATTAATGAAAATATTAAAATATGTTAATAATAATTTAATCCATAAAGCAGCGAAACAGCTTATGCATTTTGGTTTAATGCTATGGTGTTACAAATATATAGGTACGTATAAATTTTAAAACAATGGTGTAGTCATATTTGATTCTGGGAAAGGTTTAACATTTATAAATGCATTCACTACTGCAGAGCACAACTACCTTTGTTTTGACTGTCTGTCTGTCCATAACAATGAAACAGCACCTGAACTACTGCACACATGGAGTCAAAATTACACAGCCCACCTCTTTGGTGTGGGAGTAGCATGTCTGTCTCACAATCAAGTTTGTTTCTGTCAAGGAAAAAGCATCCTCCAGGCACTAAACAACCTACTGACATACATTGAGAACTCCACACGAAGATAAAAGGAGAAATACTACATAGCCTTTATAGACTAGAAGAAAGTATTTGACAAGATAAATAGGTATTACTGATGTGGAAACCTGAAAAAGCAAATACCAAAACACACCATATCAACACAGTGATCACCAGCATCCTCCTGTCTTCTAATCTTGTTCGAATATAGGATGGAATAACCCCATCAAAATATATAAGGCAGACCAACGAAGTGCTATAGGGCAATCCTACTAGTCCCCTGCTTTTTAACATCACCACTATAGACATAACAAGAACAGTAATTGACCTCCCAAAAACCAACTTGATAATGTATGCGGATGACAATGTTGTAGGCTCGTCTGACAGAGAAGAGATATGGGTGGCACTCGGAAAACTGTAACAATGGACAGAGGAAGATAAATTAAAAATTAGCAAAACAAAAGCTGTATGGTATTCCAAAAAGCAGGAAGATTATCTCCGAGTGATGGTCTATTACTAAATGGAACATTGTTAGAAATTGTAAACAATTTCAAATACCTGGGAATCATGCTACAGCTGACAGCTTCATCATTCAGGCTATATAGGACAGAGCAGCTATTAAAGCCATTATGACATGAAGAACCTACCACTCCTAGCACTCAACACAGCAATGACCCTATTTGAGGTGAAAATAATGCCTACTGCTACGTAAGCATAGAATTAGTCTGGGAGAGGCTTACCAGAAGTGACCTAGTCAGGATAGTAAAAATAAAAGGTAGATATCTCAAGAGTCTTGGGCATAAAAAAACCACCAGCTCCTGACTAGTCTATGAACACAATCGTGAGACCTTCTTCTTAAAAGATTTCCGCATCAAGTAGATATTCATACCATTTACTGGCCCTTGTGTTGAAATAATAGAATAAAGGCGGGAAAAGAGCAGAGAGATACACCAAGATTTTTACTGCACTAGCGCGGCGATGGACAGATTCTGCACCAAAGAAAACCAACCTCAGAAGCCTGTATAAAGATCCAAGGTTTCCACCATAAAGTGTGTAAGAACAAAACAATACCACAAGCCTTATGAAACTTGTGTCTGTGAGCTGTGTGGGAAACTTTGTGAAAGATTCACATGTGAATGAATGAATCTTATATCACATTCACATGCTCACAACAAACTCTCGGCGCTTCCAGTCACCAGTAGTTTGTTACTACGACTACTTTACTCACTACATTGTTATTAAATTTAAAAGCACAACTACACTACTGTTGTTAGAAATAAAAGCTACTTCCATAACAGCGCACTTCAGATTTCCATTTCATCTGTAAGAATAAAAAATTCCGTTTCTTTTAAATTCCTTATGTGAGGCCAGGTGTGGCCATATATGTGTAAGACTGGCCCTGTTCAAATACAAATACATACTACTGTAACAATCTCAAATGGACGAACTTTAATCTCTGCCAGTTATGTAAGTGGATGCTTTTGTCACCACAGCAACCAAGTGTTAAGCTAAAAGGTGACCTTGCAGCACTGTTAAAGCATAACATAGTTCATAAACCCATTTATGTTGCTTCTTGCAAATCCTGAAAGAGGCCACAGGGTGTGTCGAGCTCGGATGTATGGAGATGTTCTTATAGTTCCTGTGCCCCCTATAATGGCTGTTTATACCTACAAATATCTGCTGATTGTCAGCCACTTCATCCCTATGTCATTCTGATGGGAGACTTCAATACCAAATATAAGCGTTGGCATTCAGGACCTCATGCAGATACAAGAGGCAATGCTATCATTTGCATGATAGATAAGGACTACCAGCTTTGAGTTCTGGGTCTCTGGGAGTCAACTTGCTATCTTCAAGATAAAGCTACTCTTTGTTATCAGTGTTGTTATATTCAAGCTTTACTCCTACATTCTGATCATAAACCATTGTTGGCAAGATCAACACAAGAGTAGTTAGTCACAGGTTCTCAGGTCACTCCAGAGAAACTGACTAAAATGCATCAAGCACAGCTGTAGTGCAGCAATCCCACTCAATACCAGGATAACTTATTTACTTTCCTCCACCTGAAGAGTGTAGTCAAATCCTTCAAAACTGTAGGGACGCTAACAGTCACAACCTCACAATCCTAAAGCACCACCCCATCAATCAGATGTCACCCGTTCATACCTAGACATTCCAATCCACCATTCTCAGGCTAAACCAGTGCCACCAGACATCATTAGTGAATTCTGTGGAGCTTCGCCGATAGCACGACTACTGTCTTTGCAAGCACAAGGTGCAAGTATCGAAGGCCATGATGACCAGGCAGGATCTTGAAGGTGGCTATATCTGGAGGATTGCCAAGCACCTCCTTTGTCAAAGAAACCAGCACACATCTCTGCTCTCCAGAAAACTCATGTCCCAGTCTATGACCCACAAGCCAGAGCAAACATACTTGAGGATTATGAGTAATCATACATGCGATCACCAGGAAATACAATTCAGAGGTTTATGCTGCTTGCCATGGCTGCTTCTCGCTGAATCACCCAAGTAAAGTCCTGGTCATATTCCGGTATCTCAAACCCAAAAAGGACAGGTGTGTTTCTTCCCTATTGAGCTGTGTTCTTCCTAACCAAGATGTGGAACATGTACATCATCAAATGGATATTGGCCAGGGTCATGTGCATTTTGGTAAAGACACAGTATATAGTCAGTATACCTTTACAACCTGGGCTACACCCACATTTGAGCAGTATTCTGTACAGCTTTTTCAAGCATAACACTTTTACAATTGTCACAGGATAAAGTGAACTCCAAGATATTATTAAAGTTCTTAATATTTATTAAAGTTCTTGTAATAAGGTGACGACCAGATAACATTTCAGAGATATCTATGCATATGATGATTCTTCAAGAAATATTATCTAAGTGTGATACCACAGGAAAAAAAGTTATAAAAGGAATACTAGTAATTAAAACATCATACTAATTCTTTTGTGGTCAAGCAAACTCTTGTGTAAAATTTGATACTTATGATTCATAAAGCATAGAAGATATAAGAAATTTGCTACAATTTTTTCATTTTGGCATCTTCCTTGAAATGAGTATCAATTTAAGTGGATGAACTGTAAATTTTGAGGGATGACTGAAGTATACAGCATGGAGGTTAATTTGATGATAAAATGAATGTGCTAGCATGAATTCATGTTGAATACCAGGGTGATGTGTCTCCCTGGTTTACCTTGGCTTTGCATTGTTTTACCTCCTGCCAAGCATAGGGATTTATTTCATTTTATACTTCTCATAATCTAGCAGGAGTCAACTGCACTTTGATTCCTTCAAATTCCAAATGTATCTAGTTGATAGTTTGCTTTAAATCATTCACAAACAATAAGAAAATACATTTTGTTCATATCCTTTTAAACAACTGAGAATAGAACAAAATATTACTACCAAAGTTGATTACAATCAGATATGCATTGCTTTATCAGTCAAAATGAGCAAACTTATTTCATAATTTTTAAAAATTATTTTAAGGAGACATTTGTCTCCATCATAACCTAGTGGTGACTACTGCACTTGTTCTCTGGTGTGTTTTATTTTTTTTTAATTTTTATTTATGGATGCTCTTTAACTACCATGGTTCTTAGCATCCCATTCTATATACTGAGTGCAAAATATTGGAAATTTTGCTCAGAGGCCCCTTTGTCAGGCTTGAGGTTCTTTTAATCTATCACACGGAACTGTCAGCTTTACTTTCCTTCTGAAGGAAGCCATGCTAGGAATTTTTACTCTCTTGTGGATGATTGGCAAAACTTGAAGAGATATATATCAAACAAACATTGCCCAAAACATGATGTATTACAGGATTCTGAGAGACACATCATAACATGAAAATTAGCAGTGTTTTACTTTTTATAAATCAACAGGCTGTATTGTATAATACATAATTGAATTGGAAAGTGCCAAGGACATAATAATATAACACATGTAATAAATGACAAAAATTAGTTTCAAGCCTACTCAAGTATTTCACAAGTAAAGAAATAATGAATATTGTGTCTGTATAGATTTACTTCTGAAAATGCATAAGAAGTCTGAATTTTATTACTGCTGCTTAAAAATATACTTCTTGTGCTTGTTAGAATTTCTTTATCACTGAGTACAGCATAGAAAAAGTCTTTACATGTGGTACTAAAATTATTTTGTAATTTTAGCAGAGCTTTAAGTGCATCTATATGAAACTTATTTTTAATATCTGACCATGACATTTGCGCCAGGCAGTGAGTTTGTTCAGCAAATGCATTGGCTGGTAGTCAGTATAATTTTCAATTGCAAAACATTAAAACACCTAAATAAAGAAAGGCAAAGATTAATGAAAATTCAGAACATATACTGCCCTGTTAGGGACCAGTCCCAAAATGCAGGACTGTCCTGTAAAGTTCAGGATGGATGGTTACTTTACCAGTGTAGAATTCAATTTGTGTAACTAAGGTAAGGTCTCTGGATTTTAAGGATTATTTCCAAAACAAAATTGCACCTTTTACAGAACACTACATCAGTGAACTGAAATACTGATCCACTGAAATCTATTATCTCAATGTCATCATCCGGTGACACTGTTGCTGAGGAAAACATTGCAGAATCTTCCATACTTTTAAGAAATAAACGTAATCCATGCTTTCTGAATATTATACTATACTAGAAGCATCAATTTAATAACAGCAGAAGCACAATCCCATAGCAGGAGCACTGGAGGAAACAGACAAAGGTCCAAATATTTATTTTTGAAGCCCTATAACTTTTATTATACTTGAGTTGTACTGGAAAGTGTATACCTGCAGAGTAAATTATAGTAGCTAAATTACTATTTAATGTTACTGTTACAGATGTTTATATTTCCCTCTGATCAGCCTGAGAAAGGATAAGCATTTTCTTAAATCTTACCAAAGATCTTGATGTAGTACATTATAAGCTTTTATTAAAGAAGCTAGCCAATATTGGTATCAGAGGCACTGTTCTAAAATAATTTAAATCCTAACTAAAACACAAAGAGAAAATTATTACAATTCTGAAACTTGACACAATAATTAACTCCAGGAACAATATCACAGAAATTGATGTATGAGTTTGGAATACCACAGTTTATTTTGTTTTTGACTTATATGATGCCTTTACTTCAAGAACAGTCACAGCTGTGGTAGCTTCATTTCCAGGCAATCTAAGTTTATTTGATAAAATGACCAGCAATACGTTTTATAGAAGCATGATAAAGGAAAACTATCTTGACTGGCTTCAAGCCAATCAATTTATAACCGATAAAGAAAACACAAGTGTATTAGAATTTCACTGTAAAAAGAATCAAGAATTTCAAAAACCAGAAACTGAGTTAGAGAGTAAAAAGCTGTAGTGTGGCAGTAATGCAAAACTTGACTTGTGAAACAAAATACATATGTCACTATCCTTATAAAGAAACTTTACTAAAATAATATTATTCCTTAATTATTTTCCCTACACATTTTGCATTAAAATATGCTGCTAATAAAACTTTTTCCTAAAACATTATTTTCCTAAATATATACATATGTAAAACACAATTTCTTAGATGTTGTATTCTGAATATTGAATTCCCTTGATAATTTTAAAAAACTCATTCTTTTGTAAAACAATAAAAATGTACTGTTGCAATAACAATCCCGAAGGATCTGAGACTTGAAAACTCCACTACTTTTTGACATGACAAACACATGCATGTGTTTGGAGATGAGATCACTGTCAGATGGAAGGCTAAAATTTAATAGATTATCTCTGTTCTCCCATATCAGGAGTTTTGCCAAAAAGTTATTGGTTTATAAAAATGTATTGGTTTACAAATTAAAGTTGTAGAAATTGTAGACTAAAGTCTTAGGTAACCTGTCCATTGTTACAAGGTTCTGTGCTTGTTATACCTTATTAGTACTTCATATTGATTACAAAGCTCAATGTGATAACATGTTGGAATTCCCTCATTTCCACGAAGTACATAGCTATCATCAAAAGAACAATAATTTCTTCTTGGACAAAGTTTCTCAGTTGTGCAAAAGTAACCCCTACATCTTGAACTTGTATGAATGTGAAAGCTAGAAGCTATGGGTTGTTAGTTTCACATTCCATTTTTTTGGATCACTGCATTGATATTCAAGGACCTCTGTTTGAATTTTCCTATATTATTCATTTTTACAGAGGCAGCAGCTAATTCCAACATGTAAGAACACATCAACAACGTGGTTCATTATGATGAAGTTAGATCAATTTCCAAATTGTACATATTTAACATCAAATCTTGTATAATTTCTTGAATATTCAGCCTAACAAAAAAGTATAAATAGCAAAAATTATCTTTATAACTTTTGCTATGTAAGTTACATTTTCAACCAATCTGAGTTTCATGTATCATTAAAACCTATTTTTGGGTAGTATATAAGATCTGTATAACTTAAGTTCTAACCATGACCAAATATGTGTTATGTATCAATTTTCACAACAATCCGTCCAGCCACTCTTGAGTGAAAAGCTCGTGGGTAGAGGAAATAGTTGATTTTTTACTTTCTCTACTATGTATGTAAGTAGGGGAAGTATTGTATTCCATACAAAAATTCAATATACCAAGATTACACTGGAAATACATGTTTCGAGACCCCTGAATCCAAAAAATGAAATTTTTTAGTAAAAGGTGTGTGTGTGTGTGTGTGTTTCTGTCTTTCTGTGAACAGCATAACTCAAAAACAAAAAGTCTGTAAATACCAGACTTGGTAGTTATGTTCAGTACCTTCCAAGGATGCGACACAAAGATTTTCAAGAAAATCCGCCACTCCAAATACCCTTTACATGGAACATTTTTTGTCATTTTTTATTTTCAAATAATTTTGATTAACATACAATATATTAAAGATTTTTACATGAAAAATAAAATTTATATTTTGAATTTTCTGGGAATAGACCATGAGGCTCATTTCAGTTGGAGGAAATTTTGTATTATCTTGATAACTGCTAAATGTTAAGTGATAGACAGAAACATACTACACAAAAAAATGTAGAGCTCTTTAAAACACACAATTTACTTCAAATAAGCTTTTTTGTGGTATTAGCAATTTCTGAGATATCCATTATTAAGGTTCGAATTGTTCATTAGTTGGTCATTCTTTAAGGTTCTTTCAGTGTTCAGTTGTTTCTCGCAGTTGCATGGAAACAGTTTGGAATTTTAAGGTTAGTGTATAGTGTCCAATTCTTAAACATTTGGCTATCGCTGTTTCCTTTGAATCTGTAATGAAATGTGCAATGCAGTTATTACTGTAAAGGTTTATTTGGATTAAAATGCAGTAGATAGAAAAATATGCTTTAGTAAAAATAGTTTGTATACCCATTAATAAATGATAGAAGGTAGGGAAAGTTATGTGAATGTGGCACATAGATTTATTATTATTATTATTATTATTATTATTATTATTATTATTATTATTATTATTATTATTATTATTATTCTTTCATTTGTAAGCCTAAACGGTAGGGAAGGATTATAATTAAAGAAAAATTCCTACTTCCCAGCCAGGCTTTAAACCTGGAACCTCTAGGATGAGAAGTCAGCTTGCTTACCACTCAACCACAGTGATAACCTAGAGGTTTTGTATCACCCATAAACTGGATAGTGAAATTTCACCTGAAACACACATTTTGAGGGTTTTTGAATCCCTCCCCCCAAAAAAGTGTGTGCTTGCGTGTGTGTGAGAGAGAGAAAGAGGGAGAGCAGGAGCTGGGAGACAGGGAGAGGGAATGAACTCAATAATGAAAAGTCAGACAAATACCAAGTTTTATAGTTGAGTTGGTCATGATATAAGAATGCCAGGTTATTTCCAGAAGATTTTTTCTTCCTGTTTTGTTACTTTCTCAAAACGTCTTAAACAATTATGATTAAAATACCATCCTTGTGGCAGTTATATTACAATAAATTATGTATCCTTTCTGAGAACAGCCTGTGAAGTTCCCTTCATTGTTACTGAACTTTATATAATTTAGAAACTATAACCTTTTTTTGTGACATTAATCATTTTCTGAATTTACTAACATCTTTAGGTTTTGCCAAGTTGAACTGTGATGGAGGAGCATGTTTGAGAATATGCCATTCCTCTTGTTTTCTACAATTCTTATTAGTAACCAAAATTACTTGTGATATAAGCAGTTACATTTTCTTTCACATAGTGCATGCAAAGATGTCTATAATTTCTAATTTAACAGCACTTCTAGATAAACATTCAAAGAGATTAACATAACCTAGGAGGTTTAAGTAGTAATTAATGATCACTTGAAAGTTGAGAAAAACTGAAATGACAAACAGATATGTGAGAATGAGTTTCTCATATGCAACCCACCTGCTCCAACCTCTCGATGTGACATTTTTCTGGCCTTTGAAAAGCCATTGGAGAGAAATACTTTCTTCATGGAAGATGACAGCTCTAGGAAGCTGATGCTCATCTATTACCAAGGATAAATTTCCTGATCTATTGAAGAAGTTTACAGCAGCCATAGAACTGAACATGTAAAAAAATTTGAAGTCTGGTTTCCACAAAACAAGAATTTTTCCATTAAATAAACAAGATTTGTTGAGGTTTCCTAAAGTTACCCTAGATAACAGTTTGGTGATATGGCAGACCACATTGCAGAATAATTTCTTCAGAAGTTTAAATAAAAGAAGACAATATGAGACAAAGCCAAGAGAGAAGAACGGATGAAGAAGTTACATGTTCCAGCAGGGAGGAACATTGGAACATCAAATGTTTTAAATGCAGAAAACAACATTACTGAGGAGGACCTATGACAAGTTGACCAAATAAACAAGGAAAGGCAAGGAAGGAGCAGAAAAAAAGATGAGTCATTCAGATGATGAAACTGTTGTCAGAGACATGTTTTCTATACAGGAGTCCAATGAAACTGATTTGGACTTTTTATGTGAATAGCTCTCCCTTCCCGATGAAGATGACTGTTTTGAAGGAACAAACAATGCAAATCAAGAAACATTTGCAGCTGAAGAATGTAATAATACAGACTTTTCAGTTAGAAATTATGTTGCTGTCAACTTCGAGGGTAATTTGTTCCCAGGGAAGATCATCAAGAAAAGGGTTGGTGATTACATTGTTTCTGTTATGGAGCAATCGAAGAAGAATGGCAATCAAAGCCTAAAGGCATTTTTTATACTGCAGAAGTTTTGCACAGTATAAACCTGCCCAAACAAATAAGCAACAGAAGTTTTCTTCCAGTGATTGGTGTAGATTAAGTGTTAAGTTTTACTTTATTATTATTAGATATATAATTAATTGAGATTAATTATACTTTTTACAGACTTTAGCCGGTCTTGGCAAGCAGTTGGCTCTATTAATAAGTTTCAAGTTGTTGAAATGCAATGCCTGAAACAATCAGTATTCTTTTTATCTAAGCCTTGCATTCAAAATTCATTTTTATAGTTTGTTTACTTGTTAATTATGTTAAAATAAAGTTTTGTGTGGTTGCATTGTTATGGTATTCTTTCCCTATTAGTTTTAGTAGAAAAATCAAACTGTAACAAAGTCACCCCACATTGCAGGGTGAGATTATTGACAGTTATTATTATTTATAATTAGGTCATACTTTAATATTTAGTTTTTGCTTATATGTTATTATATAACTGAAGGGTATAGCTGCACATAATAATAAATATATCTGAGACTGATAATTTGTATCTGGTTTAGACGAAAAATACTACAAAACAGTGTCCCAAAGTCACCCCTGCTTATGGTATTAATTTCCTTCAAAGTATTTGGGAAAAATATCCATTTTCTTCCTTTGTGAATAATTCTTTCAGAAACACTCAATACCGTTTTGCAAACTGCAGAGCAATCAATCCTGCAATCTTCGACCACTCCATTTTTATAACCAAAGTTGCTTAAATAACATTGGAATAGTTTCAGTTTCTTTTTTAATGGGTGTGATTGCCCCTCTATGTGTTTCTCCAAACTGGGGAAGAAAAAAGTCAGTTAAATAACCAACACTTTCATCTTCAAACCTAAGCAGTTCTTTAAATCTTCTAAGGCTTAGATATCTCCTTTCACAGTAGGGCTTTGCCTGTAAATATACATTTGACCTGCCATTTGAAGAGAAACTGTAATAGAGGTATGCGTGTTCCATCAATGAGGTTGCCTCTGACAACCTTATAAACAGGTAAGTATTTGCTTATGTTACAAGTACATATTTACTTGTGTTTTATTCAATATGTTTTTAGTGTATACTTGCTATTCCTGTTTACTTGCATCGCAAGAATTTACTTCTTTTATTTGCTTGATTACAAGTATTTACTTATAAAAGTGCAAGTGAGCAAATACTTGTTTTTATTCACTTCACCCGTTGACTTTAGTTATTCCTTATATGAGGAAAAGATACTTTTATTATATCTTGAATTTGGGGTGGACAGAAACATACCCAAATAGTACTACTGCCACTACCACGACTAGCATACTTTACCCAACTGATATAAATATTACTCTTCAATTGTTGTTGCAGAGGAAGAAGACGACACAGTTGCTGATGTCAGGATTTCTGGAGAAGACAGTTTTTTTTTGGAAGATTCATTCAGTGGATGCAACAGCACCTCCTGAAGCTAAGAACCAAATTCTGAGGTTTATGGAGATCAGTGGCACAAAGAAAAGAACAGTAAAATACATCCAAGATTCCTATTCAAACATTGAGTTCAGTGAGACCAGCAACAAAAACAGCATTGCTCAATTTGTAGCAGTCTTGCCCAAAGAGTGCAATTTTCCTAGTGAAAATGCACTGTCATTTTGAGCAGGGACACCCAGATAAAATATGAGCACCCTGACAAATCATGATTGTGGGTCTGCCTAACCCCCAACTTCATCATGTCCCACATAGTTATTGTACAAAATAGCAGACATTTTTGTTCTTTAGATATTCATTTTTAAAAGTTTCTATCTACCCCAGAACCTGATAAACTGTCTTTCAGATTTCTCCAAGACACATAATTGTTTTTATGGCTATGACAGTTCTCATGCTGAGTTCTCAGTCCTCATATAAATATTTCCATGATGGTTCAGTATAATCAAATCACTGTCACTTGCCTATTTAGATTTACAAGATGGTATTGAATCAGAGTCTTCAAAGAACCAACTTGGTCCACAGAAAATCTTTTTCTTAGTATCATTCCTAACTAAGTACTCTCGTTTGCAATTGACATTTTCCAGAAGAATATTTAGAATAAAAATGATGCTCTGCAAATTTCCTGTTTTTTGAGTCATAACTTTCAATCTTTATTTCAGACAAATCTTCCTTAACAATTATTTCTCTCACAATATTTGTAATTTTTTATGGCCACTAGCCGATTTGAGAGATCCTGACTGTCTTGTCGAAGCAGACTCTTGAGTCTGACACTTTATTACTTTATTAAAGTCAATTTCTTTGTTGCTTTGGGCTGATGGTAATAGTAAATAGTCTGATGGTAATAGTACCTGACATTCAAGTGATGTAAAAGGAACATTTTACCTCAATTATCTTTTGCTGTTTTGATTGTGTCTGAGAATTTGACAGGACTGTTGATGTTGAGAAGTAAGTAGCTATTGTTTTATATTATTGATTTAATTCATGGTATTTTTCTTCTTTATTCAGTTTTCAACTCCTTTTTTAGCACCGAATTTATGATAAGTAGCATTTAGCTAAGCATATCTGGTACCTATTTAAGAACTCCATAAGCAATTATTACTGTACTGAATTCGTATTAAATTTATCTATAACACCACAGACTAAACTAGCCACTGTTAACTTATATTGAAAGACTTTCAACAATTCCTGTTAACCTACCGGCAATTACGAACTTCAATATACCAGAATTATGTAGTTACGCTGCTTCTTGCTGGTAGCACATGACTTTGTCATTGTTACTGGCAATCAAATTTAAGAAATTGGCTATGTATTTCATTATAGCATTGCTAGATTACAGCATGGAGATTGAAATGAAAATCACTGCTGTCGAAAGTACAAACTGCTGTGCATAAGGCAATGATTGTATGGTAACCGCAGCAACCGCAGCAGTCTGGATATGGAATCATAAATTTCAAAGCAAGTTTAACAAGAATTTAGCACCCTGTTAGCCCTGTTATCTAAGGGTTATGCCCAGTGTTTTGAGTTTTATTTTGATACTCACTTCAGTATGTGCATGATGGCATCAAAGATCAAAATACACACCTTCTGTGCATAGTGTGCAGTCATCTTCTTGTTAATGCTGTGCTAGAAGCATGTACAACAGGGACATAAACTCCATTGAAACTTATTATTGCTGATGTCGACGCTGAACTTTAATGTACATACACAACTAGTGGCAGCATTATATTAACAGCTATGAACAAAATTTTATGAAGTAACAACCATGGTTCATAAAAGTTAAGGCATAACAATAGGCCCAGACCCAAAAGAAACATAAAAATATGCAAATGCTCTTAGCTTGAATTTTTCTTCGGGTTTCTGATAATATATTTATGAACTGCTGAAATTCCAGGTTCCCTAAAACCTTGGGCCCCATGATATGAGACTAGGTTGCCTCTGCTCTATGGGTAGTTCTGATTTTGATGAGATGCACACAACGTGCAAGGGAAAATCAATTGATTTTTTTTTCAGAAGAAAGGGCAACAAAGTTAAGCAGAAAATTATATCATATAACTCAAAAACAATTAACAAAATGGCTTTGATGCCATCACAATTAGTAAGTTAACCAGTTGCTTAAGTTAGGGAAACCCATAATATTGGAAACCTTTTCAAGCCTTGTGCAAAGGAGTTGAATGTACGCTGAATGGAAGCATCTTGAAATTAATGAGCACAATTCCTTTGACAAATAACACTATTTCACATTGTGTCAGGGAATTAGCTGATGACGTGGAAGCTACTTTACTTTCATGAATAAAATTGACTAAATTTTTGCTTCAAATGAATAAATCATTAGATGTAGCTGGTTTGTCAATTTTAATAGTTTTTGTGTGTTACTACTACCTGGAGTCTTTTCAAGAGGCTCTGCTCCTCTGCAAATCATTACCGACTACCAACAGTACTAAAAATTGAAATGTTTAAATTAACATATGAATTTTTCACAATGTGTGACATTCCATGGGATAACTGTGTAAGTGTGTGTACAGATGGCAAGAAGGCCATCACTGAAATTCTGTCTGGTATTATCTCAAAGATTAAACAAAATGCAAAGGAGTGCAACTTAACCATTGCATCCTCCATCGCTAAGCCTGTGTAGAAGATGCCATCTTCTCTAAAAGGAATCCTGGTCAAAAGCATGGAAGTTAATTTTATTAAAAGTGCTGTGTGATGACATGAGAAGTTTACATATATCTTAACTTCTTCACGGTGAAATAAGATGGCTCTCTCGAGGCAAAAGTTGGCTCAGCTCTTTGAAATGGAGATGTAGTCAGAAACTTCCTGACTAACAATGGCTTTGCTTTGGAAGATATGTTATGTGATGAATGCTGGCTAATAAAGTTGACATATTTAAGTGATATTTTTCAGAAAGGTGATAACTTAAGCCTCTCACTCCAAGGAAAGAGCAACAACAGTGTTTGATGCCAGGAATAAAGTGCAAAGGTTCAAAAAGAAAATAAATTTTTGGGTACAAGCACTGAATGATGGCAATCTTTACAGCTTCCCAATCGTAAAAGAATTTATAGAAGAACTAGAGTCAGACACTAAGGATATCTTAAATGTATTTAAATCTCACTTACTTAAGTTTGCTTGATAGTTTCGTTATTTTCAGGAAGAACTTCGCTTCAAGAAAAATGAAAGAAAACCTTTGGGTTGTAAACTCTTATCTATGCAGTGCCGTGATTTAATAAAGTTAAATTCCATGTTTTTGACCAGGATTCATTTTAGGGAAGTTGGCATCTTCTTTGTAGGCTTAGCAATGGAGAATGCAATGGTTAAGTTGCACTCCTTTGCATTTTGTTTAATCTTTGAGATAACACCAGACAGCATTCCAGTGATGGCCTTCTGACTGTCTGTGCACACATTGACACATTTATCCCATGAAATGTCATGCATTGTGAAAAGTTCATATGTTAATTTAAACATTTCAATTTTCACTGCTGTTGTAGTAGTTGGTAATGATTTGCAGAGGAGCAGAGAGCCTCTTGAAAAGATTCCAAGTAATAGTAACACACAAAAACTATTAAAATTGACAACCCAGCTACATCTAATGATTTATCCATTTGAAGCAAAAATTTAGTCAATTTTATTCATGAAAGTAAAGTAGATTTCACATCATCAGCTAATTCCTGATGCACTGTGAAATAATGTTTTTTGACAAAGGAATTGTACTTATTAATTTCAGGGTGTTTCCTTTCATTATATATTCAATGATATCCTTTGCACAAGGTTTCCATCAAGGTTTCCAGCAATATTATGGGCTTCCCTAACTTGAGTAACTTGTTAACTTCCTAATTGTGATGGCAAAAAAACCTTTTTGTTAATTGTTTCGATTATACAATAAAATTTTCTGCTTAAGTATGCTGCCCTATCCTTCTGAAAGAAAATAAATTGATTCTCCCTTGCACTTTGTATGCGCCTCCTCAGAATTAGGGCTGAGGCAACATAGACTCATGTCAGGGGGGGGGCTGGGGTTTTAGGAAGCCTGGAATTTTGGGAGTTCATAATTAATATACTATCAGAAAACCTGAAGAAAAATTTAAGCTAAGAGCATTTGCATACTTTAATGTTTCTTTTGTGTCTTGGTCTGTGTGTTATGCCATAAATTTATGAATCATAGCGGTTAATTAATGAAATTTTGTGTTCATATCTGTTAACATACTGCTGCAACAATGTTGTGCATTCAGCATCGACATTGGCAATAATGAGTTTCAATGGTCTTGTACTTTATGTCCCTGTTGTATGTGCTTCTAGCACAACATTAACAAGAAGACAACTGCACATTATGTATAGAAGTTGTGTATTTTGATCTTTGATGCCAATATGCACATACCAAAGTCAGTATCAAGATAAACGTCAAAACACTGGGCATGACCCTTAGGTAACAAACACACTAAATTTTTGTTAAACTTGCTTCAAAATTTATGATTTCATATCCAGACTACTGCGGTTACCATACAAACATTTTCTTATGCACATTAATTTGTACTTTCAACAGTGGTGATTTTAATTTCAATCTCCATGCTGTAATATAGCAATAGTATAATGAAATATATTGCCAATTCCTTAAATTTGATTGTCAACAATAATGACAAAGTAATGTGCTACCAGCAAGAAGTGGCATAACCACACAATTCTGGAATAGTTGAAGTTCATACTTGCTGGTGGGTTAACAACAGTGAATTATTTGAAAGTATTTCAATATAAGTTGGCAGCAGCTAGTTTAGTCTGTGGTGTTACAGATAAATTTAAAATGAATTCAATGCAGTTGAGATTGCTTATGGAGTAGTTAAATAAGTACCAGATATGTTTAGCTAACTGCTATTTATCATAAATTTGGTACTAAAAAAGGAGCTGAGAACTGAATAAAGAAGAAAAATACCAGGAAGAAAATATCAACAATATAAAACAATAACTACTTACTTCTCAACATCAACAGTCCTGTCAAATTCTAAGACACAATCAAAAAAGCAAAAGATAATTCAGGTAAACATGGTCCTTTACATCACTTGAATGTCAGATTCCTATCTATTAACCATTACCATCAGCCGAAAGCTACACAGAAATTGACTTTAATAAAGCGTCAGACAGCCAGGACCCCTGAAATCAGCCTAATGGTCATCAAAAACTACAAATGTTGTGAGAGAATAATTGTTAAGAAAAATTTGTCCGAAATGAAGATTGAAGGTTTACAAGTATATTATGACTCAAAAAAAACAAACAAAAAAAAACAAAAAAAAAACAGAAAATTTGCAGAGCATCATTTTTATTCAAATATTCTTCTGGAAAATATAAAATTAAAAAGAGACTGCTTACTTAGGAGTGATACTAATAAAAAGCTTTTCTGTGGACCATGTCTGTTGTTTGAAGACTCTGATTCAATATCATCTTATAAATTTAAATAGGCAAACTACAGTGATTTGATAATACTGAACAATAATTGGAAATATTTATATGAGGGTCTACCTCAGCATGAGAACAGTCATAGCCATAAAACTAATTATGTGTCTTGGAGAAATCTGGAAGAGCGTTATCGGGTTCTGGAGTAGATAGCAGCTTTTAAAGATAAATATCGAATCAACAAAAATATTCAATTTCTTCCTTATATCTAGAAATCTTGCATTTAGAAACAATAGTAGCAGATTAGGAGATCATAACAATGGCAATTTCAAAGGTGTGAATGAACTCTTGGGAAAATATGATCCACTTCTAAGAGAATAAATATACTTTTAATGTGAAGAAGTGTCAAGAGGAAAATAAAAAAATTGTCTGAAATAAAGATTGAAAGCACAAGAAGAATTTTGGTTGTTGTGTGCAAACAAAATATTACAATATGTACTATAAGAAAGAGGGAGTGTGATGCAACACTGGAGCCCTCAAAAACCGAGCAGAATGTTTTAATAGTAAGATATAGTTTTTATTGTGAAGGGGAGAATTTATGAAAGATTCTTAAAGCTTTTGATTGCCATAAAAAGGACAAGAAGGTAGCAAATGCTATGATACAAAATTTCATACATCGCAGTGTTGATACAGATCAATGTTATGACAATATTTTACAAAGTTAGGATATAAATTTACTGCAGGAAAACAAAATATAAACAAACTTAAAGAATACGTACAGAAACTAAATGTTTATATTGGTCCACATTCCTTGAAAAAGCTAAACAAATTGCAGCTGAACTACACATTGGTGCAGAATTTAAGGAGCATTAAAGAAAAAGCAAAAGAAAAAAATATTTCATGAAGGTGAAGTAGAGCACAATATAGGGTAGAGTGATGACAATGATGAAGAACACTTCAAGAAAAAAATTTTCAGTGGTTTCACTGAAAATATCAGATGTCAATTAAATGTTTGTTGTAAAGAAATTCAATATAAGTGCCAAACTGTTGACCTGATTCTTGATATGACAAGAGAAATATCAGAAGATTATTTAGATAGTTTCACCAAGAATCTCACTTAAATACCCCAAAGATTTAAGCAAAAGGCTGAAAATCAACTTAAAACACTTTCAGTATGTTTTTAAGATGATGATTCCAAATGTTATAAGCCTGGAAACAGAGGATTTCCACTTGCTCTCTTGAGACAGTTTACTAAAACCTCTCGCCAGAAGTTTTAGTAAACTGACTCTCAATAAAGAACCATTCAAGATCCACTTTGGAAAAAAAGAAACCGAACTATCTATCTTATCAATAGAACACCAATTGGCATTAGACTCAGATGTTATAGATGATTTTTGTGACTGCCAAGGTTAGAAAATTCAAGATGCCACAATGCTAACAACATGGAAGATAATATCACATCCAAACCTCTCTTTAAATGGTGCCATGCAACAAATCTTCAGAATACTCACTTAAGGCATTAGTAGTTGACATTAACAGTAATAAATAATTATTATTTAATAATAAATTGTTTATTATTAAGGTATAAAATTTATGATTTAAAAAAACACATGTATTACTATGCTACAGACTACAGTACATCAATACTCACCATTGTACTTTATTATTTTGTACAATAATTATGTGGGACATGATGAAGTTGGGGTTTAGGCAGCCTCACAATAATGATTGTCAGGGTGTCCATATCTGGATGTACCTGCTCAAAATGAGAGTACATTTTCACTGGGAAAATTGCACTCTTTGGCAACACTGCTACAAATTGAGCATTGCTGTTTGTTGTTGCTGGTCTCACTGAACTCAATGTCTGAATATGAACCTTGGATATGTTTTAGTGTTATTTTCCCTGTGCCACTGATCACTAAAAAGCTCAGCATTTGGTTCTTAGCTTCAGGAGGTGCTGTGCATCCACTGAATGAATGTTTAAAATAAAACAGCTTTGTTCTCTAGAAATCCTGACATCAACAACTGCGCCTTCTTCTTTTACACTCCAATGGAAGAGTAATATTTATATCAGCTGGATAAAATATGCTAGTAATGGTAGTGGTAGTGGTAGTAGTACCATTTGGGTATGTTTCTGAATGTAAGTCCACCATAAATTTAAGATATAGTAAAAATATCTTTTCCTCATACAAGGTGCAAATAAAGTCAAACGTTGACTTTTGCTCTTACTTGCACTTTTACAAGCAAATGCTTGCATTCAAGCAAATAAAAGTAGTAAATTCTTGCGAGGCAAATAAACCAGAAAATCTGGCAAGTATACACTAAAAACATGTTGAAAAGAACACAAGTAAATATATACTTGCAGCATAAGCAAATACTTACCTGTTTATAAGGTTGATCAGAGTCAACCTTGTTGATGGAATACGCATAACTTCATTGCAGTTTCTCTTCAAATGGCAAGTCAAATGCATATTTAAGAGGCAAAGCCCTATCAGGAAAGGAGGTATCTAAGCCTTAGAAGATTTAAAGAACTGTTTAGGTTTGAAGATGTAAGTGTTGGTTATTTAAATGCCTTTTTTCTTACCCAGTCTGGAGAAACACGCAGAGAGACAATCACACCCAGTAAAAAAAATTGAAAGTATTCCAATGTTACTTAAGCAACTTTGGTTATCAAAATGGAGTGATCGAAGATTCCGGGATTGATTGCTCTGCAGTTTGTAAAATGGTATTGAGTATTTCTGAAAGAATTACACAGAAAGCAAAGAAATGTATATTTTTCCCAAATACTTCAGAGGTAATGAATGCAACCAAAAGAAAATGGTCGAATAAGTTTCAAATGCCTGTGTTGATTGGCGCATTGGATTGCATTCACATAGTGATAAAGAAATGAAGAAAATATGATGATGTATACGATTATAAATGTACTGCCGCAATCTTAGTTTTAAAAGTGTAGTTCTAAGTGCCTTTAACAAAATAGTAGTCTAGTGTTGCAACTAAATGCTTACACACAACTGAATAAAACCAGGGCAAGTAAATATTCTAAAGTAAACTGGAATATTGGCAAGTACTTGCTAGCAGCTATTCTCTGCTGCTGCTGCTGCTAATAATAATAATAATAATAATAATAATAATAATAATAATAATAATAATAATAATGATAATGATAATGATAATGATAATGATAATGATAATGATAATGATAATGATAATGATAATGATAATGATAATGATAATAATAATAATAATAATAATAATAATAATAATAATAATAATAATAATAATAATAATAATAATAATAATAATAATAATAATAATAATAATAATAATAATAATAATAATAATAATATGTATGTTGTGCATATAATGAACATGGGAAATTGCTGAAATTCATAATCCATCTACATTCATATATAATCATCCTGGTTGGCCAGTCAGAAAATGTTTGCACTAAATATTGGAAAATAGTAAGGAAAAAAATATAATTCTTATAATTCTTTACAACGTTGTAGAGTCTTAGGAAATAATAGGCAAAAACACTATTCTTTTTTTTCAATTTGACTGGATATGTTGGACAAGTATTAATGACATTCTCTTCAAGATGAGTTGTTTCATGTGTAGGAGCATAATAAGTACTCCACAAGGTTGCAATGATGCCACAAAACTTATAAAACTGCATCTAACATTATAAAATAATAAGTAAAGTACCTTTTAATTTCATCCATAGGTATTAGAGGTACTGTGATGAAAGTTTTGAAAATCTTTATAAAGGAACCAGTCTTCAGTCACCGGTCCATTGTGCAAAACTCAATAATATTAGATTAAGAATGGTGCACTAACGGTACTTGTACATAAACAATACTGATCTTTTTTGATTCTTGACCAAATGGTGAGTGAACTACAACTTACTGTATGGATAAAGTAATGAGAAATGTTAGAACATAATAGAAACTTCATGCATGCCATTTGTGTCTTTGCATCTGGTTCTGTTACATGCTGTTTGTTTGCTTTGTTCTTCCTGCAACAGCTGCATGATGCAAGACCACAAGTACATACTGATAGACCACGAGAAGAAGGCAAGCAAGAGGAATGTGTAACATCAACACTTTCCTGCATCCATATCATATTTACGCTCACCGTGTGGATACGATAAGCATGTTGGGAGGTTATACACTACGCAGTGTTGTCAAGTACTCACCCATGGCTAGAAGTCCAGCACCTATTACGCCGGTTGCTGTTCTACTACTAGTATCAGATCTGGCAGCATGGGTGGTTCATTTGCACACATAGACACATTTCGTAGTAAACGTAGTAAACAATCGACAGTACGTAAGCAGATAAACAGTTACAGAACCCTGCTCGCCCCTCAGGCCCCGCTCACCTTCTTCTCATTGTCCAACAGTACAAGCAAGTTATGCTGTCATTACTCAATCTATCATGAAATAACAATCTCAGTATGAGAAAGGATTTTATAATGCAGGGGAGGAGAAAACAAATATTACTGCTCGTGCAGCATTGTTGGCAGTCTTAAGCTGACCTCTAAATTAATATTAATCTATGTCATCATTATTAAGTTACTTAGTTTTGGCATATTGTGAACTACAAATTTATAACCGGTGCACAGCTGAGCTCATTCTTTTATATTGAATAAAACAGCTTTTATTGTCACTTCTAACTAATTTAACCTCGCAAAATTCACTACATGAATTAAGTACCCACAAAAAATATTTGGCTCTACCGTGGCTAATATTTTACTAGGCACTGTCACCATTACTAGACTTGATACAGTATAGTTGGGAATATGCTGCTCCAATTACCTATGCAAAACATGAAACAACAATGATCTAAATGTGGCTCATTATTTTAGGTTTAATAATGATCCTAATATGGTTAATTATTTTACGTTTAATAATGATCTTAATAGTTCCTTATTTTAGTTTTTACTCTAGTTTGAAACAAATTTGAAATTGTTAAAAGCATGTCTGAGCCACAATAAATGATTAGTAAATTGGTTAAAAATGGGTGTTTTATTTTTAATGTAGTCCAATAAGTAATAGTTTTAAACACACTAGGTTTTGAAAATGGAATAGGATTATAAAGGAGTCAAGTAAAATAAGACAAAGTGTAGCACTGTGTGTGAAATACAAATACTTGGAATACCTACAGGACCCAATATAAGAGTAATTAAACTACTTAACTAAAGCCATTATAATTGTACAGTGCAAACATTTTATGTTGAGGCCATGGATCACACGTATGTGTGCTCTGCAAATGGTCTATTACACTGGGCTTTTTTTCATTCTGTAACTCCCGGGTTACTTACTCACAAGTGATAATAACATGTACTATAATGAATACTATCCTTGTTATAAGTAGTGACCATCTGCGTAAAGACAATCCTGATATCTTTGAATGAAATTTCCATTCATACACGTAAGTTATTCTTGCATAATAATCATAATTTCTGCTTTTATATTGTCCTTAAGCTTGTCAGGATTGTACTCTTTTTTTGGGGTTCCTCACTAATAGATGCACCAATTTCGTAAATTTTTTCCTCCATTGGAACACCTTGTTTTTAATTCTTAGGCTTAGCTGTTAGTGATCCTGTGACCCCCCTTTATAACCAAACTACTAAACCACTAACCTACTAACACCATCTATTCCCCCTGGGTGCTGCACAGACTAACGTATGTGCTGTCTCCCAGGACTCAATTCACGCGCTCGCATGCACGGCATGCCAGCTAGAAACTAACATTTACTAACCGGGGTGCTAACGCGGAACCCGACCACTAACTGCATGAAATTCCTCTACTAACATAGCACCCTGTCTCCCTAGACACGCATGATTAGTTTACTAACAGCATGTGCATGGGGAGACGATGTAGCCTCTGAGGATGATCGTCACCGGGGGCGGCGGGTGTGGGGCCACCCCCACCAAAAAAAAAAAAAAAAAAAATCCTGTTGTCCTAAACTTATTAAACAGATGTATAACAGTTGCTCTACTTGGAACTTGAATACCATGAAATTTCTGCTGAAATTGCCTGTACAACTGTCTACATGATTTAGTTTTTATGTACAATGTATCATACATAAAAATTTGTCATTCAAGGCAATGTCGGCAGGCATTGCAGTGGGCTAATAACAAGTCATTAGCACTCTTAAGCAAATCATAAACAACACAGATGTCTTAAACAAACTTTCACCTTTGAGATGCTTAATGTACAGTACAAACACAGCAGGAACTGAAACACAACTGATAAAGATAATCTTGAACGCGTCATGTGCCAACAGTTGCACATACGAAAAGTACCAAGGTCACTACATTACAGTGTGCTATGCATATAGCCAGTCTGTGACCTCACCTTAAAACACCCGCACTGTACATTACATTAGGTTTTCTTTGTGAATGATGTTAAAAATGTCCTAAGATTTAACAACTGATTACATATGTAGACAACTATAAGTATCACAAAGTTTACTTCAATCTATATAGCAATTAATGAAAATATTAAAATATTTTAATAACAGTTTAATCTGTAAGGCACCAAAACAACTTATGTATGTTGGTTTAATCCTTGGTGTTAGAAATATATAGGTACATATAAATTTTAAGACAACAGTATAGTCATATTTGATTCTGGGAAAGCTTTAACATTTATAAATGCATTTACTACTGCAGAGCACCAATTAGCTTTGCTTTGACTATCTGTCCATACAATGAAACAGATCCTGAACTACTGCAAATATGGAGTCAAAATTACACAGCCCACCTCTTTAGTGTGGGGGTAGCATCTCTGTCTCACATTCAGTTGGTACCTGTCAAGGAAAAAGCACCCTGCAGGCACTGAACAACTTACTGACACACATTGAGAACTCCACACGAAGACAAAAGGGGAAATACTACGTAGCCTTTATAGACTACAAGAAAGCATTTGACAAGATAAATTGGTACTACTGATGCGGAAACCTGAAAAAGCAAATTCCATAAACCACCATATCAACAGAGTGATCACCAGCAGTATTCTAATCTTGTTCAAATATGGGATAGAATAACCCCATCAAAATATATAAGGCAGACAAATGGAGTGCTATAGGGTGATCCTATTAGTCCCCTGCTTTTTAACATCACTACTACAGACATAACAAGAATGTAATTGACCTCCCATAAACAAACTTGATAATGTATGCAGATGACAAGGTTGTAGGCTTGCCTGACAGAGAAGGGGTATGGGTGGCACTCAGAAGACTGTCACAATGGACAGAGGAAAATAAATTCAGAATTAGCAAAACAAAAACTGTATGGTATTCCACAAAGCAGGAAGATTATCTCCAAGTGATGGTTTCTCACTAAATGGAAAATCGTTAGAAATTGTAAACAATTTCAAATATCTGAAAATCATGCTGCAGCCGACAGCTATATAGAACAGAGCAGCTATCAAAGCCATTATGACATGAAGAACCTACCACTCCTAGCACTCAACACAGCAATGACTCTATTTGAGGTGAAAATAATGCCTATTGCTATATAGATATAGAATTAGTCTGGAGAGGCTTACCAGAAGTGACCTAGTCAGCATAGTAAAAACAAAAGGGAGATACCTCAAGAGAGACTTGGGCGTTGGAAGAAACAACCACCTCCCAATTAGCCTATGAATGAAATCACGGGACCTTCTTAAAAGATATCCACCTCAAATAGGTATTTGAACTCTTGCATTGAAGTAATAGAATAAAGGCCAGAAAAGAGCAGAGAGATACACTAAGATTTCCAGTTTACTAGCGCGATGATGGATAGATCCTGAACCAAAGAAAACCAACCTCAGAAGCCTGTTATTATGAAATTAAAGATCCATAGCTTCCATCACAAAGTATGTAAGAGCAAAAGAATACCATGACCCTTATGAAATTCGTATCTGTGAGCTGTGTGGGAAACTTTGTAAAAGATATCACATGTGAATGAATCTTATCACAGAATATCACATTCACATGCTCACAACAAACTCATGGTGCTTCCGGTCACCAGTAGTTTGTTACTCCGACTACTTTACTTACTACATTGTTATTAAATTTAAAAGCACAACTACACTACTGTTATTAAAAGTAAAAGTTATTTGCATGATAGCTCATTTCAGATTTCCATTTCATTTGTAAGAATAAAAAATTAGTTTTTTTTTTTAAATTCCTTGCATGGGGCCAGGTGTGGCCGTAAGTGCCTAAGGCAGGTCCTGTTCAAATACAAATACATACTACTGTAACAATCTCAAATGGATGAACTTTAATCTCTGCCAGTTATGTAAGTGGATGCATTTGTCACCACAGCAACCGAGTGTTCAGCTAAAAGGTGGCATTGCAGCACTGGTAAAGCAAAATATGGTCCATAAACCCATTTATGTTCCTTCTTGCAAATCCTGAAGGAGGCCACAGGGTGTGTTGAGCTCAGATGTGTGGAGGTTTTCTAATAGTCCCTGAGCCCCTATAATGACTGTTTTACCTACTAATATCTGTTTATTATCAGCCCCTTCATCCCTATGTCATTCTGATGGGAGACTTCAATAACAAACATAAGCATTGGCATTCAGGACCTCATGCAGATACAAGAGGCAATTATTTGCATGATAGATAAGGACTACTACCGCTTTGAGTTCTGGATTTCTGGGAGTCCACTTGCTATCCTGGTAAAGGTACACTCTTTGCTATCGGTGTTGCTATATCCAAGCTTTACTCCTATATTCTGATCATAATCCATTGTTGACAGAGATCAAGAGAAAAGTAGTCAGTCACAGTTTCTCAGGTCACTCCAGAGAAACTGACTAGAAATGCATCAAGCACAGCTGTAATGCAGCAATCCCACTCAATACCAGGATAACCTGTTTACTTTCCTCTAACCTGGAGACAGTAGTCAAATCCTTCAAAACTGTTAAGGATGCAAACAGTCACACCGCACAATCCTAATGTGCCACCCTGTCAACCAGATGTCACCTGTTCATACCTACACATTTCAATCTGCCATTCTTGGGCAACCCACAAGCTAAACCAGTGCCACTGGACATCATTAGCGAATTTCTGAGGAGCTTTGCCGTTAGGACCATTATTGTCTTTGCAAGCACAAGGTGCAAGCATCAAAGGCCATGATGACCAGGAAGGATTTTGAAGGTGGCTCTGTCTGGAGGATTGCCAAGCACCTCCTTTATCAAAGAAACCAGCACACATCTCTGCCCTCCAGAAAACTCAAGCTATCAGTTTAAGATGCACAAGCCAAAGCAAACATGCTTGCTGATTATGAGTAATCATTCAGGAGATCACCAGGAAATACCTTTCGGAATGCATTTGCCCAGAGGTTTGCACTGCTTGCAATGGCTGCTTCTTGCCAAATCGCTTTCTATCTTACTCCCAAGTAACCTGGTCATATTCCAGCATCTCAAACTCCAAAAAGATGGGTGTGTTTCTTCCCTACTGAGCAGTGCTCTTCCTAACCAAGATGTGAAAAAAGTACATCACCAAGTGGACATTGGCCAGGGTCATGTGCATTTTGAAGCCTGGTAAAGATACAGTTCTTACCTTCAGCTACTCCTGCAGTAGCTTTCTATTGGCCTCTGAAACGTAATGAAGTTGCTGCCCTGGAGTTCCAGACTTCCAAACGGTAGAGTCTCTAGATGCTGAGAAGGCCTTTTGTATGGCCTAGCATGCTGGCTCCTGGACAGACTTTTCCAAATTGGGCTACATTCCACCTGAGCAGTATTCTACAAAGCTTTCTCAAGCATCACAGTTTTACAATTGTCACAGGATAATATCAACTTCAAGGCCACAATATTTATGAAATTTCTTGTAATAAGATGATCCGATAACATTTCAGAGGTATCTATGCAGATGATGATTCTCCAAGAAATGTTATGTAAGTGTGACACCACAGGAAACAAAGTCATAAGAGGAATATTAGTAATTAAAACATCATAATAATGCTTTTGTGGTCAAGCAAATCTTGTGCAAAATTTGATACTTATGACTCATAAGGCCTAGAATATAAACATAATTTGCTAACATTTTTCATTTTGACATCCTCCTTGAAATGATTATTGATATAAGTGGATGAACTGTAAATTTTGAGGGATGACTGAAGTATACAGCATGGAGGTTAATTTGATGATAAAATGAATATGTAAGCATGTATTCATGTTGAATACCAGGGTGATGCGTCTCCATAGTTTACCCTGACTTTTCATTGTTTTACCTCCTGCCAAGCATAGGGGTATTTAACTGTCATTTCATACTTCTCATAATCTAGCAGGAGTCAACTGCACTTTGATTCTTTCAAACTACAAATGCATTTAGCTAATAATTTGCTTTAAATCATTCACAAACATTAAGGAAATACAATTTGTGTATGTCCTTTAAAACAACTGAGAATAGAAGAAAATATTATTACCAAAGTTGATTAGAATCAGATATGCATTATTTCATCAGTCAAAATAAGCAATCTTATTTCATAATTTTTAAAAATTATTTTAAGGAGATATTCGTCTCCATCATAGCCTACTGGTGACTACTGCACCTGTGCTCTGGTGTATTTTTTTTTTTTTACTTTTTATTTATGGATGCTCTTTAACTACTATAGTTCTTAGCATCCCATTCTATATACTGAGTGTGAAATAGTGGAAATTTTGCTCAGAGGCCAGGCCCTTTTGTCAGGCTTGAGGTTCTTTTAATCTATTTTACCCTTCTGAAGGAAGCCCTGCTGGGAATTTTTGCTCCCTTGTGAATGATTGGCAAAACTTGAAGGGATATAAATCAAACAATAGGATTGCCCCCCCCCAAAAAAAAAGAGATGCATTTCAGGATTTTGAGGGACACATCATAACATGAAAATTAGCAGTGTTTCACTTTTTATAAATCAACAGGCTTTATTGTATAATACATTATTGAATTGGAAAGTGCCAAGGACAAAATAATATAATACATATAATAAATGCCAAAAATTAGTGTCAGGCCTACTCAAGTATTTCACACTGTAAATAATGACTGTATAGATTTATTTCTAAAAATGCATAATCTGAATTTTATTACTGCTGTTTAAAACTATACTTCTTGTGCTTGTTAAAATTTCTTTATCACTGATTACAGCATAGAAAAAGTCTTTACATGCTGTACTAAAATTATTTTGTATTTTTACCAGAGCTTTAAGTGCATCTATATGAAACCTATCTCCAATATCTAACCATGACATTTGCGGCAGGTAGAGAGTTTGTTCAGCAAATGCATTGGCTGGTAGACAGTATAATTTTCAATTGCAAAACATTAAAAAAACCTGACTAAAGAAAGACAAAGATTAATGAAAATTTGGGACATACAACTGCTCTGTAAGGGACCAATCCCAAAATGCAGGATTGTCCTGCAAAGTTCAGGATGGATGGTTACTTTACCAGCGTAGAATTGAATTTGCATAAATAAGGTATAGGTCTCTGGATTTTAAGGATTATTTTCAAAACAAGATTGCACCTATTACAGAACACTACATCAGTGAACTGAAATACAGATCCACTAAAATCTATTATCTCAATGTCACCATCTAGTGGTACTATTGCTGAGGAAAACATTGCAAAATCTTCCATAGTGCTTAAGAAATATGCTTTCTGAATATTATACTATACTAGAAGTGTCAATGCAATAACAGCAGTAGTGCAATCCCATAGCAGGTGTGCAGGAGAAAACAGACAAAGGTCCAAATATTTATCTTTGAAGTTCTGTAACTTATATTATACTTGAGTTGAACTGGAAACTCTATACCTGCAGAGTAAATTATAGTAGTTTAATTACTATTTAATGTTACTGTTACAGATGTTTATGTTTACCTCTGATCAGTATGAGAAAGGATAAGCATTTTCTTATATTTACCAAAGATCTTGATGTAGAACATTATAAGCTTTTATTACAGAAGCTGGCCAATATTGGTATCAGAGGCAATGTTCTAAACTAATTTAAATCCTAACTAAAAACAAAGAGAAAATTATTATAATCCTGAAACTTGACACAATAATTAACTCCAGGAAGGATATCACAGAAATTGATGTATGAGTTTGGAATACCACAGTTTGTATTTTGTTTTTGACTTATATGATGCCTTTACTTCAAGAACACTCACAGCTGTGGTAGTTTCATTTCCAGGCAATCTAAGTTTATTTGATAAAATGAATAGCAATAAGTTTTGTATAAGCATGATAAAGGAAAAATATTTTTACTGGGTTCAAGCCAATCAATTTATAACCAATACAGAAAATACAAGTGCATTATAATTTCACTGTAAAAAGAATCAAGAATTTCAAAAACCAGAAACTGAGTTAAAGAGTAAAAAGCTATAGTGTGCCAGTAATGCAAAACTTTTACAGTTAACCATAACATGACTTGTGAAACAAAATACACGTCAATATCCATATAAAGAATACTTTAATAAAGTAATATTATTCCTAGATAGTTTTGCTAACACATTTTGCATTAAAATATACTGTTAATGAAACGTTTTCCTAAATATATATAATATGTAAGACACAATTTCTTAGATGTTGTATTCTGAATGTTGAATTCCTTAGATAATTTTAATAAACTTATTCTTTCTTACAGCAATTAAATGTACTGTTGCAATAACAATCCTGAAGGATCTGAGACTTGAAAACTCTACTACTTTTTGACATCACAAGTTTTGAAGGTTGCCTCCAGTTGCATGTATTTGGGGATGAAATCACTGTCAGATGGAAGGCTGAAATTTAATAGATGATCCCTCTTCTCCCATATCAGGAGTTTTGCTCAAAAGTTATTGGTTTATAAAAATATATTGGTTTAAAAATTAAAGTTGTAGAAATGGTAGACTAAAGTCTTAGGTAACCTGTTCATTGTTACAAGGTTCTGTGCTTGTTATACCTTGTTATTACTTCATATTGATTACAAAGCTCAATGTGATAACATGGAGGAATTACCTCATTCCCACAAAGTACATAGCTATCATCAAAAGAACAATAATTTCTTCTTGGACAAAGTTTCTCAGTTGTGCAAAAGTACCCCCTACATCTTGAACTGGTACAAATGTTAAAGCTAGAAGCTATGAGTTGTTATTTTCACATTCCAATTTTCTGGATCACTGTATTGATATTCAGGGACCTCTGTTTGAATTTTCCTATGTATTCATTTTTCCAGAGGCAGCAGCTAATTCCAACATTTAAAAACACTTCAACAACATGGTTTATTATGATGAAGTTAATCAATTTCCAAATCGTGCATATTTAACATAAAATCTTCTATAATTTCTTGAATATTCAGCCTAACAAAAAGTTGTAAATAGCAAAAATTATCCTCATAACTTTTGCTATGTAAGTTAAATTTTCAACCAATCTGAGTTTCATGTATCATTAAAACCTATTTTGGGGAAGTATATAAGATCTGTATAACTTAAGTTCTAACCATGACCAAATATGTGTTATGCATCAATTTTCACAACAATCAGTCCAGCCACTCTTGAGTGAAAAGCTTGTGGGTAGAGGAAATAGTTGATTTTTTACTTTCTCTACTACATATATAAGTAGGGGAAGTATTGTATTCCATACAAAAATTCAATACCAAGATTACACTGGAAATACATGTTTTGAGCCCCCTGAATCCAAAAAAAGCATTTTTATAAAAAGGTGTGTGTGTGTGTGTACGTGTGCGTGCGTGCGTGCGTGTGTGTGTGTGTGTGTACAGCATGACTCAAAAACAAAAAGTCTGTAAATACCAGATATGGTATTTAAGTTCAGTACTGTCCAAGGATGTGACACAAACATTTTCAAGAAAATCCTCAATCCAAACTACCCTTTACATGGAACATTTTTTGTCATTTTTTATTTTCCATAAAATGACTCCAATAATTTTGATTGAAATACAATATATTAAAGATATTTACATGAAAACTAAAATTTATATCTTGAATTTTCTGGAAATAGCCTGTGAGGTCCACTTCAGTTAGAGGAAATTTTGTATAATCTTGAGAACTGCTAAATGTTAAGTGATAGACAAAAATGTACTACACAAAAAATGTAGAGCTCTTTAAAACACACAATTTACTTCAAATAAGTTTGTTTGTAGCATAAGCCATTTATGAGATATTCATTATTAAAGGTTCAAATTGTTCATTAGTTGGTCATTCTTTAAGGTCCTTTCAGCATTCAGTTGTTTCTCGTAGTTGCATGGAAACAGTTTGGAGCTTTAAGGTCAGTGTTCAGTTCTTAAACATTTGGCTATCACTCTTTCCTTTGAAGCTGTAACAAAATGTGTAATACAGCTTTTTCTGCAAAGGTTTATTTGGTTTAAAATGTGGTACATAGAAAAATAAGCTTTAGTAAAAATACTTTGTATACACATTAATAAACGATAGAAGGTGCACATCACATCAGATTTTGTATTATTATTCTTTCAATTGTATACCTAAAGGGTAGGGAAGGGTCATGATTAAAGAAAAATTCCTACTTCCCAGCCAGGCTTGAACCTGGAGCCTCTTGCATGAGAAGTCAGTTTGCTTACCATTCAACCACAGTAATAACCTGGAGGTTTTGTATTCCACCCATAAACTGGATAGTGACATTTCACAAGAACACACATTTTGAGTGTTTTTGATTCCCCCCTCCCCAAAAAAAAGTGTTTTTTGTTGTGAGAAAGAGGGACAGAAGGAGGTTAGGAGACAGGGAGAGGGAATGAACTCAGTAATGAAAATTAGACAAATGCCAAATTTTATAGTTAAGTTGGACATGGTATTAGAATGCCAGGTTGTTTCCAGAAGATTTTTTTTCTTTATTTCCAGAAGATTTTTTCTTCTTTATTTGTTACTTTCTCAAAATGTCTCAAACGATTTGATTAAGATACCATGCTTGTGATAATTGTATTCAGAATAAATTATGTATCCTTTCTGAGAACAGCCTGCCAAGTTCCCTTCATTGTTATTGAACTTTATATCATTTAAAAACTATAAGACATAGACAAAAGCTTACCACTGTAAAAATTTAGAGCTCACAATATACAAAGTGTCAAATAATCTTTTTTGTGGCATTAGCCATTTTTGAATTTGCTAACATCTTTAGATTTTGCCAAGTTGAACTGTGATGGAGGAGCATGTTTGAGAATATGCCATTCCTCTTGTTTTCTACAAATCTTATTAGTAACCAAAACTGCTCGTGATATAAACAGTTACATTCTCTTTCACATAGTGCATGCAAAGAAGTCTATATTTTCTAATTTAACAGCACTTCTAGATAAACATCCAAAGAGATTAACATAACATAGGAGATTTATGTAGTAATTAATGATCACTTGAAAGTTGAGAAAAACTAAAATGACAAACATATATGTTAGAATGAGTTAGAGGTAGTATACTTTAATCTGCATACTCCAAATAAATTGGAAAACAAACACTCTTTTTATTTTATTTTTATTAAGTGTAGTGGAATACAGTCATGATACAAAGATTGACTTCTGTAATGGATGGTAATTTATTTATGGAGTCTAGTTGATGGTGATAAAACAATGTTCCCAGTGGTGTACTGCTTAGTATATACACTTGTCACATGGGGGATGGGAGCTTGATTCTCCAATGGGGGACATGATTTTAATGTACTTTAAATGCATTGAGCATATTCATTAGCATCTGCAATTTTGACTTTTGATCATAACTACACATTTTATTTTATGATTACTGTCATGTATATACCCATTCTTTTAATATTTTAGGGTGTGCATCCTGCCAGGTGTGCTAGGATACTTCTTACAGCATTTTCTTAAATTAAGAAATGTTTCATAATTTTTAATGCTCCCCATATGGCCCTGACCTTTGGGGGATACCTCATTTCACCAAGCAATGACTGGACACATTTCTGAGGCACCCAGCAGGCAGAAAAGCTACCATTAAGAGTAACTAAAACATTAGGAAATCTCATAAGTTTCTGAAAATGAATGTTTCAGACAGCACCAGTCTTCTACCAATGAGTGAATATTGTTAAAAACAGAAATAGTGACTGCTGAGGTGCAAGCTGATTTAAAATTGTGAACAGGGTATTAACCTTGATTCTTTAGTTTCATTTTTGCTTTATTTTGGTTATTTAGTTTGAGGAACACAAATTATATCTTCTAGTTAACTCAAACACAGTGCATCAAGGAACTTGCTTCACACAGAACCAAATGATAAATTCAAGGATAGTGTGTGGCGGTTTGTCTTGGGATGGAGAGCATGTATGGGCTTATAGAATACTGTGACAGTACTAAAGAATGCTGGGATAATGTTCAACACATTGTTGTGCAGATTTTCCTAATTTTAACTATCCAAATGTTTTATTTCATTTGATAAATACATTTCATATGACTGGCTCATTTCATTAAAAACAGGCAGGTCTTGATTAAAATCATTTAGGTATAGGAGATGTGGGAGGAGGAAATAATTTGTATATCAGGAATTAGGGTGCCTATTGGTTCTTCTTCTTCTTTTCTTCTTCCTCAGCATCAAAGGCAACATGAAATCTCATTACTCTATGTCAGCATGGTCATGGAAAAATATTTTATTAAAGGAACATTGCAAATAGAATTTTAATGTTACCACTTATTTTCATTTTGTAGTTACAACAATCTCACCAGTTCCATACTTAGTTTCAATTTCGGTCCATCATTGCATTATCTTAGACCACATTGCAGAAAATCACATCCTGTAGCATGGAGACTGTGTCTTAGCACCCTACAACCACGTTGAAAAGTCATTCAATAGGTAGCTATCAGCTTTGCTTTAAGAAGAGCCAAAGACATTTATCCTCTCCTGCCCTGGAACATCTTTCCTGCCAGATGTGTTTTAGGACCACAAATGTGCAGATACTTTCTGAGAGAACATCCCTGCCCATATTAGCATTGGAGTAGATTTTATCTAAAATAGTTTTGCCATGAACAACAAGCCTTATTACTAAATACTAATAATTGCAATCTAGATGTGCTAATAAGGAAAATGTTAAGTATCACCTACTATCAAAGAATTCAAACACATATATTATTTGCCTCTAAGTGAATGCATTTATTCCCTCATGTATAAGGGTAAGGAGGGGAAGAGAACTAAGAGACGTCATCACTAAAGCGAAATACGAGGGAAGAGGGAAACTAGCAGCTGGAACATTGAAGAGTTAGCAGAAGTGCAGAAAAGTGTCAGTAAGCAAAAGCAGTGCAATCTTTAAGGAGAGAAACTGTATGTTAGTAGCATTTGATGTCCATTCTTACAACATTTGGCATCACAGGTAGTGGACACTTATGATACATGCAATGAAATATTTGGAAAAACAATTTTGGGAAAGAAGTGTTCCAGGTCTAAGTTTAGGGTACCACCTTGGCATTTGCCAGCTATGAGGACAGGAAAACCTGGAGAAAACCTCAGTCAGGTAGGTCAATCCTGGTGGGATTTGAACCACAGATGTCCCATTCTTTGGCCACTAGTGTAGTGCAAAATTATATGTGTCAAAGACTTAAAAGAAGCAGCGAAGGTTACGAGGGAGAGGGGTTTACAAATAGTAAACTAGGGAAGCTAGTCTTATACAAATAAGAGACAGAAAGCGAATAGAAAAGGGAAGCAAGGGGAAGCCCATAACAAGATATAAAAATTTAAGCATATGGAAAGAACAAATACCAAATAAGAATTAGGGTTAACTGCGATGTTTTGGAATGTGGTAGGATTAAAAACCATGATAAAATATGGCAAAATGCAAAGTTTGTTAAAACTAAATTTTATTGACAGTGTGGGGGTGGCAGCAACATGGTTAGACGTAAAAGAAACAGAGTTAAAATGTTTTAGTTGCATAAGAATGAATGCAACTGAGGGACATGACAAACTGAGTGCTTTTGGAGGGATAGGAATATTTATAAGAAAAGAAAAAGAAATTATTGACACTGAGCAAATAGCTAGCAGAGGGATAGAAGTATTATGGGCTATACTTAAACACATAAAGAAGATAGAAGTAAGCTATGGAGTAGGGGTAGTATACAAATCCCACTCCAAGAAATTTCACATTTCTTTGACAGTAAAGTATTTGCCAACTTAGAAAGCAGATGGAGGAAATCTGAAAGAATCATCCAGACATTGAGTTTAATGAGAGATTTTAATGCAAAAGTGGGAATTTAAAATTTTAGATTAGTAGAAGGGGAAACTGAAGGGGAGTGGTAGGAGGATTAGGTACTGGTAAGGAAAAGTAGGAACAAAATGTGCAACAAGAAAGGAAAAATACTATTAATTCACATTTGTAAATGCAATGGGAAAAGTGCAATAGACTATACGAAATGTGGTCATGAAATGCAGAAGATTACAAATTTTAAAGAAATGAATGAGGTACAGTTAGTAGTACCCATTTCTATGTAATCATGAATGTACAGAATAAGGGGTAAAAGAACAAGTAGTAGTAGTTTAGTTGAAAGTATCAAATCTTTTAAATTGAAGGGGGTGCAAATGGAGATATTTTGGCAAGAGATAAACTCAAAGGCAAGAAAAAATCCTAGAATATAGTATAGAAGAGGCTGTTAAGATTGGGAATATAGAAGTGCGTTATAAGGGCGGCTGGTGACTCTGTACTTTGGTGGTTCACAAAATTATCCTTGCAATTTGAAATGTTTTAAGTAATAAATACGGAATAAGTTTTTCACTATAGGCTGATTAATTTATGCAAATAAACAAGAAATGGGGATTCACAATATATAACACATGCACATTTCATAAACAGTGTAGCATATAGCACTCACCTCCCAACAAACTTATCAATGACCAGCTAAATGAAGTTCTTGATCTGCATAATGAAATCCCTTTCAATGGAAAGCATGGCCAATGCAGATAACCTCTCCTCAGACATTGTGTTATGCAGAAATGTTTTAATCCTCTTCAGAGTAAAGAAGCATCTTTCTGCCTCACATGTTGTCATGGGGATTGTTAGAATGACACCTAGTAGTTTAATAGATTCACTAAAAGTGGAACATCAGTTATTGTCCTTGAAAAACTCCATTAGTGGAACAACCCCAGTTATATTTTTAAATTCTTCAGTACTATACATTATGGAAAGTTCTGTAATGAGTTTCTTTTCTTCAGTAAAGGAATATGTCTGAAGGGCAACTTTAATATGTTGTTCCAGGAATGAAATGTTATATTCTGAAAATCTGTCAGGCTGAAAGAGAACTGCTGCTCCCATATGAGCAACAAATCTGAACCTGTCTTTCATTTCAGTAATGATTACATCACACACTTCAATGGCCTCTGTTTTCTTTCAGTGTGTTCCACAATTTTTCTTTTCTTCATCACATTTTCATAAACTGCAGTGGAACTTATGGTGCTTCTAATTTTGAGAATTTCCAGCTCAAAATAATTAAGTCTATCCTGGACCATTACAAGAGTACGGTTGCTCCTCTGAAGTTGGTTATAGAAAAAAATGGGGCATAATTTTATGGAAGAAGGACAACCAAAATATGAAATCTGCACCACTCAAAATTACAATAAAACCAGATGCTTGAAGAACAGAACCTGAATTGGTGATTCTTTTGCCTCTCCTTATGATATTCATACATTCTATTAACTCCTCCCTGTATTCGAAAACTGTGTTGACAGATCTAGATTGAAAGTTCCATCTTGTTTGCACTGATCTTGGCAGCCGCTTCTGCACTGCTTCTTCTAAAACTGATGTTCTCTGAGGAGAGTTACAGAAAAAAGCACAAATTCCTTGAAGATTTATGAAGAAAATTCGTACACTACTATTCGCTGATACTGCATTTAACATAATTTTAACTGATGCGCATGGCAATGAATGTATTCTACAGACCTGTTCTTCTGTTTTATGATGATTGAGCGCCATTTTTTGACCCAGACATAACATTAGCCCCATCGTATGTTTGAGCAATCAAGTTATGTTCACAGCCTAGCAGATGTCGATCAAGTTCTGGCAATGTGCATGCAGCTAAGTTATCTGCTTTGTGTCCTATAGGATTCACAAAACCCCAGTACGTTTCCACTGGCTGATGGCTTACCAGATATCTATAGACAATTACCATTTGATACTTGGATGCTACATCGCTGCTTTCATTGGCTATAACAGATAAAAATGGCCAGTCTTTTATTTCTTTTGATATCTCCTCATGACAGACTTCAAGCATGCATTACAAAATCTCATTTTGAGTCATTTTTGACATTCCCTTAAACACTGTTGCATTTTCCAAATGGTTTTTCAGAACACAGTCTAGCTGTGTATTGAAATTTATCAGTCCACAAAAAATACCATGATTACTTGAAGTCCCTGATCATCATGTCCTTGAAGAGCCAACTCAAAGGACCCACAAAACCGAATGCAGTTAATAATAATGTCTAAAACATATCTGTTTTGAGCCACTTTCTAGTTGTGTTCTTCAATTGCTCTCCGATATGCACTGTCCATCTGTTTTGCTATATTTACATTGCCAAACATAACAAGACTGACAGTATTTTTCATCTGCAACTTTGATGCTACATGTTTTTCAGCGCGGCCATGAAGATGCTGCAAATCATTCACACCATGCTTTGTCCATGTATCTTCACCACCAAACAAAATGCAAGGAAAGCAAAACAGGGCGTTTTTAATATCACAACCACACATCCAATCATATTTTTCATATACATCGCTGTTAAAATTACTGTTAAAACTTCTTGTGTTTGTTTGAATTATCTGAGTGATTTTTAGGTAGGTATGGCATGGACCTGCCAAAGCATTTAATTTCATTCTTTTCCTCCAAGTTTAGCACTGAAAATGTTTGCATTAAAAGAGACTGAACGGAATTCATTGTTTCTCCTTATAGCAACGTTTACCTGTATTTAGCTAAATAAACTAGCATGAAGTCAGTTTTTGTCTATCTCTTATGGTTTACCAATCATACAAAATTACACAAAATTCATTCCAGATGAAGAGGATTTCACAGGTATTCACAGAAAATGTAAGATATACATTTTATTAGTCATATAAAGCATTAATGAAACAGTTCTCACACTGTGCTCCATGAATCTTCTCCTACTGCTCCTTAAACAAAATGGAAGAATAAAGAAATGATCAGATTTTAAAATTTTAAATTTTGTGGGGCTATGAGGGTTGGTGAAATTTGAACAAATATAACTGAAATGCATACTTGACCTTCACAGGTAACAATGGAAGTCAGAGGTTGCTGCAAGACAATAAGCCATTTTGGCATCTTCTTTTGTTGTGAATCTTTGCCCATCAGCTTTTCAGAACCATGCAGCTTAGTTTGCAATTGTTAAAGTTTGTTTAAAACAGTCATTATGCTTGTAATGCATGAGGTTTGTTATTAATGCTTTTCCATAGTTATCTTAACTAAACATTAACTTAAAGTTGTTTTACGTTCAACTTGTTTGTAAATGCAGAGTTTTGCAGGGAAGTTAAAACATGATTTTAACAGAATTTTTAGGTATACGTACCCCACAAAGAGGTTCTTTGCAAACACTCATTAATTAAATTGGAGATTAAGAGGTGACTGGGGAGAAGAGAAGCTAGAGAGAATTTGAGAAGAAGCCACCACACATTAGAAGAACTGAAATGAAAATTTCAGGTGCAAACTGATTCCATTTTGGAGGATGAAGTTACCTCTTGAATGCAGTTTCATAAACGGATGCTATAAATCTGGGCATACAGAAAGATAATATTCTGAATGTCTCATATTGTAATATAACTGCTTGTTTTCATTGTAATTCATGTAATTATGATAATTTAATCATTAGTGCAATACCATATCCTATTCATTAAGAGTTATTGCTCTGACTGCCAACCTAACATCTACCATGAAATACTTGGAGGTGATATACTAAGAAATACCCAGATGTGTTCATCTGTGAGAGGAAAGGAAAAGGAGGAATAAAGTTGGGGTTGTGAACAGATATCTAGGGGTTAAAATATAAAACTACTAACTATAATGAAGTTCCTCAAGCCTTAATAAAAAATTCAAAATCAAATGTAACGCTTAAAAGCACCCAAGCACATGATATGTAAATATAAAGGTGTAATTAGAAATAACAGGTTGTGACATGTTTGGAATAAGCTGAGCACACTATTGATAATTTCCTGAAACTGTAAAAGGAATCCAAAAAGCAAACAAACAAATACCATTTTGGGAATTATTTACTCAAGCTCCCCGTGATCAATTTGTTTCGAAACCTTTTAATATGTGTTAAATAAAACCCTAAAGATATTTTGGGATTATTTTTGGGGGCAAAAGCTTAGTTTGGCCACAGTAAATGTTGAAAACAATAATAATTACAGTATGCATGTATCATGGCAATCCTGTCGTAAGCATTCACAGGAAAGCAAAAGACGATTGCAAGGCAATAGATTTGAACTCACCTGAGGTTTATTTCTATGAATTCTTACATATATATTTGCTATTGAGATAACATGGGTTCCCTAACGTTAAAATAGAGACAGTGTTGTTTCTTCAATGAGCATTCAAAGTGGCACTGTTTGTTTTACCTTTCTAGATTATTAACATTTTTTCTGCAAGGATAAATAATTACTATTGAAATGAATATCCTCTTTCTCACAATTCTATCAAGGTAAACAGTTCTTTCTTGATGTTGTACATTATAAAGAATAAAGCTTACTTTTGTTATGTGAAATATCAAAGTTTTATTTTATTATGTATGTGTGTGCGTGTGTGTAATGTTTTTAGAATGCTTTTATTTTTTTCTAGCATGCTCCATTACATAAAGAGTAATACTACATGCTCTTGGTTTCAGCTTACAATACTTTTGGTAAAATATGCAATGCTTGATTACATTTAACGTTATTTTCATATTCTATTGATACAAATTACTAATTATGTTTACAAGAATAAGGTTCTGTAAAGAGCATTAATCTTTTACACTACTTTTAAAATCTACAATGAGATGTTTACAATTTATTACATTACATTATTATAATATGGCTTTGTATAATTCATATATCTAATTGCAAGTATTAATTCTTCTTGGGTATTTTTAACATATATACAAAATTTTAGAAAAACAATTGATTTATATATTGGGAATGTGGTTCTCTGTCCTATTGCAATTTTTCAAAATTTATGGAGTTAGTGAACTTTATGAATGCTTTCCTATGCTTGGTTATTACATTTTGTTGTATGGTGGCGACTGTCCGGATTTTAACATTTTGCTCCTGAGTATTCTTCTTTGTTTTTTGAGGAAAGTACACTGGTATATGAGATGTTCTATGGTTTGGTCGCCATTATTGCATGGACACACAGCATTATCTATCAGTGATATCTCGAATCCATAGAAGCATGCTTTTATTTTTCCATAGCCTCTTAATATTGTAGTGATATTTCTGTAAGGTCCAGATTTATGTTAAGTCTTTGTACTACTGCAGGGAAGAAAAACTTTGTGCTGATGCCTTTGTGGTTTTTTCCTATACTTCCTGACAATGATGTCTCCTATGTTCGTCTGGCTTGGCAGTAATCATGCTTTTGGGTACTTTATTATAAATGATTTTTGCATTTTCGATTTGTGTACCTTCATTAGCCAATTTGTATGTTAGTTCATTTCCTGGGATTCCAATGTGAGCCTGTATCCAAAATAAATCTATTTCCCAATTTGCTCTCTCCAAGCTGGAGATTTTCTTTTTTAATTCGTGAATGAGGTGTTCATGATTGTTGCTATTTTAAATACTGTCTGTTGTTATTCTGTTGTTTGTGAATATTGCTGCTGTGTGTGGTCCATTATCAGCAATTGTTGATATGTCTATAGCTTCTAAAGCTTTTATAATGACTAATGCTTCTGCTTGGTTGTTGGAGCACCTATTATCTAGTTTAAAGCTTAGGTAGCTGATGAGTTTGTCCTCATTATATAATGCAATACCGGAGCCCACGCCAAGTTCACTTTTGCTGCCATCAGTCTAGAGTTGTAGTAAATTTTTCTTTTCTTCTGTTACTTTGTATATGTTTTCAGCTTCTGCCTATGGTGCCAGTGCTTTGGTTTTACCTCCTTTTCAAAAAGTTCATTTACATTTCTCCTTGTTAAGTCATAAAGTTGAGCTGTTTCTTGAGTTTTTGTGATGATAGGAGTTATTCCTGTAAGTGCACACAGTGCTTCGTGAAAATAGTCCTGAAAGCTTTGGAATTCTTAAGTTAATTAACCTCTGCAATTAGACATACTGCAGCCTATTATGCTCGTATCTCATAGCTTCCCTCCAAGCTGATGCACCATAAAGCAAGAGAGGTTGGACTGTCCATGTATATATTGTCTTCAGTGCTTTATGCTTCAGCTCCCAGCATATTTTTGCTGACTTAGAGATATTGTGGATTAAACTTGGAGCATTTTTCAGAAATGATTTTATATGCTCACTACCTCTCAATTTACTATCTATAATTATATCTAAATATTTCAGCTTGATTACTTTGTCTATTGGTTTCTGATTTAGGTATATTCTTATCTCTTTCTGCTCTTTTCTTTTCCTTCTTGATGTTAGCATTGCCTTGGACTTCTGTTATTAAAGATGATTTTGCTATTCTTGGCCCAGTCAGTTATTTTCTTTATTTCAAGGTTGAGTATACTTTCTTCTTCTGTCACAGTTTTACCACTGCATACTATGAGCAGGTCATCGGCAAATGGTACTGCTTTGGATAGTACTGTGATGATAAGGTTTAAAAGAGAGTTACATTGGATATTCTAATAGCCAGGGCCACAACAGGATCCTTAAGGACAACCTCTGGTTACTTCTCTCTCTGTTTTAAATTTATTTGTTACTAGAATGGCTGTTCACTGGCCGAATTATTTTTTTTGTGAGATTATATAAATTTTTAGGGCATCTGAATTCTTTTAACCTGCATAAGATGCTGGACCACCATACTGCATCAAATGCACCTTTGACATCTAAGCTTACTAAGACTGCTACTTATCCTTTCTCCAGATATTTTGTTAACGATTCCTTGGTCACCATTGCTGCATCAGTGGCTCTTTGGTGGTATGAACCCAAATTACTGTTTGTTCATAAATTCATTGGTGAAGTTCTGTTGTGGGGAAGATGAACAAGGAGAATTTACCTTTGTTAGCAATAATGGGCAGAGTGTAATAGATTTTGTGTTGTGGCCCCTGAATTTAGGACATATTTTAAGTAATTTTAAGGTATTAAATTTAAGCTCAACTAGCGGGCATTATCCACTGATTGTGGATTTTATGATGCATGCTGCACGAGTAAAATACAATATAAGAGTGAAAAACTATTGTAAAAAAGAGTATATTAGCTATAAATGGAAAGAAGAATTTTGTGACACATTTAAACAGACTCTTGACTCGAATTATGGAAAGATATGTCTATGTGGAGTAACATTCATGGTTAAGAATAATCAAATTGAGAATGCAATAGATATCCTTAATACAGTTATGCAAAGGGCGGGAGAGGAAATGAAAACAAAAAAGAGGGTTTACATATATGATAAGGACTGATTTGACAAAGAATGTAGGGTATCAAAAAGACAAGTAAAACAACTGTTGGTTAGGTGGAGAGAATTAGGTGATAGAAAATCTAGGGACGATTATATGCAAGGGAGGAATTCACATAATTTATTGTTAGAGCAAAAGAAAAAGGACTGGAGGGAATGCAATGAAAGGAATTTGATAAAATGTCTAAATGAAAATAATGTTAATAAGGTATGGCAGGTTCTTAAGGCGACCTATAATAAATGTGTAACTAAATCCAATGTTGAGCCAGGACAATGGATGGAGTATTTTAAAACATTATATGGGGAAGAAAGGAGTATAGGAAGTACGGAATTTTTGGAAATAAGGAATGTTTTGTAGAGATATTGGATGGTGAAATTAGGAGTGAGGAAATAATAAAACAAGTTAAGTTACTGAAGAAAAATAAAGCTTCTGGAATTGATGGCATCCCAACAGAGTTTCTTAAGGAGTGGTGTAATGAAACAGGGAGAGTGAAAATTTTATTAGATTTATTTAATGTAATTATTAGAAAGGGTTATGTACCTAAACGATGGAGAGAAGCTATCATCCATCCTATATATAAAGGCAAGGGCAATGTCGATAAACCTAATAACTACAGAGGTATTGCATTATTATCGAATATAGGAAAACTTTTTGCGGGCATTTTGGCAGCGAGACTACAATTTTGGGTTGAAGAATATAATATCCTTTCGGAATTCCAGATGGGCTTTCGCAAGGGAAGGAGAACAATTGATAATTTATTTATTATAAACACATTAGCAGACAAATATTTAAAAGAAAAAAGGGGTAAATTATATATGGCTTTTGTAGACTTAGAGAAGGCTTATGACCGAATTGAGCTAGAACTTCTGTGGCATAAATTAGTGTGTAAGAGAGTAAGTCAGCAATTGGTGAATATTCTTAAAGCACTGTATTTTGAGAACATCTTCTGTGTAAGGGTGGAGACAGGCTGTGTAACAAACGAAATTCCACAAAAGAAAGGCCTTCGGCAAGCATGTAAGTTAAGTCCAGTTTTATTTAATTTATACATAGATGATGTCTTACTAGAAATTGGAAGGAATAATAACTGGGCACCAGTAGTTAACAACATCGAAATTCCAGGACTTCTTTTTGCAGATGACCTAGTGGTAGGATCTATTACAGTAAGTGGTTTAAAACAATCATTACAAGCAATTGATGTATATTGTAAAGAATGGAGGTTTAAAGTGAATCAAGAGAAAACACAGATTGTGGTTTTCAAAAAGGGGGGAAAATTAGGCAAATATGAAAAGTGGAAGGGAGAGAATAAAGATTACAGGGTAGTGCGTGACTGTATCTATTTAGGAGTAAAAATAGATGGAGGTAATAAATGGGAGAAACAAAAGAAGTTTGCATTGGCAAAAGGTAAAGGGGCGATGGCAGCAATTAGAAGCTGCAAATATAAAGTACCTAATATAAATGTTAAATGGCTGGTTAAAGTTTATGAGATGGTTGTGGAGGCAAAAATGATGTATGGTGTAGAAATATGGGGATTAGATAGAGGATGGGAATGTATAGATGCGGTGCACAGGATGTTTTGTAGAGAAATACTAGGGCTACCGAAGTCAATTGTAAGACAGGTAGCACAATTAGAGATGGGCAGGGTGGCAACTAAGGGGAAGATAATGGAAAGAGCTTTGAAATTTTGGTTCAGAATTTTAAATCTAGGAAAAAGTAGTGTGTTAAGACAATGTATTGAATACCAAGAGAATAGCTTAATGAATGATGGATGGGTAAGTAAATTACGGAATATTTTGGAGAAAATGGGTTAGGAGATATATGGAGAAGAAGAGAAAATAACGTAAAACATTTTTGGAAGAAGGCAAGGAAAAGACTGGAAGATATAGAAATACAAATCATGTTCAGTGAGATTGCCGAAAAGAGCTCATTAGTTTATTATAGGCCAATGAAAAATACATGGGGTAGGGAAAAATATATAGACATAGTAAATAAAGAAGAGAGAGAATCTATTGCATGGTTAAGAACCGGAGCATGGAGGCTAAAAGGGCTAAGACAGGGTATTCCTCAGAACCAATGTCCGATATGTGCTGGTAATGAAGACATTGAACACATAGTATTTAAGTGCCAAGGAACAGAAAATTGGAGAAAAGAATTTTTTAATAAGAAGTGGTTGAAGGGGGATAGAAATACACTTATAATTGAAATGATATGCAAGGACGCTAGAAGCATTGGGCAGTTTTTGTGTAAAGTAAAAAATAAATGGCTTTGGACAGTGGAAAGAGAAAAGTAAGAGGTAGTGCATCTTACTTTGAATGGAAAACTATAGTGAATGTGTGATGGTTAAGCAATCAATAAATGTAAAGTGAAAAAAAAGTGGAAATGGGACATGAAAAAAAAACTGAAAAAAAGAGCAAGATAATTTAGTGACAAGAAATTGTAAAATGTAAATAAACCGTAGTGATTGTCTACTGAATAAGTGACCAGGGTCAAAATGCAGTAGACAATCAAATTTGTAAAACTCTTAGCACAATAGCACAATATTACAAGTTCTTCTAGAACTTTCCCGGCGATGTTCAGTAGACCAATTGGCCGAAATTTGCAAACATTATTGTTGGTTTCTTTTCCCGGCTTAACTACTGGAAAGATGGCAGCTCTTTTCCACCTCCTTGGGAATTTACCTTTCGTTAGACACTTAATGTATAAGGCTGTAATGAATTTAGAAAACATTTTAAACGCCTCTTGAAATATTGCGCTTGAAATCCCGTCTTCGTCTGGTGTCTTCTTTTTATCCATGATTTGTATGATGTGCCAAATTCCGCTGTAGTGAACTCTTTGTCATTAGCCGTGACAATCTCTTTCTGAACAGCATGTCTGATTTGCCTTTGCTGATCGGTATCTTCGTGAAGGTTGTCTACTGGTACGATGCGCTCAAGCATTAAATTTGCAGTTTCGCGTATGTCTGCTGTAAACGATCCGTCTGTTTTCCTTAATGTAGTGATGATAGTAACGTTATTTCTTTCCCCAGCGTCTAATTTGTACACCTCATTCCACGAATTGGTGGACGATGTCCAATTGCGGTACTCTTTCCACGAGTTCGACTTCTGTTTTCTGATTGCTGCTTCATATCGAGCTTTCTCCTCAAAGTATTGGATTTTCCTTAGTGCCCTGGATTCGGCGTGATTTTTCGTGCATTTGTATTTCCTCCTTAATGTATAGTTCTTTTTCCCATAACTGCTAGGTCTTGTGTCCACCATCGCATGGATTTTGCATGCTAGCTTTTTTTTGACAATCATTTAATTTTAAAGGACCGTGCACTAGTTGTCGTCATGATATTTTGAAATAGTTCGACAATCTCTTCTATATTTGTTGCTTCTTTTATGTGTGAGATCATCTTTTTGTCCAGTTCCTCATCATTGGGCACACTTGTGAGTTACCTATCTTCATCGCCATTAATTGAAGTGGGTTTGTTTCAAATTTGCCATATTCGCTTCTCTGGCTACATATCTCACTTTCGAGTAGGGGGTTTGGGGAGCGCTGTTGGTGACGACGACATGTTGGCAGGATGAGGGCAGCCCAAGAAGTGTTAATTCTGTACCCACTCTGAGTAGGGCTAAACCACGTAGTGACGGTATGTAGTGTTTGTAGGGTGTCTGGTGAAATTTATGTAGGGGAGTGAAAGGGAATAGCAAATTTTGCTCCTCAACGGTTGCTGGTCATGGTGCACCCTTGTGCGCCGCTGGTATTATTTGTTCATCTAAAATTTTGTGAGGGTTGTAATTTTGATAATTCAAGCAGCTCTTGACGGGATTATATAGGAATTCAGCCTTAGCTGCTGTTTGAGGTGCTCTGTTGTTACCGGATGTGCCCGCATGGCATGCGGGAAAGTCGGTGACGCCTCAAGTGGCGTGTTCTAGGGATATAATCCCCTAGAGACCGAACTAGGGCGCTCCGATGGTGTGGCAACTGGTCGGCCCGGCGTCTAATTTCATCTTCCATATGAAGAAGAGATGAGGCTTCCTGAAGCAGTCTCACGGGAAAGGGGTGGTATACAGAATAGATAGCATAAAGACTCCTATTCTGCACCCGTTGCAGAAGTAGCAGCCTAGTCTGCGGCCATGCCTCAGATCTCGCAGGCGTAAAGCAGGACTGGGGATATGAGCGCTTGAAAAAGGCGTAGTTTAAGCGGAACAGGCATCCCCGACCTCAGCATGGGGTATAATGAAGCCGTAGCCCAGAGGCCCGATGCGCGAGGTCCTGGATGTGCTCCTCTAATGTTAGGCCTTTATCTAGCTTAACTCTCAAGGAGGTAATGGCAAGCTAGCCTTCTCCTGAGGTACGTAAATGTGGGGAAGTTTGCGGGGAAGCGGCGCTTGGTAAAGAGAATGGCGTGACTTTTTGTCGGATTTATGGATAACCGCCAACGCCTGCACCACCCTTGGAGGAGGCGTAGGCGTATCTGAAGGGGGTTGAAAGCTCTGCGCGGGTTTTTATGTGTACAATACAGGAGCACGTCGTCCGTATATTGTGCTATGTTGACGTGCTGCTCTGTGGGGAGATCGGCCACATACACGCTAAACAGCGTGGGGGATAGCACACTAACTTCGGGAACTCCGCCTCTTATTGGCCTTAGTGCAGATTTGTCTCCGGCAACTGACACTACAAAAGTGCGGTGTTAAAGATATACGTGTAATAAATGTATGATGTGTGTAGGGAGCTTCACGAGAAGACCCGCATACCAGGCGTTGTCGACGTCCAGAGAGACTGCCACGGTGTAAGCTCTATCCTGGTATTCCAGGGCAGCAGCCTCCACCTCGCGCAGCAACTGCTGGGAGGTCAAATGCCGAGGACGAAAGTTGAACTGATATGCTGGGATGGTTTGGATGTTTCCCAAGTTGGAGGACAAGCGGGCTAGTAGTATCCTCTCGAAGACTTTCGGGAGGACTGACAGGAGACTAATGGATCGGTAGTTAGCAGGATCAACCGGATCTTTCCCCGGCCTCAAAATGCAGATCACCCGAGCCTGCCTCACTGGCGTGAAATGTGGCACAGGGTAAGATACTTGTTGAAGACCTTGGTTAAAAAGAGCACCACCCGGAAGGAAAGGCAGCGTAGCATGGCAGGTGTGAACCCGTCAGACCCCGCTCCATTTTTAAGACGCCTAGTGCGCCGTGGATTTTCCTGCGTCTCACGACAGAAAGTCGATCCGCATCGTCGGGTGTCGACGAAATCTGCGAACCTCCCTCCGAGTGCGTTCGAAGAAGACGACGTTCTGTGAGTCATCTTGAGGTCACATAGTGCTCGTAAGCTAGTCGCGAACACATCGGCTTTGACTTTGGGTGGTAGGCTAGGCCTTGGGTGCCTCGGGGAGAGGATTGTTGACCTCTGCGGTTATGGAGTCTTTTAGCGATCCTCCACAAGTCGCCATCTTCGAGGTTCATACGGATTATGGTATCCTCCCACGCGCGCACCCTGTGCACGCGTAGTCGGCGACGGGCCACTCTATGTAAACGCCTATGAAGCGTTTGGTTATGTGGCGTGCGGTGACGCTGACAGCGTTTACGTGTTGCCCAGTATCGACAGATAAGGAAGAGAAGTTTGACGGGAAGTGTGTCAGGGTGTAAAGGAGCTGGAGTACAGACAGTGAGGTTGTAAATTGGTCGCACCACGATGGGTGTGAAGGAGGACACCGCCACCTGCAGAGTTAGGATATCTGTTGTTCTATGGTTGGGTGGGATGGAGTCGTTGAGGCATTGTTTGGCATTGAAGTCCCCAGCCATAATAACGTTAGGATGTAGGCAGAGGATGGAGAGATAAACGTTAAGAACGAACAGCTTTCGGGATGGGTGGTAGATATACACTGTCATAGCTTCTGTTTCGCCAAGATCAGCGCAGGCGGCCCTGGCCTCCAGGGTTTGAAGTGGGGGGAGCGGAATTGGGCGATGGACTACACTTTTCCTCACAAGAACCACGGTGCCACCTCCTCGGCGTCCCACGCGATCAGTCCTGAGGCAGTTATAGCGTGGAAGGCGGAAGGGAGTTTTTGATTGAAGATGTGTTTCCCCGACTAATATGAGCTCTAATCTTGTGAGCCGGAAGAATGCTGCAGCTCATTCCCTGATCAACCAGACCACACACGTTCCAGAACGTCAACCGAAACGAGGTACCAGACCTAGTTCGATCCCCCACTCTGGGCGGTCTGGATGACGGTGGTCAGAAGAGTGAGACCCTCCATGCCGATAAACATTTTGGCGGCTGGGTCGGTTGAGAGGAATCTGACCAACAGGTCGCACATACGCCGGCCGTGAAGCTGCAACAGTTGCTGCACATACCCCAGCATAGAGCTGTGGGAGGGCGGTCGTCTTGGAAGAGGGGTAGGAGGAGAGCGTAAGAGCAGCTCGCCTTATCGCCCTCAGCTGACTTGCGGGCATGGATGTACTACGCTCATACGGGCCTCAGAATCCGAATCTGCTTCGCGGACAGGACACGCATCTTAGTCCTTTTGGGACGGGATGGTATATTGGAAAATGAAGCTTATATTGCAGTGTGCTGAGATGAAGCGTGAGTGGTGGCACATCGCAGGCCCATCCGTACTACCCTCCACCATTGCGGCGTGGGACAGTTCTTGTCGGCATGCTGGATGCTCCTGTTGGCTTAGCCTCGACGTTGCAGGAGCTGGTGATTGTCTAGTGGCTTGTGTTGGTCTACCGCCCCTTCCCTGGGGGGTCGGTGGTGGTTGGGACCTTCGGCAGGCGATCAGATCCTTCCTGGTTGGCCATTCGCCATAGCATGCCACATGTTCCCCCTTACAGATGGGGACCTCGGCAACAGTCCGGGGACAGACCGCTTTGGAGTGAGAGCCTCCGCACCTTAAGCAACGCAGGTTGTGGAAGCAAAAGTGGCTGGATTGGTTAAACCCCAGACACCTATAGCTCTGTGGGGGCCCGCCAGAGGCCTTGGAGAGTTCGATGTATACCCGGAGGTAACAGATGGTCTGACACCATCTATCTTCGCCTCGGATCATTGGCCCGCTCTACAACAATGAAAAAGAGTGTTAGGGATTGGGATTGGCCATTTTGAGCAGGCCTGGTGAGCTACTTCACCAAGCTAGGTTTTATGTCCTGGCGGGTGAGGGCAGCCCCGATGTATGTCACCGAGGTGTCCGCTGTTAGACCTCGAAGTGGGGAATGCCTTTCCTCCTTAGATGTTTAAGCAGGAGTGAATAATCTTCGACCTGCTTGGCCTGGAAAACTAAGCGTCTTTTGTTCGAACGCACCATGCATGATCCCGACAAGTTCGGCATGACTTCTTTAAGTAAACTGACCGACCTCGCAAAGTCTTCCACGTTGATCGGTGGGAGTGGCTCCTCTGTTCCCCGTTCTGGGCGGAGCCAAAAGCTGCGGGCAGGTTGAAATTTGGCCTTCGTTGGTAGAATGCTCAGATTTTTCTAAACATTGCATTTTACCCTTCCCGCCTCCGCATTCTTGGCCCAATGCATGTTTTTGCCCTCTAAAGCGACAGGGCTTTTTTGCCCTCTAAAGGTTACACTAGTGCTAGAGCTAGCAACAGCAGTTGCCGCCTGAGCGACAGGCCCGCTGGGGGCTTTTCCTAGGCTTAGTTTAAGATTAGACACAGTTATTTACTTAGAGCAGGTACACAGCCCTGGACCCGAAGGTGCAGCGCTCAAAAACATACTACGTGCACCCTCACCTGCAGGCTGCTGTGGGCCCACTAGCGCGGCGAAGCAGAGGGCCGACACCAAAACGTGTGCCGAACCTTACTGCAGGGAAAGGTGGCTATGGCATTGCTCGCCTGCCCGCTACCTGATGTTACGGCCTCTCGCTGCTGTTGATTTGTCCAATTGCGCATTTTATAATACCGTAATCTAAGCCAGAGCCTTCTACAACTACAAGTCATGCTGTTGATAATTCCGGCAACGGTGTGCAGAGACCGTACATGATGTGGTTTTTTTATGATGGGATAGAGAATGTTCGATTTTGGAAACCATTTCTGAGTAGTTTGGGTGTTTTAGAATTATTTAAACTACGTTTCTTTGAGTTCTGAATTTCTTGGTTTATTTTCACTAATGTGAGTATCAAAGGAGGGTATGTAGTAACTAGGATCATATACTCTGAAACAATTTTGATTAGGTGATCTCTCTAGTTCCGTTTGCTTAGACATATCTTTATTATTAGTTCTTCATTACAGATGCTACATGGTGCTATATGCCAGGATGCCACTGAAATTATGATGCTGCTTTGAATGTAGCCAAACCAGAATCCACATTTATGATATCTAAAGCCGAAGAATGACAAAAAGCATGGTTAAGAGCCATATCTAGAAGCAACTGGGTTCCCGGATCAAGCAGTGCTGTTTGTGTTAAACATTTTAATGAAAATGATATTAGATCGTCTGTTTGTCGCCGACCAGATGGAACATGCTTCGAGGAGCAGCTCAGATTTTCCAGACTAAAAAAGAACGCTGTGGCGTGTGTTCCCTAACCTTCCACGCTATCTTTCTGCACAGGAGAAGACAAAAAGTGCATTCAGATGAAAGACGTGCAAGAACAAAAGATAGTTGAAATATACGCAATAATGGCATAGTTTTCTTTGAAATGGCATTTCAGTTTTATGTTTGATATTCTCTTTTAGATCATCAAAACCGTTGATTATACATGCATTCAGAGACTGATCCATCAATACACTTTCACGTTTAAAAATGCTGCCATTATTCCGTATACTTCAACAATTATTTTATGGATCTTTGGTGACCTTATTGAGGGCCCTAAGCCGCAAGGCGTAGCACAACGTTGAGGCCCCTAAACTGCAAAGCGTAGCCGGCCATAATCCAAAATTAAACTTTATCCAAACCTTTTAAGCAGGGATTTCAGCACTGACGTTATTAAATTTAATTAAATACTGGGTAATGTGCATCCTTTAAGCATTTGCTATGTGTTCCTGTGTATACATAGTAAATGGAAAGAGGTCTTGTTAATCTTGCTGCCAGCTCTCCCTATCCTACGTCACTATATGTTGCCAACACAGCCCACTACACTATGTAGTAGGCTGTGGCTGCCAACCTACATACTTATAAAATCGTTAAAAATACGCGAGTAGCAATGCTGCAGAATGCGAGTGTTGCTGGTAGTAGATGTTCACACCGCCGAGAGGGAGAAGAAGGCGGGAAACTTTAAAATGTGAGTACATTCCGTATTTCTAATGAAATAAACTTAAGGTAATGCATGTACCGCATAACTATTAAATTATAACCTCGCGCAATTCGCCAATAGTAAAAAAAAACATTAAAATGTAAATACAGATCGTAATGTGTGCATATTTAATCAACAAAGAGTTCGATGTGCAAGTGTGATAGACAAACTCCACATCGTACGCTCCCTTTTATCTGCGCATTTTTATTTGCATTTTCTACGATCCGATTCAGTTCCTCTTGCGGTCCTTTCCTGCAAACACTACCTCCCTTCATACGTCACTTCCGTTCCTCTATGGAACTCCGAGAGACTCACCTTCCGGACAACACATCCTTTTCGACTTTTTCAGCGCTACAAGGTTGGTATGATTTTGCGTGGTAACGTAGGACAGGAGAGGCTGGTCATTTGCAAATGCATATTTGATATGGCATTAATCTTTTCATTTCGTTATTGTTAGAGAAGGTTTAAATTGAAAGTAAAATTCATTTACACTGCTTTGGATATTTTGTTTCATTTCTTGTTTCCCTCCTACATTATGAGGAAGCTATAATCTGCTAACATTTTGTTTCATGTTAAGAGAGGCTAGGTTAAACGTTACAGACGTGCATACTGCAAAGATTTAGTTATTGGGAGCCAACCACAACTATTATAAACAGAGGAATGGAGTGACTGATCATAGAAATTAACACCTAATGTTAAAAAATAGCACCATCAACTGAAAGAGTGTTTTGTATGACATTGCTTCAATGAAAGAATTTGGGTAAAATGTCCAGTCACATTAATGTTGAGTTTTTAAAGGTAGGGTGTATCTGTTAGTGAAAAGAAAGTGTTAGAAAGCGTATAAACACTACAGGAAAGCTGCATATAAATGCAATGGATAAATTAGGTGCAACGATTGAATATATTATGCAAACTTATGTTTAAAATTAAAAACAACCTTTAATATAAAACAACAGAATATTTTAAGTTAGTATTGCTAAACATTCACCTTCCTTTGCATATAATTGCAATGACACGGTAATTTATTGAGTTCTAAGCTAAGTCTTTAGGACTACCCTCCCGGTCTCGGGCAACGTTGCCACATGCATCAGCATGGCTTGTAGTTGTAGGAGGCTGTGTCTGAGCAGCTCTTAGTTTCACTTATTTCCTGAAACTATGTTGATAAATGCTATGATGTCGACATTGCTGGAACTTCTTCCAGTAGGGAACGTTGTTTTCTCTGTTTCTTCGTTCAGAATGTAGAGCTATTTGGCCATCATTATTCTTTTAGAATGCGTCTCCTACTGTTGTTACGTCGTGCCAGGAATAGACCTTGAATTTCTATCCATGACCATGAGGACACTGTTTCCACTTGCGTGTTGTAATATTACGTCTATTTTGGCTGAGTACAAGTCTATTTATTGGTTTATATCCATGTTACGTCGTGCCAGGAACTAGACATTGAATTGCTATCCATGACCATGAGGACACCGTTTCCTTTTGCGTGATGTAATATTAGGTCTATTTTGGCTAGGTACAAGTCTATTTATCGGTTTATAATCATGTTACGTCGTGCCAGGAACTAGACCTTGAATTGCTATCCATGACCATGAGGACACTGTTTTCTTTTACGTGTTGTAATATTAGGTCCATTTTGTCTGGGTACAAGTATATTTCTAGGTTTATATCCAACTTCGCAGTTGCCGACCATTATCTCCAAACTACTGCGTCTTGTCCAAGAGTTGCCCTATTAGCAATGCGTCTACTGAGTTATTGTTTATCATAATCGTTGCTCTGTTTTTATTTTCACCTGCCGCGAATAGCTTCAACCGTCTAGGCATGCCGGTAATTTTATTAATGGAGTAATGCTTTTGAATGCAAATAATGTCTCTGTTTTACTCCTCTGTTAAGTCAATAGATTGTTAATTGCCATTCTGGAGTGCTACATGTTTAGCTAAATACATCTGATCGGATTTCGAGTTGTTTTGTTACTGGGTGTTTGTGCTGTCGCCATGTTAGTATTTTGTGTTTTGTTTATACTTTTAAATGAAAGTGCTCAGACTAGGGCAACTTTTTTAAGTGAAGTGTGGTTGACGAAGATGTTGGCATTCTGGTTATAGTTATTCTAATTGATGCAACTGACACTTTTGTGCTGAGACTGTTCGGCTGTACATTCTTTTAGGCCGTGGCTACCGGCGCAAAAAGGACAAGTATAATCCTGCTTTGTGTTGCCGTGAGTATGACCATACCCAGAACGCTTGAAGCAACGGTTTGCCACCAGGTAATCCTTAACATTGCAGATTTGCTAATTCAACTTTAGCTTGGTTTGAGGTGCTGCTTCTAACACAAGATAAAGTTCTAAAGTTTCCACCTTTGTTCAATTTAAGGTCTGGATTCTGTTGCCAAAATTTCGTTGGCATTTTCAGTGGTAAGTTCTTCTGATTAACTATGGATTCCACAGTTTATGAACATTCACTTCTACTTTATCTCTGCAGTTTCAGTTTGAAGTAGGTTAATTTTAGGAGGAGTAGTTGTATTGTATTTCTACTGTTGGGGAGCCGAACTTGAAGTAATTGCAACCGCACGTATGGTACCCGTTAGCCTTCGCCCCAAATTTAAAAATATTAACTTTGTATTTTTACTGTTTCTTTAAATATTATATATTTATGTTTGCCTCGGCTGCGTCAGTATTAATTTGTAGAGACATGAATATCTTAACAAGGCGTGGTGCGGCTGAAGAATGTAGGCTTACACAGATTATAATTTTTACTTCACTACATTTATTAATCCTTGACAAGATTTAAATAACACTTCGCTGATATAGAGAGCTGTGAGTTTATTTATTAATTACTTGCACTTTTTAACACGTAAAATATTTTCGTCTCACACTTAATAAGTATTAAACTTCTCGAGGACGCGTCTCGCGTCCGGTTAGAAACGCTGTCTGCTTGCAACTGAATTCTGAATTTGTACAATTTTCCCTATTTAAGTTTCTGATTGGATATTCCTACTCCAATAGTATACTTTTATTTAACGTAAGCTTTTTTCTGGTTGTTGATTGGCTATTTTTATAAACTGTCTCAAAAACTATATTATTGTTGCTCCAAGAATTACCAGTAGTATTATTAAACTTTCTAATTCATTATTGCCTCAAGGTTACCTCATTGTTAACAACTTTTAACCTATTATTCTCACAGCTTCTACATTAATAAATTATGTAATACATTCACATAACATTATTGTACATCATAACATCCTCCAAATAAAACACAACTAATGGCATTTACTTTCCCCCATAATATCAAGCAACCTTTAGTCAAGACATTTTTGTCTACAACACTTAGTTTTGGAGTTATTGTACAGTCTCAACTTAAATGGCCGCCCTATATATGGAAACCTCATCTAACCTCAGTGATAGTTAATAAGATTAGACAAATACATTTTGTAAACTATTGTGTGTTTCATAGTGGAGAAGCATTGTAAGTTATCTTTGTACAGGGAAAAAGGTATGTAATTGCTGGAATAGTTCATTATCCTTTAGAATTCTTTGTATGTTTGTTTTCCAAGAATTTATTCAACATTCCTTATAGACTTTGCATATGCAGTTTCTCTTCTAGAACTTCTTTTTTGTGTATTACCAATATTGTCTAGACCAAATGATTATAAGAGTTACGCTATTCTTTTTAAAACTGCAACTGGAATGCCTCAATCATGACTCAATTTTCCGTTTTGAAAATGAACATTGTTGCCAAACTCCATTCTTCTAGATTACATAAATTTCCTCAGTACAGATTCAGAATATTTGAAAAACTAAAATATAAATTTGCTTGTGCTATATGTAAATTTTCATTGCAACTTTTAATTCTTTTTCCATATTTGTGGGATCTACATTTTCATTGATCATTATCGACTTTATGGTATAGGCCTTCTGGCATGTTTGGGTTCTTGATTCCACCACCTTCCGGGGCTTTCTTGGGATCGCTTTCCTACAGGTGCATATTTCTGGGCTCTTTTGGGTATTTGGGTCTCTTCGATTCTATCTAGATGTTGAATCAATTTGTCTATTTAATTTTATCTAGGAGGGATGTAATGTGCAATTCTCTATGTATGTCTTCATTTATAATGCGATCTTTTAATATGCATCCCTTTACTGCTTTTAAAAATTTAATTTCTGATGCATTCATTCTGCTTTTATCTGTTTTATTCAGCACCCAGCATTCAATGCCATATAACAATGATGGCATAGCCATTATTTTATAAAATTTTCATTGAGTGTCCTTTCCGGTTTTATTTCTTAGCGGTCTTTTAATTGTTCCACGCCTACTTTGAAAATGCAGGATCTTTATTTGCACACCTTTAACATAATTATAAGACATTATTTCCAAGATAAGGTGTGAAATTTGCTTCAAAATAGAATAATCTATTATAAGTATTGATGTAATGGAATCTTTACCTTTAAAAGCCATGACTTGGGTTTTCTCTGTTGATATTTTATAATTATATTTCTTTGATATTTCATTTAATTTATAGACATTATATCGAAGTTCATCATCTATCTCGGCAGTAAGTACCTGATCACAACATACAAAATTGTATTCACAAAACAATTTCTCACCATTTTTGTTCCTTTAAAAGTAAATTGATTATATTCAATAATGATTTCATCTATATAAATATTAAATAATGTTCTCGACAAACTACAGTCCTGCCTCACACCTTGATTTATGGAAGAGAATTTTTTCCCAATTTTATATCCAGTATTGATACAGATTAATGTACCATCATAAAGTTTTTTATAACATATATAGGATGACGTGGAACACCTCTATTTATTAAGATACCCTACAACTGTGTTCATCTTATCTTCTTGATATAACATTATAAAGACAAACAATCCTTTGTTCTTTATTTCAAATAGTAGATACTTGTGATTAGGATATATAGGACAGACCTGGCTCACTTTTTGCGTTTATATGGGAAAGGATAGGGAAAACGAGGGTATATGCGGTGGTTCACGGAGGAAAATGCGTTTATATGGGGAAGATAGGGGCTACGACGATTGATGCTAGGCTAGATAGAGGTTGAAGGAATGAGGATGTGCTTTATATGAGAGATACGTGGAATACGAGGAGAAGTGTTGGACTAGATAGGGGTTGAGATATGGAATATGCATTTATATGGGAAAGATAAGGGAAACGTGAACAGAGGCTAGGATAGACAGATGCTGAAGCAGGGGGAATATGAACATATTTACAGGAGAGATAGGGGATACGTGGAGAGGTACTAGACTATTCAGGGTTTGAAGGGTAGAGTATGACGTTTTATATGAAGAGACGAGGAAAACGAGGGTATATGCTAGGTTGAGAGAACCTTCAAGGAGGAAAAAATGTGTTTATATGGGAGAGATAGGGAAAACGAGGAGAGTTCTGAGGTAGAGCAGGAACTGAAGGAGGAAGAGATATGCTTTATACGACAGAGATAGGGCATGCGAGGGGAGGTGCTAGTGCAGACAGATGTTAAGGAGTATGGTATACGTTTATATGAGGAATATATGGAAAACGGGGGCAGGCGGTATGATAGACAGAAGCTGGACCACTTTTGCGTTTATATGGGAAAGGATAGGGAAAACGAGGGTAGATGCGACTGTTCAAGGAGGAAAATGCGTTTATAGGGGAGAGATAGAGAATACCAGGGCTGATGCTAGGCTAGTCAGATGCTAAAGGAGGGAGGGATACGCTTTATACGAGAGAGATAGGGAATACAAGGAAAGATGTTATACTAAACAGGACTTGAAGGGTAGAATATGGCGTTTTATATGAGCGAGATAGTGAACCGAGGAGAGGTATTAGGCTAGGAGTTTTGAATGATAGAGTAGACGTTTATATGCGAGAGATAGGGAATACAAGGGTCGATGCTAGGCTAGACAGGGTTGAAGTAGGGAATGCGTCTTATATGAGAGAGGTGGGGGAATATGAGGAGAAGTGTTAGGCTAGACAGGAAGGTCTGAATGACAGAGTATGCGTTTATATGGGAAAGGATAGGGAAAACGAGGGTAGATGCGACAGTTGAAGGAGGAAAATGCGTTTATAGGGGAGAGATAGGGAATACGAGGGCTGATGCTGGGCTAGTAAGATGCTAAAGGAGGGAGGGATATGCTTTATACGAGAGAGATAGGGAATACAAGGAAAGATGTTATACTAAACAGGACTTGAAGGGTAGAATATGGCGTTTTATATGAGCGAGATAGCGAACCGAGGAGAGGTATTAGGCTAGGAGTTTTGAATGATAGAGTGGGAGTTTATATGCGAGAGATAGGGTATACGAGGGTCGATGCTAGGCTAGACAGAGTTGAAGTAGGGAATGCGTCTTATATGAGAGAGGTAGGGGAATATGAGGAGAGGTGCTAGTCTAGACATGTGTCGAGGAGCAGAGTATACGTTTATATGGGAGAAATATGGAAAACGGGAGAGATACAAGGATAAACAGGGGTTGAAGGAGGAGGAATGTAGGTTTATACGGTAATATAGAGAGTAATTCGATTATAAAACTTTTATCATCCAACGTTACAACACTTTTATATACTTTTTCTAAACCTTACAAACTTGATATATGTTAAACTAGGGCGCGAAACGGAGAGAGACAAACTGTATATCGGTTTACAGTGAAGTATACGTCCTAACCTATGCCCACCTTGTATGTTCGACATCTTCTGATTGTCTATTCATTCCTAACATAATCACGTAACAAGACGTAACCAACAAACGTAACCACGTAACAAGACGTAACACAACGTAACATAACGGCATGACAAGACGTCACACTAAGTAACATAAGCACGTATCCTCATAACATCACGTGAACATCACGTAACCAGAAACGTCACACGACGTAACAACACGTAGCAACTATGTAACCATGTAACAAAACGTAAGAACAACACGTAACCAGCCCATTGCTAAAGCGATCTAAACTAATTCATCTTTCATAACTTAGACAATAAGTACGAGAACCTAGCCTAGATTAACCCGACCAATCCTACACGTTCCTCTCATCATCCATTCTAGTCAGGCATCGACTAACCTAATCTGGCTAACCAAAGATAACCTAAACTTTCTTTTAGTGAAATTGCAATGTTTTATTCAGGTTTTATTATTCGAGAGTTTTAATTGAAAAGTTTACGTCAACATACCTTTATTTTAGTTTGTTGTAGGCGTCTCTCCCCTTTTTATCTAGGCTTGAGACTAGCACTAGGATTGCTCCTAATGGCAGGGTTACCACCTTCCCTTCCATCTTCTTCTTTCTTCATCGGTCGTCAGCTAGCTGCATATACAGCACACGGATAACCTTCATTTTTTTAAGATTGTAGACTCACGAGAAAATCTTCATATTCGACTTACATTCTCTTATGCACTACTTGTAATGCTGTAATGTCCATAGGCGTATGTCGTTATACCGTCCTCAGCAATAATTCTTTTATCGTCGTATGGTGCCAATGTAATTTTATTCACTTGTACTGTGGCAAGAGCATGCTGTCGCGACAGGATCAGATTCATGGGCGTTCTGATAATTTCTCTGGTTTTAAGGCAGTCAGTATAGCTCTCGAACGTGACGTACTGCTTAATAGCACTACGTTTTATGCCTTTAATCTTTTTTATCATTGAACCGTCGATATCTAGGGCATACATTTTAGGTCGTAGCCCTACAAAGCGTTGAATGATTTTACCATTAGCCTCATCTTTAAATTTCCCAAGTACCTTCTTGTTTAGAGGTGAATAGCATATATGGCTTGTAGGATAATCAGCAGTATCTAGGTGCTCAAGAAAACGTAACTTATCCTGGTACACATCTTCAGTTGTAACACGATGAATGAACGAATCAGTGTCCATATACATAAGCTTCAGGTTTTCAGCTCCATATTACGGTAGCAACACATCATAGTGATACAGGTACATTAATGTCTTGGAGATATCCAACACACTCATACCGATGTATATAGGCTTGTTGAACACGATCTGTCGGGAGGCCATATGTAAAGCAGCTAGATTAGAAGCATATATAGTCCTGTCGATAAACGTTGGCTTTGCAATTAACTTTTCCAGAGTCTTCTCATTTGTCACCAGCCGTATATCCATACGATCACGCAGGTTCTCCATAGTTTTTCCGAACATAGCATTGTTGAACATTTTGTAGAGATCCTTCTCAAAATCATTTGCAGCTTGTTGTCGTAGTCTGTTGTTAAATTCCACATACGGTTTTAACCATCGAGACTGTTGGAATTGTAGCACACGATGGATTTTTGTTAACCGTAGTCCATGATCAAGAGCTTGCTTCAAATCCATGTAATGCACTACATACTTATTTCGAGGTCCTAGATGAGGTATCAGTTTCTTTGTAGGAGAGTCCTTAGGCGTCATACACTCAGGCAGGAAAGGTAGATCGTTGTGTAGATCGTGAAGTTCTGCAGGATACTCGATGTCGGCTTCTAATATGTAACCGTAAGGATCATTTTCTTGTAGTCTTTCTAAGTCAATTTTTTCAGGTGATACCCACTCAAATCCACCATAAGGGAGAGCGTGACTCATTGCCTACCCATATTGGTTGTTGGCGTCCTCATAGGTAATAAATTGGGTTGGTCTCTACGGATCATACTTCTCCATGTAGGTGTTATTAGCCTCCGCATAGCGGTGGGAAACTTGACATAAACCTCCTCTTATGCCAGATTCCACCATGAGTAATTGATCATAATCCTGTAAAAATTCCAGCTGAATTTCAGTGTGCAGTAACATGGCATCCCATGTAAGTCCTGGAGAGGTGAAATAATGTGCAGGGTCGACTTTGTGTGTTTTGAGTGTTTGCTCCCTAAATGTATCAAAGACATCAGCTAGGAGAAGCACATCAGAGATTAAGTAGAGGTCGCTGTACTCGCCCAGGTTTCTGACATTAAACACCTCCCATACATTTTTAGCATGATCGTAGTCAGCATCACTAATTTCCTCTTCATTTAATTTATTGTAGAAGGAATCCTTAGGAGGTAAGCAGGTTTCGCTCAAGACGTCCCATGAAGTGATGTAATCATAGGGAAATACCCCCTTACGGGTCATCAACATCAACTTGTCTTCTCCGAAGTACTTCAATGTTTCAGGATACGATGTTAGATTTTTTACCAGCTTATCCAAGCTTGTACTCAGGAACCGAAAACTATCTACAAACCGTAGCTTTATATCTCCGACATACTTGTAGAATGATATATAGCTTTCTTCAGAGCTAGGAATTACTTCCACCCGCTCACTTGTACATCCCAGCTCCTTAACAATGAAGTGTGAGTCATATCCACTGAGGTTGTGCATGAAGGCAGGGATATATTTAGGTGTTTTGCAGGCTAAATTACATTCATTATGCAGACTCCCCCGATATTCACCACTGATGTGATCATGGCCGCGTACTTTATAGTTCTCTTCAGTAAAGGTTTTTCCGCACAAGTAGCATACTGTAGAGGCGCTGAAATCCAACTGCTGTTGATCTGTAAGTTTCAGGGGCATGACAGATTTGTATATATTGTTAATCTCCTTTGCAAGGAATGACAGGTATTCCATAAACTTCTGAGCAGCATCAACACCACGATATACATAGGGATGCTTAGGAAGACCAGTTTCCAGATGTTCAACGTTGGTTGATCGTTTAACGTAAACACAGAAGCTCATTGCTGTGTGCTCTTGATAAGGGGTTGTATAGGAAGTTTCAGGACTGGGAATACACGTATGACATGGAGTGAGAATACTCTCAAAATCCGCATAGATGACGTAAGGTAGTTTCAGCATCCTCTCCACATTTTTAAACTGTACAATTGATCTATCCTTTGTAGGCATAACTACCCTTGCAACACCATGCTGATTACAGATGGATGCATGTTCTTGCTGTTTTTCCAGCCAACTTTGTCCATATCGATTGTCAAAATGTGTAAAGCACCGCTTACAGGTATATATCACTCCATCATGCTTAGTTTTCTGACGTCGAACGAGCTTCTCAAAATTCTTGATATATACATAGTGATGTTTTCCACTACTGTCACTCAATAGTAGGAGGTCACGGTGGTCAGGTAGATCAGTGTCAACAACCTTTATCGGATGCACTTAATGCTTCTCATCCAGACCGAAAACTTTGATAGACATCCTATTAAGCTTCTCAAATTTAGGTATTTGAGAAAGCGGAGTAGGAGAGGAAACACAGCTGAAGTCGTACTTATCTTGAAGTTTCTTATATTTGCTTACCCGTAGGTCATTCTTTCCTATGAATTTAGCTAATACAGAGTACATGAAACATAGCTCATCAGTTAAATTCTGGATGTTAATGCAGGCTTTTCTTGCTTCAACAGATGGAGGTAGGGGTATGTAGCTACTTCCTCGTAGCGGATTGTACTTGTTGACACGAAGGCGCACCCCTTCCACAGCAAGCAGAGCCCAATTGCTTCCCTTTAGTTGTGATTCTTCCATTTCAGTAACCAATTTCTTCATTTTGGTTTCCAGCATAGAGTCCAGGTCCGTTTCTAGGAAAACAGCTTGATTTCTGGTTTTAAATGTCTTGTCACAGGTTTCTCCGATACTGATAACAAATCTACGCTCAGCTAACAGATTAATTTTCAAACTCTTGTGAATACCAAGCTCTTTATGCACAGCCTGGATTATCCGCTGTTTTGCTTCTTGCAGGTACATATTCAGGTCCTTAGTCGATTCACATCGTATAAAATACGATTTCAAACGTCCATGGAATGAAGTTTCATATTCTTTCATGTCACACTCCTCCATCGTAGATAACAACTCATGCTTTGTCGGCTCTAATCTACGTTTCTTCTCAGGTCTGTTTATTTCACACGCATCTTCGTGTCGACGACCCTTATAACTGTCTTTGAAGGCTACATTACAATTTTTACACTTGAAGAGCTTTTTACAACGTAGCTCATGTCGTCTTTTATCATATCCACGGAAGAACGTCTTACAGCATTTACCACAAGAATATCCTGAGACACTAGGAATGATATCCTTATACGAGGACTTATTCATTTTTCTTCTTGATATAATAATGTATTTACCTTTCTTCAAGGAAATGTACGCCTTGATATCACTTAGAAAGCTGATTATTTTCTGAGAGAACAGCGATGTTAACACCTCAGAGATGATCAACAGAATGAATTTCAGTGCTAGAGGATGCTCTATTTATAGAGGAAGCACGAACCTTTATGCATCAATTATATAACGTATTAACCCTTCTTCAAGGAAATGTACTCTTGTTCACATTGATAACACTTTAGAATATTTTCTGAGAGAACAGCGATGTTAACACCTCAGAGATGATCAACAGAATGAATTTCAATACTCAAGTTCGCTCTATTTATAGAGAAAGCACGAACCTTTTTTAATCAATTATATCCTGATTATTAATACTAAAAACGGTGATGAAGCGTGTAAGCTCTTATATATTTCAATTCGTGTTACACTGATGTTCGAGCGTCTCCGTATAGCTTCGTATGCTTAGAGAGAAAGTGTAAAGTATTGTGAAGGTGTTATGTATTGTTCGGCTATAATCGTACAGATGCGGAGAGCTTGACTGGTGAAGGTGATGAACGATCCGTCGACCGAGAAGGAGGCAAGCATTCCCTTCGCGCAACGAAACCTAGATGCAAAAGAAAGAAAATCGTGATAGATGAGAAACCACCCAGACATTCGCCTACAGACCAGGTAAAACCATGAAAAATATGTCAGAGTAAACAACCAACGACAATCGAACGAGGGAAACCATGAGATTACTCTAGAAGCATAAAGTTGCAAATAAAAGAAAATCGTGATAGATGAGAACCCACTCAGGCATTCGCCTGCAGACCAGAAGGGCTGAGCGACTGATGGATAGAGTGTGCGACCGACAGGGAAATCAAGCAAAAGGTCTCTAGAGACAAAAAAAGATGCAATTGAAATGGAATCATGATAGCAAATACCACTACAGCATTAGGCAGCAGACCAGCGAAAATCGTGAGAAACGTAAGGTCAGAGTAAACAATCGATGGAAATCTAACCCCTGAACCCTAGAAATTCACGTGAAAAAATACAAATAAAATGGTTTGAAAGGGAATCGTGATAGCAAATACCACTACTGCATTAGGCAGCAGACCAGCGAAAATCGTGAGAAACGTAAGGTCAGAGTGCTCGTCCCTACGGGAATCGAATCCGAGACATCTCGAATGCAAAGTGCTGCCGTTATTGTCTGAACAAAACAGTAAAAACAGACCTCATTAGCAGTCGACAGTGCTTAAACACGTTAACTTTCACCATATGACGTCATAGTCGGGGACAGTTTGCCTATCACCGCCATGTCGAGACATGCATATTTTAGACATCTCATATTTTAAAGTCATATACAGAAGTTTCATACCAACGTACTCACTACGCTCGCAAAGATAATCTAAAATTTCATCGTTGAAATACTTTGGAAATAGCGTAGAAGTTTTTCAGCCCTTATTTAATTAAAATTCATGTATATACCCTATTATTTAGTGATTTTTTCAATAATTTCTTCCTCTCATTCGTCAAAAATCAGTGTACAATACGCATTTTTATACGTTTTAATGTTCGTTTATTTTTAAAACCGCTGCATTTGCCCGTAATTACGAGCAATACTTTTCAGATTTACTCAGATGTGTAATTAGGAAATGTTTTAATAAATGTATTGTATTTTTTTTAGCTTAAAGCATCTACATTTTAAAGCTGCCATGACCGTTATTTGTATTTAGTATAAAGATTGTTATATTTTCATTTTTAAGACTTCCTTTGTTAGAGATAATGTCTTGCAATCTATTTTTAAATTTCTTTTAAAACCAAAGCGAACGTTAACAACTGTAATGGCTGTCTTCATGTATTGAAAAGCTATCATGGCCGCTTGAGTCATATTTTAGAAGCGGACCTTACATGTCGATAAAGAAGCGAGCGCCCGACAGTGCGAGGTACAGAGAAGACCTTCTTTCAGCGTCCGACAGATAGCGGTAAAGTAGGCCGTGCCATGAAGTACCAAACACTGAGAAAGAGACAGAGGGTGGGGGGAGGCGGAACAGACGCGCTGGGAGAGAGAGGTGAGACCCTTCAGTTAGGCACAGCGCGCCGTAAGGTTCGGACCTATACGTAGTGGCATGCATATACCAACGCAGCGCGCGCCAGCGTCTTACGTAATCTAGTTATTTACGCTCACTATACCATTTAAATATACATTCATCTAAGAGATATAATATTCGTCAGGATGACAGATGTCCAAATATACATAACAAAGAAATTAGTTACTGATATAAATGTAATATCGTACGTACACCATTTTATTTTTAATTACTTTTTTTATTTTATTCGAGGATGACTTTGTATTCATGTCACTGGATTCAATCCTAGTCCTCCAGCCCGACTTGAAACAACAATCAATAACGCGCTACAATCCCAGGATATAATCGGTAATAATAAAAAAAGTTTTTTTTATTAACACCGTCAAAAAAAAGCTCTGTAAACGTATGTATTTCCCCTCACATCCCCTACGGTAGTAAATAAAATGCCGATTCTGGGGAGACATGGGCCGATCATTTGATCGTATAACCGGAGGACATGTGATTTCACGCCCCCCGCCTTCTGTGCAACCGCTACACTGCCTCTAACGACGGGAGCAATGGCGGATTGTGCACACCACCATTAGCGATGAGAACTATCCGCCATTTTCAATATTGGTAAGGGTAGCGATCAGGACATTGCACAAGGAGAGGGGCGGGACCAGCGTACGGGGGCAATACCTTATTGGCCTCGTACGCAACCCTGCTCCTCCTCAGGGAACCTATTAGACCGTGCCATTAAGGAAGTGGGGGAGGGTGTGGAGGGTGGCGTTAGGGGGTCAGACCACAATGGAGGGGAGTGTGGCGCGTGCCAGGTGGCACGCGCGACTAGGGCGGCATGTAAGGCCTCAAAGGGAGGGGCGGGGCTTGCCGGCATACATCAAAGGGGCTTATCAGATGGCGGCATCGCCTTTGGCCCAGAATCGGCATTTTATTTACTACCGTAGGGGATGTGAGGGGAAATACATACGTTTACAGAGCTTTTTTATTTGACGGTGTTAATAAAAATTTTTTTTATTATTAGCGATTATATCCTGGGATTGTAGCGCGTTATTGATTGTTGTTCCAAGTCGGGCTGGAGGATTAGGATTGAATCCAGTGACATGAATACAAAGTCATCCTCGAATAAAATAAAAAAAATTAATTAAAAATAAAATGGTGTACGTACGATATTACATTTATATCAGTAACTAATTTCTTTGTTATGTATATTTGGACATCTGTCATCCTGACGAATATTATATCTCTTAGGTGAATGGATATTTAAATGGATATTTAAATGGTATAGTGAGCGTAAATAACTAGATTACGTAAGACGCTGGCGCGCGCTGCGTTGGTATATGCATGCCACTACGTATAGGTCCGAACCTTACGGCGCGCTGTGCCTAACTGAAGGGTCTCACCTCTCTCTCCCAGCGCGTCTGTTCCGCCTCCCCCACCCTCTGTCTCTTTCTCAGTGTTTGGTACTTCATGGCACGGCCTACTTTACCGCTATCTGTCGGACGCTGAAAGAAGGTCTTCTCTGTACCTCGCACTGTCGGGCGCTCGGTTCTTTATCGACATGTAAGGTCCGCTTCTAAAAGATGACTGAAGCGGCCATGTTAGATTTTCAATACATGAAGACAGCCATTACAGTTGTTAACGTTCGCTTTGGTTTTAAAAGAAATTTAAAAATAGATTGCAAGACATTATCTTTAACAAAGGAAGTCTTAAAAATGAAAATATAACAATCTTTATACTAAATACAAATAACGATCATGGCAGCTTTAAAATGTAGATGCTTTAAGCTAAAAAAATACAATACATTTATTAAAACATTTCCTAATTACACATCTGAGTAAATCTGAAAAAAATTATTGCTCGTAATTACGGGCAAATGCAGCGGTTTTAAAAATAAACGAACATTAAAACGTATAAAAATGCGTATTGTACACTGATTTTTGACGAATGAGAGGAAGAAATTATTGAAAAAATCACTAAATAATAGGGTATATACATGAATTTTAATTAAATAAGAGCTGAAAAACTTCTACGCTATTTCCAAAGTATTTCAACGATGAAATTTTAGATTATCTTTGCGAGCGTAGTGAGTACGTTGGTATGAAACTTCTGTATATGACTCTAAAATATGAGATGTCTAAAATATGCATGTCTCGACATGGCGGTGATAGGCAAACTGTCACCGACTGTGACGTCATATGGTGAAAGTTAACGTGTTTAAGTACTGTCGACTGCTAATGAGGTCTGTTTTTACTGTTTTGTTCAGACAATAACGGCAGCACTTTGCATTCGAGATGTCTCGGATTCGATTCCCGTAGGGACGAGCACTCTGACCTTACGTTTCTCACGATTTTCGCTGGTCTGCTGATTAATGCAGTAGTGGTATTTGCTATCACGATTCCCTTTCAAACCATTTTATTTGTATTTTTTCACGTGAATTTCTAGGGTTCAGGGGTTAGATTTCCATCGATTGTTTACTCTGACCTTACGTTTCTCATGATTTTCGATGGTCTGCACCCTAATGCTGTAGTGGTATTTGCTATCATGATTCCTTTCAACTGCATCTTTTTTGTCTCTAGAGACCTTTTGCTTGATTTCCCTGTCGGTCGCACACTCCATCCGTCAGTCGCTCAGCCCTTTGATTTTTTTCATGGTTTCCCCTGGTCTGCAGGCGAATGCCTGAGTGGGTTCTCATCTATCACGACTTTCTTTCATTTGCAACTTTATGCTTCTAGAGACATGGCGGTGATAGGCAAACTGTCCCCGACTGTGACGTCATATGGTGAAAGTTAACGTGTTTAAGCACTGTCGACTGCTAATGAGGTCTGTTTTTACTGTTTTGTTCAGACAATAACGGCAGCACTTTGCATTCGAGATGTCTCGGATTTGATTCCCGTAGGGACGTGCACTCTGACCTTACGTTTCTCACGATTTTCGCTGGTCTGCTGCCTAATGCAGTAGTGGTATTTGCTATCACGATTCCCTTTCAAACCATTTTATTTGTATTTTTTCACGTGAATTTCTAGGGTTCAGGGGTTAGATTTCCATCGATTGTTTACTCTGACCTTACGTTTCTCACGATTTTCGCTGGTCTGCTGCCTAATGCTGTAGTGGTATTTGCTATCATGATTCCATTTCAATTGCATCTTTTTTTGTCTCTAGAGACCTTTTGCGTGATTTCCCTGTCGGTCGCACACTCTATCCGTCAGTCGCTCAGCCCTTTGATTTTTTTTCATGGATTCCCCTGGTCTGCAGGCGAATGCCTGAGTGGGTTCTCATCTATCACGATTTTCTTTCATTTGGAACTTTATGCTTCTAGAGTAATCTCATGGTTTCCCTCGTTCGATTGTCGTTGGTTGTTTACTCTGACATATTTTTCATGGTTTTGCCTGGTTTGTAGGCGAATGTCTGGGTGGTTTCTCATCTATCACGATTTTCTTTCTTTTGCATCTAGGTTTCGTTGCGCGAAGGGAATGCTTGCCTCCTTCTCGGTCGACGGATCGTTCATCACCTTCACCAGTCAAGCTCTCCGAATCTGTACGATTATAGCCGAACAATACATAACATCTTCACAATACTTTACACTTTCTCTCTAAGCATACGAAGCTATACGGAGACGCTCGAACATCAGTGTAACACGAATTGAAATATATAAGAGCTTACACGCTTCATCACCGATTTTAGTATTAATAATCAGGATATAATTGATTAAAAAAGGTTCGTGCTTTCTCTATAAATAGAGCGAACTTGAGTATTGAAATTCATTCTGTTGATCATCTCTGAGGTGTTAACATCGCTGTTCTCTCAGAAAATAATCTAAAGTGTTATCAATGTGAAGAAGAGTACATTTCCTTGAAGAAGGGTTAATACGTTATATAATTGATGCATAAAGGTTCGTGCTTCCTCTATAAATAGAGCATCCTCTAGCATTGAAATTCATTCTGTTGATCATCTCTGAGGTGTTAACATCGCTGTTCTCTCAGAAAATAATCAGCTTTCTAAGTGATATCAAGGCGTACATTTCCTTGAAGAAAGGTATATACCTTATTATATCAAGAAGAAAAATGAATAAGTCCTCGTATAAGGATATCATTCCTAGTGTCTCAGGATATTCTTGCGGTAAATGCTGTAAGAAGTTCCTCCGTGGATATGATAAAAGACGACATGAGCTACGTTGTAAAAGGCTATTCAAGTGTAAATATTGTACTGTAGCCTTCAAAGACAGTTATAAGTGTCGTCGACACGAAGATGCGTGTGAAATAAACAGACCTGAGAAGAAACGTAGATTAGAGCCGACAAAGCATGAGTTGTTATCTACGATGGAGGAGTGTGACATGAAAGAATATGAAACTTCATTCCATGGACGTTTGAAATCGTATTTTATACGATGTGAATCGACTAAGGACCTGAATATGTACCTGCATGAAGCAAAACAGCGGATAATCCAGGCTGTGCATAAAGAGCTTGGTATTCACAAGAGTTTGAAAATTAATCTTTTAGCTGAGTGTAGATTTGTTAACAATATCGGAGAAACCTGTGACAAGACATTTAAAACCAGAAATCAAGCTGTTTTCCTAGAAACGGACCTGGACTCTATGCTGGAAACCAAAATGAAGAAATTGGTTACTGAAATGGAGGAATCACAACTAAAGGGAAGCAATTGGGCTCTGCTTGCTGTGGAAGGGGTGCGCCTTCGTATCAACAAGTACAATCCGCTACGAGGAAGTAGCTACATACCCCTACTTCCATCTGTTGATGCAAGAAAAGCCTGCATTAACATCCAGAATTTAACTGATGAGCTATGTTTCATGTACTCTGTATTAGCTAAATTCATAGGAAAGAATGCTCTACGGGTAAGCAAATATAAGAAACTTCAAGATAAGTACGACTTCAGCTGTGTTTCCTATCCTACTCCGCTTTCTCAAATACCTAAATTTGAGAAGCTTAATAGGATGTCTATCAACGTTTTCGGTCTGGATGAGAAGCATGAAGTGCATCTGATAAAGGTTGTTGACACTGAACTACCTGACCACAGTGACCTCCTACTATTGAGTGACAGTAGTGGAAAACATCACTATGTATATATCAAGAATTTTGAGAAGCTCGTTCGACGTCAGAAAACTAAGCATGATGCAGTGATATATACCTGTAAGCGGTGCTTTACACATTTTGACAATCGATATGGACAAAGTGGGCTGGAAAAACTGCAAGAACATGCATCCATCTGTAATCAGCATGGTGTTGCAATGGTAGTTGTGCCTACAAAGGATAAATCAATTGTACAGTTTAAAAATGTGGAGAGGATGCTGAAACTACCTTACGTCATCTATGCGGATTTTGAGAGTATTCTCACTCCATGTCATACGTGTATTCCCAGTCCTGAAACTTCCTATACAACCCCTTATCCAGAGCACACAGCAATGAGCTTCTGTGTTTACGTTAAACGATTAACCAACGTTGAACATCTGGAAACTGGTCTTCCTAAGCATCCCTATGTATATCGTGGTGTTGATGCTGCTCAGACGTTTATGGAATACCTGTCATTCCTTGCAAAGGAGATTAACAATATATACAAATCTGTCATGCCCCTGAAACTTACAGATCAACAGCAGTTGGATTTCAGCGCCTCTACAGTATGCTACTTGTGCGGAAAAACCTTTACTGAAGAGAACTATAAAGTACGCGACCATGATCACATCAGTGGTGAATATCGGGGGAGTCTGCATAATGAATGTAATTTAGCCTGCAAAACACCTAAATATATCCCTGCCTTCATGCACAACCTCAGTGGATATGACTCACACTTCATTGTTAAGGAGCTGGGATGTACAAGTGAGCGGGTGGAAGTAATTCCTAACTCTGAAGAAAGCTATATATCATTCTCCAAGTATGTCGGAGATATAAAGCTACGGTTTGTAGATAGTTTTCGGTTCCTGAGTACAAGCTTGGTTAAGCTGGTAACAAATCTAACATCGTATCCTGAAACATTGAAGTACTTCGGAGAAGACAAGTTGAATTTGATGACCCGTAAGGGGGTATTTCCCTATGATTACATCACTTCATGGGACGTCTTGAGCGAAACCTGCTTACCTCCTAAGGACTCCTACAATAAATTAAATGAAGAGGAAATTAGTGATGCTGACTACGATCATGCTAAAAATGTATGGGAGGTGTTTAATGTCAGAAACCTGGGCGAGTACAGCGACCTCTACTTAATCTCTGATGTGCTTCTCCTAGCTGATGTCTTTGAGACATTTAGGGAGCAAACACTCAAAACACACAAAGTCGACCCTGCACATTATTTCACCTCTCCAGGACTTACATGGGATGCCATGTTACTGCACACTGAAATTCAGCTGGAATTTTTACAGGATTATGATCAATTACTCATGGTGGAATCTGGCATAAGAGGAGGTTTATGTCAAGTTTCCCACCGCTATGCGGAGGCTAATAACACCTACATGGAGAAGTATGATCCGTAGAGACCAACCCAATTTATTACCTATGAGGACGCCAACAACCAATATGGGTGGGCAATGAGTCACGCTCTCCCTTATGGTGGATTTGAGTGCGTATCACCTGAAAAAATTGACTTAGAAAGACTACAAGAAAATGATCCTTACGGTTACATATTAGAAGTCGACATCGAGTATCCTGCAGAACTTCACGATCTACACAACGATCTACCTTTCCTGCCTGAGTGTATGACGCCTAAGGACTCTCCTACAAAGAAACTGATACCTCATCTAGGACCTCGAAATAAGTATGTAGTGCATTACATGGCTTTGAAGCAAGCTCTTGATCATGGACTACGGTTAACAAAAATCCATCGTGTGCTACAATTCCAACAGTCTCGATGGTTAAAACCGTATGTGGAATTTAACAACAGACTACGACAACAAGCTGCAAATGATTTTGAGAAGGATCTCTACAAATTGTTCAACAATGCTATGTTCGGAAAAACTATGGAGCACCTGCGTAATCGTATGGATATACGGCTGGTGACAAATGAGAAGACTCTGGAAAAGTTAATTGCAAAGCCAACGTTTATCGAGAGGACTATATATGTTTCTAATCTAGCTGCTGTACATATGGCCTCCCGACAGATCGTGTTCAACAAGCCTATATACATCGGTATGATTGTGTTGGATATCTCCAAGACATTAATGTACCTGTATCACTATGATGTGTTGCTACCGTATTATGGAGCTGAAAACCTGAAGCATATGTATATGGACACTGATTCGTTCATTCATCGTGTTACAACTGAAGATGTGTACCAGGATAAGTTACGTTTTCTTGAGCACCTAGATACTGCTGATTATCCTACAAGCCATATATGCTATTCACCTCTAAACAAGAAGGTACTTGGGAAATTTAAAGATGAGGCTAATGGTAAAATCATTCAACGCTTTGTAGGGCTACGACCTAAAATGTATGCCCTAGATATCGACGGTTCAATGATAAAAAAGATTAAAGGCATAAAACGTAGTGCTATTAAGCAGTACGTCACGTTCGAGAGCTATACTGACTGCCTTAAAACCAGAGAAATTATCAGAACGCCCATGAATCTGATCCTGTCGCGACAGCATGCTCTTGCCACAGTACAAGTGAATAAAATTACATTGACACCATACGACGATAAAAGAATTATTGCTGAGGACGGTATAACGACATACGCCTATGGACATTACAGCATTACAAGTAGTGCATAAGAGAATGTAAGTCGAATATGAAGATTTTCTCGTGAGTCTACAATCTTAAAAAAATGAAGGTTATCCGTGTGCTGTATATGCAGCTAGCTGACGACCGATGAAGAAAGAAGAAGATGGAAGGGAAGGTGGTAACCCTGCCATTAGGAGCAATCCTAGTGCTAGTCTCAAGCCTAGATAAAAAGGGGAGAGACGCCTACAACAAACTAAAATAAAGGTATGTTGACGTAAACTTTTCAATTAAAACTCTCGAATAATAAAACCTGAATAAAACATTGCAATTTCACTAAAAGAAAGTTTAGGTTATCTTTGGTTAGCCAGATTAGGTTAGTCGATGCCTGACTAGAATAGATGATGAGAGGAACGTTTAGGATTGGTCGGGTTAATCTAGGCTAGGTTCTCGTACTTATTGTCTAAGTTATGAAGGATGAATTAGTTTAGATCGCTTTAGCAATGGGCTGGTTACGTGTTGTTCTTACGTTTTGTTACATGGTTACATAGTTGCTACGTGTTGTTACGTCGTGTGACGTTTCTGGTTACGTGATGTTCACGTGATGTTATGAGGATACGTGCTTATGTTACTTAGTGTGACGTCTTGTCATGCCGTTATGTTACGTTGTGTTACGTCTTGTTACGTGGTTACGTTTGTTGGTTACGTCTTGTTACGTGATTATGTTAGGAATGAATAGACAATGAGAAGATGTCGAACATACAAGGTGGGCATAGGTTAGGACGTATACTTCACTGTAAACCGATATACAGTTTGTCTCTCTCCGTTTCGCGCCCTAGTTTAACATATATAAAGTTTGTAAGGTTTAGAAAAAGTATATAAAAGTGTTGTAACGTTGGATGATAAAAGTTTTATAATCGAATTACTCTCTATATTACCGTATAAACCTACATTCCTCCTCCTTCAACCCCTGTTTATCCTTGTATCTCTCCCGTTTTCCATATTTCTCCCATATAAACGTATACTCTGCTCCTCGACACATGTCTAGACTAGCACCTCTCCTCATATTCCCCTACCTCTCTCATATAAGACGCATTCCCTACTTCAACCCTGTCTAGCCTAGCATCGACCCTCGTATACCCTATCTCTCGCATATAAACTCCTACTCTATCATTCAAAACTCCTAGCCTAATTCCTCTCCTCGGTTCGCTATCTCGCTCATATAAAACGCCATATTCTACCCTTCAAGTCCTGTTTAGTATAACATCTTTCCTTGTATTCCCTATCTCTCTCGTATAAAGCATATCCCTCCCTCCTTTAGCATCTTACTAGCCCAGCATCAGCCCTCGTATTCCCTATCTCTCCCCTATAAACGCATTTTCCTCCTTCAACTGTCGCATCTACCCTCGTTTTCCCTATCCTTTCCCATATAAACGCATACTCTGTCATTCAGACCTTCCTGTCTAGCCTAACACTTCTCTTCATATTCCCCCACCTCTCTCATATAAGACGCATTCCCTACTTCAACCCTGTCTAGCCTAGCATCGACCCTCGTATTTCCTATCTCTCGCATATAAACGTCTACTCTATCATTCAAAACTCCTAGCCTAATACCTCTCCTCGGTTCACTATCTCGCTCATATAAAACGCCATATTCTACCCTTCAAGTCCTGTTTAGTATAACATCTTTCCTTGTATTCCCTATCTCTCTCGTATAAAGCGTATCCCTCCCTCCTTTAGCATCTGACTAGCCTAGCATCAGCCCTGGTATTCCCTATCTCTCCCCTATAAACGCATTTTCCTTGAACTGTCGCATCTACGCTCGTTTTCCCTATCCTTTCCCATATAAACGCAAAAGTGGTCCAGCTTCTGTCTATCATACCGCCTGCCCCCGTTTTCCATATATTCCTCATATAAACGTATACCATACTCCTTAACCTCTGTCTGCACTAGCACCTCCTTTCGCATGCCCTATCTCTGTCGTATAAAGCATATCTCTCCCTCCTTCAGTCCCTGCTCTACCTCAGAACTCTCCTCGTTTTCCCTATCTCTCCCATATAAACACATTTTTCCTCCTTGAATGTTCTCTCAACCTAGCATATACCCTCGTTTTCCTCGTCTCTTCATATAAAAAGTCATACTCTACCCTTCAAACCCTGAATAGTCTAGTACCTCTCCACGTATCCCCTATCTCTCCTGTAAATATGTTCATATTCCCTCTGCTTCAGCATCTGTCTATCCTAGCCTCTGTTCACGTTTTCCTTATCTTTCCCATATAAATGCATATTCCATATCTCAACCCCTATCTAGTCCAACACTTCTCCTCGTATTCCACGTATCTCTCATATAAAGCACATCCTCATTCCTTCAACCTCTATCTAGCCTAGCATCAATCCTCGTAGCCCCTATCTTCCCCATATAAACGCATTTTCCTCCGTGAACCACCGCATATACTCTCGTTTTCCCTATCCTTTCCCATATAAACGCAAAGGTGAGCCAGGTCTGTCCTATATATCCTACTCTTGTGCTTTGTGTTATAGTATCCCTTTCTGCTTTGTGTATTGCAAGATCTTCTCTTGCTTGCCATATACAGATGGTATGCATATGAGTAATTCCAAGCTAGCGTATCCCAAGAGACCATTTTATGAAGTATAACTTATCAGAATAATTCATTTATTATTCACTTCCTTGATATTGAGAGTTTAGGAATTTATGGTATTTTTTGTGTTGGTACTGTTGGTTGTTAACACTGAATCATCCAATATGGTAACAAACAAAGGTTATGAAAACTATGCCTATTCATCCTATTTTTCAGTAACAGATTTGTATTCCAAATTGAGTAATACTGACTTTATATTTCTGCAGATAAATAATCTTACATCACGTTATGCATAACAGATACTGATTTGTAGTTTTTCTCATATCTAGCTGTGGAATAAAATTAAAAATAAACAACTGTCAGTGTGTAGTTTAGGTCACAATAAAATCAGTTATTTTATTTTAGCTGGTAAAGGAATTGACATCCAATGGTGGTTACTTTTAATCTCTTTCTCAGCTTCTATAAAATGATATAATAACACTGACATAACCTCAACTGAATTAGGAACTATATTTAATTATAAGGATTAATTGTTGTGTAGGTGACAAAAACTCTATTTCTTGCATAATATATTATCAACAATGGGCAAAACAGCAGCTGAAAGAAAGCGTATACAGTGGGAAAGACAGGAAAAAGAAAATTTCACTGAATTTAGGAAAAAGGAAAATGAGAGACAACAGAATCGTAGGAATAAAAAAAATCAAGCGTGAACAAAGATGAAAGAAAAGCTCAGAGAAAGAAGAGATGTTTGGAATAGCGAAGATACCGAGCTAAATGTAACAATAAGAAACTTGAAGTTTCTGGTACTTCACTATCTTCCATAAGGCATTCAAGATTTGTTCTTCCCTTGGAAAGACTATGGCAAAAGCAAAAAAGAATTTGCCAGTGGGGTCCATGTAAACACACTGCTGTTGTTGTTAACCTTGCCAAGCAATTTTCAGCGCAAATGTTGAAAACAGATTTTAGGAAGAAAAAATCAGCTACAGTAATTACTCCAGAAGTAAAAGAGGCTGTTAACAAGTATTATGAACAAAATGACATTACATCTGCTTGTCCTGGTTTGAGAGGCTTCATTAGGAAAGTGGAAGGCAAGAAAGAGAAAGTGAAAAATTTTGTGCACTTATTTTATAGAATTGGTGAACCACGTGAGATATTTAAAAAATCATATCCAGAGGTTGGAAAGAAGATTGGTCTACCAAAATTCTGTTAATTACGAGCACAGCACATCCGCCTTCGTGCAGATGCACCAAACAACTTATGCTTGTGTGTATATCATGAAAATATTCGACTGGCTTTGGATAGTCTAGCACCCATTTTCCCTCGCAGCTCTTTGGAATTCATCAAGAAGGTAGTATGTGATGATGGAAACAAGGACTGCATGTTACAATTATGTGAAGTGTGCAAATACAGTGCTGTATTCAAAGCTACTGTGAACACTATTGAAGAAAGCATGCTAACTGAGGAAATGTTTTATAAACAAGATGAAACAGAAAGATTGTCTCAAATGACTTCATGTGTAACAATGCAAGAAGGTTTTCTTTAAGTTCTATTTATACCCCGCCTTTAACTATATGGGTCTTATGGCGGCCTCTCCTTTGGAACATATTGCCTAAGGTTAACTCGTATTCACTTGTCGTTAGGTTTCTTGTACCTTGGGTATTTTAATCATTAGATTTACACACACACACACACACACACACACACACACACACACACACACACACACACACACACACACGCACACGCACCCACACCGCGCGCGCACACACACACACACACGCACGCACGCACACGCACGCACACACGCACACGCACACACACACACACACCCGCGCGCTCTCGCTCTCATTCACACTTCCAGACTCTGGTGAGGATAGGGATTAATCTTGGCTACAGAAAAATTCCCACTTCAAGAAGTTTTGAACAAATTGTAACACAAATTGTCTGCATTCCTCTCTCATGTGTATGTGAAGTGTAATCAGTCAAAACACTTTGATCAAGAGAAAGAAAGCTTGTGGAAAGGAAAATTGTTGGTGCATATGGATTTTAGTGAGAACTATTTTTTTCAGTATTAAGATGAAATTCAGTCTGTACACTGGGCTGCTAACTCATGCACATTATTTACTGCCATGCTGTATTTTAAGCATGAGTCAAAACAGCTTCAATCCGTACCATATATAGTTGTCTCAGACTACATGGCACATGACAAATATGCAGTGGCAGTTTGTAATGAAGCATTATAAATGGTTTCAAGCTTTCCCATCATGATAAATTCTTGTTGAAAAGTATAGAATACCATTCCGATGTTGCTGCCCAACACTTCAAAAAAAGTTTTCTCTTGCATTCATTACTCTGGTTAAAGTTCAGTACTCATGGAATTTTTCAGCAGCATCAGATGGCATAGGAGGTATTGCCTAATGCTATGTGTGTGTGTGAAGCGACAAATGCAAGGAAAATTTATCCTCAAATGTGCCATGCACTTCTACCATGTGCTAAGGAAATCTGTAAAAACATCAGTTTCCTATATTTAAGTGAAGCAGATGTCACTAAAAAAAAGAGCACCAGGATCACTTATAGAGCAGGGTTAGGTTCAAATTTCCAGACACAAGAAAAGCTTATCTTTTTGGAACTGTGTCACCATACAAGACTGAGTATTCAATGACAGCACAGTGTACAATTTCAAGGATATTCAATTATGAAACAGGTGAAACTGAAGATACATGCACTGAGCCGTATATTCCAGGAAGAGAAAAAGAGCGTGAAATTCAGAAATGCAGTATCAACAATGAAGATTGGGTATTAGTAGAATTCAGTGCAGGGAAGTCAATGGAGATGAAATGTTTTGTGGGTCAGATACTTTCAACCAATGAAGACTGCACATTTAATGTCAAATTTTTATGTTATAACCCAAAAAGTGAAAAGTTTGTATGGCCAACATTAGATATCAGTTCTATTGAGAAAAACCAGGTGAAACTGTAATTACGTGAGTCTACAATGGACAAACGATTAATGCTAACTTTTGATGCAGATTCTTCGGGTTTTCCATGCGAAAAACATAATGAAACAAGAAACAGTGTTTAAATTGATAATATTATATGTATATACTTGCACATGATGTGTAGGTCAGATTCAGTTTGATGAGTGGGTCACAATTGTTTTTTTTTTTTTTTTACTTTCTCTACTGAGTATAGTAAGTAGGGGAAGTATTGCATTCCACTCAAAAATTCGATACCAAGATTTCACCGGAAATACATGTTTTGAGGTGTCCGGAATCCCAAAAATGTATTTTTGGAAACATGTCCGTATGTGTGTGTCTGTGTGTCTGTGAACAGCATAACTCAGAAACTAACAGTCGGATAAACACCAAACTTGGTATTTAGGTTCAATACCTTCAAGATATGCGACACGAAGGTTTTCAAGAAAATCCCCCTACCCCAGATTACCCTTTACATGGAACATTTTTCGAAAAATTTAATTTTCTCAAAAATGGCTCTAACAATTTTGATCAAAATGTCATATTTTAAGACAATTTCATGGCAAATGAAAGGCATATCTTGAATTTTCTGGGAATGTCCCCAAAAGTTGTCTTCATTCTGAATGAATTTTGCATAACTGGTGAACCGTAAGAGATAGACAAAATTTTACCAAAAACACACAATTTATCATATACATTTTTTGTGTACAGTGAACCATTTCCGACATATTTCTTGTTATTTGTTTGAATTTTCCAATACTTAATACATTTTCTCAAATGGGAATTCATTATTCATTTTCTTTTTCTTTCTTTTCTTTTTGTATGTCCTGGGCATGCAAAAAGTGGATTGTTCCACATAGCAACCAGCTCTTAAAAGATTTGACTATCGCTTAAAGCCTACCATATTCCCCTTACACCTACAAGAGAATTAGCAATAAGATCGTTTCTGCAAATGTTTATCGTGATTAATATGAAATAGATGGAGAATAAGAGTTTGTAAAAATAGTTTGTACAAGAGTAGAGAAAGTCATGTGAGTGTAACACATCAGATTTTTTTTATTTTATCGAGATATTCAGTCTACATTCAAAATGTGTAAATTGCAGTTGTAACTTAAATTAATTGTTAATGCTTCAGTGTGTCTCATACACTTTTGTACTCAACAAATGAGCAGATATTGTATACTGAAAAGGTATTGTCTATATGAGTGGAATTTCTATGTTGTGTAGGTTACAGTTTAAGTTTTAGTTATTTTTATTAATAATACAGGGAATAAGCAGAAGTTTTCTGTGTATATTTACATATTTAAAAGCTACCAACTTATTTAAAATACAAATTCCTGCTTATTTAATAGAACCTAGTTAGAAGAAACTAAAGAAGTTTTAATTTTGTCTCAACCGTCACGTAGGTCACACATGGAATTAACCATATGTTACATCTGTATCTAAACTATTTGCATTTATTGCCCTAGTTTTATATGTACCCATGCTCTTAGCTCTGTGTGCTTATAAGGGAAACACCGTGTTAAAACCTATCTTGAAATTCCTGTGAGAGAAGTTTTGTTGGTTAAGGCTATATTGGAAAGAAAGAAAAGAAAAAGCATTAGCTGCCAAGTTCAACTGCAAGATCTTGAAATGTCATATCAGGAGCACGGTAAACAGATGAACATTCCTTTTTTTCAGTGGATTGGAATGGAGCCAAATTGCTACATGATTCAGCCTCTTAAATACTCCCAACACAATCTTAAAAGCAGCTCAATTTTAAAACCTTATAGTTGAAAATGGACCCTGAGTTTTGCATGTGAAAGTTTTCATGACATGTTTCTGCAAACAAAAATATCTGGGTAGTTTTCAGAGAAAGCGTTTTTTACCACTAATCAATGAGAACTGTTCTTTCACACATGCTGTGTATAGGCTAAATTTGCAAAGTTGTCTTATAGCCTTTTTTGATTTACATTGTACCTTGATTGCAGAATTGTTTTTCTCCTTGCTTAGATCTACGCATATTCTTTTTAAACTTTGGTGAAAGGCAGTGGTTTGCTAAGTTTTTTAATGATTTTCTTTATTTTCAGACAATGCAAAAACTGTACCATATGTCTTTTATTTCCTTTTGCAGGTGAGTGTGTACTCATTTATATCAGCACCATCACGTGAGTAAGAGTACATTATCAGTAGTTTAATGCAATATTGTAACAGCCGGTTGCTTCTGTTTGAATGGAATGATTACTCAAAGTCACCCACAGCATTCTGTTGCTTAGGTTGCAATCTTTTTGATTCTGTTAAACTGTTATTACAACACATTTTAAGAAAACTGCTGAAGCAGTCATAGGGGAATGGCCTAGTTGGAGAAAAATCAGGAATTTCAAATACCTCAAGATTTTAAACCCATGAAAGTAATTACTTTCAGGAATAACAAAATATATTGAAAGATGCTTTCTGAGGTAAATACAAACAATGAATGTTTACAGCCTTGAACCTCCCAAATCACAGCCATTATAAATGTAACCTAGGAATACAGATTCCTATAGTAAAAGAATTAAAAAATTCTTACATGTTTACATTCATATGACTTTCTCTACCCTCTATTGCTTATTGGTAGCGTAAAAATTATTATGAAAGTTCATTTTCCTATTTATTTTATGTTAATGCATATAAGCCTTTCTGGAAATAGCTGTATTACATCTTTGTTTTAGATACAAAAGAATAATAATAGTCAAATATTTTAGAATTGGATGCTATGCACTGGCTTTAAAATTCCAAAAGTATTTCCATGATATCATGAAAAACAACTGAAACTCAACTTTAAAAGAATGGCAAAGTATTGAACAATTCGAAGTATTAATGATGGGTACCTCAGTAATGGCTGATGGCACAAAAAATTATTTGAAATAAATCGTGTATTTTAAAGAGATCTACATTTTTGGTAGTACATCACATAATGTTTACCAGTTATACAAGATTGTACAAAATTCTTTACAAATAAAGAAGACTTCAAGTTTTATTCCCAGAAAATTAAAGGAATAAATGTTATTTGTCATATAAGTATTTTTAATATATAGTATTTTAATCAAAGTGTTAGTCATTTTTTAGAAAACTAAACTTTCGAAAAATGTTTCATGGGGTAGTATGGGGTAAGGGGAATTTCTTGAAAATATTATGTTTCACATCTTTGGAAGGAGCTGAACTTAAGTTCCAAGTTTTTTTATTTATCAGACTTTTTTTGTTTTTGAGTTATGATGTTCACACACAGATACACACCCTTTTTCTAAAAATGCTTTTTTTTATTCATCAACCTCAAAACATGCATTTCCTATGAGAAACCTGAATATTGAATTTTTGGGTGGAATGCAATACCTTCTCTACCTACTATGTACATGGTAGAGAAAATAAACATGATTTTAGTGATTCCACCCCCTCACACAAAATAGCATATTTTGAAATGCATTAAAAAATCTTGTATACCAAATTTATCAACCATTGTGACCTGTGTTTTGATTGTGACCTGCGTTTATGTCACATCTAGTTTGGGACTGTTATATAATAAATGTACACATTTTTGGTTTGTATGTCAAGCCTGTCCTTGTGATCATGCTGGCTAAGACATTTTACAATAACATTTCATGGTAGGAGAAGTTGAGGTTTGTGTGCTTGAAATAGAAAAAAGAGTGTAGAGAAAAGTAGTCAAAACAAGGAACAGTAAAGAAATATCACAAAAAAAAGACATAGTAAACACCTATAGTGCATTCCAGTAGTTATTGAACCTGTCATTTCCTCAGTTATAGCACAAATTGAGGCATTGCAACTAAATTTGAAGTGGGCTTAATAGCATTTCACAAGAAATACAATATAATGTATGATGGAAGTGGACACTATTTTCATTGGACAGCTCTTAACCTAATACACTGTATTTTGAAGATGTCTATGATAGTTTCTGAATTCCTTTGGAGATGTTTTTTTTTCTCAAGCCATCCATTCTTTGTAGTCCTATTTTTCATGTTAAATGCTTACCTCCTCTAGCACTTATTGATAATAGCTAGATGAAGTGTTGCACTGGAATAAAAGAATTTGATATTGAGATTTTACTGGAAATAAAGGTTTTAAGTTCCTCTGAATCTAAAACAGCGTTTTGTTATTTTTTATTTTCCCAGAAATGGCTGTAATAATTTTGATTAAAATACCATGTGTGTAAGATATTTACATTACTAATAAATTGTGTGCCATGATTTTTTTGGGATTAACCTGTGAAGTCATCTTCTTTTGAATTAATTTTGTATAATTCTGTATAGCCAGTAACCCACAAAAGATAGAATAAAACTCACTACACAGAAAATGCAGATCTGTTTAAAATATACTTTTTTTCGTTTCATAATCTTTTCCAAGGCATTTGTTGTTATTGGTTTGGATTTTTCAATACTTTGTCATTTTCTGAAGTGCTGTCACCATTCAACTGTTTCTTGTGATGCCATGGAAAGAACATGGAATTTCAGTGCTAGCATATAAAGATCTAACTATCATTCAGTCTCCTATATTCCCTTTGTATCTACAAAGCAATGTTGAAACCATTTCTGTTAATATTTATCTCAATCAAGACGAAGCAGATAGTAAAATAAGCTTTTCTAAGAACAGCTTGTAGAAGAGATATTATAAGAGTAAATGATAGTGGCTAGAGAAGGTAATATGAATGTAATATATCAGACTTTTCATTTCAGATATCCCTATAAAAGGTAACCAAGTGGCAACATCCCAACTGCATGCTACAGCACAAGTTTCTTTAAAACTATACCATCCCTGAGAAAGCATTTTAATTTTGCCCAAGCTGATTATTTAGTAGTGCATGGAATGTTGATATATTATGTTGGAAAAATACAAGAATTGCTTGTTGTCTAACCGGCATCCTCAAATCTAATTCCATTTTATCCACAGTTTCAGAAACAAATTTACAAAATTATATTGTCTCATTTTCATTTTACATTGTTAGTTCATAGTATACAGCAATTGATTTGCATCTTGTATACCTACCTAAAACATAATACATTTTGTTTTGCTACAGCAAGTCTTATGAAAAATTACATTGTGATATATAGCTTATTATTTTCCATTATGTTTCATCTAAAAATCTACCAGATGAGCTAGGACTTCCCCATGTGTGTTATGTAATATGCTTAGAGTGCTATACCTGTTAGGAGCTGATTTAACAAAGGAAAGTAAATTAAATTAGTTTGCTCTAAGAATGCCATAAACAGAAAAGTTGTTCTAATAGGGTCAGAGTTCTTGAATTCTTAAGTATGTGTAATTTTGATAAGCAATACATAAGTTTGGAGTTGGCATTTGTGTATGTGAGAGGGAGAGAGAGAGAGAGAGGTGATTAAAACAAGCATTAAAACAAAGCAATGCAGCTCTCTAGTAGAAAATCAGGCATGTGTAGCTCCAGTATGCAATAAATGTATGGAATACTTTCCTCGCAGATATGAGAAACAAAGATATTTTTTTTACTTTCAATTGTGTAGTTTTTTCAACTAATAATTACGTTTTTTTCTATCAGTACATTCTCAATATTGTTTATAGTTACATGAATTATTCTGAGATTTTTGTTAATGAAAATAACTTTGATGCACATAAATTGTCTTATATATAAAATACAATTTATCCTCTTTTCATATTCCTTGAAGGGTCTGATAGTACACAGACATAGTGTTAACCATATTAGTGCTCAAAATTAACTGTTGAGCTAGCAATCTGCAGCTTAGTAGCCGCAACGACTTTAAAATTGTAAATATCATGAAAGGAAAGTTCTGTTCCTTTGTATTATAGGTAGATTCTTATGCTTTATTATTTCTTTTACATGGTTTCATGAGTTACATCTATGATGAATCTGTTTTAATTCCAGTGTACATAATATGCTTAAATATGTTTATTTTATTTAATTATGCTCTGTAAGTAAGTTAGTCTGAATAAAGTTTCCTTTTATGTTTGTTTAAATTCCTTTCAATAACATTCTTTCACCATCCACATCTACAGAGGGTATCAAATGAGCTTAATCAGTTGAAAGTTCATAACAGAAACAAAATATATTATTGTACTTTCATTGTTTCACAAATGAACAATATACATAAAGTATTGTTTGTTGCCTAGGTAAAGGCTTAGTCCCATTTGTTTTAAGATAGTGCACTGCTTACAAAGGGGACCCGTTCTCACTCCTTACCACACTCCACAGAGTAATCCATGTGAAAGACATAAGAGGATAAAAATGTAGTAGATATGTATATTATGTAAGGTGAATGGTTTCACTTACATTGTTGTTACATGTAGAATTATAACTTGCTGGCAGTAGTGGGAAGCATCCTTGGTGTTCTTCCGAAATGATGCAGCTCTTGACTAGTTGCTTAGTTTTCCACAGGATTTTGGGTGTCAGTCGCATGATAGATCTTGGTATGTAACTGCATCTAGCGGATATTGCATTTTCTCCCTAAGTGTGATTTAAAAACTTAACTGATATCGCTCATTTCGATCCCCTCTCCTGCTGTGCTATCTATTGCAGTCCTTTCAGGTACTGCTTCCCTGTGTTTTAAGTGGATGATTTTATTTGTTTTGTTGTGTTTTTTCTTTTTAATTTGCCTTTTATAACAAACCAAGATTCAAGGCAGCTATTTCTCTTTTAGGAAATGAATGGCATGCACCATAAAGTAAGCAAGTATTCTTCAGACATTGTTACTGTACAAAATCTGGCTTATAACATAGACTGAAACAAATTGGCGATTTATAGTGCACTGGCAAAGACAATATCAACATATGAAGCAACATTATAATACAATTAATATAAATATAGATAATATGACAGAATACTATAGGCAAACCAAGATGCTAATTGCATGTGAAATAAACATGAAACAAGCTACTCTGTAAGGTTAGAATGTATAAATAGCTCAAAAGCAAATTACTCTTCATTGCCTGCTGGTAGCAGGATTGTGATATCTCACCTTTTAAACAATGGCATTCCTTATTCAATGATACTTAAATCTGTACCCTTAGCTTGTTACAGTTTTATGCCATGAAACTATTGTGTTAAGCTTGAATTTTGTCTTGAAGTTGTAAGAACTAAAACATTCCCAGCATTCTTTATGTGAAGTGTTAGCTGATATTTGTCTCTTCACAGGATTATCATCTTCTTTCCAATTCGGGTGAAGGAGGATGCAAGAAAAATATACACACCTTGTAGCGCGTGCAGGATTACAAAAATGTACCACTCACCTGTAAATGATAAATAATAAAGACAGAAGTTCTAACACATATTATAAAAGAAAGTTCACTGGGTCTTTTTAATAGGTCCATTTTGTTCTCTTCTGCTACTTTAAAAATACAAAAGTATATCTGTTTCTGGAAAGAAAGAGTCAGGAAGGGTAACTACCAAGTTGGTGGTTCTTTAGCTACATCATCCTAATTAGGAAACCACAAAATGTTTTAAAGAAAGTTTTTTTTTGAATAAAATGCAAATTTATTTTACTACTGCATATGGAGAACAAATAATGTCCATATTTCAGGTATTTGTTCACTTGTTAAAAAAGGGCGGCGCCGTGGCCGAGTGGTTAGACCGCTCGCCTCCCACCGAGGCGGCCCGGGTTCAATCCCAGGGATCTGCGAAGCGGCGACTGGGCGGGTTTTCTCCGGGTTCTACGGTTTCCCCCGCCATTCATTCCACCAACTGCTCCATCATCATCTTTCCTTTCATCCCTTTCACCAACATTTCCCTTCATCTACTTCATCCCATACCTGGCTTCGGGCTGATCACCCATCCTGGATGCTCTGTCTGATCCATGAGTGTCTGCTCCTCGACGGGCCTCTGACCCCAGGCACCCGCTTGTAAGTCCTGGTGGTGTAAGTCCTACATAAGAGGAGGGTAAACAGATAATGAATGAATGACTGAATCAAAGAAGAAGGTAACAAAGTTAAAGGATAACGTATGTTTGGTCTTGAAGTGTTACAAATAATAAAATTACATTTTATGCGTTGATTTGTTAACTCATGGTAATGCTAATTTCTTTACCAGTTGGGTTTAGTTTGCTTAAAAAATACTTTGCTGTGCATAGAAAGATTTTGTTCTGATGAAATTATTAACAGAGTACTATGATACTACTAATTTAAAAAGGGGGGTGTTTTCCTTTGCAAACATCTTGGCCTTGTCTCATTTCAGCTCTTTCGTTCTTTCTTTCATTTTCTTTTTTGGCTTTAACTTAACTTCCTTTAACCTGGTAGGTCATATGACGAATGAATGAAAGCAGGTGAAATGAGCTCAAACAACCCCGGGGTGCTTAGAGTTTGGACTTACTCGACATTCGACGTTTTAGGACAAGGAGAAACCCGGAAAAGCCTTATCTGAGTAACTCACCGTAACCGAGATTTGAACTGGGGACCTTTTGAATGTGAGACACACATACTACACCTACTCTACAGAGGTGGGTAACTTCTGTTCATCAAATTTGAAATTGATCACTGACACCATCTAGATAGTAAACATTATCATTAACGAAACAAATAGACAAGCACATTTTGAGCTTCTATTACAAGTAAGTTCGTGTTCATCCATAAAGAACAGATTTGTGGATTAATGTATCCATGCAGAGTTCCTGAGAAAATGTTTATATTATTGTAAAGGTCAACTTTCAGCAGAATGACTAAAGTTAAAGCTCAGTCCTCTGGTGCTTATGCTCTTTAAATGGTATTAGTTACTGCTGCACAATCTACTTACCATGAGTGTTGATGCAGGCAGCAAATATTCCCACAATCCAGCACAGGTTGGTGAGGACTACAAGGCGAGCAGAGAAGTAAAATTCTGTGTGCAACATGCTGTTAAGTACCAAAGTTTCTTCAGTGTCGAGAACGAGGTAAGCACTCCAGGCGATTAAGACCGTGTTGAGAATCAAAACCAATACCAATGGTACCAAATAAAATATTATTAGTGCACTAGAATGGCTAAACCAGCATATGGGCCTCCCATAACCAGGGGCGAACGATGATTCTGGATGTGTGAAGTCTGCAGTCAAAGCGAGACCCACGATGGCAATAGGTGTCGGCCAGCTCAATGAAGAGTAGAGGCAAAATGTGCAACATCTCTCTGCTGGAAAAGAATGTTATATTATGTGACACAAATCGCAACGAACGCTATAAACAATAATAATAATAATAATCACAGTGTCGACAGAACCACTATAGTACACAATTGAATGTACAAAATATGAAAAATTACATTATTTTCAAATTTTTAACGTTTCCAAGCCTGAGTTGCTCCGCGTTTACCTATCCATCTTAGCTTATTCAGCCACAAGGAACATTGAATAACACAAACCCTCTTAAGACCTCTAAGTTTAGATACATTGGGCTATACTTAAATGCTGAATACCAAGCGTCCTTTGTAGACAGTGGGTAGAATAAAAGGACTCCGCGTTTACAAAGGAACTGCTACTAACATTATTAATAATCTGAGAGATAGGATAAATGAAACCGCTATTCACAAGTTATCATTACCATAAGCTTTAAACATCTGGTATTTTATTTGGGTGTCATGTTCTGATATTTCAATGAGTGTTCTGTATGGTGTTTTTGACTGCCCAACAAGCTTAACCCTAATGGATTTATATTTGGAGAGTGCACAGACCACCGAGCAAATTCTTCATGAGTTATCCATGTTGTATAAGGAAATATGCGTTTCAAGAATATCTATCAAATACATACTCTTTCAAATAAACGCATCTAGCTTACACCAAAGCACAGAATAAACCGACATTGCCAGGAACTATCTTGAACAAGCTGAAAGAGAATGTAATTGTTGTGTAGTTCTTTAGGCGTTAGTTAGGTCCACTTAAACACATTCACAGGAAACGGCTTCATTGGGTTTTGTTGTTTTTTACAGTAGCCGAAATAAATTCTCCCTGTATGGAAACTTTTTGTCATATTTCAAGGACAACTTAATAAACTACAGATGCTAGTGGCAGTGGCATTATTTCTCACAGAGAGAGAAAATTCTTCTTTGATGGCTTAGAGAGAGAGAGAGAGAGAGAGAGAGAGAGAAGTAATCGCTATTGAAATAATTACGGGATGTTCCCGACAGTGTTGAGGCTTTGAAGACCAGATGGATGAATGAATCAAGCTGCACAGTATCGCACTTCCTAGCACTAGTCCCGGCAGGCAATGCTACGAGGATACAATCACATAATAGTCTTTTAAAGGGTCCTTAGTGGGATAATTAATGAAAAGGCTCATTGCATCAAAAGGGGTATCTCTCTTAATACAGCTCACATCAATAAACTAAATGTAGTAACGACTACAACTGTCACGAATATATCATTAAACTTCATTGGAATCCTTGCAAAAGCATACCAGGGCTGGCCCAGTAGATCAGTCGGTAGACCTTTGTGCGAGGAGTCTTGGATTCGATTCCCAGCTGGAGAATGGGAATTTTCTCTAGCCAAGATTATTCGCTATCCTCCTCAGTCTGGAAGTATGAATGAGCTGGTGAATGTATAAAACCCAAAGAAGAACCAGAAATCCTAGGAAAACTGTATACGTGTTAACACCATTGCCGTAGTCAATATGTTCCAAAGGTAAAAGACCGCTGATATGACCTTTGCAGTTAAAGGTGCGGTATAAATACTAATAAAAGAAACTGAAAACACAAAGGTTTATTTATACCCTTGGTCCACCAACCGATTATAATCTTAAAGTATGTATCACAGCAAAGGAATAGATTTCTCTGCTTGCCTGCGAGGTTCACCTTCATTCTTCAAGAGTTATGCCATGCAGTTGTTTTACTTGAAACAGATCTTACCCCGATGCAGTGAGGTGGTCCTCTCGAGTAAAATTTTAATTCTTCCATCACTTTGATTCATGCTCCTCAAGACATGTTTCTCTGATTATTATAAAGATTGCTAATTTTCAGACATTTCTTTCTTCTGGAGTGTTCCGTATTTTTAACTCAATTAGCTTTATTTTTAGATTGCAATGCATATCTGGTCACGAAGATTTTCTGTTATACCAGAACACATAAGGTTAACATACATGTCTCTGCGGTTTGAGCCCATCACTGTAGAAACCTCTGTTCAAAATTATTCTCTTAGTCAATTAATTCACCACCCTCCTCCAAGCGCACTCAGAGTAAACCGCTACCACATTTTTTCCCGTATTTCCAGCCCAGGCCGCTTCCTTGCACTAAGAGCAGAATGAAACGTGACGACAATCCACTTGATAAATAAATAAGGGATAACCATAGTTGAAGACCTCAGTCTTAACACAAGAGCGTGGCTAGGGCATTTATTTGCATGTTTCCCTTGGGGTGTTGTATATAGCTCTGACTCGTGATTTCCTGGGCCCCAGAATGTCGAAGTTTAGCCTAAATGTATCGGGCCCTCTTCGGTCACTCAATGTTCTCTTTCATAGACTCGAACCTCTCGACTTTATAAGCATATATCCTAATGCTTGGAGCCAGTATCGTTACATGTTCACCCCATGTATTACGAGCCGCTCCAGATGGCGAATTCGTTCCCCATCAACCTTGTCCACGTAGCTGCACAGCCTAAATCACCAATGTCCATGAAGGGATGCTAGCCTTCTTATGAATTCAAAGGCTAATACGGTTTTACTATTCATCATCTCTACTGTGAATGTAAAGGACACGAAACTATCCACATTGGTGATAGACCTTAAAGAAAACCTTCAATAAATGTTTCGTATTCCATAAAACTCGACAGCCATTACAATCGTATTTTATCAAATTGTACCGTTATTACAAAAAATGTTTTGCTTCCTGAAGGTTTAATTGTGACGGCTTGATGGGTGCAGCATTGTAGAACTGTTAACGTTATCATATCCTGTTTCAGAAAGACGCCACTTTCTTTGGTTTGTTAGATCATACCTTGCTTTGATGTTGGCATGGCGTATCAAGTCTGAAGAGGTGAGGCTCAAGATTATTTTCGAACATGAATCTCTTCGTATACTCGTAGGTATCTGTTCTATGGAATTATTCATACCGTCGTTGCAGTATGCTATTACTGAATCTGCGATCTGAGGTCAGAAATTCTCACAATCTTGTAAATAATAATAATCATCATCTAAAGTAACAATAGTTATGTTGCGATCATTGTTTGTAAGAATTTTAAAAATAAAAAGAATTCATCTTCAAAGCAATCTCTTGTATACCTTTATTCTTCATGCCTGTCAGCATCCTGCCACAGTGAGAGAACGCTACATTGGTACTTGGCAATATCGCTGCATGACCGATCTCAGAAGTGAACTACCAACCAGTTGATGCTTGCCATAGGCGATCAATTGATCACAATCTATAAACCTGATAGGCGGCGCCGTGGCCGAGTGGTTAGACCGCTCGCCTCCCATCGAGGCGGCCCGGGTTCGATCCCAGGTACCTGCATGTGGGATTTGTGGTGGACGAAGCGGCGTCTGGGCGGGTTTTCTCCGGGTCCTCCGGTTTCCCCCGCCATTCATTCCACCAACTGCTCCATTATCACCTTTCCTTTCATCCATTTCACCAACATTTCGTTTCATCTACTTCCTTCATCCCATACCAGGCATCGGGCTGATCACCCATCCTGGATGCTCTGTCTGATCCATGAGTGTCTGCTCCTCGACGGGCCTCTGACCCCAGGCACCCGCTTGTAAGTCCTGGGGGGTGTAAGTCCTAAAATAAGAGGAGGGTAAACAGATAATGAATGAATGAATGAATATAAACCTGATACATTTGCATTCTGGTTAAAATTCTACCGAAACAACGCACGTATACATAACGTGACTCCAACAAAGGGGTAAACATTCGTACCTTCAGTTTGAACAACGGAAATGGTCATACTATAACTGTTTGTAAGGCATTCTTTAAGACACGCTTGAGGATTTCTGATGATCACCTAACAAGAACTCTTTGAGGAAAAGGTGATTATATTACCCCATCACATGACGAAGGGATAAAATGAAACCTGGAACAAAGTCAGGGAAGTTGAAGACTTCCTTGAGCCGTTTCCAACATGAGTTCCACAATGCTCGTGTCAAAAGTATAAATATAAAATATCTCATTACTGACCTGGCTATAACCACTCGTATTTTGCGCAACTTGAATAAGAGAAAAATTTCCAAAAGTTTTTCCAACAAAGTTCAACTTGCATTTTCATACATTTGTTACTGACATAGCCGAAAGTGTCATTTACATCTGCTATCAAAATTACAACAGATACTCAAAAAGAGAAGCTTTAAGTTGAAGCACACAAAAAATTCCACTTGATGACAGCAGTGCAGCACAGGATTGAATGAAGCCGGATATAGAACTTTCAAAACCTAGTACCGTTGAAGTCACAATTATAGCTTCCTTTATGATGAAGATACTGCTAACAATTGCGCATTACAAACGACAGCCATGGACAGACTGCCTTGATAGTCGCATTTTTGGCAATGTGTTCACATATATGCCTGGAACTAGACTATGGGTCCCAGAGGACCATAATTTCTACATCCTATCTTATGCATTGTTGGCGTTGCTGCTTACCAAGCGGGAGACCCGGGTTTGATTACCGGTATCGGCGTGGGGATTTTCTCCCGCTTGGAGACCTAGCGTGGGGTGTACTCGGCCTTGCCAGGTCCCTGAGGGGCCAATTGAGGAGCTATTTGGTTGAAAAGTAGCGGCTCCATGTTAAGGAGGCCGCATATACCGGCCGGGAGGGACTCGGTGCGCTGACCACGTCCCACCCTCCAGTTCTGCACCCCGCTTATGATGTCTTTTATCTTATGCAATATATTAAGTCTAATGTAACCACTGTGGTCATCACAACACCCTCCAGTGCTTTTAAAATACATCACTAATATGAAAGTTATTGCAGATGACATGAAAGTAGAATGGTTCATATACTCTGTAAAAGTTGCTAAGTGTGTGATAAAGGCACCTCCGGATGACCTACGGACCCTTTATCCGGAAGGTCGTCCAACGGAGAAAAGAAATTATAAGGATTTACAGATATGCTGAAGGTACCTCCTGTTTATCATATGGGTTAGAAGAACTTATGAACCAATAACAACGCACCCGGACGAGAGTCCGATAATCATGAACAGGCATAGGAATTCTTAAGCAGCTGGCTTCAAGTTATCTCCACTCAAAACATCATTACCAAGAGTGCAAAACAACAGAGACCAAGGATCATCGCAGCAGGTAAAAACCGCTCCGAGTGCTCTCTGCAAACGCCAAAAGACTAAGAGGAGTGAGGTGGTGATTTGTTATCTGTGACCTCCCTACCTATAATCCGGTGGCAGCTCAACCTTATTTCGTGGGCATACAATGAAAGCCCTCTAAATCCATAAGTGGCAAAAAAATTCTAGTAAGAGCATCTGGTGGCCTTTTGAGGAGCATATTTCAACCTAGAGGGGGCAGGGAGCTTTCGATTATAACACTATTGTCTAATGGACTTAAATGAATTCTCATGATCAAAAAACAAGCAATGGGGATTCAAACATCTTTAAAATAGAACGAAAGTGGGTTATTCATGATTAGTTAACATATTCAAGAGAGCATTCAATTTGTGTAAGTAACACTAATTTCTATTGCAATATTATACTATGTTAACTAATTGCATTGTGTGCAGTAGGGAATCACTGATTTAATTTGTGTTTATTGGAAGTAAAATATGTTTATATTGAATACAACCAAAAGTTGTGGTGATTAATTACCTAACCCATAATACTGTTATAGAACTCTTGATTTTATTTAAATTTACAAATGGCCGAACCCTTACTAGAGCTCCAAAGAATCGGTGAACATTTTTGTATTAATATGTAGGATGCATGTGAATATTCCATTAAATAATTGCTCATTTTACTCAAAACTAGTACGTTTGGGGTTACACCATTTGTGCTCTAAAACTGCTCAAATGACTTAAAGCAAAATAAGCACTGTATTCCACGTTCCCTGGAGCGGATATTGACGAGGATTGTAATACATATTCTGTACATTCTATTGTCTCAATGTTACTGGGATTATCGTTTAGATTCATTCTTTTAATACATTTTTTTATGGATCAATTGCTTCAGAATATTCTAAATATTCATTTTCATTTCTGCTTATATTTCCGCTATTTTTGCTGCTCTTATTACCGATTAAAGTCGTATTAATGAAATCAACCCATTAATTGCTTGTCTTCCTAATTTGCAACTGTCAAATTACCTCATACGATCACATGCAAGAATTTAATTTTTTCATTAGTTAATATGACAGTTATAAATATGTTGATAAATTTTGACATATTTATGCTACAAAATAAATAAATGAACAAATACAAATAAATTTCTTTAACAATTCTACAAAATTCTTCTCCTTCACTTTAAGTTATAGGATATAAATTTACTATTCTGTCTTCGGAGATTCTCCAGCTATCTGTTTCCATCAAATTTATCTTTAAAGATTATGAGCTGAGTACCTAAGTGTTTCCGGTATAGCGTAGTATTTAAAGGTGGCGAGTCACATGCAGGGGGCGAAGCGTGGATTTGTAAAATGGGTAGGTTGAATTTCTTGTAAATGTGAAATTAACAATGTAAGTCATATGGTGCCTTCTAAAAATGCATAGCTTGTCCTAAAAGTATAATAGAATGCAGTTGTTTTATTTTGCTAGCGCAAATGCATTACATCGGGAACGGAAGTTTCTGAATAGTTGTTGGACAGCGCACTTTAATTGTTTGAGCCACAAAGAACACGTGACATATTATAGCGACGAGTCGACCGAGCTCATTGTTGGTCGTGCTTTGGCTATTCCTAAGCAAACAATTGTTGAACAATTAGATAAGGCAATCCAGCAATCCAGCAAGGCTGGCGCTCGGACGTCACCACGTATGTACTCAGATACGTGGTAACCTATTTCCACGACCTACCCAACCAAAGTGCGCTGTCTAGTTATTAGTAAATTTTTTAATCTTAACCCTTCTATTATGAGTGTTTTTGGATAAATGTGTTATTCGCTAAATGGCCGGCATTTGATCTTGCTTAAAACTGATTTACAACTGAAATAAGTTAAAGTTTAATGCAATAATTAAAATTATAATCCTTAGTTTTCTTAAACATTTGTGTACATGGGTTCAGTCCTTCGATCCTTTTTCTCTGCGAAGATTTCGATGACCCATTCCATAAATTAATGGCTTCTAGATGAAGACTTAACTATGCTGTTCTCAATTGCTAAAGTTGACAAACTGGACAGTCTTGCATAAGTCATTGTGTTTCGAAGATATATTTTCACACGCTTCAAAGTACTCATACTTATTTCACATGAAATTGTCGTTGCTGGAATGCTAAAAATCACGAAAAGTAATTTCACAGTTTCTGGTAGAACTTCTTTTAATTAGTTGATTATCAGATACTTAAAGAGGTTCTTGGGTGGTAACCGTTTAGCCTCACTACTATATATTCATGTTATCTCTCCTTTTGATTTATCTTTTAAGATGAATGTATACTTCTTAATTAAACTTTCAAAGTTAATTTCTGGAAAGCCCTTTGAATGGCTGTATTGTTCAAAGTTCAATGAAATTTATTTCCTGGAAATCAGTAAATCTTACTTCCATTTGAACTGTGATGCAATCCAAAATAGACAGTCTTTTTAATCTGCTTGTATGTTACTGAGTGAACTTAAATTCACCTTCGTCCTCACTGTGTTCGTTTCTGCGAGAACTGTTGTTCAGAAGATTAACAGATTTTTCTATGCAGTTAAGAATTACTTCCTCGCATCTGAGTTGTATAATAGATAAAAGGCCATTTGTTGTTTCAATTTGGCATCTATTAATATCTGCACTCTTCTTCTGGACAATATCAGAGCGCTTGAATATGCACATATTCTGTTGAACAAATGCAGCAAAAATACAAATTCACGTCATTCAAGTTTCTAATGATTCCCAAAGCAACACTTATGGAATTAGAATCCCAGCCTTCAGATTTCATTCCATTTTACGCCCGAAAAAATCCATCACCCTCCGCCGGGTTTGAACCCGCGACCTTGGGAACTAGAGGCTAGCACGGTACCACTAGTCCACGCAGGACGACAAAGATACTTCCATTTTGTTTAACTGGTACTATGTAGTTTAAAATTCCTTTCTCTAAGTAATACACTTCGTTTAGAAGATCGGCTGAAGAATGTGTGTATTCCAGTAAGACTGACAATGAATAATCTTATTTCTGTAATTTGTTTACAACAATGAAGCAAGACTATATCCACTAATGAAAATAGCAATGTATAAATAACGAATTAAGGTAGAGTTCTTTAATGAGAGTGTGAACTCCCCAGACCTTCCTGCCAATACCGTGCAACCATCGTATGTTTGAGATACGAGTATTAGTTATTGTTCTATATTTTCCAAGTGTTTAGTACTTTTAAGAGCATATCTGCTAAACCTTTTGTTGTTCTGTGTTTTGAAATGTCATAAAATCCTACAAAACGTTCTTGTACTTTACCGGATTAAACATTAGTGTTGAGCAAGATTACACTCATTTGATTCCTGGTAGACATGACAGTCGTTTCGTCTGCTTGAAATGATACAACAATTGTTTTCAGTTCTGAACAAAATTTGTTCATTAGCTACATCAGTAATGCATTGAATCAGCTCATTCTGTATCACGAGGAGTGCCCTTAAATAAAGTAAAAGTGCTATTCAAGGGGTCTCTCGAGTAATTTTCTTCCTCAGCTAAAAGTTTTAAAGTTCTTACGTAATTCCCTTTGTTAATGGTTGATTGAAACTCGCCATGACCACGAAAGGCTAGTTCTTGTCGCGCCAAAAGCAAACTGTCGAAATTAGCCTCTTTATTATACATCTGTTGTGATCAACTTTCTCATTGTGCCTTATTGCATCAAGACGCGTGACTTATGAAAGTGTATGTTCTATTCAAGTTTTTGCTACCTCATTAAATTTAACAGCTACTGTAATATGTTTTGTTAACTCATTTTTATTTGTTTTGACGGCAATACTTTTCATACTCCCCTCCTCTATCCCTAGCTCACACCATTCTGAGTTGTCTTTCCCAAAAAGCGAACAATGAAAACAAGAGTCTGTTTTGCTTTGAGCTACCAGTTAACCAAGGTTTTGTTGTGTACCATTGCGTATTAAATCGCCTTGCCTGTTTACCATCTCTTTGTTCCATAATTAAATTAGGTGTTGGTGTTTTACCTTTAATCTGTAACTTGTCTTCATAACTTAGTCTGGGAAAATAAGTTGTACCCCTTATTAGAAGATCCACAATATCCTCAGGTAAATCCATTCTTGTGAAACTATCATGATACCTCACAATCTCAACAAATACAATTGCACTTTATTCCTCTCCTGCTAATTTCTGAAGGCAACCAGCTAATACTTGCTTAGGCTTACCTTCACGGCAGCAGGCAGCAGCTGCGAACTCCCTTACCGCTCTCCTACCGACAAAGCTTTGAGCACTAGGACGCATTCATGAACAAGGCAAACCGTATTTTGCCTTCGTCTGCCTTGACAAGCTGCTCGCTGCCAACAATACTTTCCTGCGAATTGCACGGAACTCAGCAATGAATCAGAAATTACAATTGGAGAAAAATGCTATATTTAGAGCATATTAAAATGAAAGCAAAAAAGAAGTGGATTTGATATTTTAGGATAGACTCAGCCTTACAGCCTTAATGCACGCTTCGCTTCTGGTCACATGTAAGAATTTTCTCCTTACGGTTCATGGCTACCGGCAATTTTTTGAGGGTTGTCCTCCCTAAGCCTTTTGTAAGCCAATAGCTAACTAAAGAAGTGTTTTTATGCTAGGGATCCTTCCCTTAGCTCGTTTAATCACCTCTTACACAAGCGGGAATATTTTGTCCCCTACTGGTAATGGATATTCTACAAAATTAATGTGATATATATTTTGTGCTAGGAGTTTACAAATAGCACAGCGCAAGGAAAATATACCGCAACCCTTTTGTTTAAACGAACTCTCCTTTGCGATGTTTGGTAAGTAGACGTTAGCAATTATTTCACAAATGCAAGTATTACAATAAATATTATTTGGTTTGTTGGAAGTTGCGTTTTTTTAGATAATTTAAAACATCTGGTGTTACTATGGAAAATAACCCTTTGAAAATGTTGAACTTGTGTTTCATGTGTTTTTGCAAAGTAAAGCACTTGTACTTATACATTGCGTTTCTCAAACTCGCCAGTTGGATAATGTCGAACTCGAAAGGGCTTCCAATCTTCTAAAAAATACAGAGCTGTTACATTGTTTAGCTACAGGAGCAATTTTCAAAAAGCAAAGTTGTCAGCTGTATCTCTTTCTGTTAAATGGGATATTACTCCAAGTTTGAAAATAGCAGACTTCGACGAGTTAAGCAGGCATTTTGATGAAGCTTGGGAGAACGAACATTTAACGGACCCAGAAGCACATAACATTTGTTTTTAATGCAAGTTTAGATATAATCTAAGTCAGACTGCAAATAGGTATGAAGGGATGAATAATGTGAGTAGCTATTTCAAGGTTCTCGTCACACGCTTCTTCCTCAGCTTTTGATGAATAGTCGAATGGTGAAGCACAAAATCTCCAATCTGAGTATGAAGAAGGCTTGTCAAGCGAGCTTCTCTCTATCAAATTCTAAGTTTCAGAAATGCTTTAAAGAATGAAGTAGCTTTTATATGATATATCAAGGAATTAACTAAACTCATAGATAATTCCATTTTTGGCCTTTAATGTTCCGAAATTCTGCCTAGCAATGTGCTTGTTCCTCACTTAGCCATAAATATATTTACAACCGACAGGTCATTTTCAAATTTCAAATTCATAAAAAACCATTTACGTAGTACTGTGTCACAGGACAGCCTTTGTAATGTTAAGTACCTTTGAGTATCCAAATGAAGGGACAAGAGGTGTCGATATAAGCGGAATGTGGACTGTTTTGTGGAGCTGAGAAAGCTCAACATGCAGCCAAATTCCAGTGAGTTTTGGCACCAAAGCTTGGGAATGTGAGAACTGTGCACTGTTAATGCATATATGCTTCACAATTCTGCGTTTTGTAAACTAATTGATATAGGACTTATGTTTAGAACATGTTAAGCCCAGGTTAAGGGTCCGGGACAACTTAAGGGTGAAGTGAAGTTTACTGCGCCATTGAGTAGGGTGGAGTGAGGCGGCGCATTGGGGTGTTACCTGTGTGGAAGTGTACAACCCGCTTCGAGACGAGATATAATACACTTTGTCTCTCATTCCAATCTAAGTGCCATACTTCATTTTCCACCATCACTAGACTGTACTGGCTACAGTAGGAACTAAGGCAGTGTGTCGTCCTCCGTGTTCTACGGGAAACATGCTTGCCTCTAGTTCTCGAGGTCGTGGGTTCAAACCTGGTGGAAGGTGATGGATTTTTTTCGACCATAAAAATCCTTAGCATGGCTTCCTTCGGAAGGAAAGTAAAGCCGGGGTCCCGTGTCGTAGATTTACGGGACGTGAGAAGAATCTCAAGAGGCCTCTGAGCAAAATTTCCAGTCTTTCACACCCAATATAGAATAGGACGATAAGAAACAAAGTAGTTAAAGAGCGTCTATAAATAAAACTCAATTTAATTTACTAAGCCAGCACATTGACGTCTTTATTTACATCAGCAGTACTGTGTTTACGGAACTCTTATAGTAAGGTTGCATATACATTGTTTGCTAACTTGTCCCGGATACTTAACCTGGTTATGCCACTTATTTTATCTGACCCTTAAGATTCCATTAAGTAAGCAGTAAGTAAACTATAAAATATACATTACAAAGGGGGCTCTGTTCATACTTACGATTGGACCCGTGTGCGTTTTGTTACGTTGCTGGTTGTAATATATTTAACAATGTGATTGGCTATGTACCACAAAGTTCAGACGTCTCCAATTTCAGACATTGTCTTGTCATCTAAGATTGCAAGGTTTTATGAAACGAGCCTGGTGTAAGTGTGAAGGTGTAAGCGATTGGTATACCAGATGCAGATCTTTACAAACGGACTGCATCACGTTGAAATGTCCCATTCCGTCACTTTGTGCAATGATGCATTTATAGGCTTTAAAGACCAGTTATCACTGAACGCCCAAAAAAGATAATAGCAACTGGAAATGAAAGTCCATTTAGGAGGGAAATTCAACTACTCCCAGGGAGTTGGATTCTACTTGGCGTGATATAGCGCATAGTATCAAAGAAATAGCTTACCTTTTAGATAATTCTTGATGCGTATTGTTCGTTTGATTGTTCTCAAAGTATCCAAGGGCATAATGAGCATCCAGAAGAAAGACACAAGCAAGGAATAATGGAGGAGTGCAGCAGTGACCATGCAAGACCTACTCCCGAGTGTCACTGACCCACTGACGATGAAACTGACATACACAAGCAGCAGAGAAAAACAGAAGGATCTGAGATTCTTTTCCATAGTGCCGGTTTCTGGCATGACCAAGGAAATGACGATGTGCAGGATAAGCATAACCATGGATACACAGACGCTGGCTGCGGAGACGTAGTCAAGTTCTGGAAGGTATTGTCCCTCGGATGACTGAGATAAATACAGTATAATTTGTTGATCCTGCACCGCAAATTCATACTTGTTGTATAATCTGTTGTGAGCAGGAACGAAAACGGTTGAACGGTCGTTACTGAGTACGTACTCTCCCGTTTGGAGCATCATACGCCTTTCTGAGTCTGGGTTTTGGATACTTTCTGGCTTATCTGTAAAATAAGAAATATGAAAAGATCATGAGAGAAATTATGACTAAAATACCAACATTCAGTAATTATATATCAGAGTTAATAACAGATATTTTCAAAAGAAGATACGTAAAGGAAGAAGCGCTCAAAGTGTCGCTTTAATAAGCACAGTTACTAAAGATAACACTTTTGTAGAGGAGAGTTTTTAAGAGGAGAGTATATCTTCCCCCCGTTAAAAATGAGATTTTAATGTATTTTGTCTTATAGAATGAACTTTGCCTCTTAATCTACCAAAAAGTTATCTTGATTTTAAGAGGAGGGTATATCTTCCCCCCGTTAAAAATGAGATTTTAATGTATTTTGTCTTATAGAATGAACTTTGCCTCTTAATCTACCAAAAAGTTATCTTGATTTCCAGAGATAGGTATATATTCATAAATGTCAAGGTTTGTCAGTAACTTCGTCCCTTTAAGTGCACCATTAAGTTGAACACACTTTATAGTTTGATGCTGCTTTTCGTAACTGTTATTTTTACAAATGGTTTTCATCATCACTAAAGAACGATAAAATATACAGGAATTACATTTTTATACCTTATAAATACCAACATGCACTAGAATCTTGCTTATGTTAGAATCAATTTTTTAAAATTAAACAAAAATGACTGTCCTGGAGCAATAATACTTCAAAAATAAAACTTGTGTGCAGGGATATGATTAAAATCCTGGTGTATGTTAAGGGCCTCCTTAGATGTAATTCAATGCAAAAGCTGGGCAAATATTCAATCTATAAAAAATTTATCATCTAAACTCTATTCGACTACAAAGAGCATGACTATTAAAAATAATGGCATATAATGGTTACCTGCGGCAAGATCGGTCTTCGTAGTGGAAAGGAGAGGAAGAGATTAAGAGATGCATAGGTAGAATAATGAATTTCTTATCTTAGGTCGTGGTGTTCCGATGTTCAATAAAGATGCCGTTTATGGCTAAACAACTTTTATCAGACGAAGATTAAATACGCCCGTTAGTTCCACTCCCGTAGTTTGATCCTGACCACACAAAACATTTTAATCGCCTAGTCAGCGGTCTAATCTCGCGAGCTTTTCTTGGTAAACTCCCTATATCGTCACTTAGAATATTCCACATTCATCAGCACTACATAGCATTGCGCCCTTTCAGATTGTGAGTTACATATCTGTCTTCCCTTACTTCCACTTTTTGAGTGATATATCCGTCTTCGCATACTTGCACTTTGTGACTTACAAGTCCGTCTTCGCGTACAGGTTGTGAGTGATCTTACTTGTGTATACCAGATCTCGCCATATAATTTTGTGTTTCTCCTACCAAGTCACGCGACATCTTTCTTTAATACTATTCGTTGACAGAATTTCTTTGTAATAAATGTAATTTTCATATTGCTGGAGAAATGTTGCATAAACCTTTACACTTAGTCCCTTTATATGAATCTGAATCATAACCATTCCAAACTGATGCGATCACAAGATAAGTCACGTATTCCTAAAACTTTTACTTTCTACATATAATGCTAGGTCTCTTTAACATGAACACGTGTTAGTAGTATGAAAGGCTCTTGAGTCCGTTCGTTGACCCCTGATGACGTCATCACCGCAGGGCATGTAACATAAACAAAGCCGCCGCTGCTGCTGCTGCTGCGTCCACGTGTTGTCGCATCGACCTTGGTTAAGGCCGCAGACAAGTCCGCCGCCGCGACCACACCTAAACAGGTGCTTTTAAAACCCGCTGTGTTGGTTCTGGTCGCGGCAACACAATACAAATTTATTTTTTATAAAGTACTGATAAAAAGAATGAATAAGTAAATAGCATTTATTGGATATTAGTAATATTGTTTATTTGATACCATTGCAATGAAAATATCAATTTTTTAAATAACAAAATTTTTCGTTGCCTTAGGGAAGGCCTTGCGATATCGTTTTGACGTGAACTAGGCTTATAAGAATACACAGCAGCAAGTAAATGATTGCCAAGTTTAGATCAACTGGCATTTCTCTTCCTGGCTGCAGCGCATTCCAAGTAAGGTTACGCGTGCAGAGACTAGATTTCTCTTCCTGGCTGCACCGCGTTGCATATAAGGTTACACGTGCCAAGACGAGATTTCTCTTTCCGAATGCAACGACTTGCATATAAGGTCACGCGCCTTTACTTTGTTAGGCTAGATTCATTTCCTTGTTGCAATGTATATAAAGCTTGCACTGTCTTTGTAAGATTATGATTTTGAAGGGGAATAGGAACAGATGGGAACAGGAATAAATAAGGTAAGCTATGAGTTTAACATATATATTTTATAAGATGTACATTTGTTAGAATAAGCAAACATAATATTTTCTTTTACATATTAATAAGTACATTATCTTTGAGGCAAGGATTTATATCTTTTTACATATTAATGGTTTGACCATACACAACAAAAACAATTAATGTTTGTTTTACACATTAATAAGTACAATATCTTTGAGTACATATAGTTAGCTAAGCAAAAGTTATATTTTAATAAGTACAAATAATGGTTTAGAGCATACACAATGAATATTTTTTTCTTACATATTAATAAGTACAATACCTTTGAGTACATAAAGCAAAACTTTATATTTTTTACATATTAATAAGTACAAATAATGGTTTAAAGCATATACAACAAAGCCAATTATCTTTTGCGTAAAGCATTTCGTCAATAAATGAATCTTCATATTTAATGACTTTTCTATGTTTAAAAGCTCTATATGTTCTTCTCTGTAACACAAAAGGTGGCATCGTTTGTTAGTGTCGATAGGATAATAAAAGGCTTTAATTTCAATAGGAAAATCTATAGGAATTATTTGTTCAATTGAAAGATTGAATTCGTATGCGTTAACAATTATATACATAAAATTATTATAATGTGTGTCTGCATGAAAAAAATTTAATTTTGCGTTTTCAAATAAAATGTTCGATGCTAAACCTTTTAATGAAGGAGGGCTCTTAATACAGATTTTGCAATTGCAAGTATTTGTGTTACTACAGTGAAACAGGTTTTTATATTTTTGTAAGGTGGTGCTTGGGTTTGACCCCCAACCATTTAACTTTGCTATGGGATCACAAAGATACTGCATAGAAAACAGATCGTTGTGAAATGAACCAAACATTACACGTTTTTGAAAGTCAAACCTAAAACTTCTAAAAAGAAAATACATGAAATCCACCCAATTGTTTTGCAAGGTTACAGGTTCTTTGGTATGAACGTAGGTTACCTTAATTATAAACTCATGTGTTTCGCATTCCACTTTCCAAAATAAAGATTTTCTAGGCAAATAAAATAGACTACATTTTTTTGAATGGCTAAATATAAAATTAACGTTATTTGTAACGTAATTAGCATTTGGACATAACATGAATCTTAACATCTCTTCTTCCTTCTGATTTTTGTTTATAGCAACATATAAGCAAATACATTTAGGTTCTATGTCCACTATTCCGGCCATATAGCACGCAAATGTGCCTCCCAGAGCGCAGCAAATATTTTCTTTCGATAGCCAATGCATAATCCAAACAATAGTAGACCAGTATTCTGGAAAACGGACAGGTACAAACTCTTCAAAAAAGGTTTTGAAACCAGTTTCTTTTTGTAGTAAATTATATCTGTTTGTTAATTCCCTTGTAGAACTAAAGATGAAAGTATCCATCTATAAAAATGCAAAAATAAAAATAAATTACTAAAATTTTCCCGTACTGCCAAACCCATTGTTACCCCTATAGGTAACACTTAATTTTTTAACATATTTTATTTTTGGTATACATATTTTTTCACATATCAATTGAGCAATTTTTTGATTTTTAAGAACATGTTGTTTTTTATTTGAGTTGTTTAACATTAATACACAAATTTCCCCTGTAAAATCTCTATCTATACACGCTCCTCTTATTGATAAACCTAAAAGCGCTAAGCTAGACTTTTCAGCAATGCGAAGATAAGTGTCTTTTGGGGGTGTTGCAGAAATTCCTGTTGGGATCATTGCGGTTTGCAGAGGTTGTATTTCATGCGCTTTAGGTGAAAAAATGTCTAAACCAACGGATTCTTCAGTGCATCTTACGGGTCTCTTAATATTAGATCTAAGTAACTTGATCTGAAGGGTCATCTGAAAAGATAGAGAGAACTTTTAGTTCCTCTGAAATAAAATATCATAACCGTTATTAGACGTAAACCCTAAAAATAAAAACGTTAACGAAAGTTTTTCATTATTAATATCATCAATGTCGGTTTCCTTAAACACGTTGGTATATTTTCTCGGAAGAAAGACCTCCAATGGATTTTCAGAGCTTTTCTGAAGTTTAATAGATATTGAGGGTCCATATTTGGTGGCGACTTTTGTAGCTCCGATCACTTTATATGGAACATTCATTAATAGATCCCTAATTTGCATCAATTTAATATTCTTTTCTTGATTAAATCTTGTAAGGAAATCCATTCTGTAAAGAAGATAAGTATGCACCAATAACTATTTGAAATAGTTTTAGGTTTCTTTTAAGAATAATAAATAGAGTAAAATAATTTACCTTGTTGATGATTGCTGCAGCGTCTAGGAGTAAACTGATGTTTCAATGCAATGTATGGCCTCTTTATATACAGATGCACATTGCATCAGCACAAGGACGACAAGTGAAAGTTGCATTTTTAAACTGCATCTATTAGGTATATAAGATGGGAGAGACAACCTCGGCCACCAACAGTTCCACGTTAAACCCTGCTGCTGTTAAATCTGCTACCGCACGACAGAAAATGTAAGTAACACAAAGTTATCAGGCTTTGGAAATTCAATTAGCTTTTACGCACGCTTATATTATTTTGGTCTGTTCTTTTAGCATGGAAAATATTAACGTCCTAAATGAAATACGTAGAGAGTATAAAAGGTTCAACGCTCACGGGAGGCATTACGATATTCAGATAAATCCTGCTTCCAAAAATGAAAATCCTATCCTTTACTTTAGAAATAGCATGCAAGCTGTATTGGATATTGTTTTAGATGGTACGAAACCCAGTGATATGGTGGGTCTGTCAATAAGCAACTCTGTGAATGTACAAGATGAACCGATAGGACTAAGCTTCCGCAGAAGCGATCAGGTATCTTTGGATGTTTTAATGGCTGTTATAGAGGAAGTATGCCAATCTAACGCTAATTTTTATGCCACAGATACTTTATCCATAAAAGTAGATCACGTTGAAATGCCTTTAGGACATGGTAGAATCAAAACAAAAGGTAGACATTTATCCGCATTGACGCACATAAAAAGGTCCATCGTTAGAATTAAAAGCAGAACAAAATGCTTAGCTCATGCTCTATTGGTAGCTATAGCACATTTCGATAGAGACCCAAATTACATCAGTTATAGAAAAGGTCGAAAAATTTATTCCAAAGTCGATGAGATTCTAAACGCCGCAAATGTTGATCTAAGCAATGGTGGAGGAATAGCAGAATTGCAAAAATTTCAGGACCATCTTTCCGAATACAGAATCGTAGTTTATGAAGGATTGCGTTGCGAAAATATAATATATGATGGGAACACAAATTCACAAAAACGTTTAAATCTCCTGTATGATGCACAGGAAAAACACTATAATGTGATTGTAAGTCTCACGGGTGCCATGTCTAAAGAATATGTTTGCAAAGGATGGAATAAGGGAATGAGTTACGATGGAGCAAAGACGCATAGATGCAATTATCGATGCTCCGGATGTAATTCACTTCCGCCCTGCATTTTTGAAGGAAACTACATATACTGTAATAAATGCAATATGTACTTTAGAAGCCAAAGCTGCATGAATAATCATGTGCAGAATAAAATTGTCACTCAAATAATTTGCGAATGGAAGCGACATTGTTTAATTTGTAGTCAACGGTTAAAACCAAATCATCAGTGCTATATGTCATATTGTAGAAGCTGTAAAAGTAACGAGATGCCGGGCCACTTTTGCTATATGCCAACGCTTAGCGCAAAAAAACCATCATCGGAAAAGGTCTTATTCGTATTTTACGACATAGAGTGTACTCAAAACACGCAAATAGGAGACAATACATATCTTCATATTCCAAATTTACTCTTCTTAGAACACTATTGTTTTCTTTGCGAAAAAAACAAGGATATGACCGAAGGGTGCAGTCAGTGTGGAAAGCGTAGGCATTCATTTTGGGGCAATGGCTGCATCAAACAATTTATGGAATATTTGCGCCAAAATAGACCTTTTTGTGAAAGGATAATTGCAATTGCACATAATGCCAGAGCCTAGGATCTCATGTTCATCTTAGATTATGCAATAAAACAGGGATGGGTACCGGATTTAGTAATGAATGGTGCTAAAATTTTATCCATGAAAATGGAACACATAACCTTTCTGGATAGTTTGAACTTTTTACCCATGAAATTGAGAAGTTTACCGAAAGCTTTTGGAATAGATTGTGTGACAAAAGGCCACTTTCCGCATTACTTTAATACTCCTAAAAATATGAACTATGTAGGTTGTTATCCCGACCCCGTTCATTACGGCATCGATTACATGATGCAAGACGAACGCAGAGAATTTTTCGAATGGTACGAGAAGGAAAAAGATGGCATTTTTTATTTTAGAAAAGAGATTGAAGCCTACTGCATGGCAGATGTTGGAGTGTTGAGAGAAGCGTGTTCTATATTTAGAAATACTTTCCTAGACATCGGAAGTATTGATGTATTTCAAGAATCTATTACGATAGCTTCGGCATGCAACAAAGTATTTAGAAAAAAATATTTGAAACCGAAAACTATAGGACTTATTCCTTGTGGAGGTTATAGGAAAGCCGATAAACAATCCATAAAAGCTCTCATGTGGCTTAGGTATGAAGAAATTAAAAGGGGGATTTGCATTAAACATGCAGGTAATGGTAGAGAGGTGAGAATACCCGAATTACCTAACTTCAAATTAGATGGTTTTTGTGAGGAGACGAGAGAGGTGTTTGAATTCATGGGGTATTACCACCATGGCCACGTGTGTCTTACTAATAGAGATATGCCCGTCGTAGACACGCGAACAGAGACGCTTTCAGATAGATACGAGCTCACCATGAGTCGAATAGATAAAATTGTGTCGGCAGGTTACGTCTGTCACGTCATGTGGAAGTGTGAATTTGAGGACATTCTGAAACAACATCCGGCTCTACACAACGATCCCTTTGTGAAAAATGTTCCAGTCATTCTTAGGGATTCCCTCTACGGAGGTAGAACGGAAGCATTGAAAACCTATTGCAAAGCCGACGAAAAAACTCGCATTAAGTATTACGACGTGATGTCTCTGTATCCTTATATATGTAAATATTTTAAGTTTCCCGTAGGTCATCCCATAATTCACATTGGCGAAGATTGCGCCAATATTACCGAAATGCTTAAAAAAGAGGGGGTTATAAAATGTAGAGTTTCCGCAAAAAATAGAAGTCTTTATCATCCCGTCTTGCCCTTTAGATGCCGACAAAAGTTAATATTTGGTCTTTGTTACATCTGTGCGAAGGAGGAAAATGACGGTGAATGTAGCCACGACGGGGAACTAATTGGTACTTGGATCGTAGACGAGGTACGAAAAGCCGTTGAAATGGGTTACGAAGTGAGAGAAATTTTTGAATTTTACGAATATAAAATGGAACAGTATGATAAAAATGAAAATAAAGGAGGTCTCTTTGTAGATTACATTAATAGTTTTTTAAAATTAAAAGCAGAGGGCAGCGGGTATCCCTCTTGGGTTAAGAGCGATGAGGATAAGGAGAAATACGTTCGAAGCTTTTTTCAGAGCGAAGGAATTCTTTTGGATAAGTCGAAAATTAGAAAAAATCCAGGTGCAAGGTCTCTAGCAAAATTGTGTCTAAACAGTTTTTGGGGAAAGCTCACCGAACAAAGCAATCGGTCGCGCACGAAAATGATTAGGGAAACCGCGGAATTGTTTACGTTCCTGACCACGCCGGGCATCGAGGTGCAGAACCTAATGTTTGCGAGCGACGAGATAGTCTGGCTCTCGTGGAAATATGCCGAAGAGGTCGAGTGCCCTCCACTGGCACACACCAATGAAGTGTTAGGAGCCTACGTTACCGCAGGTGCAAGGCTTAAGCTATACACCTACCTAGAGGCACTGAATAGGGACATATTATACACAGATACGGATTCGATACTGTTTACGGTTAGGGAAGGCGAGAAGTGTAGCGTCGAATGCGGCGATAACCTGGGAGACATGACGGATGAGCTAGCGGACTATGGAACGGATTCCTACATTTCAGAATTTGTATCCGGAGGCCCAAAAAATTACGCGTATAAAATACGCCTACCAAATGGTGATTTCAAAGCTGTTTGTAAAGTGAGAGGGATAACATTGAATTACGCTTCTTCACAGTTGGTTAATTTTGATTCAATAAAAGATTTAATTCTTGGAGAAAACGTGGATCGAAACATTGAAGTTAGAACGGAAAAGAAAATAAAGCGCAAAAGATCCCATGGCGTGTATATCGTCTCCGAACCGGAAGATAAAATCTATAGACTTTGTTTTCAAAAGAGAAGAGAATTTCTAACGATTCCGTCCCTTTCGGATATATAAAGCCTGACTGAACGAGCCGCCTCCTCTCATTATGGATTCCGAGGTGGAACGAGCAGTATCAAGTACGTGGAAAACCGAAGAAGACAGAGAGGCTTAAAATATTGTACGAACGAGGAGATAGCACTCATTCCCTTAGAAGTGTTTGCTCAATATCCTCCCTTCGATGTAGATTACGCAATGTACAGGTTAACGGACGAATTGAGGGAAAAACTAAAGATGTTTCGATGATGTAATGTTTCCCGTAGTAAAATTTCAGCACCCCTTTACGCTGATCGTTAGTGGTAGTTCGGGTTCTGGTAAGACCGTATTTTGTGTAAATTTAGTAAAACATTTGAAGCATTTGTGCACTGTTGGAAAATTTAAAGAAATATTGTGGTGTTATAGCGAAAAATCGGCCGTGCCAAAGTTAAAACACGTAAAATTTCATGTAGGTGTGCCGGAGTTTGAGAACCAGAAAGGAGAGCCAAAACTAGTAATATTAGACGATCTCTTAAACTCTGCATATTCCAGAGAGGTGTGCGACCTGTTCACGAAGGGAAGTCATCATAGAAACATAAGCGTAATTTTAATCACTCAAAATTTGTTTCAACAAGGCAGGTATTGCAGAGACATCTCGTTAAACGCTAAATACATTGTGGTTTTTAAAAACGTAAGAGATAAAAATCAAGTGGCTCATCTAGCCAGACAAATATACCCCGAAAATTGGAAATCGCTTTTCGAGGCGTATCTGGATGCTACGGAAAAGCCTCACGGCTATATGCTTTTCGATCTGTGCCAGGAGACCGATAGCAGATTACGATTTAGAACCAACATCTTTCCATCGGAGCTCCCTGTCGTAGCATATCAGCATGAGCAAGCGGATAAGATCCAACTATCACATGCTGCACGTGCTTAAAAGCGCCAAGCCTAAGCTTAGGAAAGCCATTTTGGAGAAGTCCGACAAAGAGTTAGTGTTGACTATTGCAGAATGCGCTCTAAATGTTCTAAGGGGCAATTGTAATTTAAGCAAATGCACCATTCGCAATCTAGGAAGATATAAAAATAGTCTGAGGCGAGTGGTGGATAAATCTCTAAAGGTTAACAATAAGAGAAGGTTTTTAATTCAAAAGGGAGGTTTTTTGATTCCTGTGCTGACTGCCGTACTGACCGGACTTTCGTCTCTAATACAGCGTTAGATGCTGCAAAAATCATTTTTAGTTTCTCAGCGTTACATAGACACCCACTGCTTGAAGAAAAAGGCGACGTCGAAGAAGAAGAAGCGGAGAAAAAAGGATGCGTACGAGGAGCTGATCAAATTTAAATCCAGTGGCCGCCGCCGCCGACCGTATCTACCGCCGCAACCGCTGCCGCCGCCGCCACTACCACCTCCCCGAACCTCCCCTTCTCCTCAGGTCAAAAAGAGGCTCGTCTTCCCTCCAGAAACAGTCTACGAGAAGCAGGAAGAAGAAGAAGAGCAAGAAGAAGAGTTTGACGAAGAACAAGTAAGGCCTCTGCCATTGCCGGCCCACGAGAAAAAATAAGTAGAACAGTTTACAAATAGAAGCTTTGGGTACATAGCAGGTCCTTACCTAGCTCCATATTTGCACACTCCTAGGGCAACGGATACCGTATTCGGCATTTACAAGGATAGGGACGGCAACTTTAAAATTGGCGATTCCATTATTCGTATAGAAGACAACGATTTGTATGTAAAGGATAGGTATTTTAAGGGAACTCTGGGTCTCTGGGAATTGCTCACTAGGAAGAAGGTAGATCTCTCGAAAGTCACCTCTTCGGACAAGAGTAAATATAGACAAATTCTTCTTTTAACCAACGGCCACCTGCAGAATAACGAAGCCTTTAATCAGATAAAATCGAACAGAGGTAGCAAATATAAAGAAATAATTGCCGAGTTGTTTCCGTCCAAGACGTGGATGGATTATTAGCAATGAATAAGAAGTATTTTTACGATCCCGAACAACCTTCGGCTTTTTCCACCGTGCAGAAACTTGCATCTCTTACGGGAAATAGACGTAAAACGGAGGATTGGCTTCTCCAACAAGATGCCTACACTTTACACAAACCTGCGAGGAGAAAATTTCAGAGGAACCACTACACGGTGAATAACGTTAACGATGTGTGGGAAGTCGACTTGGCCGATTTTAAAAGCATTAGAAAGTATAACGATGGAGTTCAGTATCTCCTAACGTGTGTAGATTGTTTTTCCAGATTTGCACGTGTAAAACCCATAAGATCAAAATCTAGTAATGAAACTGCAAAGGCCTTTGAAGCCATCTTAGATTCCGTTCCTCTAGCAGTCAGATCCGACAGAGGAAAAGAATTTTTAGGATCTGCATTTCAGAAGCTTTTAAAAGAGAAGGACATCGAGCATCAAGTTTGCAGAAATCCCGATGTAAAGTGCGCCATGGTCGAGAGATTTAATCGTACCATTAAGTCTAAAATATACAAGTATTTTACATACAGGAACTCGTACAGATATATAGACGATCTCGATAAATTTGTTCGCGCATATAATCGCACCATCCATTCGTCAATAGGAGTGGCTCCAACCGAAGTAAATGAGAAAAACGTGTTACAAATATGGAAAAGGCTAGAGAGAAAGCGAGGTAGCATTAAACCCAGACCGGTCAAGTTCGCCGAAGGACAAAGCGTGAGAATAAGCTAAGAAAAGATGAAATTTGCCAAAGGCTACGAAAAAAAATTTCTCAACGGAGATTTTCAAAGTTGTAAAGGTTATAAAACGTTCGCCGCAACCCGTGTACGAACTTCACGATCTGAACGGAACTCCCATAGAAGGTCAATTTTACAGTTACGAACTAACTCCGGTAAAAATTAACAAATCCACTTTGTATAAAATAGATAAAATACTAAAAACTAGGGTGAGGAATGGCAGAACGCAGCATCTCATCCGCTGGAAAGGATATGGTCCCGACTTTGACAGCTAGATCGATGCATCATGGATGTGTTTTACGTAACCGTGTTGAGCGATTCTAGCGTCGATTTGTATCCCGAGAATTTGCATGCTAGTTTTCGTAACGATTTAGCACAACCGATCAATCTTCAGAGAGATAAGTGGGTTGTAGGTCTCGCAGAGCTTTCGTATTCTTACGGTTACTAGTCCATAGATGAGAACATACTTAACGATTCTGGAGAACTGACCAAAAATGTCGTCATAACAAGAGCTGGTAGAATTGTGTTTGAAAAATGGAGTTTAAGGGCTTTAAGGAGTTGTACACTTCGCTAAAGAATCAGGTAACAGACGATGAACATCGGGAATTGCTCCTGTCGGAGCTGCAGGGTTACCTCATTTCTCATCAAAGAGAGATAAAAGAATTGGAAAATGCTAAGAAAGTATGGGTCCCAACACATTCCATTCCACAAAAACCAAGCGGAAAGGCTAACAGTATTCATTTAAAGATTACTAAAAGTAAAACGGAAACAATTTTTAACGGAAAAATATTTTTTCCTACCAGAATATATTATGGTCTAGGCGATCTTGTGGACACCATAAAAAATTCTCTGCCAAATCTCGATTCCTATAAAATAGCTAATCAAAATATGCTCACAGAAGTAACTAACGATATGAAAACCCTTTTCCTTAGATCGCACAGAAAAAGCTCTTTTCAGTTTCTTTCTGGAACCGAACCCATTTTTGTTTACTGCAATCTCATCGAACCGCAGCTGCTCGGTAGCTCCTACGTTAGGTGCATAAGAATTATTCAGTTTCCCTCGTACACTAGTCATCACAAGTTTGAAAACATATTTTACGTTCCGGTAGAACTTAATCATTTTCGAACCGTAGCAGTTGAAATGGTTAACAAGTTTGGTGATCTGGCTCGCTTGAGCAGTAGCGTTATGCCTACCATTGCTGTACTGCATTTTAAGAAAGTGAAATAATGTTTTTTGTTTTTTTTCAGATGGCCGTTGAATACTCTTCAGCCTTTCAAGGATTTTATAATCCAGAGGGAAAAGTTATGATAAAAGAATTGGCCGTCGTGGAAATTGAGACGGAACAGGTGGTATTGCACCAACTGATCCGTAAACCAAATCTTCCGCAAAATGCGTGGCCAATAAAGTTTAGACGGACGAACACATGGTTATCCGAAAATTTTCACGGTATACCATGGAGTTCAGGCCACGTCGAGTTTGCTCCCAAAATTCCAGATGGAATATTGTTTGTAAAGGGGAGCATGCTTGGTAACGTATTGCAACCCACAGCAGGAGATGACTTTAGAGTCTACAATATAGAAAACCTAGGGTGCAACCTAAATATTGAATTTTTAGTTACTGCACCTGCCTGTCGGTGGCATCAGTTTAACACCGTCAGGTGTGCCAGATCGGAGGCACTAGGTATAGCTAGGTGGGTAAATGAAAACCGTTGGGAATTTAATATTTAAATTTAATGGATTTCTTTAAGCGGGTCAATATAAATTAGGCCTCTAAATTTAAAGTCCATGCATTTGGCAATGGACCCGCTTACAGCGTACTATGTAAACCAGAGTGGAGGGCGCCTCGGTCAGTACATCGGACCGCTGTACGTAGGAAGCCCATACGTACAGCAAGGTAGAGGCATAGGTAACTTTTTGGGTAGTCTATTCAGAATTGTTAAGCCCATCCTCCTATCCGGGGCAAAAACTTTGGGCAGGGAAGCCCTCACCACGGGTGCAAACATCATGACCGATATTGCTGCACGACAGGAAGGTACCAAAGTCAAAGATATCGTGGCAAAACGAGTCACGGAAGGTACAAAAAAGTTAGTTGGTAGGTTACAACAAGGAAAGGGCAAGAGAAAGAGATCAGCTCCATATAAAGCCAAAAAAGCTAGAGACATTTTTGATTAAATACAGGGTGCAACACGATGCCACCAGCACATGCTCCCGAGATAGCAACATGATCGCCTGCACAAAATCCGAATTTGATATTTTTGCAAAAAAACCAATTCAGTCCGCAGTGTTAGGAAACTTCACTACCCTAATCAAAACCATCGCACCAGTAGATCAATCCGTATTGGAATTTGTTATTCCTGGAGATAAGGAACACTACATCGATTTAAATGTTTATTTGATGGTAAAAGGAAAATTTGTAAAGCCGGATGGTTCCAACTTAGCAGCAACAGATAAAACGACGGGTGTTAACAATTTATTGCACTCCTTGTTTAGCCAATTGAGCGTTTCCCTAAATGGAACATCCATCAATCCGTCTGAAGATCTTTATCATTATCGTAGCTATTTAGAAACCTTATTAACGTACGGTCACGATGCATCGAAAAGCCATCTTACTAACGCTTTCTGGTACATCGACACGGCTCTCCACGGTCTCTCCGGGGCCGATGCTTCGAAAAACGAAACGCTGGAAGCCGGAGATTCTAATCGTGGATGGAAAGAACGTCATCACAGGAGCAATGCGTCTAAAGAAATAGTCATGTTTGGTAGATTATATGGGGATATTTTCAATTTACCCACTTTGTTACTACCGGGACTTACACTTCAAATCAAGTTGAATAAAGCGAAGGACTCGTTTTATATAATGAGTGAAAGTGCGGATCTACATGCTAGATTTCAATTCCTAGATGCCACTCTATACGTGAAAAAGATAAAACCAGCTCCTAGCCTCTTAATGGCCCATATGAATGCTTTAGAAAAAGTAAATGCGAGATACGATATAACGCGAGTCGATGTCAGGTCCTTTACTTTCGCAGCAGGGCAAAGTACCATCTCTATAGACAATGCTGTATTAGGTCCGCTCCCTAAAAGGTTACTCGTAGGTATGACAGAAAATACAAATTTTTCCGGAACTCTCACCACAAATCCTTTCAATTTTAAGCACTTCCATTTGGAATATTTTGCGATTTACGTTAACGGCCAGCAAATTCCGGCAGAAGGTCTTTATATCGATACCTCTAACGAAAAAGGTTCAACGTTAGCGTACCAAACGCTCTTTTCCGGTTCTGGCATCCATCACACCAACAGCGGAATTCAAATCACTCACGATATGTATATAATGGGTTACTTCCTAGTGCTTTTCGATTTAACGCCAGACAGTGCCGCTTCAGAAGGTCATGTTTCTCTATTAAATAACGGAAATATAAGAATAGAGCTTAGATTTAAAACAAAGTTAACACAAGCCATCACGTGTATCATGTACTGTGAGTACGAAAATTCTATTCAAATAGACAAAGATCTGAGAGTGCATACCGATTATTAATTATGAACACCTTACAAATAGAACAAACTTTGCGAGGCATTCCAAATTTTGCAGGAGTTTTTGCATCGGACATGTTGCCTATAGAGTTTACTAAACCGTCAACATTCGTAATAAATTTAGATCCTCACAACCTACCTGGTTCACACTGGATAGCTGTAACTCAAAATTCAAATTCTTTTGCATGGTATTTCGATTCGTACGGCCTCCCTCCCTTTATAAAATCCTTGAAAAGCTTTATGCCATTTCACTTTATTGTGAATCATTGCCAACTTCAAAGCCTCTACTCCGACATCTGCGGCCAGTACGCGTGCCTCTATACTCTCTACGTCTGCACCAGAGGATACAACATGAACGAGTTCGTAGCCCTGTTCAACTCTGCCAATCCAGATCGTCAGGCCAGGGAGATGTTCCACAGAGAGTTTCCAGTCTGGCGGTGCAACAAGGGACAGCGATGCCTACCGGGTATAAAGGTAAGTAGCTCATTTATTTTTCGGCCAGTCTTTGTGCAAGATGGAAGGAGGTCTTGTCGTAGATTATACAGCGCTCAGAGGAAACGGCAAAGAATTAATCATAAAGGAATTGGCGATCATTGGAAAAGGGATTGTTCAAACCTTTCATTTTGCAAGCCCATATCCCTGGAATAGTAAATTAGATGCATTTAACAAAGAAAATAAAAATGGAATGCATTTCAATGATGGTTACGTTCCTTATAGCATGCTAAAACTGTGCTGGAAGAGGCGGTGGCGGGGCACATCTCTCTCTTCGCTTATGACGAGGATAAATGTGAAGTTCTTTCCGCACTCTGCGATAGAACGTTTATCAATTTAAGAAAAGAATTTAGTTGCCCCAAGCCAGAAAATCTCTATCATCAGTTACACTGCGGATTTCCTTGTCATAAGTTCTCAAACACTCACTGTGCATGCAAACACGCTCACGCCATGTTCAATTGGTTGAAGCATCATAAGCTTAAAAAACTTAACACCAGATGTCCTGCTGATAGCTCTAACAGACACGATGCTTCTTTTGTTTCAGCTGTGGAGCAGTCGACGAGATGAGCTCAAGAGGTAAACAGATCAGAATGCCACTGCGCCGGGTGACTCCTCCTCCGGAACCCGTGTTGCATCGCAGGACCTACTTTCTCAACAAACATCACTCCAGATACATCAGCCTGGGTTTCTTCAAAAGAAGAAATTACGAAGCTCACGTGGAAATTGGCGGAGTAAAGCAGGGAAGAGTCGTCCTCTCGTCCTACTACTTCGCGACTCTGCTGAATCACCTACCTAAACTTGCCGAACATCTCTGCAAAGGGCAGTCGTACAGATGCATCGAAGAACAGTTTCGCCTCAAATCCATAAATGGGCATCGTGCCAGGATACAATGCGAAGACTCACAAGTCATCCTTTGTTTAGATGATGTAAACTTTCTATTGTGCAATGCAAATGTGTTGCAACATCACCTTGCAAAATATGTCTTAGCCACAAAGGATATAAAAGACTATGTTAACAGTGCTTCAGGTAGTAGCACTTATGTACTTCCAAAAGAAAATGCTTCATGTTTCGTCCTTTACGATGTTATTTGTGACCAAATAAACTCGACACTTGTATCTTATAAGAATGAATAAAAAAAAACGAACTTACCTTCACGTCTTTTATTTTCCAACTTTTTTCCTTTACATCCGAATATAGGGAAAATCCTCTCCCATCCTCAATTATACCTAGAAAAATCAGTAGCAATTAAATAAAAGGATCAGCTAGTGCAATATTTTATTTAGATAATACATTCAATGCCAAGAAGGTGCTAGCTAGACCAAGGCCGGGTTCTAATAAACACCTGTTTAGGTGTGGTCCCAGTGGCCTTCATGCCCTAGGGTGATCACGTGCTAGCTACACCAAGGTCGATGCGACAACACGTGGACGCAGCAGCAGCGGCGGCGGCGGCGGCTTTGTTTATGTTACATGCCCTGCGGTGATGACGTCAGCAGGGGTCAACGAACGGACTCAAGAGCCTTTCATACTGCTCGTGTTGTTTCGCTTACAAAGGATTTTTACTGCCAATAGGTTGGCTCCATTAAGTTGCCTTAGAAAGAGCTTCCGTATTGTATCGCTAAAAGGTTTTGTTTCCCATTGAACATATATTTATGTCTGCCTCCTGTACTACCTATATCGGCTTCTAAAATAATGTTAACTCTGTATAAGAGTACGCATTCCTATTTATTATAATCAGGGGCGAAGCCTCTGGGGAGAGGGTAAACAGCGTCTATTCAAGATTTCTTGTGAATGTAAAGCTATTTAATTCCATTGCATTATTACGTTTTATTACTCTTCGCTTGTTCAACTTCATTATATTTACCAATTAGGAAGTCTTTGACTTTGGGAATTTGCAGGTCTCTGATACGAACATAAAAGTGCGAGATTGCTGTGGTAGACGTTCGCTCATCTAGTTTTTTGCCAGGGTTTATGAATGAGGGAAACAGATCCTTCTTATGACCGCGGTAGCTGTAAAACAGTTTATTCCTATAGCCAGATTTCTCTGCTAGTAAACAGACTGGTCTCGCCTCCTTTTACTATGTTTGGCTGAGGGACTTGAATTCTGCTGGAGTCAAGCGCGAGTAGGATTACCAGACCTCTGAAAAGTCTCCGACTTGCCCTACATTTTTACCTTCTGTCCCACATCCGGGGAATTTATGAAAAATCTGGAATGTCCTATATTTTGAGGAATGTAAACATCCTTGCTTTCAAACTGATTAGGAACTCGAGAAGGATTAGATAAGCTTTTGTGGTAATTATGTAATTACGTTGTTATTCCTGTATACAACGCTAATGCTTAGAGATATGTTTTACTGACATAGGCACATAGACACAGAAAAGAAACAGGACATTGAATGACTCAATCAAGTATACTTCTGTGCTGAAATATAACTTTAAACATTTAAGTTGTGTAGAATGTCAAGATTATATATTAAATCCAGTTGATTTGTATAAAATATGTTCTTCACACAACTATAACTGCTAAGGTTCTTTGGCAGCTGCTGTTACTCTTTTTATTGGATGAATACTTAATAAAATAAAAACCTATGTATACATGTTTGAGTATAGTTTAGGTTTGGCGTTTACTTTTCTAACATTGGCGATGTCCTACATATCTGTATAATGTCTACATTTTAGGCCACTATTGACCTATATTTCATTAAAAGAATCTGGAAACCCTATCTAATCGGTTACCTATAAAGCATGCTTTAGCAATTAAGTTGAACCGATTGACTAAATTTTAAAATACATTACAAGCAAAATCATATATCGCTGCGTAAATACCGAGTGTTACACGCTTATAAATAATTAACAAATTGTAACTTAAGCTTTGAGAGCATATTCCTGTGTGATCGTGTTCGCTGGGGCGAGCAGTCGGTTCATCAGCAAAAGTTAGTCCCGAAACAGGATGAGAAGAGAAGAAGAAGAAAGTGTCTATCCTGGTATTAATTAGTTCACGTTTCGCCACTGATTATTTGATTCTATACGTAATGCACAGCTTCATTTTACAAATAAATTATACATATTTGTAATGGGCAAATAATGCGCATTATCCATATTATTGACACTTATAAATGCCGCGTAAAGTGTTAAATTGCGTTAAAATACTATGGCGAAAGGTGTCTCTTCCTGCTTAAATAAAAGGCACAAATGATAAGTTCTGATGGACATTTATTTGAGCTTAATAATAATAGTAATAATAATACTTTTTTCAAATTGATTAGCCACATTTTGTGTTTTATGGTTGCCTTACGGGCAACCCTTTCATTGGAGAAGCAAAAGAATTAAAATACAATTAACACCTCTTGTTCTTCAACTGCCCTGTTTTATCACTTAATACGAGAAACATTAAGGGACTATGTCGTATCCCCTTTTTTATGCTTTATTTTAAGTTGCTTGATTTCAGAGGTCTTACTGTGGCAGACATGAATTGACTTGAGTATACATGATAATTCTTTTTCTCAATACACAGAAACACATCAACAATACAATCTTTCTTGGATTACAGTTTGGTTGTAAAGTGAAATATACAAATGTTGATGAAATATTTACAATGAATTAATTCATAATAGCATTATTCTTTCTGACTAATAGAGTTTACATCTGCCGTGATAGCAGCTTTGGTATTTTTTCTTTAGATGTGTTTGATAAAATTAATTGATTTCATAAAGTTTTTGACGTTACTTGAGTTGCTGTTTTCCGACAAAGCTCTGTGTAATTCTGATGGAATATTATTTAACTCTCTGTACTTGGAATATAGTGAACATTTAATTATTGTTTGTCTGATGGTCTGTTTCACATTACAGTGTGTACATTGTGGATATTCACTCTTTGCGAGTGGGTATGAGTGTGTAAGTCTGAAATGGCCTATCCTCAGACAGGAGAATAGAATTTCTTTTGACCTCACGAGGCTTGTGTTGGGATATTAAGCTCTTGATCTTTTTTGTACTGCTTCAAACGTTTTCGCGGTTGGATTCTCTGATTACGACGCCAGTGTTCTTGCTGTAAGTTTCTAAATCCCGTCTACATTGCGGAATTGGTTTACTGTATCTTTAGACTTCCCTGCAACCTGTTTCACCATCTCCTGCTATGTTATTCCCACAAGTCTCTATCCTTCGGTCTTTCTTTTTCTTGCTATCACGGATTAGGCTTGGAGCCTCCTCTATCTTTACTCCAGCCATTTCCTTGGGGCTTTGCCTGCACAAACTGGTGCAGCTACCTTGTTGGAATGATATTTCCATACAAGGCAGGTTGTCATTTCTCTATCCCCATGCTTAGGGCCTGTATTACGGTCTCCGGTTAAGGTTCCGGTTAGCCCTAACTGGTAGTTACGTCTAAATGTTCGTTAACATAACTCCGGTTAACAGCTAACCGAGAGTTACCCCTAACGATACCGAGCGGGAGGCTCAGGAAGCAACACAAGACCGTCTCAAAGTATAAAGGCCAGGTGGCAAAACAGATAACTGTCAATTACGTCATTTTCGGAGGCCTGCCTTTATCGGTAGTTCACAACCTGCATCATAGGAAGGCGTCTTAGTCAGTGTGGATTTGAAATGGAAATGAGCACGTTGCTGTCTCCAAACGGACCAATAATTAAAAACCAAATTACCTACTTAGCGAGCGAAGGAATACATAAAACAATGTAGTTGTCATTTCAAAATGCCAGGAAGGTATTGTGTGCTGTGATGTACGTTAAATTATTTAACAAGTTCTGAAAAGCATATAACAGGTTTTCTTTCCAAAGAATCCACACAGGAGACAACAATGGGCACGTGCTATTCACAGGAATAATTGAGGAGTTGGGTGCAAAAAGGGCGTGATTCAAGAAACATAGTTTTGAGAAATCATGAGTTAAAGATTTAAGTTATATTCATTTTTATTAGTTGTTTGTAATAAATTTTGTGCTGGCATAAGCATCAAATTCAATTTTTATAAATACAAAGACACAAAATTGAAAAATGCCTACTAAGTTATGAATGGAGAAACCACGAAATACAAAAATCCTTGCAGAGGCCCTTTTTGCACAAATGGTTCCTAAATCATGAATGAATAAGGAAAACAATGAAATAGCATAGAACATACATTTCTGACAACCTACAAGCATTTAATAACTGTTATTTTAGTTCCAAACTGCTAACATTATATGTATGTAGGTTATTAATATTTAGTTCTTCCTATCAGCCTATTGTGCATGACTGCCACTTCTTTCTTCACTTAGTTCTTTAGGGTTTTCCTATCTTGGTCTTGCATTTGACGAGTCAAATATCTTTTTAAATCACTCTGTGGTTTGATTCTAAAAACAGAATAAAGTCCGAATGCCCTTTTCCTTCTGCGGCTTTATTTGGTTGTTTTCAACAGCAGATGAAGTAGAAACAAAAGTTTTACCGAATGCAACTTGCTTCTTTAAAAACTGAAAAGTTATGTAACTGCCACAGTCGGTTGATGAGGCTGCTAATGTCCCGCATTGTTGAAAACATAACCTAAGATATGATTGTATTGCAAAAGCATGTCCTTTGGATGTCGGCTTCGGAAGAATAAAATTCTTTAGTTGAACACTCCATTGCTTTAGAATATTTTCAGTGCAGTCAACACAGTAAAGAATTCACCAATTAGTGTCAGATATTCATCTCCAGTGTAAATATTATCAATGGAGTGCAGCCGTTTAGAGCATACATACAAATTTCTGTCATTTTGGCTATAACTGTGTCCTCGAATAGGGAACAGGTGAGTTACTTTTGCTTTGAAATAATTGGTCAAAAATGAGCAGAATCGTACAATGGTAATATTTTTATTCTGTCCACCGGCATTGTCGGGCAATAATACTATATCTGAATATTTCGGACCTTGAATCTTCATTAGGATATCATATAAACATGAGGCTACAGTGTCAGTATTTTTCTTGGATGCAGTTTCAGGGAAACAGTACATTATTATGACAATGTACTTTGAAAACATTCATCCATAGAAGCCCATTTGTAAAACTCAGCATTCACACTTGGTTTTGGCACAGGTAAATTTTGCCTATAGTCAAACTCAAGTACCAAAACTTCAGAATTTTCTTCTTTGCATCTTGAAATAATTCTTGTTTGGTATTCCTGTGTGCCTCAACATTTTTAAAATGTAAGTTAAGTTTAGTTTTCAAAACTGTGTCATTAGGATTACTTTTTAGTTGTTGCTCTGTTGAAAAATAAAAATCGCAGACATTAGTGCGCGGCTTTCTAAAAGAGAAAAGGATGTTGGAGTGAAAGTATTTAAAATAAAAGGCATGTCATTCTAGTTCGTTCTTCGTCTTGTTCTTGTAGTATTTTTTTAATAAATCAATAAGTTTCCGCATATTTAATGATGGGTTGTGAAAATAATTTATATTTGATTTCCCTCAGCTGTAATGACACTTGGAATGTGGTATGGTATTTATATGTTCCTCAATCATTTCCATATGGATGTATCATTTCTGTTTGGACTACTTGAATGCTTCATCCTTTTATCTAACATAGCAATGAGACCTTCCACACTCTTCTTTTGTACAATACGAACCCTTTTTTCTTCAGAAACCCGAAAAAGCTTTAAGATCAACTTTCGACATAATTTTTTCTCTTCCATCTGACAATGGAAAAGAGTGCTCCCATAGGTTTTGGGCATTTCTATTGGTGTTTTGTTTTACAGTTTGTATTTCTTTTGAAGTAAAGCAGCTGTTTAAGAAAATATTTTGTTTGCTGTTATCTGCTAAACCATAAAAATTTAAGAACTAATTATTTTGGCTTTCAACACTCACATTGTTGTAACATTCCATAGGGCAACATTGGTTGATGTGATGAAATGTTTTGTTGGTATTGACATATGACTTACCAGATTGTCTATTATCCTTTCTCACATTGCGTTTTCATTTATTACTGTTTATTGAGCGTTTTTTACCTTTCTTTTCTCAAACAAAATATTATCTTCATCAATGCAGCTCATCTTCATTATTAATAGTCTCTATAATGAGTTATTGATTGTTGCCGTTAATAAAATGAACTGAAGTGTACCAACCAAACAAAAATAATTTACCATCATTATGACAACTTTAAATGTAATAATGTTATTCAATTTGTATTAATAGCTTGAATCTCAATAAATGCCTTCGTAGGTTTTATGCAAAAAAGGCCCTGTGATAAGGAGTTTTCAAAAGCTTATTACTTTGTCAACTTTAAACATTTTAATATGAAATTTTGTGGGGATATTCTTTATTGCTTAAAATTCAGTATTAGCTGTTTTATGCAAAACGGGATTCAGGGCCCCTCACGTCCTTCTTGGATCCATCTACTCAATTATTACTACATTTGTTGTGGTATGTATTAATTTTATCTGAACAGTACATAGTGAATACATTTTTGCAGATGAAATGATGGAAGTGTTCTTGTAGTACACAGGAAAATTCCTAAACTTATTGTTACTGAAAATACTTGTCCCTCACTATTTTCTTGTTTACCACCCTATCTATCGTCGGAACTAGCTCCCAACGAGTTAATTGCAATGACTTAGAGAGATTCACTGTCCTCATAAAGTACAATGATGTGCATTAGCTGAAAATTGACACCTCAGAAATTCCAAAGGCTGTGGCATAATTGTAAGCTAATTGCAACTTTATTCTTTAAGTTTCAGATGGTAAGATTATAATATAAAATCATTAAATCAAATTGCTGCTTGGTAAAATAATGATCTTGGATAAATGGTACGGATTTGATGCTCTTTTAAGGGGACACAACGGTGAAAGTACTCAATTTTGGACAAAAAATACAAATTCTGTTTATTACATTAAAAATGGAGTGATATTTTCCTCTATAGAATAGCATATTGAGCTTTGATGGTCCGCCATTTAACTGTCAGCTTGCATTCATTTAAATTCCCTCTGTAAAATGCCACGCCCTTTTTACTTTCTCTACTACGTATAATAAGTAGGGGAAGTATTGTATTCCACCCAAAAATTCGATATCGATACCGATATGTTTTGAGACACCCTGAATCCAAAAGAAGCATTTTTGGGAACATGTCCGTGTGTGTGTCTGTGTCTGTCTGTGAACAGCATAACTCAGAAACGAACAGTCGGATAAACACCAAACATGGTATTTAGGTTCAGCATCTTCCAGAGATACGAAACGAAGGTTTTCAAGAAAATCCCCCCACCCCAGATTACCCTTTACATGGAACATTTTTCGAAAATTTTAATTTTCTCAAAAATGGCTCTAACGATTTTGATTAAGATATCATATGTTTAAGATATTTTTATGGCAAATAAAATGTATATCTTGAATTTTCTGGGAATGTCTCCAAAAGTATTCTTCATTGTGAACGACTTTTGCATAACTGGTAAACCATAAGAGATAGACAAAATTGTACTACACAAAAAATGTAGATCGCGTTAAAATACACAATTTATGTCATATACATTTTTTTAGTTGAGTGAACCATTTTCGAGATATTGCTTGTTATTTCCTTAAATTTTCCAATACTTATACTTTTTCTCAAATTCGTTATTCAATTTTTTATGTCCTGGATATGCAAACAGAATAGAATGCGCCACATAGCAACCAGCGCTTAAAAGATTTGACTAGCGCTTAAAACCTACCATGTTCCCCTTGCATCTACAAGAAAATTAGCAATAAGATTAACATCTGGATTAACATGAAGCATATGGAGAATAAGCGTTTGTAAAACTTGTTTGTACAAGAGTAGAGAAAGTCATGTGAGTGTAATACATCAGATTTTTTTAGAGTTATCCATCCGGAAGTTCGTTTTTGGAATTCGAATTTATTTAATTGTCCTCACAGGTAGGTAATCGGCCTACTGCTAACATAATTATTGGGCTACCATCTCGAAACATTCGAACCTTTTTATATAAACCTCAAGGAGAGGGGTGCATCCTCCGCTAGAAAGTTCTTCCGTTGAGGTCTACAGTCCTGTTACTCTGCGCTGGACCTTCCATATTTATAATCCCTGTAGAGAGGATATCTCAGTATTTTAAAGCCCTCAGGAACCAAACTCTTTGTTGGTCCATGGCTCCTTCATTACCGTAGTTATGCTGACCTCATCTACCACCCAGGAACGCGCCCGATAGGAGTTACAAGGATCCCACGCTCTTGGGCTTAAACACAAGTTTACACTCTAAAATACACTAGAGAGACATTTAAAATTATTGATTTTAAACATTTTTAAAAATCTTTTAATGTTAGCTCCAAAGAAAAAATCCATAGAATATAGATTTACAAGTCATATTTTGTAAAACTATCTGAACATAAAAATTCCTGTCGTATAATTGTTCATTAGTATATGCAACATCTGTCGTGTAAATTTCATGCAATTATTGAAATATAATTTCATTTTTGTTCCATGTTTTTCATGCTTTCCCCTTTCGACTTCAATAAACATTGGTATACTGGTATTGGACGCATTCAGTATTTGTTCTTCTTCTTTCATGGCTTATGTTGAGACAAATGAACAGGAACCCGGGAAAGTAGTCTTTTCTACCCGCGGATGTAGAAGCTAGGTCATTGTCGTCGATTGTGATTGTACCACATAACTGAAACATTCAGTGGTATAATAATTAAAATTACAGAACTATTTAATACTTACATTCCGCGGGATTAAATAGAAGGCGGCATTGCAGGAGCAGTGGGTCAAACACGTGCAATTCTGCACACAAGTCTTTACTGAAGAACCAGAAAACTCCGAACTCCTGAGGTTTCTGTTGATTAGAAAAATGGAGCAAACTTTAGTTGTCAGCGAAATCACATAATTATAATGATGTTTCAAGCAAAATCAGATGACTGAAAAATTCAATGCCATAACCGGGATTTGAACCACGGATGCGGTTCAGTTGGAGAATTTAATGTCGTATCGGCATGTTGCCATGGTAGCTCAGCGGTTAGAGCAACCGGACGGAGACCAGGAGATCTGTTGTTCAAATCCCGGCTATGGCATTGAATTTTTTAGTCATCTGATTCTACCTTTCCAACCCTACCAAACACACGGCTTGTGTGAAAGAACAATTAATTCCATGTTTCAAGCAGTCAAAATATGCATATAGAGCTGTTGTAAAATATGGTTGTAAATTATTACGTTCAAATCGAAAATTTCGCAAGTGGTAGAGAATACGTGTATGTTTAAAACCATTATGCTTTTTGTTGTGTTGCCCGATCATATATGACTGCGCCAGAATACTTTGTTTATAGAAACACAAACGCTTTAATAGAAATAACTAGGATGTAATTGTAATTAATTGTTCTTTCACACAAGCCGTTTGTTGGAAAGGTAGAATCAGATGACTGAAAAATTCAATGCCATAGTTGGGATTTGAACCACGGATCTCCCGGTCTCCGTCCGGTTCTCTAACCACTGAGCTACCATGGCAACATGCCGGCACGCCATTAAATTCTCCAGCTGACTCGCATTTTTCCCGGTAAACCACAAGGAGATCTCAAATTGTATTGAGATGTCATACCCCAATGGCGACTTACATTCTTTGTAAGTACTTAAGTGCCGGGCTTTTAGTTTCAATCACTATTAGGTCAATTAATGGAATTAATTGTTCTTTCACACAAGCCGTGTGTTGGACAGGGTTGGAAAGGTAGGATATAATTATTTTCAAAAGCAATTGTTAATAGCTAGGATGCTTTGTTTTTCAAAATCCATTGTAAACAATATTAGAACTTTATCTGATGCCTATGTATTCTGAATCCATGTGGTCAAACCTCACTGGAGGACAGTGCTTTAATAAGACATCTTTCTCTCCGGCGAAATATCTAATTTAACATGAACCGTGCTAATGAAGGGGAGGAGGTTGGAAAGCATTCGAGGATAAATTGTATTAAAAAGTGAACATTGAAGTTTACCTCTAAACAGATGCTGTCACATATGAAGAAGAGTTTTATTAAGCATTACATATAAATTCTGGCTCACAATGTTTCGTTCAGCATTCTTTGATTAAATAATAAATTTGTCTAAATTGAACGATAGTTTCCTCTTGTTCACATAGAACCAATGTGTTTACAAGCAGAGTTTCACTGATTGGACAACGAATGGATTACATATTAGTCCATTATATGTTATTGTGAATGTGTTTTTAGTAATTTATTAAGCTTAAAAAAATTTATTCCCCTAAATAGGTTCCCTTTACGAAATTAGCTTTTGCGATCACGTTATATTTCCACCTAAAGGGCAAAATAAATCACTGGTTATTGTGTCTGGGCTTGAAACTGATTACATGATGCTATAAGTAGCTTTACTATTCTTTCTGGCAAAAGGTTACTTCTTCTATCAGTTAATATTGTTTTGTACGATGAAAAGATCGCTGCACATCACATGTTGCAGTGGAGGTATATTTGCAATGTGCTACTGCAACTTAAAAAATCTGATGTGTTACACTCACATGACTTTCTCTACTCTTTATTTTTACAAACGCTTATTCTCCATATGCTTCATGTTAATCGAGATATCGAGATATCAATCTTATTGCTAAATTTCTTGTAGATGCAAAGGGAATATGGTAGCTTTTAAGCGATAGTCAAATATTTTAACGCTGGTTGCTATGTGGCGCATTCCATTCTCTTTGCATGTCCAGGACATAAAAAAAAATCTGATGTGTTACACTCACATGACTTTCTCTACTCTTGTACAATCTAATTTTACAAACGCCTATTCTCCATATGCTTCATGTTAATCGAGATATCGAAATGTCAATCTTATTGGTAATTTTCTTGTAGATGCAAGGGGAATATGGTAGCTTTTAAGCGATAGTCAAATATTTTAACGCTGGTTGCTATGTGGCGCATTCCATTCTCTTTGCATGTCCAGGACATAAAAAAATGAATAACGAATTTGAGAAAAAGTATAAGTATTGCAAAATTTAAGGAAATAACAAGCAATATCTCGAAAACGGTTCACTCAACAAAAGAAATGTATATGACATAAGTTGTGTATTTTAACGCGATCTATATTTTTTGTGTAGTAAAATTTTGTCTATCTCTTATAGTTTACCAGTTATGCAAAAGTCGTTCAGAATGAAAAATACTTTTGGAGACATTCCCAGAAAATTCGAGATATACATTTCATTTCTCATGATATTATCTTAAACATATGATATTTTCATCAAAATCGTTAGAGCCATTTTTGAGAAAATTAAAATTTTCGAAAAATGTTCCATGTAAAGGGTAGTCTGGGGTGGGGGGATTTTCTTGAAAACCTTCGTGTCGCATCTCTGGAAGATACTGAACCTAAATACCAAGTTTGGTGTTTATCCGACTGTTCGTTTTTGAGTTATGCTGTTCACACAGACACAGACACACAGACACACACACACACAGACACACACACACACAGACACACACACGGACATGTTTCCAAAAATGCTTTTTTTGGATTCAGGAGGTCTCAAAACATGTATTTCCGGTGAAATCTCGGTATCGAATTTTTGGGTGGAATGCAATACTTCCCCTACTTACTGTACGTAGTAGAGAAAGTAAAATAAATAACGAATTTGAGAAAAAGTATAAGTATTGGAAAATTTAAGGAAATAACAAGCAATATCTTGAAAACGGTTCACTCAACAAAAGAAATGTATATGGCATAAGTTGTGTATTTTAACACGATCTACATTTTTTGTGTAGTAAAATTTTGTCTATCTCTTATGGTTTACCAGTTATGCAAAAGTCGTTCACAATGAAGAATACTTTTGGAGACATTCCCAGAAAATTCGAGATATACACTTCATTTCTCATGACATTATCTTAAACATATGATATTTTCATCAAAATCGTTAGCCATTTTTGAGAAAATTAAAATTTTTGAAAAATTTTCCATGTAAAGGGTAGTTTGGGGTGGGGGGATTTTCTTGAAAACCTTCGTGTCGCATCTCTGGAAGATACTGAACCTAAATACCAAGTTTGGTGTTTATCCGACTGTTCGTTTTTGAGTTATGCTGTTCACAGACACACACACACACACACACACACACACACACACACACACACACAGACACACACATGGACATGTTTCCAAAAATGCTTTTTTTGGATTCAGGAGGTCTCAAAACATGTATTTCCGGTGAAATCTCGGTATCGAATTTTTGGGTGGAATGCAATACTTCCCCTACTTACTATACGTAGTAGAGAAAGTAAAAATAAAAGAAGTGAGAGAGATAGGCATAATTATAGTCGGACTGGGGCCTAGCCCTAATAAAACTACCCTTCAAACGTTACAGCGGCGTAGCTGAAAACTATAGTATGGGGACTGATCGTAATGTGATTAATGCATAGTAAAATTCCAAAATCTATTTGCAATTCATTAAGAAAAGAATCCACAAATATATGAGACCTACAATGTGTAGAGTCACCCAGTGTTTTGTTAAAACACGCTAGAAGCCAAGTTTGACAACGGTTTATAATTCCGAGACGAAACATAAGGCTGAGTGCATGGTACACCAGCTTCTAAGTTGTTAAACACAAAAATTCTGATGTGTAACATTCACATGACTTTCTCTACGCTCTGTCGTTTATTAGTGGGTATGCAAGTTATTCTTACGAATTTTTAGTTTTCTATCTACCACATTTTAATTCAGATAAACCTTAACAGCGATAGTCAATGCTTAAGAACGGGACGCTATATGCTGGGCCTAAAATTTCATACTGTTTCTATGCAATCGCGAGATACCTGAAAATTTATGGGGCTTATAGAAGTTGTTTGAAATAAATTGCGTGTTTAAAAGATCTACATTTTTTGTGCGGTACATTTTCGTCTATCGCTTAATCTTTAGCAGCTGTGCAAGGACATACAAACATTCTCTTTCGAATAAAGAGGACTTCACAAGCTCTTGCCAGAAAATTGAAAATATACATGTCATGTAAACGTTTTTAATACATGGTATTTTAATCAACATCGTTAGTCATTTTTCAGAAAATGACAGATTTCGAAAAATGTTCCATGTAAACGGTAGTCTGGGTTGGGGGAACTTCCTTGAAAATTTTCATTTTGCAACTTTGGAAGGTATTAAAGTTAAATATACCAAGTTTGGTATTTATCCGACTTCTCGTTTTTGAGTTATGCTGTTCACAGACACACGCACACAGACACTGACTTTTTCTAAAAATGTTTTTTATGGATTAAATGGGCTTCAAAACACGGATTTCCGATGAAATGTCAGTATCGAATCTTTTGTTGGAATGCAATACCCTCTCTACCTACTATGTATATAGTATATGGCCTAGAGCCATATTTAACACAAGTTTTATTCAAGCCACACAAGGAATTGGGATCAGGGAAAATTTACAAATTCCGAAATTGCGTTAATTTATGAAACTATGCCACTGGAAAATCACTAATGCGAACAAGAGCTCTGTGTATCTCTTTGACTACTTCACTAGTAAACATCCATCATCAAGTCGTCTGGAATCACAGTAGTCCTACTTATGCAAGATTGCTATGACCTCATTCCGTAAAGTTAAATGTATTTCTGAATATCGTTTCGTATTCGCAACATGAACATGTGAATAAATTACAAAAAAAATTTTGATGTGTTACACTCACATGACTTTCTCTACTCTTGTACAATCTATTTTTACAAACGCTTATTCTCCATATGCCTCATGTTAATCGAGATATCGAGCTGTCAATCTTATTGCTAATTTTCTTGTAGATGCAAGGGAAATATGGTAGGTTTTAAGCGATAGTCAAATATTTTAACGCTGGTTGCTATGTGGCGCATTCCATTCTCTTTGCATGTCCAGGACATAAAAAAATCTGATGTGTTACACTCATATGACTTTCTCTACTCTTGTACAAACTATTTTTACAAACGCTTATTCTCCATCTATTTCATATTAATCGAGATAAACATTTGCAGAAACGATCTTTTGACATGCAAACAGATATACATTTTACACATAGCGACCGGTTCTAAAAATATTTAACCATCGCTTAAGGCCTAATATGTTCCCCTTGTTTTGTATTTGCAAGGGCAATATAAGCACATACATATCTCTTCATAGCTGGTTGCTATGTGCAGCACCATTCTGTTTGCCACAAATTAATACTCTTTGCATATCTAAGACAAAAAAATGAATAACGAATTGCCATTTAGAAAATAAGTATTGAAAAATTTAAGGCAATAACAAGTAATATCTCGAAAATGGTTCACTCAACAACAAAAATGTATATGACATAAATTGTGTATTTTAATGCGATCTACATTTGTTGTGTAGTAAAATTTTGTGTATCTCTTATGGTTTACCAGTTATGCAAAAGTCGTTCACAATAAAGAATATTTTTGGAGACATTACCAGGAAATTCAAGATATACATTTTGTTTGTCATAAAAATATCTTAAACATATGATATTTTAATCAAAATCGTTAGAGCCATTTTTGAAAAAATTAAAATTTTCGAAAAATCTTCCATGTAAACGGTACTCTGGGTTGGGGGGATTTTCTTGAAAACCTTTGTGTCGCATCTCTGGAAGATACTGAACCTAAATACCAAGTTTGGTGTTTATCCGACAGTTCGTTTCTGAGTTATGCTGTTCACAGACACACAGACACACACACAGACACACACACGGACATGTTTCCAAAAATGCTTTTTTTGGATTCAGAGGGTCTCAAAACATGTATTTCCGGTGAAATCTCGGTATCGAAATTTTGGGTGGAATACAATACTTCCCCTACTTACTATACGTAGTAGAGAAAGTAATAATAATTGAGTCTTGCTTCCATACGCTAACCTACATTTGTTAGCTGGTATATCACTACTCTTGCCTTCAAATACCATATTAACGCGATATCATAATGAACATGAGAGTAGGCCTTTGTTGCCTAAAGTTGTTATAAGAGAGCTTCTTAATAAGGTGAGATTAACATTAAATTAAATGTGTAATACACGAGAGCAGCTAAACATTAGAGCAACCTGTGTTTGTCAGTTGCATGGAATAACATCGCCGTCAGCAGACTTATGTATAATCATGATTGTCTTTAAAGTCGAGATGCTTACCTTCAAGATGCTGTGTCTGTAACATTCTTTCTGACAAGCGTTATGAACTGACGGAACGTCAACTAGGGCAGCTAGACATTTCATCAGTGCTGGGACACATCCCTTCCTGAAAATATCGTGACAGCAAAGCTTATTCTAAACCCAGGCTGATAGTGCTAAACGCACAAGGTTATTTAGATTTTCTGCGCATAGAACTAAACTCTCGTGCAATAAAGTTTTCAAATTTTATGAAAATCTCCTATTGTGTAAAATTTAAAATTTTCCATTAATAAAAATTTGCTTTAATTTCCTAACTTGCACGATTTCACTTCCGCATATTAATATTTCCGTTAGTAATCAACCGGTGTTAATTCATGTAAGTTTTTATTGTTTCATTTGTAAAGTCCCATTTAACTTCTTTGGTCATATCGGGACTTTCACTTTGAGAAACAACTGACGGTGTTATCGCTCTCTGAACTGTAGGGTGTATTTATTAATATAAGAAGAAAAATAACACGTTGGTGTCATTATTATTCTAACACTAAAGACACTCACACTCACTCCCACATTCATACTTCTGATTCTGGTTAAAGAATATTTTCCCGCCCCGGGACCTCTGGGTTGAGAAACCAGAACGCTGACCACTCGACCGCAGAGACAGTCAGTTCATATGTTGCATCGAGGCAGTGTTCAATTAAGACTGCATAAACCTGCATATAGCATGTTTGAGATGGTAATACCGTTAGACCAAATGTGTGTTTGCGTGCGTGTGTGTTGTGTTTGTGTGCCCCCCACCACTGCCCAATACATTGAACATCTTTCGAAATGTTTTTTCTTTCCTAAAATTGTTCCAGTGATTTTGATTTAAAATGCCTATATTTAGGATAGTTACATGAGAAATAAAATGCATATCTTGAAGTTTTGGGGGATAGCCTGTGAAGCCCTCTTCATTAGGGAGCAGTTTTGTATAATACTGTGTAACTGGTAAAGCATAAGATACAGACAAAATGTAGTACACAGATAATGTAGATATCTTTAAAGCAGGCAATTTATTTCAAACAACTTTTTATGGTGTCAGCTGTTTCCGAAATATGGGTTGGTATTGGTCATTTGAAAGAGCCGTCGTCATTCTGTTATTTCTAGCGATGTCATGCAGAGATTATGGAATTTCAAGGCCAGCATAATATATGGATTAGCTCTTAACTGTTTGACTTTAACTTCGGTATACTCTATATTCTTTATGTCTACATATGTACAACGAAATGTGTAACGAACTATTACTTCGATTAACATGAAGCAGATTGAAAAATTAGCTTTCCTAAGAATAATTGTAGAAGCTGTATACATATAAACTATTGTGCTAAAGAAATCATGTGAATATAACACGTCAGATGTTCTTAAATTACTATTCAATATTAACGTGTTATTTAATGTCTAAAGTCCTATTTAGTTGTCTCTGGCAGTGTCATGGAAACGGTATGGAATTTCAAAGCCAAGCATACAGCATTCTTTTAAACTTTGACTATCAATTCGGTTTCCTTTATCCTCCCTTATGTCTATAGCGAAATGCTATAAACCTGCAAAGGCTTATCTAAATTAACATGAAGCAGGTAACAAAATATCCGATGTGATACATTCACATTAAAAAACTAAATTGGGTTTTATTTATTGCCGCTCTATATCTGCTGTGGTCCTTAGAGTCCCATTCCATATTGAACGTGAAAGACCGGTAATTTTGCTCAGAGGCCTCTTTATTAGGTTTGAGGTTCTTTTACGTGCCGTAAATCTACGACACGGGGCCACTGGCTTTACTTCCCTTCCGAAGGAAGCCATACTAAGGATGTTTACTCACATTCATATGACTTTCTCTTTATTAGTGGGTATACAAATCTTTCTTACTGAAGCTTATTTTTTCTATCTACTTCATGTTAGTCCAAATAAACCTTGGCAGAAATAGCTACATTATGCATTTCGTTTTAGATACAAAGGGAACAGCCATATTCAAATGTTTAAGAACTGGACGCTATGCGCTGCCTTAAAATTACACTCTGTTTTCATGCAATCGTGAGAAACAACTGATTGTTGAAAGAACTTCAAAGAATAACCAAGCAATGAACAATTCGGACCATTAATAACGTATATCTCGGAAATGGCTGATGCCACAACAAAGTTATTTGAATAAATTGTGTGTTTTAAAGACATATACATTTCTTGTGAAGTACGTTTTCGTCTATCGGTTAACGTTTACTACTAATACAAGATTATACAAAACTCCTTCCGAATGAAGAGGGCTTCAAAGGCTATTCCCTGAAATTCAAGGTATATTTTATTTGTCGCGTAAATATCTTCAATACATGGTATTTTAATCAAAATCTTAAGAGCCATCCTTAGAAAATTAAAACTTTCAAAAGGTTTTTCCATGTAAAGAATAGTATGGGAAGGGAATATTTTCTTGAAAATCTTCCTGTCGCATTTTTGGAAGGTATTGAATTTAAATATCAGGTTTGGTAATTATCCGACTTTACCTTCTTGAGGCATGCTGGACACAGGCACAAACACACACACACACATGAGCTTGTTTCTAAAAATGCTTTGTTTGGATTCAAGGAGCCTAAAACATGTAATTCTGGTGAAATATTCATATGGAATTTTTAGGTGGAATGCAAACACTGTCCACTGCATCGCGTCGTTTCAATTTTGTCCGCAATGACTACTTTGCACCACTGTGCATACACTGGCTTGCACTCGTACAGTGTACACATTGGCCTTCAGTGGTGAAGATCCCAGTTCAAATATTGCCTTGAAGGTACTCTTTATGCTTAGTAAATTGAACGAGAACTGATAGTTTGGCATGGGAGTGTGGTTTCACCTAAGTAGTTTAATTATGTGAAAGACACAAACGATAGCTTACCACACAAAATATATAGATATCATTAAAGGACACGGCGTCTGTCAAAAGAAACTGATTTTGGCCTTACCATTTCCGCATTTTTGTTGCTATTGGTTTGTATTTATATTTTTTTAAGTGCTAAGACATCAATTATTTGTTTCTCGTGATGCCATACAAAAATTATGTAATTTCTCAGCCGCATATAGCAGCCCACTTTTAAAGATCAGCCCCTAGCATCCCTTTGTACCTACAACGTAATGTGTGATGAAACATTTCTGCAAACGTTTATCTCAGATAATATGAAGTAGATACATAAGTTGTAATAATACGAGTTTGTGAAGGAGACACGAAATAGATGATTGTGGGTAGAGAAAGTCATCTGAATGTAGTATAGTAATTTTTTGTTTCATCATGGGCCTTGTGGTTGCATTGTTTATAGAAAACACAACACTTAGAATGAAAACTTCAATTACAGTTTTACTTATAAAATAAGAGCAATATAAAGGTTGGATATACCTACACTTACCTGAAACGCACAGCCTGATTTTACTTCAGAGTCCCAGTTGTTGCACATAACACAGTGGCGATTTCTGTATACCTTTTGACAGAGTTGGACAGGAGCATAGTATGCCTCACAGAGCGTCTTCACGGAGATGTCCTGCCAGTTTTCTGCACATTTGTGTATGGTTACTCCACAAGGTCTCAGGTAACTTATATCATTTCTAGGTATCTCTGGCAATAGCCAGCACTTAATTAGTGGAGCGCTTTTCACAGTGTGGTGCGGTTTAGATGAAATTATGTGGGTACTCTGGATCATTCCATTATATTCGATATTTATTTCTTCGTCATCGGGACACTCCTCTAGACCAAAGAATGAGGCTTTTACATATGCACCTGTAAGATTGAGATACCACGTGGAATTCTCGGATACGTAGACCAAGCGTCTTATCGGATCCTCTTCCCAGGTTAGTTTATCGAAGTTGAATGTACTTCTGATAGCTATAGGCCACAGTTGGATGTTGTTGTGCAGGTAGTCATTGTTGCAGATAGCGCAGTGTGAATTACGATAGGAGATATTTGTTCGAAGACTAGTCACCGGTATGTACCGCAGAGGGTCACCGTAGCTCTTGTCCGGATTTTCGCATTTGTAACGAACAAGTGGATCGTTCCATCCCGAATGGCAAGTGCTCACAGTGAAGACGCCTCCATTTGCAGTTTGCGTGCATTCGAAAGGTGAACTCCCTAACTTTTGCTCCTGAGGGTTGAAGTGAATAGAGTCAGGGCAGCAATCTCCGTACTTGCGGCAATCGGGATCACAGGCGCAACTTCCCTTTCTTTCGGGATCTTTGGTGCACTTCTTCCTGTAAGACAGCAAAATTAAATAAATTCACTGAGGAGGATAAGGTCTACGGTTCGACCACAATTTAAAATTATTTATAAACATTTCTCTGTCATCTTGTGGTTTCTAAACCGCGGACTCCAGAGGTTTACAGGAAAGACATAGACAGCTTATCCAGAGGAAAGGGAAAACATAATAATGAAAACAATGTTTCAGCATTAATTTGATACAAAATTTTGGACAATATCAAGGTACAAATGACTTTAAATTGCTCTTGAATTATATATTGGCAATTCTAATTGCATGTAGCTTCATACGCTCTTTGGCATTTCTCCAATAATACAGGATATTTGAAAGATGGGTCAAAATGAGAAATAATAAACATGGATCCGGAAATTAACCGATTACGAGATAATGCTATTTTGTTGGCGTTTAGGTAACTACTTAATACTATTTATTAGTTCCAACCAAAGCAGTGACAAGTTTATAACTTATCAGTCACGAGACAATTAGAGAATTCATGTACAAAGTGGTGTATCTTCTTAATCTCTAACTCGACTGTGTTTTTATTAATTCTATCCTTTTCTATGCTCGTCCTGTAACCAAACTGCTAACATAGTGTAATCATTCTTTATAATTTCAGGACACCTTATCATATATGTTTGTGATATTTTATGTGTGAATAATTGTATCAGCATTTAAGTCCTTACAGAGTCTCTGGCCCTATTTTGCTTTATAATTGATTTTATTATTTACTAAAATTGCGATATTATCACACAGTAAATGATAAAAGGTACCAGAAGAAACCTCACTCATAATACTTGCCTCAATTGAATGTGTGTATCATCTATACTAACATTATAAAGAGAGACATTTTGTATGTGTACATAGGATAATCTGGGGAACTGCTCAACCATTTTCGCGATTGAAAAGTGTTGTTTTTCCGAACAGACATAGTGTATAAGCTAGCTTCGTACTGTTTTCCCGAACGGAAATAGTCTATAAGCTAGTTTCGAATTTCAATTCCTAAATAGTAAAAGGATTTACAAGGGCTGGATATTAGAATATGAACATGCTGGAGTAAAACAACATGTCAGTTTGGCTTGAGTTTTCGTCAAGAATGCCAATGAAATAGAACATTATTGCTATTACCCTCAGAAGAAGAGTGTAAAAATAGGCAAAACAGCGTATATTTCCTCCAAGAACTATCATGGATGATTAGGATTTAGAAAACCTAAAACAGAAGACGTAGCAAAACAAAAGATAATCGGACTGCTAATAACGGTTGGATATGTATGTGATATGCAAAAAACTGTTATTTATAATAACCTTCATGGAAGAACGTTTTGCTATTTTGTAACAAATTGGTTACCAGTGTATGCTAAATAACTATATAAGGAGAGCAAGTTTCGAACCGCGTAACATCAGAAATTACGCAAGTGTTATTTTATAATTAACAAGACGTGAGAAGGTTATTTTTCTCGGTATTTATAGGATGTGTCATTTACAAAATGTTTAACTTGGTGGCCTTAGAATGGGGAATGTTCATATTCATTTTTCCTATTTCGGTGTATGTTGATGTTAAGGATTTCTGTAATATGCGAAAATTGTGTAGTACTTATATATGGGACTATAGAAGAGGTACATTGGTTTAAATGTTCATCTGCTGTGATTTTCTAAAGAATTATTCGACCATTCCCGGTAATAGTTTCATCGCCAAAAGATATTTATGGACTACCAACGTTTCCAGAACTTGATAGAGGGAAGTTAAGGAAATCAGAAATGCAACATCTGCCAATATTTCGTATCCATTTATATAAATATCCGGGAGTTTTTCCAACCATCATTAGGAATATGGCGGCACTGTACGAAATTGCAGTTATAACTGGCAACGGAGGAGAATTCACCAGGACTATCTTATAGGTGATTGTTAAATAATTTCATAAAGAATGCGGGGAGATGTGACCAAATGCTGGAAACTAAGTGAAATAACGCTGCTCAAAGCACGAAATTTCGCAGTCGCTCCAGATATGAGAAAGCAGCAACAATGGAAACCCTGAAACCGCTGCAATCTCTGAAGGTGTTTTGCCGCCAATCTTCCGGAGCGAAACAAGGTTATTAAATGTGTTTCTGGATATTTCTTTTAAACGGGGAGGAAACTGTGAGGTACAAAGGCACAGTGGGATATTTGCATACAAAGCTGGCCAAAATTTCAATTTACCCTGGTAATTTATGAATTTTTACCGCGGTATTCTCATAGCTAGAACTGATGCACTCGGCCATAAGTTTGCGTTTTGAGCAGACTATTAACGCTATTCACTAATTTCAATAATTGCAAGTAGTAATAAGTTATTGATCTGAATGGTGCACCTTACATTGTAAAAATCAAGGTCATGTATTTAAAACAGCACATTTCTTAAAAATTTTTCCTACATTCTTTTTTCTACATCTATAACGAAATTGTCCTATGTCGCTCGATTTTGAATTACCCTATAGAGGTATTATTAAGTTTGGTTCAAACAACGTTTCAAAATGTATCTATTTTAGTCGTCTATATTGTATGCTATACATTTCTAACTCACATATTTAAAGAGAGTAATTTTGGTCAACAATTTGGCGCAAATGCTCCACTGTGGAACTTGTAGCTTTTAATAGTGTAGTCAGTGAACAGGGGTCCATACTGAAATGTTGTAATTCATACGCCCTAGTGAATCTATTGTTTCAGTGTGCATAGCAATAAGAACAGAATTATCTGTAATGAAGATAGTCAAGTTGCTGAGGAGATGTATGTACAGTGCAGAAGAAAATAAAGAAAGAAAAAGATTTAGGTCTGTAACACTTCAAAGTATCGCTACGGATTCATGGAAACGCATCAAATTGATGCAGCTCGGTTCACGTGTGCAATGTGCTACAATATCAATCAGACTTCCATGGAACTCCAGCTAAGATATAATGTATTATGTTATTATCTAAAATGGCCACCGGTGAGTAATTCAAAGAATGCTTATTCGCAATAATGCTCAGGTAAATACTGAAATACAAACCCAAACCTTTCTAATTGAAGCTTTGATTACATGACTTTATAACGTGAGGATAGCGCCGTCCATGATGGAAGTAGCTCATTGTCTGCTTTGCAGGTTTTAAGTTCAGTGTGCTCCTGAAGAGATGGTTCGAACGCGGTTATCAGCATGTATTGTTTATTCAGGTACTTTAATATAGTTTGTATATTTATGGAAATTTTTGGGCCTATAATCATTCTATCCCCTGAGATATTTATCTGTTGTTCTAGACAAAAAATAAGAATGTAAAAACCTTAGTTCTGTGTAACCATCTGAACTCTAGTCGCTTTCAAAAGGAAAGAGAGACTTACTGAATTAAACTAAAGCAATAAAAAAGAACAAGACGTCTAATGTTTTGTCTGGAACCCATTATTTTCTATCACTAACCTCTCATTCTTTGAAACATGGGACCCAACAGCTTTCTAAAATAACTGCTGTTCTTTGCTAGTGATTCCCAAGTGTCTTCTGAGGCATATAGAGCTGTATAGCATTAGTGAACCTGCGAAAATAAGAATTTCTTCCTTATTTTCACCCAAACATGTTTTATGGGATTCAGTCTGGTGACCGTTTATCAACGTTCTCTGCATTAGGTAGAAATAAATTGAATGTGCCGCTGTAGGGAAACAATAGTCACCGTGTAAAATAGATTACCGCTTTTGGCAATGTAGGGAACTAAGTGCAAACGTGTAAACATTGCAGGAAGAAAGGAAACTAAGCTAAAGGATCACAAAACTATCGGGCTTTATCGCCAGGAGTTGGAAGCGTTGCTGTGTTGCATAACTGCAAGATATAAACACTTTTAACTAGTACGCACTTTGTTAGTTAATGTTATGGAAATTATATGTAGGTTTAGTGTAAGATTACAATATGGGGTATCGAGCTGAAAAGAAGGAAAACATAAAAGAGGAAAGGAAAATACATAATTACTGAGATTTTAATCAGTATTGCCAATTTACGAAGCTCACAAGCCAATAAACAATAAACGAGGCAATTAAAATAGCCGTGATTAGGACATTTTGCTCATTTTAAGGTTACTCGATGGCTTACATGGATTTAATCATTGACTGGGTTCTTCAACAGAGTTTTCGTTGCTCCTCTTATTTGTGTAGCAACCAATGTACAAGACATCAGACAGACATGTGTTTGAGTTCTTGCGACACATTGGCTCACGAAGAAAGAGGGGAAATGAATTAACCTGTTCTACCGCCTCTCTGTCATTGACATAGGACAAATAGAAGGGCTAATTGGCTTCGTATTTATGCCCTAGACAGACGATAAGAGATACAATGGATATTGTTTTTGCCTCTATTGGAACGCTTCAAGAGGACTCGTGTGAATTCCACTTGAAACCACAGTATAGATTGAATAAGTCCTGCCCTCAGAGTGCCCTCAGTCATTTTTCCTACCACTGTACATCAAAAGTGGTGCTGTGCGCTGGGGATACAGTGTTCCTTGAGGACGGGTTGCTTTGATGCGTGCATTGATGTATCTTTGAATAATGGAGTTTGGAAGCTTCTGTCTGTACGTTATAAGTGTGCGGTCAAGTGTATCTCAACGTCAGCTAATGTGAGCACGTGCATTAAGATAGCATAAACCTATGCTGTTACACTATATCTGAGTTTAATTGTGAATGGGCCCTAACACAACAGATGAGAATTAAATGGGTAGTTTGAAAACATCAGGAAGACTCGCGGCAGAAGTTACAGCTCATACCAGAGGTTTCCTTTGAAAGTAGCACCGAAATATTGAAGCACATGTCTGCCAATTCTATAGATAACGCTTTTCGCGATGTAAAAGAAGACAAAAGTAGGATTGCTGCCACAGCCAGAAAATGTAAGCTAACGAAAGACATGGTGCATCGTATTGTAGCCTGTGTGGAGAAAGGTGGCTCTCACAGATGTGAAAATATGAATGTATATGCTTTGGCAATTTATGTTCGTAGGTCAGAAAGGCATTTTTGTGCACTACCGGATTTCAAACATGGGTATGAAAACGTACAATCTGCAATGAGAATATCAAACTTCAAAGCCTCTCATTTATTTGCGGATTCGTTTAAATGGTCGTTTAAATATCTTCATATAAGAACCAAAATTTACAACAAGGCGTGATGACATTATTGAAAAGAATCCTAGAAATAAGGAAATAAATAAAAATTTAACTGAGCTTGATATTCAACACGATCAAAGAAGTTTTAATTATGAAATAAAGTAATTTGTGCATAAAAAGAACAGACATAATTGTAAAGGGGGTCCTTCAACAACGGCCGAGAGTCTTACAAGTAGGGTTTATCCTGAAGGAAAGGGAGTACGTTACTGTAAATTATATTGAACCGAGAATAATATTCAATACCAATTAGACAGCTCTGAATATGAAACGGTTGGAAACCGAGTTTTGGCGGAGGCCAAACGGAAATCCATCGGAATTGTGATGCAATCAGTTGTACAATCCACAACTTAGGTACACTGCGGATGACGTTATCATTCAATACGAAAGTTGGCTAAAAAGCTAAGCGACAATTTGGAAAACATGCTTTACACAATCTTCATAAGCAGACTCCACTAAATGTAGCAAATGAATACAACTGTAGTGCTAAAATGACTACCCAGAATTCGATTTTGTGGATTAGATAATATGTTTGGAAACCGTAGGTGCAAGGACCTTCATTCTACTTTATTCGTGGCAAATTAACTCACCCAGCACAACCCTTTCCTTATAGCGACGTATATATGCACATGGAGATTATGCCTCCAAAGATACAGCTCATTCAGCCCTTGTGTATTTACTTGTTTCGACAGTATAAACTATTCGCAAGACATTCGGAAGAACGCACCAATATCAAGCAGTAAAGGTGATAAAGTACATTAAATACTGGCTTTTCATAATGAAGATGCACTCCTTGGTGCATAATCACCTACTACACTCAACATACCAGGACATTCTGCAAAACACCTGACAAAGGCCTGAGTTTATAGCAGACGATACACTTTCTTTGTAGCAAACGATACTCTTATCCCTTTCATAATGTGTTAGATAGGAGTATTAATTTGCAGCATGTGCAAGTTGTAAGAAAGGAGAATGTCACGGTAATGCATTCCTCACATGTACCTGATGTGCATGTATGCTGTATACTCACTATATTCAACAGTTAAATCATCATCTTCATTATCATCATCGTCGTTGTCGTCATCATCTAGAACGTTTGAGCTGCCTTTCCCCCCCTCTTTCTTCCCTTTACTGATAAGTGATACCATCTTCCGAAAGGCTGGATTTGGAAAGCCTAACATTTGGCAATAATCTTGAGCAATATTAGAAGTGTTACTTTTGGTTCATACAGAACGATCCTACTCCTTTCAGGACGCTTCCGTAACTTTGAACATTCAGGTTTGCCCGCTGTCCTCTCAGGATTTACATGGAGATATTGCAGCAGTTTTCTCGTTATTGGATCGATGGCAAAGTTTTGCGATGTGATCATCATGGTTTTTCTTCTTTTGCAATTCAATCGGAGTTTCCTGCATTTCTCAGCGAGAGACAGCACAAGCTTTGCTGGTGGGCCCAGATTCGTCGGCTTAAACAGCTAACACTGTATAGTATAAGCAAGTTGAAGGACAGCGCCCTAACCTTCAGCCGGTTCTTCGGACCTGGGTGTAAACATTAACAACGACGTAGTACATTTCCCTCCAGAGAAGGGGTCCGCATATACCGCGTGAGTCTTTTCATCCTGCGGATTAGTAACCAGACATCCCAGCATTTTACAGATGATGCGAAATGCAGGTGCTAATATCACATTCACAGCCCGCTGATTAGGTCTACAGTGGTGCTCGTTATTAACGTGTTCTAGTAGCGCAATGGTTAATATGCTGGAAAGTCATGGTAAAGGTCGGTAACTCAAACCATGCCTGCGTATAAATGAATGTTTTAGTCATTTCTGTTCATGTTTCCGGAACGTTCTAGCAAATCATGAATTCCTTCCGAATGCACTAGAAAGTGGATTAGCACATAAATACGTAGGTCCAGCCGTTCGTGCTAACTGTGGAACAATGTTTCCGGATAGAGAGTATCTGGACATGCTTATACATGTTGGTATACGAGGAAGCGCAGCAGAATGCAACGGAAGCATGTCGTGTGTACCAACAGAGGTTTCCGCAGAGAACACGTACTACAATTGACACGTTTTTTCGAGTTACCTTCTGAAATCAGGAACAGTGCGCACGACACCACATCCACGAATATACCACCCTGTCTGTGACCAAGCAACGACGGATCGTATGACTGGCAATGTCATTCAGCATGCGCATTGTAGTACCAGGGACATTCACAGGCATTTCAATATTAGCCAATCTTCCGTGGAGAATACTACATTATGCAAAGCTTCACCCTTATCATCTTCAACTACACCAGGAGCTACTGTATCCGGATCATGGAAAGAGAGTGGCGTTTGCTAGGTGGATCATACGGCAAACTGAACAAGATCCACATTTTTGGCAAGTGTGTTGTTTATAGACGAAGCAGGGTTCCACAACACAGGCCATGTAAATTGCCGCAACATGCATTACTGGAACATGTAAACGCACATTGGATGAGAGAGGCAGCCTTACAAGTCCGATGATGTTTCAACGTTTAGGCTGGGATATTCGGTGATCATCTATTAGATCTATATTTTTTGGATGGCCAACTCACTGGGAATAGCTATATCCACTTCTTGCAACACCAGCTGCCTACTGTACTGGATGAAGTGCCGTTACAGAACCAACTAACTATGTGGTACCAACATGATGGGGCGCTAGCTCGTTCGGCCCTCGTGTAACGTGTTATCTCGATGCCACATACTTTGGGCGGGGGATCGGACGGCACAGACCAATAGGGTAGCCAGCACACTCACCAGATCTAACCCCATTAGATTTCTTCTTATGGGGTTATATTAAATATATCGAGTAGCAGTAGCGACCAATAACCCCTCAATAGCTCAGGGAATGCATCATCTTAGGTCCCCGTGACATCACACCGGCCAGTTGTGTCGAGTTAGGCTGGTGATGATGGTTAAACTGAGATTTTGCATCCCCAGCATGGTGGCCATTTAGAACATCTATTACGAAACCGTTCAATTCTAAAGGTTTATCTGTGTGATGTTCCGGCATGATGTCATAGTCTCTGTTAAATGCACTACTTTGGGATCCAGGGAGGTTCATAAAGATCATAATATGGGGTACTGCATTTTGTAAACCCTCAGAACAATTTATTGGCTTTCTTATCTATGAAAGAATATATTTAAATAGCTAGATATTATTTAATGGTGCCTTATGTTTATAAGTTATAATTACTATGCTATATGCATTTATTTATGATGCTCATTAAACCATATTTTAACAAGCAACAATTTGTGTTTTAATGAAATTCACATAATTAAACTGATTAAGTGAAGCGATACTTCCATGCCAAACTATCAGTTCTCGTTAATTCACTAAACATAAAGGTATCTTCAAATGGCAGTATTTGAACCTGGGACCTTCACCACTGAAGGACAACGCGCACACTATTGCGCTAAGAGGGCAAGTCGCTGCGCGCATAGCGGTGCAAAGCAATCATTTTGGCAGTGGACAGTGATTATGACATAGTCTGCAAAATGCTGGGACTGCATAACTTCTCAATCCGCAGGTTGAGAAGACTCAGAGGGTTTACACTCTGCGTTTGGTATTTCCTGATACCGTAGTGGAGGTTCCGATCTTCTACCGCCAGCTTACCAGCGGTTTGCTTTTGGAAATTTCAAGAACATATCAACGTAAATAGTGGGCCAAAAACGACTTTTACACCCCTTACAATGGATAACAGTCTGTCCCTCACAGACAAAGCATCCATTTTCCGATAACCTCCTTCATAAATACCTAGGTAACTTACCTTTCACTGCACCAGTACTGAATGTTGCAGAAATGCATTGTAGGCAATTAATTTTGTGCTTAAATGAAACTATAACTAAAACGCTATCGTTATTCATAATCATAAATATTTTAACTACAAAAATGTGTTAATACTTGCAGTGCACTAATGGATTGCTTTCATTTAATTCAAAGGTGCAGCTAAACTACCTGAAACCGTTTCTTGGGTCTAGAGATTGTAGTAACTTTATGTAAACTTTATTGCGTGTAGAAAGTGCTCCCGTAGAGTTAATAGGGTAATTGGACGCCTAGTCAATTATAATAGTACAGAATATACTCACTCCTCTGCTTCCAAGAGTTTAAATAGATTGTACGAGCTGAATCGGTTAAAGCCATATTTTGACAAGTCATCAGCAAAATAGGAAATCTGCAGTACTTTTGAGAGATCGCGTGGTTTGAATCTGTGGATGTAATGTAGAGCGTCAGCGTCACTTTTATTCAAAGAGATCGTTGTAAAATTCATCAATGTTTCATCGAGGCCAGGAGGTTCTGATACTGTCGTGTACTTTGTTGAAAGTGTTTCATTGTCAGATTGGTCATGAAAATGTTGAGGGTCCTCTTTGGGCCAGTTATGAAGGCTGCTGTTCACAGGATGTTGAGTTGAGGCATTAATTAGGTACTTGAGGCTTGAGGAATCGTTTGAGAAAGTAAACAACTTATCTGTTGAATGCTCAGTGATGCTGGTGTTGTCCTCAGCAGCTGCTGTTTCCGAAACAAAACTAACCCCAAGCAATAGCAACTGGCGCACAGTGACGCCTATTTGGCAGTACATCTCGTAGATCCACTTCTCAAGGCTGTGAACAGAGAAAGAGGAGCACATATCTTACTCTCTGGCTTACAGAATGCGCATTTTGAATTGCAGCATAGCTCAGTTTTTTGGGAAATTTCTAGAATGAAATGTTTAAGTAATTTTTCCCCCAGCTTGATCTCTGGAGCGACTTGGATATTCCATTTTCTTATTATTTCAACTATGTTAAACATTAAATAATACAGGTAATTAGCTACATCCGTGTATCACACCTTGATTTATTACTTCCTTTTGTTAATGCTTCCTTTATACCTTATTTTTGTTTCCTTATTGTACGCAGAAGATTTCACAATCATCCAAGATAATGAAAACGATCTGCAAAGATCAATTTTTAAATAGTCTTATAATAATTTTATTTTATACTTCAATACAACTAAAATAATGGCTTTCTAGGGAAAAACATCCTATTAGATAAAAGCATATTAGAAAATATAGTTCTAGAAATCGTTGCATACTTTATATGCCTAGGTTCTTATATAACATATCAAAATGATATAGAGATCTTCGATAAAATTCACCAGTTTCAGTATACAGGTGGCCTACACTACCTCAAGCCTGGTAAAGAGATTTCTGAGCAAAATTACTGATCTTTCATGCCCAATATAGAATGGGACACTAAGGACCACAGCAGTTAAAGAGCGTCCACAGAAAGTGTCAGAGCTGAATATCTCTTAAACGAATAGAAAAAACAATTGCTAATAATTCCAAATCTTATAGGAACAAGGGGCCTTCCAAACTGTGAGATGAAAAATATTTCCATGGGATCCCTTACGTGGCACACAGGGCCCAACCTCAGAATTTCAATTGAAACAGGATTATTTTTGCTTTCTCTAGTACGTATAGTAAGTAGGGGAAGTACTGCATTCCACCGAAAAATTCGATACTGAGATTTCACCGGAAATGCATGTTTTAAGGCACCCTGAATCCAAATAAAGCGATCTTGGAAACATGTCTGCGTGTCTCTTTGTAAACAATATAACTCAAAAACGAAAAGTCGGATAAGTTCAAACCCGGTATTTGAGCTTAATAGCTTTCAAGGATGCGACACAAAGATTTAAAAAAATCATCCAAATCAACTACCGTTTACATGGAATATTTGTCGAAAATTTTTATTTTCTAAAAAATTGCTCTAAGCATTTTGATTAAAATTATATTATATTAAAGATTTTTGCAAGACAAATGAAATGTATATCTTGAATTTTTTGGGAATAATCTAGGAATTACTCTTCATTCCAAAGAAATTTTTGTAATCTGCTGTAACTTGTAAATGTTAAGCGATAGACTAAAACTACCAGACAAAGAATGTGGGTCTCTTTAAAACACATAATTTACTTAAAATACGTTTTTTGTAGCATAAGACGTTTCTGAGGTATCCGCTACTAAAGGTTCGAAATGTTCAAAACGTATCATTCTTGTGAAGTTCCATGAATTTTCAGTTGTTTCTCGCGATTGCGTGGAAACAGTATGAATTTTAAGGCCAGCATAGAGCGTCCCGTTCTTAACTATTTGACCATCGCTGCTCTCTTTTTGTTTATGACGAAATTTGTAATGTAGCTAACTAGCTATTTTTGCAAAGGCTTATTTGGATTAAATGCACAGATAGAAAAATTATCTTTATTAAGAATAGTGTATGTATACAATAATAAAGATAGAGGGCAGAGAAAGTCATGTGCATGTATCACATAAGACCTTTTTTATGTTCTGGGCGTGCAAAGAGAATGGAATGGTCTACATAGCGACCAGCTCTTAAAAGATTTAATTATCGCTTAAAGCCTATTGTATTTCTATATCCCATTGCAACTACAAGAAGATTAACAATAAGATAATTTCTGCAAATGTTTATATTGATTAACATGAAGTAGATGCAGAATAAGGATTTGTAAAAATAGTCTGTACAGGTGTAGAGAAAGGCATTTGAGCGCAACACATCAGACTTTTTTTTATATAGGTTCCCCCTCAATAAACTAAGCCACTTTTATTAAAACATTTTTTCTACGATTAATTGTTGAGCTGTTATAGAATGTTTTTATTAAAGTTGTTACACCTCATGAACTCGGGAGAAAATAAAGTATAAAATTAAATAGTATAGGTAATGTGGTTTTCAAAGCCACCTGAACTCCTAAAATACAACAATGTATGTAGAAAGTCATGTTGATTATTTACTGTAGCTCATCAAAGTTAAAAAATTCTGATGTGTTACACTCACATGACTTTCTCTACTCTTGTACAAACTATTTTTACAAACGCTTATTCTCCATATGCTTCATGTTAATCGAGATATCGAGATGTTAATCTTATTGCTAATTTTCTTGTAGATGCAAGGGGAATTCGTAGGTTATAAGCGATAGTCAAATCTTTTAAGCGTTGGTTACTAAGTGGCGCATTCCAATCTCTTTGCATGTCCAGGATATAAAAAAATGAATAACGAATTTGAGAAAAAGTATAAGTATTGGAAAATTTAAGGGAATAACAAGCAATATCTCGAAAATAGTTCACTCAACAACAAAAATGTATATGACATAAATTGCGTATTTTAACGCGATCTACATTTTTTATGTAGTACAATTTTGTCTATCTCTTATGATTTACCAGTTATGCAAACGTCGTTCACAATGAAGAATACTTTTGGAGACATTCCCAGAAAATTTGAGATATACATTTCATTTCTCATGACAATATCTTAAACATATGATATTTTCATCAAAATCGTTAGAGCCATTTTTGAGAAAATTAAAATTTTCGAAAAATGTTCCATGTAAAGGGTAATCTGGGGTGGGGGGATTTTCTTGAAAACCTTCGTGTCGCATCTCTGGAAGATGCGGCACCTAAATACCAAGTTTGGTGTTTATCCGACTGTTCGTTTTTGAGTTATGTTGTTCACAGACACACACACAGACACACACACACACACAGACACACACACGGACATGTTTCCAAAAATGCTCTTTTTGGATTCAGGGGGTCTCAAAACATGTATTTCCGGTGAAATCTCGGTATCGAATTTTTGGGTGGAATGCAATACTTCCCCTACTTACTATACGTAGTAGAGAAAGTAAAAAGCTATACATATTTTAATGCATAGGTAGATATGATTTTAGTACTAGGCTACTAGGCGAATGCAGGACAAATAATTGTCGAACTGCATCGGCAATGTTCAATGACAGATATGGGATGAACATGTCACATCTGAAATTCAAACGACAGGAAACACGACTACGTAACTATGGAAGTGTAAAGAGCAGGAATCGCTTGAAGTTGAAATCAAAAGTGAATGATGAAAAAACTATCAACATTTTATAGAAGTAAATCCACAGACAATTCAAGTGAATTGTCCAAAGACAGTGGTATTAGCCGCACTTCAGTACAGCGAATACTAAAGCAGCAGAAATGCCATCTTTATCATATGTATTTGCATAAGGAGCTCCAAGAAAGAGATTTTCTTTCGAGTGTTTTTTGCAAGTGGTTACGCAAAGATATTGCAGAAAATGGTTCATTCTTGGCAAACATATTATTTTCGGATGAAGCAACATACTCAAATACTGGACGAGTTAACAGGCATAATATGCCTTATTGGGCATCTTAAAACCCCAGTTAGAAGGGAACAGTGCCTTTTCAGCATGGTTGGTCGCTAAATGTTTGATGTGGAATTCTTGATAACCTTGTAATCGGCCCTTACTTCCTTGAAAGCACAATTACTGGTAAATCATATTGCCATTTTCTCAACCATGATTTACCTCCCTTATTGGAAAACGTGTCCAATGTGAGAGGAGAAATGTGGTATCAGCAGGATGGTGCACCACCACATTTTGCAATATGCACTCGTCAACTGCTAAACGAGAAATTTGGTGATAGGTGGATTGGATGTGCAGGACCTATCACCTGGCCTCCTCGTTCACGCGATATAACGCCCGCGGACTACTTCTTATGGACTTTTTATGGACCACATAGAACAGAAAGTAATGTTTAAAGCACCTACAACTAAAGAAAATATGAAATTTAGAATACGTGACGGTTGTTGCCCTAGCCCTTTAAGTTGTTAGCAGTTAGAGAAAACCTTTCCAAAAGAGTTGCCAAGGTTTAGATGTTAACGGAGACTAGTTTGAGCGTTTAATAGAGTAATTTAAAGTAATCACCGAAGTATTTATTGACTTACTTATTTGGTTAGTACTATTTTATACTGTTATATACTTCAGTGAAAACATGCTTTAAGAGCTGAACAATTCATTTAAACAAGTTTTAATAAAGATTGGTTAGTTTATTGAGGGGAACCAGAATTAAAATAATAATCATGGTTTCATTTAAAACGATGAAGTTGGACCCACGTGTACCCCATAATGGGCCCCGTGAAAATATTTTCCATATCACAGTTTGAAAGGCAATCATGTTTTACAATGTGATGGCTCTTTCAAAATTACTTTGGAGAAGTGAAGCATGGATTCACAATGTACAAGGACTCCGCAGAATACAAGAAGCCGCCGAAATGAAGCTCTTAGGAGCAGTTACTGCACTGTACAAGAATAGATAAATTTAGAAACGAATATATCAGAACAGAACTAAATATCATTGAAACAGCAGTAGAAAAATTAGGCAATATAAAACAAAATGGACATCATATACAGAGAATGTCTGACGACAATATCCCATAGAGTGCAGTCTATTATTCACCACATGGAAGGTGAAGTTTAGGAAAACCGCGTAAATGATGAATCGAATGAAGCTGGAACAGGCCATTAACCTAATCCGTAAAGGAAGAAGAAGAGGGCTGAAATTTTAATTTACATTGGATGAATAAGAACACAACCTATGTTTTCCAGAATGGGTAACCAACTTTCTGTAATGGTTTAGAGTGTCATCAATCTTCAGGTAAGCATTGCATTATACCGACATATTTGATATAGAATTTTAGCATAAATAGTCTTTTAGATCCTTTGAAATTTCCACGCGCGTATATATGTTTGTTTGTGTGAATCCTCCATCTCATAAATAAAAGGTTAATGAACATGACAATATGTACTTAATTAAGACAACCATTAAAGTTGCAAAGAACAGATTTTCAGGATATTTCTCTCTCTCTCTCTCTCTCTCAACCAACGCATTACACGAAAAAAGTTTTTAACATTTTTGTATGTTTTTGAAAATGTCTGCAATAGTTGCGATTAAAATATTCTATCTTTGGTATATAGAACTGACGAATAAAGTGTTTATCTTGAACTTTTGTAACATTCTATGAAAGCCTTTTCATTCTTACTGAATGTTTATAAACAAGTAACTACTAAACACAAACAAAGCTTTATGCAAGTGAAATAAATTTCTCTCTGCGATAATTGTTTGCAAAATATTTGCTGTTGTATATTTGAACTTTTCCAATCTCAATGTTTTAAGATGTTGAGCGAGAGTTCTTTATTTTTTCATAAATTCTGGCTAAGCGCATATGATATTACAAACAGCATTATAATTTCAGCATTCTTTTTAACAATTGAGAGTTGTTTTAAGCTACAACTCGCTCTCTCTCTTTCTCTCTCTCTCTCTCTCTAGTATTTCCATTTGAAACATCTTCGGCGAGTGCCCATTACGATTAACAGGAAGTAGAGAATTTACTCGTACACCGTTCCATCAGTGTTTCTGGTGGAATTAACCACATGGTATTCGATGGTGTGCGGGGCGGTCTACATTGCCATTAGTTTGTCTGTTAGGCAATCATAAGTTAATGTCTAAATTAAGAAGAACTCGTTATGTAGTGAAACGTGACAGTAAACAGAAATGTGATATGCCTGAAGTTAAATTACTATTCGTGGACCTACCTTGAGCGTTACTATTCGTTAGCCTTACTATTCGTGACCTCCCGATAACCTTGGTCCATAGCCGCTGCGCCTCAATATGCAATTCGCAAAGTCACAATCGATTTCGATTTATAATGATTTATAAAGCTCATTTGACTACGTTCGTTGTTTTGAAATCCCTAAAAAATAACTGAAGAAGAAGAGACCTGATTGGAATTTACACAGTTCTTGTCTCTCCTGTAATTTTATACTCTAATAATGGACTAGAGGTTGTGAACTAATCTGAAATACACGCTAAGTGGAATAAAATTAAAATCGTCCACGGTAAACCAAGACGCAGCCAGAGTTGGGCATCAGTGGAGAGACTAAATCGGAACATGAAGAAATGTTTTGGGCTTGGATGGAGAAAAATTAAACCCCAGATAGGCATGAGGGGCTGCAGTTCATTCAATTTAAAAACAGCATGCACTGAATGCAGCTAAAGCTTTTATTATGGTATGTTTAATCAAAATTCCGACAAATCTTTTCCTTTAAATCTGTTTTATAAGGTGTAGTTTTTGTACAAAGCCATACTTTTGTCATATTTAAAGACATTGGTCTATCGCCATATGAAGCCATGTTATAATGTTCAGTTAGGGTTATTAGTGGCTAGAATTCCTAATGACGAAATTCGTAATATAAATACAGAAGATGATATTGAGATTCTATTTAGTAATCCTGGAGAGGAGAGTGAGCAACAGCATTCAAAAACGAAGCCACTGGAATGCTATAAGAGATTAACTAGGCTAGGAAATTAATTTTTAATTCCATTACATTTGCATTGTATTCAAGTTTCGTAGTACTGATTGTTTCAGACTCTTTGAATTTAGCTGTTATAAGTTGTTTTAGATACACTTGATAAAACTAATACAAATGTTTCGCCATCTTAGGCAATGTTCGCTTCCTTATTCAACATGTAGCCAATATACAAGAAATGAACAACAAAATATCTCTAGTGAAAGTAACAGTTCTCTAACCTGTCACCCCACCAAAATACACTGCATTTTTATTAATAAGACATAGATAATGAAAGGCTGAGAGAAAGAAACCAAAATTAGCTTTTCGTGCATAAACACAATTCTATAGTAATGAAAACCATATCCCAATACGTAGTTTTACATAATTAACATAACACAAATCGTCATTCTTAGGAAGAACACACTATTTCCCAATAGGTCTCTTGATTATACCTGAGTCAGTTGTAACACTGGCTACTCTCGCCAGAGCATCATCACCAGGATGAATCATTTCTATCACTCCCTTTCCCTACTGCATAGGGGAAGATTTGGATGTTCTTTGGTCCATCTTGGCGCTGTTGAAATGTGTTCAGCTACTTCTGTACAATCTCTGACAAACGTTCTGCGTCATTGTTTGAATATGTAGCCATCGCGACAGGCATTTGAGGTGCCATGGGTGAAGTCGTGATCAGGAACAGCCTTGAGGGACTTACCAACAAGGAAATGAGAATGTGTTAGATAGGACGAATCGGAAGGATAATTATTGAGTCTAGAGAGGGCGAGAAATTCGACAAGCTTCTATTTGGGGGATAGGGTTGTTAATTTCTCAAAGGTGAGAATTGTGTTGCGCATGGTTCTCCGGAGATGGTACCTGAAGCCTTTCACCATAGCTTCCCAAGCTCCTCCAAAGTGTAGTGCTGAAGGGGGGATGAAGTGCCAGTTGATTTCTTGCCTTGATGCGGCCTTCACAGCATTTCTTTGTTGTATCGGGTCATTCAGGAGCTTCAGAAGCTGCCTTAGCTCTCTTCTAGCACCAATAAAATTGGTCACGTTGTCACTGTAGATGTTATAAGGATAACCTCGGCGTGCTGCAAAGCGGCGATGTGCTGCCTTGCATGCACTTGTGGATAGGCTGGATACGACTTCAAGATTGACAGCTCTGTTTACGAGGCAAGCGAAGATTGCTGCATAGACTTTGTTAGTTTTATTTTACTTCTTTGAGTGCAAAGTTTGATCAAGAAGCGGCCAGCATAATCCACCCCTGGGTCCAAGAGTGGTCTGAAGGGCGTTACTCTTTACTGTGGGAGATTTTCCATTTTCTGTTTCCTAGGTATTGCCCTAAGCTTGAAGTAAATTAGACACGAATGAATATGTTGTGTTTAGCCTGGCGAATACTTGGGATTCAAAATCTTTGTCTAAGTGATTCTATAAGCAGTTGAGATCCTGCGTGGAGTAATCTGATGTGCTCATTCAAGTTTGGTGAAATGATGCCGAGGAGGCAATATGAGTTGAGTGTAGAAAGGAATGATATGGATGAATTTTGTAATCGTTCTCCAATTTGAAGAATACCGTTTTGGCCTAGTACAGGACTTAAACTCCTTAATTTGCTGGTAGCGTGTATATCTCTTTGTGCCTTAAGATACTCTATATCCCTATGGTAGCAGCTGGTTGTACAATTCCAATACACTTGTTGAGTGCATTGTTGTAGTCCTGGGATCATGACGAAGTTTCTCGATCCTTGTGGTCTTTCTTGCAGATGGGGATGAATCTAAGACAATAACTGAATGTCCTTAGAAGCTAGGTTAATGAGGAAAAATTATTCAGAAACGAATCATCCGTTTAAGTAACATTATGATCCTTTGTTCTGGGATGATGGTAGAGTTGTTGGTAGTCGCTTTATTTGGCCAATATAATGAATCCACTTGCAGCCAAATAGGTCTATGGCACCACAGCCTGGAATCTCAGATTAATGCTGTTGCATACCCTGAAGCAGATTCTGCGGGGTTATCCAGTGAATATCCTGTGAACTCATGTGACGCCAATAGCTTGTTGGAACCATTTCTTGTATTTCTGAAACTATATTTGCCGCAAATGTTTTCCACTTTACAGAATATGGCTTCAGACATGCCGGTAGAATATCTGAATCAGTCTAGAGTTGTATTCTGGTTATAGTCAAGTGAAGTCTTTTCTTGATAAGACGTGTTAGCAGTAGAGCACCGCATAGCTCGAGGCGAGGAGTCGATATTTGTTTCAGTGGCGCTACTCTTGATTTGGCACACAGTAAACGCGTGGGTACCTTGCCTTTATGATTCGTAGATTCTACATCGATGGAAGCCCCATAGTCAGTATGAGAGGTATCGCATAAACCATATATTTTAGTTGACGCGGTGCTCTTTTCACAAAGAATATATCGTGGCACTCTGAATTTGTTTAGCAAGGGATCTCTTGTATAAATCTAACCATGTTAGGTACAGGCTTTCTGACAATCGATCATTCCATAGCGTTCCTTCTTAGCACAAGCGTTGCATGAAGATCTTGAAAAGAATAACTGCAGAACTATTCAGCCCAAGGGGATCGAATATAGATGCTGTTGTGGACAGCACCATTCACTTTGTGTAGATTTCGTTTTAAATTTCAATTTAATGTGAATCTAGACACCAATTGATTTGAAATTCATCGTAGAATGTTTCCATGCTATGGAACAAATCATGCCATTATTGGTTAGAGAGTGGTTTGCTTCTCTCAAGCCTTCTGGAGTTGATTCCAAAAGTACTGGTTTGTTTGTGCACCATTTCCTCAAATGGAATCAACGACGTCGAAAACGTTTTGCAAATCTGTCCACAACTGTAGAATTTCTTCCAGAGTATCCGTACCTGAAAGACAATAATCTAAGTAAAATCATGTTTTAGGACGGAATGCAGCTCTATGTAAGTGCACTTCCTCATCTTGCCCAAGCTGTTGAAGACATCTCGTGACCAGATATGCTGCTGAAGCAGTACTGTTTGTGACGGTCGTAAGCGTATATGTCTTGAGTTTATCTTCTGGATGTTCTCTCAATATGGTGCACTGTAAATATTGGTGCTTGGAATACATCTTTACTTGTTGATACACTTCTTCAATATCCGCAATGAAAGCACTCTTTGTGTTAGGAGTCGTGTGATCAGTGAGCAGAGAACTTCTTGTACTATAGGTCCAACCATTAACATATCATTTAGGATACCCCGTTGTCAGTTTTAGCTGAGATATAAAAAACCACTCTTATCTTTGCTGTACTGCTTGATTATTTATGGACATCATGATGATGGATGAAGTATTCTGCCCCTAAAAGTAAAGATTCAGTTCTCAGCTCTATTCAAGTGTCCAAGGGTTCGATATTCCCTCTTATAACTTTATGAAGCTTCTTATTTGCTCGCAGTTTTCTCTCCAGGAATTGAGAGCGTTGAGTGGCAGTAGACAATGAATTTCCTAGTCTTAACTATGTCCTTAAAGTTAGTTCAACAATGTTACACCAAGGATCATCTATTTGTATTTTTCATACTCTCACTGTTATGGTGATAATGGTACATAGGTTACTTCTTCAAGACCCCAAAACAGTTAAATTTGGGTTTCTAAAGTAACTGTTGATCTGATGAAAAGAGAATTGTGGTCTCGTGTATCCTTGGCTTACAGAGACCTTTATGAATATTCCCTACTGAGGATTCATCCGAAATGTGTGTTCTGTAAAATAGGATGGCTCGGATGAGTCGTTTTCTCAGGCATCAACAGTTCTGCAAAAAACTGCGCTCCAATTAACAGATGTGCACTCTGAGGAAGATAGAACTGAGTATGCTAGAGTTATCTGATTCGAATATTCCACTCTAAAATTAAACTAAATTGAATTTTATTTATGGAATCTTTTTAACTGTAACCACTACATCACAAAGGATGACATATTTCTTCCGACATAATAGCTGAAGTTGGAATATTACCAGTAATCTTCGCAAGAGCTATGCATTTTATGTTAAGATGATACTCGTTAATTGTGGGGCGGAAATTAATATTTACTAAGGAATCAGCTCGGGATGATAGTTCTTCGAATGTCTATAGAGAAATTGTTGATTGTTTTCTTCTTCAGTCTCAACTGCTGCACAGTGTGTTGTGATATAAAGCTACTCTGAGAACCACTGTCAAGTATGGCAGGTGTGGTTTTCCATAGGTATCTTGAATTTTGACCAGAGCTGTACTTACAAGCAGCACATGTGTCCTTGATTTATGTCTCAACGAATGATAAGTCGCTTGATAAGGATCATCGGTTTCCGATGGCCTTAAACAGTTTCTACTTGACTGGTTGTACGGCGTTGGCATTAACGACTCCAGTTTACGATGGAGCAATGTCTGGTGGTATTTGCTGCACGTTTTGCATATCATTGTAGACTTGCAAGCATTCCACGTGTGAGAAGAACTGAGACAATTACTGCAATGTTTTTTAGCCCTTAAAAATTTCACCCTTCCTTCAGGATAGCTTGTGGAAGTCTCGACATTTGTACAACTGGTGTTGTTGCAAAAAATACAGCGTCGCTCTGTTACTGTGAGTACGAAAGCTAGGTTGATGATCGTTGTTTAGGCTTGTTAACCTGATTCTGGCTCTGATTCCGCTTGGAAACTTAAGTTAAACCACAAAGCTGTAGGGTCTTGCGGTATTTTTTAAAAAACCAAATTGCTTGCTTGAATTTCACGAATCTACTTGTGAATGAGTGGTTTCAAATTTCAGTCTTAATTTCTTGTAAAAACTGGATAGGAAGAGTTCACACAAAAGAAGAGCCAAAATGCTAAGCTGAACATTTAGAGCTTCAAGTGCATGTACACTGCCTTGAAATATACTTATATTTATTAACTGCCGAATCTCTGCCTCAGTAACTTGACAGAAGTTTCTAGTATCTGTTTAATGTATTCTGTTGCTATCAATTTTGGAGAATGATATCTGCTAACAAGAATGTTGTAGGCCACTGTAAAGCTACTGTCTGATATGCTTATATATCTGATAGCAAAGGCTTCTCCTTTAAGCGACGAGAGCAAATAGTGAAATCTTTCAATGTTTGACAGAGGATTGTTATTGACGACTAGGTTTTAGAAGGTGTGATATGCAACCAAGATGTCAATGCTCCGCTAAATTTAGAAAGGTTGATTTTAGGGAGTTTTATATTCCTAGCAAAACTATGTGATGACAGATGCTGTTTCATCAATCACCCGTAAATTCTTCGTATTTGTGGCACTTCGGAGCTTCGATTCTAATAATTCGACAGCATCTTCGAAGACTTGACGGTAAGCGATGTAACCTTCCAATTAAATTGAGTTTTATTGGACGCTCTGTAACTACTATGGTAGTTAGCGTCTTCCATTCAAAAATCGGCGTGAAAGCCTGGAAAGTTTGCCCAGAGGCCTCTTAATACAGGCTTGAGGTTCTTTTACGCCCGAAAAATCCATCGCCCTTCGCCGGGTTTGAACCCGTGACCTGGAACTAGAGGCTAGCATGGTATCTCTAGACCACGAAGCTTCGTCGCCGTCGTCATTGATTTTGCTCCAGTTCGCTCTGAATTTTACTGAATGCTTCGTTTATTGCAAGCAATCTGTTCAGCTTGAGTTGCAACAGGTGTCAGTATGGCTGACATTGCAATTTACAGTTGTTTGTAAACGCGTCAAGCAGGCTTTAAGAGTAGCTCTCTTTTTAATTAGCTTCTGTTTTTCCTCGTAGTTAAAGCTTACGTTACGTAGTGAAGTGCGTATAGGTTAACACGCTGATGTTGGTACTTGTAAGTAATTGAGGCTTTGGACGGTAGATAACGCTAGTGATTTTCCACTATATCTGGCGTTGTGTGGTTGCAACAATGCAAGGAATTTGCTGCTTTGTTAGTTAGCGAATTATGAATCGCTGTAATTTGTTACATATTTTGTATGGACGTGCATAGCAATGAATGTGAGGTGCGTGTTATTACAATCTGCATCACGTTATCTTTCTTGTGCCTATCTGATGCCAGTTATGTATTGAACGCATGTTATGATACGCCATAGTATGGCTTGCAAATGGCATATCGTTGTATATAACAACTACTAATACAATTTGTTATCCAAATCTATTACCTTTTTTAATGCTAGTTCATGCTGTTGCAAGGAGATTGCATCCGAGTTCGGAGGACCAATATTGTAGGATGTTTTAAATAGACATGATAAAAAATAACACACATGTTTCGCCATCTTATGCAATGTCTGCTTCTTTATGCAACTTTTAGCCAACATACACGAAATTAACAATAAAATATCCCTAGTGAGAGCAACTTTTCTCTAACAATTGTAAGTATTTCAACTGATGTTTAGAGTTCCCTCACTGATGACACTAAGAAAATTAACCAGGAAAATAAGACCTCTAGAAAATTTTTGCAGAAAGAAGCAGCTAAAACGTTCATACTATGCTCAAGCAAATTTCCACCAGTTGTGATAGGAACACCCGTGTATGTTCCCACATTAGATGCTCGGGGTTCACTCCGAAATGTACTGGCAGTGGTGAGGGAAGCTGAGAATGACATGTATAAGCTCTGACATGTATAAGTACATATTTCGTCAGAAATACTTGTTAGGTAAAAATGTACACAAAAACTTATTACTACCTAAGAGGAACGATCTAAAAATTCGTACGTATATTTCGTCTCACATAGAACTAAATTTACAGCTACATATTGGCTTCCCCGGCATCGGTGACCTATATAACGTAGCAGTAACGGAATCTATTACTTGGCATGGGCTATAATGAATCACTGCCTTCTAAATACCGGAAGTTCCTGTGAAGTTGCCGCATTAAGCTTCTTCAGTTAGACGTGGCAGTTTTCGTAATAATCCGTTTGCATACATTCAAGTTTTTTTTAAATATTTTAGTATATTAGTTTATTTTGAAAATATACAATCGTCAAAAAACACTATGCGACACAGCATGGGATTGAGAGTTACAGAATTTCGATTCTTATTTTTAAAACCTTTCCTTGTTTCTGTAAATCTGACTATCAAACCTTACATCGCAATATACTCCTATCTTATTAACCCGCTTTTAATTGACAATAAAGCGTAGCCTATAACAATTATTCTTGGTTCTTCGCAGTTTATACTGACTATCTTGCAATTAAAGATCCCTTATAGGAGAATCTCATTTCCTGTATTTCTCCCTGGACTCTACGGTTTATCGCAGCGCTCCTAAAATTTGAATTTGAGCTTAATGTACAAACACAAAGAAGTTGTTGTGTAGGCATTTCTTAATTTTAATTAGTTTAAGAGAGAAAAATTGTATACATGTTATTGAACGTTACAATTTTTTCATTGTAAGCTATGAAGACTAATTAATTTCAATGGACCATGTAATATATGCTAACTCGTGGACAAACATTTTTAATTAAATAATTTCGGAATTTTACCTGAACATTTCAAAATAGTAAGTTATGAACTGTATTTCAAGGAGCATTTTCAAAAGTGAAAAGTGCTAAAAAAAAAATCTGATGTGTTACACTCACATGACTTTCTCTACTCTTGTACAAACTATTTTTACAAACGCTTATTCTCCATCTACTTCATGTTAATCGAGATAAACATTTGCAGACTCTGTCTTATTGCTAAGTTTCTTGTAGATGTAAGGGGAATATATATTTACAAGGGCAATATAGAAATACAGTAGCCTTTAAGCATATACATATCTCTTAATAGCTGGTTGCTAGGTGCAGCACCATTCCCTTTGCCGCAGATTAATACTCTTTGCATATCAAAGACAAAAAAATGAATAACGAATTCCCTTTTAAGAAAATAAGTATTGAAAAATGTAAGAGAATAACAAGCAATATCTCGAAAATGGTTCACTCAACAAAAAAATGTATATAACATAAATTGTGTATTTTAACGCGATGTACATTTTTGTGTAGTAAAATTTTGTCTATCTCTTATGGTTTACCGGTTATGCAAAAGTCGTTCACAATGAAGAACACTTTTGGAGACATTCCCGGAAAATTCAAGATTACGTTTTATTTGTCATGAAAATATCTTAAGCATATGATATTTTAATCTAAGTCGTTAGAGCCGTTTTTGAGAAAATTAAAATTTTCGAAAAATCTTCCATGTAAAGGGTATCCTGGGGTGAGGGGATTTTCTTGAAAACCTTCGTGTCGTATCCCTGGAAGATACTGAACCTAAATACCAAGTTTGGTGTTTATCCGACTGTTCGTTTCTGAGTTATGCTGTTCACAGACAGACAGACACACAGACACACAGACACACACGGACATGTTTCCAAAAAGTTTTTTTTTTGGATTCAGGGGATCTCAAAGCATGTATTTCCGGTGAAATCTCGGTATCGAATTTTTGAGTGGAATACAATACTTCCCCTACTTACTATACGTAGTAGAGAAAGTAAAAATAAATAACGAATTCCCATTTTAGAAAATGTATTGAAAAATTTAAGGGAATAACAAGCAATATCTAGAAAATGGTTCACTCAACAAAAAAAAATGTATATGACATAAATTGTGTATTTTAACGCGATGTACATTTTTGTGTAGTAAAATTTTCTCTATCTCTTATGGTTTACCGGTTATGCAAAAGTCGTTCACAATGAAGAACACTTTTGGAGACATTCCCGGAAAATTCAAGATATACGTTTTATTTGTCATGAAAATATCTTAAACATATGATATTTTAATCAATGTCGTTAGAGCCGTTTTTGAGAAAATTAATATTTTCGAAAAATCTTCCATGTAAAGGGTATCCTGGGCTGGGGAGATTTTCTTGAAAACCTTCGTGTCGCATCCCTGGAAGATACTGAACCTAAATTCTAAGTTTGGTGTTTATCCGACTGTTCGTTTCTGAGTTATGCTGTTCACACACACACACACACACACACACACACACACACACACACACACACAGAGACAGACACAGACAGACACACAGACACACACGGACATGTTTCCAAAATGCTTTTTTTGGATTCAGGGGGTCTCAAAACATGTATTTCCGGTGAAATCTCGATATCGAATTTTTGGGTGGAATACAATACTTCCCCTACTTACTGTACGTAGTAGAGAAAGTAAAAAGAAATTGAGAAAAATGCAGTGCTTTACCTAAATGGTACAGGACCAATTGAATAGTCATTTCCACATTTTAAATTGTTGCTATTAAAAGCAACAAATGTGTAGTATGAAAGTACAGATTATAAGTGTGATAAAAGTAAAATGTTATTGTCAAATTCCATAACGAATGACATTTCTTAGTAATGTTTCATTCACACTAACCGGCAGCAAATTGGCCTGCCAAAATGTCCTGTTTAATTTTCTGGATTGTCTAAACATTCCACCCAGGTTTTTATTAAGTCATTCCATATCATGGATGCCTGTCCGGAGAAAACAGTGCTATTATTTAAGCGACTTTGGAAGTGTGGATCTCTCTGTAACATAAAATTCTGCAACCCCTATAATTTCCTCCATTTGAAGAGCTCTCTGACTCATCGTGATATCTGAAAGACAGTTCCTGAAGAGCTAAAAATCACACTTCAGAAACCCTTGATTACTTTTCACTCTGGCATTATGCTTTTCTATATTAGCTTTATCAGCTTTGCTTATACAAAATTCTCGTCTTCGAGTTTTCGGGCTCTTTTAGGGAAAGTAAAGCACCAATGTTCTATCTTTTGTTGATGCAGTTTACGTAGAACTTTTCCTAAATTATTTAAATCATTTATACCTTCATTGATCCGAATACATTTTTGGTTTCAAGACAATAAACATGGTCAACAATTAGAACATAGAACAGTTTGCCAGGAAAAGAAGTGCATGTCGGATGAACGAATACGTCCTCACAACACCCACCAGACGGTGGAAATTCTCTAATCCCCACCTCTCTCTTATCCTAACCGCCCGCTCACACCACGCTTAAGATGTGCTTGGGACATCCGTTTTACCAATGTGCTCACAATAAAACTATTGACTTCCTTCCTTAAATGCTTTCAATAACGCTGTCATGTACTTTGTAATTGTGATTTGCCATTTACTCGTCAATTGTAGCAACGAATGCTAATAAACGCTTATGCACATAGGTTGTGAAGTGTAAGACGATCTTCAGATCCTATGGAATAATCGCCACTGGAGTTGTCTTATTTCACTATTTTGTTTTCTATCGCTGCTATTGATCTAAGAAACTTCAATACTGTTTACTGTATTTTAGTTCTATGATAAGTGGTTGTGTTACAAGTTTTTGAACTGAAGTAAATAGAAGAAAAAAAACATTGTTTGATGAAATTGCATTATTGAATCGATTCTAGCCATAGTTTTGTGCTTATTGTTTGGTTTACAATTAAATTAAATTATCTTGTTTTATATCCGCTTCTATATCTACTATGTCGCACCCTAGGAAGTTATATTTTAATACTTTTTTTAGTAGTTATGGCATCTATCACTACTTTAGATTCAACTATTCATGGGTCTTTGAAAGCCATTACTTTTGTTACCTCTATAAAGATTTCCATTTTATATAACTTTGTTAATATAGTTAATCTGTATGCCATCTTTTGCAGTTCATCCTCATTCTTTGCTATGGTCGTCAGTGTTCGTACCACTAACGTTGCCAACATGATCTAGTCATGTCATCCATATATTTTATATACAAATTGTCTATGCAGCTGTCCCTTTCTAAAGCCTGATTGCTCCTCTAGCAACAGTATTTAAAACGATTATTTTCGAGCATCAAATTTTCCTATTAAAGAATTACGCAACAATTTTGAAATATTCCTCTATGCTATATCAACCGTTTTTTCCGCTGTAGCTGTGTTTACATTGTTCAATGGTCACACATCAGTTTTAATATCCTGATGGCAGCCCGCGAGTGCATTTTATTTTAACCTACTGTTAAATAAGAATTTGATTTGAATGTTTATGTAATGAGAATGCAACTCTGATGGTGTAAATAAATCATATAATTTATAGCTTTTTAATTACTGGTATAGAATGTTATCCCAATTTTTAATAATTAAATGGTTCTAATAAAGAAAGTATAATACAGTTTAACGGAAAGTCTAGAAGTTTGTTATGTTTATTTTAGTAATCCTAGCAGGTCTGCAAATGTCATCGTACGAAAACTAACCGAAGTTGAGGAAATGCATCCTTAATATAAAATAAAAACGTTGCTTCTTTTGGGCTAACGGTGCGCAGGATTTAGCAACATTCTGGGATAATGTATAAAATCATATCAAACCCAAGCACAACAAAAACGTTTCCTTATCGAGTTAATGTGATTGTTATAGTCATAAACGTACCTTGTGTAAGATGATTCACAAGAGAAGTAGCACAGATTCACTGCCAAGACTCAGATATTTTATGTTGTTATACTTGGTGCTATTCTGTCGTCGGGTAGAATTTCCTTATAAACGGAAATGCTATACAGAAGCTTTCAAAGGAAATCCGGCTCCCCGATAACAAGTAATGAAACCATATTGCAAACAGGAAAAAATGCAGCTATTGCGGAACTACGACTAGGAACACCACAGGGATGTTTAACCTTAAACGAATATAAGTAACTGTCCTATTTTTTCGGTATTTTTGGGGGTTATAATTTGTTAATAAACGCATAATTTATTTTCTTTATAATTATTATCACCAACTTTCCATGGCTAACATTCTGTTGTATTTTGTTGAGTTAAAATATTTGCATTTATTATATATTGATTGGTATGCTGTATAATTTTGTACAGGACCAATAATGTTAAAAACAGACTATAATGTTCTAAAATAAAATAGTATTAAAAACACTCTAGCATATTTCAGAATGCATCAGAATATTCCATAAAGTTCTTAATGTTGTACGATGCCGTAATGATATAGCCTATTCCACAATGTTAGGGAATGTTCAAAATGTTCATAAATGTTTTAAAATACCCCACAGTGCTTTAAAATGTTTCTGGATGTTCTTCAATGTTCCGCAATGCTCTTAAATCTTTCAGTATTCCAGAAGGTTTTGGAAATATCTAGAATGTTCTGCAGTAGCATTTGACTTGTTGCTTTGGCTGTGTTTGATTTCCTTTTGTTTTTTGTTTTCCATCCAGTAGTGGCCCCTTGCCCACTAGTAATCTTGTAACATATTGTGGAAACGTAAAGGTACTGAATTGAACGGATAAACAACGTGTACAAAGCACAAGTAAGCTGAAGGTTAACAATGACAACTATTTATTCAATAAAACAATATAAAAGTTACTCAGTATTAAGGAAAACGATTTGTAATAGCAATTTAAGTGGATTACATAACTCTTAGAGACGTTACCACAACACTACAATTTCAAAGGTTCACATTTAAGCAAGTGCTAACTTAAAACTTACTTAGTAACAAATGCCAAGTTAAATCAGTCGACTACGCAATTTGACTCTTTGTGACGTGTTGCCTTTGTTATTTCCTGCAATCAATTTAATTTGAGTAATACTTTCATTCAGTCACCACAAAGTAATTCAGCTGCTAACTACACCAAATGCGACTAATGTCCATTATTTACTTAAATTAACTTTGCATAAGCAATGAGTGCTTCCTTGTAACAACCAAACACGTGAACAGCACTTCCAGCTGTCACAACTGAATTCTAGACTGAAAATTTACCTTTCAGAAGAAATTAGGATTTCCTAATCCCCGAACCAAATTTCTAATTTTACTGTTGTGCTTGCAACAACAAAATTCGAAAGGTTCTACTGCAAGCAAACAAAGCTGCTGGAATTGCCCCCCCCATCAGTGGCTGAATTTCCTTCTTTCAAAAACCACTTAACTTATATTTACTTGAGTTTTATGTAGGGTTACCATATGTCCGTATTTAGTACGGATAGTTTGTATTTTTACCCAAGCGTCCGTGTCCGTACTGTACTTCGCGACAAATTTTAAAATGTCGTACTTTTCAGGAAGATGTATAAAAATATAATATTTGTTTGGTTCTGCGAAATGCATGCGCTCCGAGTTTTAATTTTTAACCATTGACAGTACTTTGTTACTGCTGTTTTTGAATTGTTTAATAAATCTCATTGTTGGTCACGCCACATATTTTACGATCTGGCGGTTAGAAGCTTTGCTTCATTCAGTTGACAGTCAGTCCTGTTGCACCGCAGTAGTAATAATAGAGTGCAGTGGTTTGTTGTGTATGTTCAGTGTTCTTTTGTGCATTGAATTAAAGTATTTACTTATATCCGTTTTACTTTACTTTGTTTTACTTTATATCCGTTTATAAATGGCAAAAGGACGTAATTTTAACAGTGACTTGGAAAAAGAATTTTCGTTTATAAAACGTGCAAACATTATTGATGGTCAAACCGAAGATCAAGTTAAGTGTATAGTATGTAAAATTAAATTTTAAATTTCTATGGTGGTCGTCGGATATCGTAAAACATATAAATACTCGAAAACATATCAAAGCGACAAGAGCTTCTGCAATAAGTGCCACGTTACCTTTATTTTTTAAACATAAAGAGCCGAATAAAGAAGACTTAGGATGCGCAGCTAAGCACATCCTATTGGTACCGTGCTAACCTCTAGTTCCCAAGGTCGCGGGTTCAAACCCGGCGGAGGGCGATGGATTTTTTCGGACGTAAACATCCTTAGCATGGCTTCCTTCGGAAGGGAAGTAAAGCCGGTGGTCCCGTGTCGTAGATTTACGGCACGTAAAAGAACCTCAAGCCTGATAAAGAGGCCTATGAGCAAAATTACCGGTCTTTTACGCCCAATATAAAATGGGACGCTAAGGATCATAGTAGTTAAAGAGCGTCCATAAAATAAAGAAAAAAAAAGTTAAGCAGGCAACACTTTCGTTCCATGTGATACAACACGATTTTAGTTTCAGCTGATTGCTCGTGTGTAAACTAAATTATCCAAAGTTTTCGAGTGCCCGAACAAAAACTGAGTCTATAGCTGTTAATGTGATTTCACCTTTTGTGTTCCAAGGAGTAATTTCTGAGTTAGAGCATGCTAATTATCTTACAATCACAGTTGATGCTTCCAATAGACTAGATACCAAAGTAGTTCCAGTTGTAGTAAGGTATTTTTTGCCTACAAAAGGCATTAGAATAAAATTATTAGAATTTAGCGAAGTGTGTGGAGAGTCCTCAGAAATAATAACTCATGATCTGAAAACCTTACTCACTCATAATCTGACCGATAAAGTAGCATGCTTCTGTGCCGATAACACGAACACTAATTTTAGAGGTGTTAACAGACAGGGGAAATCTTATGTATTTGAAAAGTTACAAGAAAGGCTAGGGAAAAATACCCGGTATAATAGGCTGCGGTGCTCGCATTATTCATAATTGTGTTCAGCATGGCGTTGACCAACTCCCCTTTGACACTGAAGCAATTGTTGTTAAGGTTTACAAATATATTTATATTTAAACAGTTACAGTTCAGCAATTAAAAGAGTTTTGTGAATATATGGAAATTGAATACCATAAACTTCTCTCGCATAGCTCAACTAGGTTTCTCAGTCTTTTACCTGCCATAAATCGAATACTTTTAATTTTTGATGGGTTAAAAGCATTCTTTCTTTCTCAAAATTGTGGCCGAAAATTATAAGAGACTTTTTTGATAATCCTGGCAATGAGGCATATATGTGGTTTATTCATGGCGTTCTACAAATTTTCAGTTAATGTATTCTTAAAATGGAAAAAAATAACATCACTGCAACACAGATTTCAATTAGGTACAATGATTTAAAGCAAAAACTTGTTGCTAGGAAAAATCACATTTTTATTCCACAAATGGCAAAACAGAAATTCACTTCACTAAATAATGAAGGACTAATAACCTTAGAGGCTGTTGAAGAAAACTTCATTTCTTTTTATGATAGGTGTACTTCTTACTTAGAAATTTGGGGAAATAGTTTTGATGGGGCGTCAATTCCTTTGGTTTTCTTTGAGAGAAACTTATATTATCCTGGCAGAATATTCAGAAATCAGCATGATTCATAAAGAATATCATCCCAAACAACGATAAAAATTCGGGTGTGATTGACATTAACAAGCTATTTGATGAAATTGTTACTGTTAACACAATATTACATAGCATCAAGGATTCAAGTAGAGGTATAAAATGCGTTGACTTGTGAGTAGAGTTCCAAACGGTTCCATGTAGGTCAAAGTCAAAGTGAATGTAAAAATTTCGAGAAAATTATAGAATTTGCTTGTTGTCTGCCCGGAACTTCTCCTCCAGTAGAGTGAGTGCTTTCTATTATGAAAAGTTTATGGACACCTCAGAGGAATCGCCTCAAAATAGACAATATTAAAGCAATGTTACGGATTAAAGTGAATTACGAATTGACTTGTTTAGAATTTTATGACGTTATCAAAAACAATAGTGCATTCTTGAAACAAATTCTGAGTTCAAAGAAGTATGATGACTGGAACGATACACTAAGTACGCCGAATTTGTCATATTCGGAAAACAATGAGGATGTAGGACCAACCCAAGGATCTTCCAAGAGCTAAACCATAAACAAGAATCAAGTGAAAAAGGTACAGTGATTATTTTATATTAAATTCTATACACCTGAGAGTAGTAGTAGTAGTACCTATTTTAGTTAGAAGTACAAATATTTGTCTACTAATAGGCCAAGTTTTATGGCACTATTCCTTAACAAAAATGCCTTATCTGAATTTATTGTAGAGATTCATGCTTTGTAAACAAACGTTATAATAAAACATTTAACAGGGAATTGCCATTTATGACTTGACTTGAGCAATTAGTAGTTTAAGTTCAGGGTGATCTCCTAAGTCACGTTGAATAATTTCTTTGCGGAACAAATGCCATTTTACCAAACTATTAAACCGGCAGATAATAAAATTTGGAAAAATATCTACATCTGCCTAATGTAAAACCAAAGGCGCATACTACACCGTAACCCCTATTGTGGTTTATTCTTTCTATACGATGGTTCCAGGTTTCCCGATTTTGAAGGTAATTTGCCTTTTGGGTTACGGATCTGGGTAGACTTCTTCCAGTTGTATTGTCGTCATGTAGTGAACTGCTCATCGATGTTGACTCCTGTGACGATCGTAGAGTACTGCTCTTCGGTGTTCCAGTTTCCAGTTCTCTTTTTGGTTGAAATGGCCCGCTGCCGATACAATGGACCCGGCTAACAGGCTTAATTTACACAAAGTTACACTTTGCTCATTTCCTGCGAGTAGGAATTGATGTTTAACTAAAACCCATGCGGTGAGCAGCTGTAGGCCACCGAGAACAGCCTCAGTTCGTATTATTCGCTACGTGTTTTACCATGGGGTGTGAAAACGTTTTTTAAATCGTATATACACATATACTTGACCATGCAAAGGCACGTCCCAATCCATACACACGAAAGCACTCGCCCACATGCTATATGTACACACTTGCACTATAATATACAGTCCATGATTTTGCTGTGCGTCGGCTTGGAGCAAGAGTGTAGGTAAGCGGCGAATGGCAGCGGACTCTGCCGTGATTGGCTGCGGCCTTGGGCCGGGTATCATGTACGCGCAGAGTGAAGAACCGTCAGTTCTCAAGGACTGCTTTATTGTGGCGCGTTTTTGGTGTTTTGGTTTGCCACTGCCGATGTTGGAGATGAGCTGATGTGACCTCTAATGCACGCCCATACGAAGGAGGCGTGTTTGTTAATGGTGTCCGTGATGTTGGGCGTGTTCGTCTCGCGGTGAATTCCTCTGTTGGACGTGGGGAAGTTAGCTCGGGTAATTTTTCTGAGGGAAATATTTTGGAGGATTTGGAGATGTTACAGGAAGGATTTTGAGGCGTTGGCCTAAGCCACACAGGCGTATAGAGCCAGTAAAAGTGAAGAACTTTAGAGTAGGTATTAGTTTTTACCTCAATTATAGCTGGCTGCTACGGAAAATGGGGGCGCACAACTTAAATCGCTGCCGCCATTTGTTGGCGGTATATTTAAAGGTGGGCAGTCCACCGCATTGTGCGGTCCATGGTGACAACAAGGTACTTGACTTGTTGACGGCAGTGCAATCTTTTACCACCGACCGTTAGATGTTCTTAGTCACGATGATGGATGACTCCACTTGTTAGATGTGTTATTTGTCACGGTGAAGAATAACTCCATGTTGGATGTAAACTCCAAGGACCAATTCATGTTCCATTTTTTGTTAGAATGTTTTATAATATTCCTGAAAGTTCTAAAGTATTCCAGAATATGTTATTACATTGTATGGAAATCTATGCAATTATCTGCATTCTTTCAGAATTTTGTATAATGTTACGGAAAAGTCTCGAAATATCTAGGAAGTGCAAGAATGTATTATAATGCTTCAGATTTTTCTAGAATATTCCAGAATTCTGTAAGAATGTCTGCAATTTTGTAGTACATGCAATAATCTTATAGCCTTATGCTAAAAGCAGGCGTTTATTCACTCTCTAGTATCCCTTAACCTTACCGATGGAGTTAACCTGAAAATCGACACTTGTAATCTTCTTCTTCTACTTCCCTGTTCCACCACTATCGAGGTGTCAGGGGTTGCCTCTGATCCATTTTTAAACTCCATCCTCTCCTCTACGTCTATTAAACTGATCCAAAGTCTTTCCTCTTTTAGCCACCGCTCTTTTAATCCCTTCTTCCCAGGTTATCCTTGGTCTTCCTTTCGGATTCCTTCCTATTGGTCTTGCTTCTAAAAATTGACGTACTTTCCGGTCTCTATCCATTCTTTTCACATGTACATACCATGTAAACTGTCTGTCTTCTATCCTCATATTTACCAATGGCACTTTGAGTTCATCTCTTATCCTTTCATTCCTTATTCCATCTTGACCTGTCTTTCTGACTATTCTTCTTAAGCATTTCATTTGCATTGCATTCACCAATGCTTAATTCACTTTTTGTTATTATCCAGCCTTCACTTCCATAGATAAGTATTGGTTCTATAAATGTTTTATATACTTTAGTTTTTGTCCTCTTATCTACTTCTTCTTTTCCAAAAACACATTTACTTAGTGTATAATACGCTTTAGTAGCTTTCTTTACACGCTTTTTTAATTCTACTTGTATTTTACCCGTTTGGTTTATCAGTGTTCCCAAATACTCATAGCTTTCCACTTGCTCCAACTCTAATTGCCTTCCGTTTTTTCTATCTTGATTTCCTTTATCTGGTCTTCTGTTCCTAGCTACCATCATTACTTTACTCTCATTAAGATTTACCGTCATCCCCCTTTTCTGTAGTGTTTCTATCCATTCTATTATTGCTTGTTGTAATTTATTTTCTGAATCTGTTATAAGCACGATATCATCTGCATAAGCCAGAATCTGGCAGTATACAGGTCTTAAATTCCACATTCCCACTAGTGCATTGCTTGTTCTCATTTTACAAGCTTTCATTACTTCATCCAAAAATACTGCAAACAGTAATGGGCTTAAGCTATCTCCCTGTTTAACACCTTTTTCTATCTTGAAAGGTTTTGATGCTCTGCCCTTTAGCCTTACATTCTTAAATGTAGATTTGATTACCCTTATTAATTTTAAAGGCACCTTCTTCTTATAATGCCTTCCATATCTCTACTCTTGGTACAAGGTCAAAGGCTGCTTGTAGATAAAAAAATGCAAGGTATGCTGTTTTGTTTGTACTTATACATTTGTCTGTGCTGACTCTTAGCGCAAATATCTAGTCGTGAGTCTGTCTACCGGGTCTAAAACCTGCTTGTTCGTCTTCTAGATCCTTTTCCACATACCTTCTCAATTTCCTTTCCAGAATCTTTGTATATAACTTCGTGATCGTACTTGTTAAGCAAATTGCTCTATTGTTCTCACATTTATACGATCCTCCTTTTTTATATATGGGGATTACTACGTTTCGATTCCGTCCATTCGGGATGCATTATTCTCTCCATACTATTCTAAACAACTCCTTCATCTGATTAATCATGGTTTTACCTCCCGCTTTGATCATCTCAGGGACTATTCCATCTGCTGCAGCTGCGACACTTGTAAATGATATGTTTAAAATCCATGAATATGATATCGTGAAAATGAATGGATATCCAGTACACATTATAAAAGTAATTCATACTCTGTATCTTAACATTTCTATACGTATCAACAAGGGAACATCATCAAGGATGTCCATTATCTCCTACGCTTTTAACACATACATCGACCATGCAATTAAATAATTACAGGATACACTAATAATAGATTTTATAACTGATAATATACCTTTTAATACTGTTTTATTTGCAGATGATCAGGAAAGTTTTAGCAATTCAGAAAATGACCTCCAGAGAGTCACTAATTAACTTGACAAATCAGTGAAAGAGTATAACCTGAATATTCTCAGCAAAACAATATTAGAATTCCAGCGCAAACACAATCCCATACATAAAATAGCAGTCAATGGAAAAAGTATAGAGTAAGTAAACAACTTGAGTTACCTGGGTTTCAGTATTACACACTGCCAGAAAAATTACATCAACGTAAAGGTTCAGAAATTCCAAAATTATGTGTGGAAGCATAAGAAGAACATTGAGACACAAAACAAGAAACAGAATTGAAATTTTACAAAGTAATGGTAATCCCACTAAAAACCCATGCGCATGAAAATTGGGTATTAAACGGGACATACAGGAGAAGAATCGTGGCTGCCGAGTGAGATTTCTTAGGCACTGGCGGTTACACTAAATTGGTTTAAAGAAAAAAAGAAACGCAGAAATAAGTGACAGATTACACATATTTGATCTAATAGAAAAAATAGATGAAATGAGGAGGAATCAGCAAGAACATTGATAAAAAATAATTGACTCATATAATCCAGTTGGTTTCCGAAGCCTTCACTAGACGAAAGGATCAATTTTTCTGAAGTCGGAACAAGCTAATAGGCCTAATTCTTGTTGTGGATGATATCAATGTTTTCTTCCCTCGTCAGGATTAATGTCTGATTCTCTCATTTCCTCCCCTAGAGGATGGTTAACGATGTGTGAGCCCAGAGTATTTTTGCTTGGATATCAAAATAAATAACGAGTGAGCCAAATTTTGCTGAGATTAATTCAATAGCTTAGGAGGGGAGTACCTCCATCGTTGCTGCTTTCTCACTTCTTACCCCTCCTTCCTCTATGCATGTCAGGAATGTCTAACACCTACAGTATTTCTGCTCAAGTGATAGAAGCGCACCAAGTGTGGTTGCTTACGGCCGTGCACTGTCATGCTCGAGCAACATCTCTGGTGCAGTATTGTCAGGCCGAGCTCACTGGAGACTTTCTTAAGATTCTTCACAGTTGTGGGCATCTGAGTTGGTAGTCTGAAAGCCCAAGAACGCATTACCAAAATTGGTTGGACGACAATACCTATTCACATTTTTTAGCCCGCATTTTACATACCTGGATGCCTGAAAGTTGATTTGCGTGAAACTCATTTTGACAATGGCAACAGCGTTGTTGATGTATTCAGAAAGTGGCTACGTGAGCAGGACAATATCAACTTGTTTTACCTGGAGTAAGGCCGTATAAGCTGATGGAATCTTGAAGTAAACTATCGCTTGGAGAATAAACATTAATTTACACCAAATTTCAAAAATTTGTAACCAAATTATATATTCTGGGAAAAGGTATCGGACATTATGTTGTGAATAACCCTTCTACTTCAGTAAGACTTGTCCTAGTCACACCGTGTGCGAACTATAGTGTAACGAAAAATGCGGAACCCTTTTTTTGCTGAAATAAAGAGTTCGCAAACTAAAGCTGTTTCTGTTTTATAATATTTCATCTTTGTACATAGAAACATTATTGTGATAATGACAACTATACTCATTCTACCCGGTATTCTCCTTTGTATTAGTTTGGTGACTTAAAAGATCACTGATAGCCGACAACAGCACGGCGTATTCACACTGGGAGGTAAGTGATTGATGTAATCGAAGATCATTGCTCTACGTCATGATAAAGACAATGCCAAACAACTAATCCTAACTTGTGTTGTTGGTATGAACGGCGCTTACAGTATAATGAACTGCAAACACCTGTACTTCCGTTAAAATAAATTCATTGTAGATGTGACATTGGCAGAAGATAGAGGCCCAATAACAGTATCCACCTTTCTGCTCCAAAAATACCAGGTTCGAAGTAACAGTTCCAGGAAAACAGTAAAGTGCGTTCACGGCAGACGACATTCCCCACCTTTACTCTCTCCTTTCCAAACAACATTCAGCCATGCACGCATGCATTCGTAAGCTACTGTTAACAATATTTCGGGTTACATCTAAGAACTTATTGTAAGTACTCACGCTAAAGGAATTTACGTTCATCCTCGTCAATGTAGTAGCATTTTTGTACCAGTGGACACTGTGATTAATGATATTGTTCCAAAAAAGCCATCTGCCATATTTTAAATGTGTATCGCAATAATTTAATGTATTATTGAAGATGATTGAACACATATAGTAAGCGTGGTCCTCTGTTGGTGCGTTGGTGCAAGGACGGTTTCAAGGTCTTGCATTTTGCCTATATACTAAATAGTTGTAACGCAGCTTACTATGTACGTTTAATTGTGATAGAAAAGAATATATGTGCATACACGAAACACTTTGGGATATCGTCAACGCCTTGTTGCATAAAAGCTAACACGCGAGACATTTAAAATATTCCTATCACAATGTGCAAATAATTTTCATTTTCGTTATCTGTTAATACCTAGGGTAGACGAAACATTGTATTGGATTACAAATAATCGATATTGAGGTTTCATCGGAAACACAGGTACTCAAAGGAAACGATAATTACTTTCCATATTGGGTTTAGGCCGTCTAAAGAATGCAGATATGATGTAATTTATATTGATTTTAGTTTAAGAAAGTGACTGCACGAAGTCAAGTTTAGAAATGTAATTTAGAACAGGAAATTTAAGTTATTTAGGGATATTTTAGTAACTACACCCTTGCATTCGTTATAGAACGTATGCGAGATTTAAAAGAGACACCTTTTTTGCATTAAAAATTTGTAGCACATTGCTTTCCATATGTTGGTAACATCTTAATAGTAATGGACATTTAAGGGCAGCTCCTATAATTATCATGTAGCCTACGCCAAGCGCTGACCGCTATGTTGAAAACATGCAAGCGCGGAATAATAGTTGACTCATTTTCACTGAAGCTTAACTCAAAGAAAGTAGTTTCAAAACAAAAACACTTCATTTACACATTAACAATTCCTAATTAACCACTAAAGGCAGTTGTTTACACTGCGTTTAATTAAATAAATCACTAATGTAAAGCAACTCGTATTGAATAAATGTGCCTAAATGAGCTCGAAAGATACGGAGTTGCAGTTTCTGCTTATTTATTTTGTTACCCGACCTTGGGAGTGTGGAATTACAATTTCACCACTTTCATTACCTTCATATGATTTTTATATAGGTTTTGATGATTCGTAAAATGACTAATGAAAATATTTTCATCGAATTTATTTAATGTTGTACTGAAGACTAAATATGCTTTGTTACGCGATGAAAATTCAAGGCGGGTTTACAATAAACCGAAACAGCATAACTGTTTTGAAAAAACAAAACTCCTATTTTATTTACTTGGTTCAGCTAATGCATGATTGTAAGTCAATTAATAATTTTATTATGCATCTTTCGTTGGACCTTCCGGCTCCTATTTGCATTTGAATTTTAGGAATACGAGGGAACCAGCACTTTTATACCCGAAAGGAATATTCTGGAAAGGTATTCATCTAGACCAATAAGGCAATCTTTCTCGAAAGGTCTAAAATAGTGTTTGTGTTAATGTAGGTTACTGTAGGAAAGTGTTTGTGTGCTATTTGGTACTGCTATAGTATTTTGGTTTCAGGAAAGAGTAAACTGGAGTTGCCAATGGCGCCGAAAATTTTGCGCTTTCAAGTTTAACTTGAATCTATTAGGGAGGAAGAAAACTAATTTAATTCTGGGAATTGAACAATAGGAAGCGTTTGATGTATTAAGACTTGCGCTCTGTTAGTTATTCCGGATTTGCTGTTACCTTTATATTAGAGACCGTTACAAGTGAAGTTTTACTATAGGAATATGCAGAGGGACATAAAGCAGTGGCTTATGCTTCTAGCAATTAAACTGATTTAAAGTATTCTATATTTGAGTTAGAAGTCATCGCTGTTCTCTATAGGGTAGAAAATATTAACTTTTACTTGGAACACGCGGAGTTCATTTTAGGATCTAATAACCTGACCCTTTCCTATGTATTGATCAGACATAGGAGGACAGTAAGAAACTAAAAAAGGGCGCTAAAGTTGTCCAGCTTTAAGTTTACTCGAAGGCGAACCACATAAAAAGCGAAATTAATCATTGAATTAGTGATTACTTTATCAGACATGTGTAGTGAAGACACAGAACCATTAGTAGGAAACAAAACTCCTCTGTCTGTTCTGTTGGATTGTCCCCTAGCGTATGCAGGATTCTAACTCAAGTGCCGTTATTAGTAATATTAAATAGGGAGGAATCTAGAAGCCTTATCTTTTAAGTAATGAGATCCTGTGTTATAAGTCCCGAGGAAAACAAAGGAGAGTAACAATTCCTGGAGTAGGATTACTTCAATATTGTTTAAGTGCTACTATCGAAGTCATACACGTGGAGTACTTAAGACAAGGGAACGCATTAGACAAAGTTTTATACGGAAATGTATCTATGTCAATATTCGTGCTCGTGTCAGAGTGCCTTTCTTTCACACTGCGGCCGCTACAGCTCGGACTCCCACCGAAACAGCTATAATATCCGCGCAACCGCCTCCCGTTCTCATATATACAGTTACGATTGCAATACCTTATCACAGGAAGGGTTGCAAATGTCATCCTTCTCTACCCTCACACTTCTGGCATTTTCTCACGACATTTTCGTTTACACTCAAGAGTTCAATTATTAAATTCAGTGAATTTCTCGCCTAATCTTTCTTTTAGTTCTTCCAATGTGTGGAATTTTTACATACACTTTATTTTTCACTTGGCCATCAGAGTCGGATTAATTTATGTAATTGGATTTTTCGAAATGTCAGTGATAGAGTAATTGACTCAGGCTTAATATTCTTCTCTGACGAAGCATGGTTCCATTTGCATGGGTATGTTTCGTCATAAATTGACTGTAACAGAGAGCAACCCGATTTTACTCACGGTACTTCCTTGCATGACACGGGAATTGGTGTGTATTGTGCAGTAAGTGCATACAGAATAATAGGAGTTATATTTTCTGAAGAAATAAACAGAGAGATGCAGGAACAACTGACCGACGTTGAATGTCAGACTGGATATTGCAACAAGACTTTACTGCCGAGCATGGAGCTAATGAGCCAGTAAGTTTAATTTTTGAAGATAGGGTAGTTAGTAAAGGACTATGGCTCTCAAGATCTCCTGAACTCTGATGTAACTGTATGCAATTTTCATCTAGAGAGAACTTTAAAAATAAATATGCAACAAACCCTCTCTTACATTGGAAGAACTAAAAGAAAAGATCAGGCGAGAAATTCACCACTTTTGGATATCGAACTCTCGAGTGCAAATGGGAATTTCCTGAGAAGATGCCAGAAATGTATGGATACAGACGGACAACATTTCCAGCATCTCTTATGATTAGGTACGTACTTATTATCATTATAATTGTAAGTGTAAATATGAGAAGGTATGTTGCACGGACATTGCAACTGTTTCGGCGGGAGTGTGGTCGCAGTGTGGAAGAAAGGAACTGTATATGTCGTCAGAAAACAAACTCAAAGTACAAATGTAGCAACCCCCAATCTTACCGGATTGTATAGGGCCATCTCCTCGGTCAAAGACGGGCAGTAGACATGTGCTACCATGCCTGGATGCCATTACAAAATAGGTATGTGTGGTTATTTAGCACACGGGAGGCAACACAATGACTACGGTGCACTCTTTAAAGACCATATTTTCTTCCTTTGATGTACCGAAATTTTTATTATTCAGATGTTTCCTTAGTGTATTAAAGCGCACGGTGAGAAAGCTCTGTTTTCATTTGGGAATCACACATATTTTAACGTATTGTATTACCCTAAACCGTCGCTAAATGAAACAGTTGATAAGAACTTAAAAGCAGCCTTAATAGCGTATCGTCTCAACGATCACACACTGGGATCATCATTTACACTAGCTACAGTTTGCATGTCGTTCTGTCAGACATGAGATCATGGTAAATGTCCGTTTGTTCTAATGATGCTATTCCCCCATGCTGTTCTCTGTCAAATTTATGACCGTAGAAAGCGATATTATAGAACACCGTAACAATTAGAAGAATTTGGAATAGAGTAAATGATCTAGAGAAATCCCTTAATGTGAGAAAACGTTAGTATGACAGTATTTAAGGTAACAAAGTTCAAGACAGATGATTAGAACTACTTAAACTCACATACACAAGTAAAGCAAGGTTTCGATGAGATTAGCATCCAGGCTTAAAGGACCGCTCGAAGTTATCATATACCCATCACCAGTCCGAGTAATACGTATTAAAAGAAGGAAACGGTATGTACAGAGCCCACGTTTTACAGTTAAAACCAGCACACATGTAATATTTATTGTAATGCGTCTTAATATTTAAAGTATATTGCATCATCATCATTATTGTAATAATCATTCATTTAAGCCATTGTCTGAGAGCAAATGATAATGGTAAGTTAAGTTTCATGACAATTACTACTCTAAGGAGATGATTCAATCCAGGGAATGTTTGTAGTATACACAGAGGCAGAGATCACATAAATTCAGAGGTTTCCTAACCTTCAAGAGAGTCAGGAGACTAGACGCAAAGATCTCACGCTGCTTCTCATCCATCGTTAGGAATGTTGCATCGTGGACCTGCCCTGGATGTTGGCTACTGTCTGTTATTCATGCAATTTAAAGTTCTCAACTGTAATGCGCATTTGGTTACATGGCTAATAGCCTTCCCCAAAAGGCAGGTGAATGGAACCCAGAAAGATGAAAGTGATGTACTGAAGAAAAATCCGATGTAATACATTCGCGTGACTTTCTCCACCCTCTATCGTTTATTAGTGGGTATACAAATTATTCTTACTCTAATTATCTAATACATTCTAATCCAAATAAACCTTTGCAGAAATAGCTACATTACACACTTAGTTATTCTATGTAGGGAACAGCGATAGTCAAATGTTTGTATTCTGGCCTTAGAAGTCCATACTGTTTCCATGGAACAGCAAGAAACAACTGAATGTTGAAAGGACTTAAGAGAGTGAACAATTCGAGGCTTTAACAATGGTTATCTTAGAAACGGCTCATACCACAAAAAATCTTATATTTATTAAATTGTGCGTTTTAAAGATATCTACATTTTTTGTGTAGTACGCTTTTGTCTGTCGTTTAACGTTTACCAGTTATACAAGATTATGCAATATTTGCTCAGAATGAAGTGACTTCATGGCTATTCCTATAAAATTCAATATTACGTTTTACTCGTACTATCTAAATATATTTCATACATATTTTAATCAAAATTGTTAAAGACATTTTTTAGAAAATCAAGATTTTCCAAAATTCTTCCATGTAAAGGGAAGTCTGGGTGGAGGGATTTTCATGAAAAATTTTGTGTTGCATCTTTGGAAGGTACTAATTTAAATACCAAGTTTGGTATTGATCCGACTTTTCGTTTTTGAGCTATGCTGTTTACAGACACACAGACACACACAAGCGCATTTTTCCAAAAATGCTTTATTTAGATTCAGGGCGCCTCAAAACATGCATTCCCGGTGAAATATCGGTACCGAGTTTTTGAGTGGAATGCAATACTTCCCCTATTTAATATACTTAGTAGAGAAAGTAAAAAGTGTGAAATCCTGAGAAGTAATAGTGAAAATGAAATCATAAGGTGAAAGCTAATGTACAAGGAACCTGTGTGTAGGTCTATGTATGCATAAATGAGCATGTGTTGATCTTTATGTTGCTCAGCTTGTATACAGTAAGGGATGTGAGAGGGATATGTAGGGTGAGTTTTTACCGTTCATAGGTTTTATGAACGTTTATTAGCCGACGTCACCCCGCCATGCTCCTCCTACTGCAGGAAAAGTGGTCCTCCTGGGATAGACCAGCTAGTAAACTACTCAAGTTCGGTCCTTCAGAAAGTTGCTGGCATCAGTGTGGAGCGGTTTAGCTCCGGGCTGGAATAGTGTTTCGGCATACGAACTGGAGAGTAAATCTTCTAGTCGTGATCTCCTCCATGTGTTTGCTGCTTTAGCATACAAGTAACATCCTATCCAAATTCTAAACTCATATGTCCATTAATTTTTATTCCAGCTTTACTTTCTCTACCAGGTACATAATAGGCAGAGAAAGTATTGAAATCCACCCAAAAATTCGATAGCAAGATTTTACAGTAAATGCATGTTTTGAGCCACCACTGAATTCAAAAAGAGCATTTTTAGAAAAGGTTCGTGTCTGTGTGTCTGTGAACAGCACAACTCAAAAACGAAAAGTCGGATAAATACGAAACTACGTATTTAGGTTGAGTACCTTCCAAAGATGTGACACAAAGATTTTAAAAAATTCCCTCACCCCCAAATACACTTTACATGGAACATTCTTCGAAAATTTTAACTTCTAAAAAGGGCTTACAATTTTGATTAAAATACCATATATTAAAGATATTTATACGACAAATAAAACATATACCTTGAGTTTTCTGGGAATAGCCTGTGAAGTTCTCTTTATTCGGAAGGAATTTTGTGTAATCTAGTATAATTGGTAAACGTTAAGCAATAGACGAATACGTTCTACACAAAAAATATAGATCTGTTCAAAACATACAATTTATTTCAAATATTTTTGTGGCATTAGCCATTTCCGCGATATTTGTTATTAAATGCTCGAATTGTTCATCACTTGGTAATTCCCTTCAAGTCCTTTCAACATTCAGTTGTTTCTCGCAATTGCATGGAAAGAGTATGGAATTTTAAGGCAGTACATAGCGTCCAGTTCTTAAACATTTGACTACCGCTATACTCTTTGTATCAATAACGAAATGTGTAATGCAGCTATTTCTGCAAAGGTTTATTTTGGATTAAAATGTAGTAGGTAGAAAAATAAGTTTCAGTAAGAATAGCTTGTATATCTACTAATAAAGATAGAGGGTAGAGAAAGTCATGTGAAGGTATCAATAAGATTTTTAGAGCGCAATAGCGGACTTTTATTTTATAGTAACTTCATGTTTATGTGAACGCAATGAATGTAAGAATTAAAATGGGCAGGTAATAACTGCTTGCTGAAATCTGTATGCAACTGTTGTGACAATATTTTACTTAGGGTAAACACTAGGAACTTCCAAAAAGGTAGATTCCGACATGTTCGAGACTGGATGTAAATTTAAAGACATAATTGCACTCACACTGCTTATTGGGATTTGTAAAAGGTTTTTGTGTGATTTTGTTGTTCGTACCACCAATTCAGAACCGACGTAAATGTCTTCAACATTCTATTTCGTGAATCAGTTTTGTAAGAAGTGATATGCACTTAGTCTATTGTATAACTGGTTTTAAGAAGAATGAAGGTACTATCTTCCAGTCACTAAATATTGTATTTAACATATTTCATCTTCACATTTATATATGAGAATTATTTTCAAGTACAACATATGGCTGTTAATTTATAATTTCATTATGTGAAATTTGTCACACATGCATACTTATTGAAGACAAAGAGAAATCAAATATTATTATTATTATTATTATTATTATTATTATTATTATTTCTGGTAACTTTTCGGCTGTTCCAATAAAACCTGTATATTCCCCTAACCTGGCTTTCAGCCCCGAAATTCGACCCGTAAGAAGAACTGCTTGTATACTTTAGTCATAGCACGTAACTGACCTGATGTTTCAATATTGTTCAAAATAAGCCAAGTGGTCTTATTCATTTGGTTTGTTTTATTACATTCTGTGAGGAGATTTTAATTTAGTTCCCATATTTGAATTAAGCAAGGAGAACCAGAATAATGGTATATGGAATAATAGGATTAATGATTTTTGTTGTTTTTGGAGGAAGTATATTAAATGAATAGTGTGTGCTTTTTAACTCCTTACAGAACATATCATGCAACAAATCTTTTGTTTAATGGTCTTTAAAGTTAAGGGAATCTGCAGCTATGCTCGAGGTATTGCGTTAATGTTACGTGATATTTTGAAAACCGATAATAAGATCGCTTCTTCTGGGGTATTAATGGAAATTAAAACAAGTAATATATTAAAAAGTGCACAAGTGCAATGCGATCTAACTAAACTGTTTCTCATGGTAATCGGTTTACGCACACAAATAATGGTAGCAAAATGTCGTTATAAGGCTTTAAATATTCATTCTATTGAAATTTTGTCCTGTTATAAACATTCCGTTGACAAACTTTTGTTTCATAGCGTTTAAACAAGCAATAAACAAATTAATGAAAAGCGAGATATTTCTAACTTTTTTGCATCCCATTAGAAATATCCCTTTGGACAGAGTAATTGAGACGCCATATAGCGTCTTTTCTAAGTGGGACCTAATGTATGTTATATCAATCTTCATAACAATTTTTGTATGAAATGGAAAAAAAAACCACTCACTCACGCACGCACGCGCGCGCGCGCGCACACACACACACACACACACACTTACACACACACAAAGAGTTAAAATTCTCTTACTTGGCGCCAGGATGAACCAATGTATACTCAGTATCAATTATTATTATTATTAATTATTATTATTATTGTTATTATTATTATTATTATTATTATTATTATTATTATTATCGAAATTTATTTGAACAATTTCTGTTGTAGTTTTCCAGTATATATTATACATTACAGGTATGCTATTTTACCTTCTTCATACCTGAGTGGTGGTGTTGTCACCATAATTATTGCTTAGACATACACAACACTATTTAAGAACTAGATTTCATATTCATAAAACTGTAGAGGCATTTGAAAATATAACCATTAGTTTTAGTAGAATGCAAACAAAACACACCAGTCTGTGCTCTGTAGTGATGCTGGTGAAAGATTTAAACGCTGCAATTACTAGATAGGCCCACATTAACAATGTCTTTATGTTCGATTACTCCGAATGTTTGCCAGCCTTCATTTTCTCACTTCCAGCAGATGTAACCTTTGTATCGCCGCTGACTACATTCTTGAATGAGGTTTTCAGTGCTTTTAGAACTTTTTTGTTGCATGTGAAGGTAAAGAAGATGAAAACGCCTTGCATCGTGTTGAATACCACGAAAAAGTGCCATAAAACTGAAACAAAAAGGTTACATTGCTACAGTTAACAGTTGCGATATTTACACAGGTGTGCACACACTGACATTATGATTACTGTTATTTACGATGCCACCAATTACAGGTGTAATAGAGTATTAAGCTATTGAAAACCTTTAAATGATGCATATAGTACTGCAGTGTACAACTGGATATAAAGTTATCAATCATTCATTTAATAATAAAGCAGATATTAAGCATGACAGTAGTAAACAATAGTTGTGTGACAGTGGTGCATAACTGTCACATAATAAGAAGCATCAGTCAATGCATTTAGTTTAATTTAATACGTAAGAATTGCTAGTGATACAAGAATCAACAGTATTTCAGTAGGGTTTGTCTGAGATGACGCGACCGGCAGTTCATCTATCACACGGCACTGCTGTACGAATCCATTTGCGCAGAAGCAGCGGACCAGTCTGCCGTTGCTCCCCTGGATAATGCTAATGATGCCAAACAACGTGCATGTTACGCTTAACTTTCTTTATTAAAGATATTCGAAAGTATCCGCCTCTGTGTCTATGATGTTGAATACATTGTTAATTCTCGTCGAATCTATGCAGCCGAAATTGTGGAAAGCGCTTGCAGGATCTTTTAATTGGTATAGTATTGGGTTTTTGCTTAAACTTTATCTTTAGGAATGCCCCATGGGTAATGATCGCATGCTTAGATCTGGAGAGCGAGCAGGCTGGCCAATTATTTTTTCATAAAATGAACTTGCATTGCGAGACAGCGATTTTTTTTTAACTTTTTTCACAATCCTACCTCGTTTAATTTTTCCTCTGTTAGAACCGTCGCCTATCTATGCTTTTTGTGTAATATGATCTAGTGTGTTTAATTTCTTTCTAATAACCTATAAATTGTGATTTGTTAGAGACGGTGTATAAATTGAAGTTGACAGTCCATGTGCGACTCGAGTAAAACTAACACAATTTGTACATGATGTTCTATAGTGTACTCTTTTTGCATGATAAGAGCACACAGTAAGCAGCAAACAGAACCAAAAGACAGCTTCATTCACGTTATTCCCACCATATACCATGATAACTACGTTTGGTTGAACTGCAAACGGAGTTCCTCTCCGTAGCGCGTGAGCTAGCCACTGCAGAATAAAACCAGTTTACTACGTGTCAGAGCCGGTGGCCGCCAGCCACGTCATTTAAGATAAGTCTGATGTTATTTAGCTACTACCTTAAAACATTACACAATAAATGTTATGTCTTCTTCATACCTTGCTCAGGAAAATGCATTATTGATGTTACTGGCAAAAATAATGAAAACTAAACTTTAAAGAATGTAACATCCAGTAAGTTATTACAAAAAGATACGGCGAGGGAATCAAGTAAAGATAATAATATAAATAATTACCATAATGTATTATAAAACTAATTCTTTGGATTTGAATTAAAACCTATGCCATAGCAGATAAACAAATTCCGTTTTCTTATGTAAATATTTTATACCTGATTTTTTGTTTGCACTAGAAAATCCCACGGAAAACTAAAAACCGCATAAGAAATTGTAACTGTAAAACAAGATGTCGTTGTGTACATGAAGGGAGGAAACATGAACCCTCCAAATCCCAAGTGACCAAAACGGAAGAATGGCAGTAAAAATAAGCATGTAATGAGAAGCTAGAATTCCAATAAGACACAAAGGAGAAGTTGCCCTTAAAACTTTTGTCTCTCTTGCAAGAGAACGAATCTGAATTGGGTATTTAAAAAGACTAAAGACTAATTGAAAGAGAAAGACTAATTGAAGTAATTCCAGCAGGAAGAACCTATGGTTCTGCTTGTTGATCGAGACTCACTGCAGGCAGATCTGTGTTAGAATTCGGAATGCCAGTAGGTGATGTATACAAATAACAAGAAAAGATTAAATTGGGGATCACAGAACATTATTTTAAGATTATACTTTAATTTGTTGAGGAAATATTACCTTTTACATCGACAGCGGCTGCTATTATTCCTGTTATCCACGTAAGCCCCATTATTACAAAAAGCCGAAGGTGAAGCTTGAAGTTCATACGTGCAACTGCTGTTGTGGTGGAGTGTCTCATCTTGCGAATGAGATAACTGGTCCAGAGGAAGAATACCACATTGAGGCTAATGACGAAGATCAGTGGAGTGAGACAAAACAGCAGAAGTGCATTTGCCTGGCTAAACCAGCATCTCTGAGCTTTGTAGCCCGGTGCAAAAGACGAGGTCGGTATCACGTGATCAAGAAGCTCTGCAGAACCTGCTATAATTGCAGGCGTTACCCATCCGGCTGTGGAGTACAGTATGAATCTCCGTAACTGCATACCTGTATGAAACAGCAAAATAAAGTTTTAACAGCGCTAAAAGGAGCAGTAGAATCTGTCTGTTAATTACCAAACGTAAGTGTACATTTCCTAAATCAATGTATAAAATGAATGACAGAATTTGATTTAGAAGGGGACTCCTGATAGTGTGAACTAAGGCGACAGGTTCGTGGGCCAGCATAGTGCGGAATTGTTTCACTTAGAAAATATTGGAGATGCTCAACCATTCTGTGCCCCACTATTCTTCTTAAAAATTAAAACATTAGAATTGATGTTTTAATGAGTTTCAGAAATGATCAACATGACTGATACAGTCGGCCTCTATCTATGTTAATTCAACTCAACCAGAAGCGCAAGCATACAAATGTTGGGTTTGAAAAGAAAGATCAAAACACATAACAGTATAATATTATTATTGCAAACAGAAATACTACCACTAATAATAATGATAATAATAAACATGATGATGTTGATAGGGTTTTATTTCTGTATGGGACTCTGGCAGTCCTTTCTTTTGGGCATCTGTCGGCGTGAATTTAGTAAATAGTGCATGGCAATGAAGTTGAATATAACTTGAATGTGCTGTAACAAAGAGCTTTGACGATGTTCACGTTTACCGATCATATTCTTTGTTTTCTGTTGTGGTTTCAAGATTTTCTTATCTGTGAGTGGATTTTAATGCACTTGAAACAGATATTCAAGGTCTAATCTCCGCACACAGATTTTTTACGTTTATAATAAAATAGTATCCACATTAGTTTCACTGGCTTGAAGTCATGCATTCTATGCAAGCATGTGGGCGTACACTTTTTCTTAATTTTTGTCTGGGCCACCTCTTCTCGTGCTTATCGTCGGAAAGAGCTAATTTTAACACGCCTTCGTATCGGACATTGCCTTTTCAGTCATAGACACGTGCTTTGTGGTGACCCCGCACCACTCTATGTGCAGTGTGCGGCACCCTTAACGGTGCATCACGTTTTAACAGAGCACAGTCTACTACATATCTGCCCTGCGCGCTCTGCCGTCAAGGCATGGTCACGTGACATAGTGCAGGCGGCGAACGTTGGAAAGGCATGTTTGTGTTGCCGATTTTCTATCAATGAATAAAGCAGTTCTCCTGTGCATATTTTGAGTTATTTCACGTGTGAAAGTATTAGATTATTACCCCTACTTCTAAGGATTGCAAACCACATTGGGGTAAGTAAAAATCTGCTATTATAATTATCATATCTGTTATTGTAGTATGTTGCAGAAGTATACTTGGTTATGTCTCGCACAACTCTGAAGGTGACTAATAACTATTTGTATGCTTTTATCAGAGAATTATATTGTAAATGTATAAAACAACTGTGTTTTCTTTGTATTTTCAGAGCTACAATGCCTTTCAAGTGTTCAGTACCAGGTTGCAGATATAATTATGAGCCTTCGTATGTAACCTGCTTTAGGTTTCCCAGAGATGAGGAATGACGAAAATTATGGCTAAGCAGAACACGTAGGCAGAATTTTGAGATCACTGAAAATGCTAGAATCTGCATTAGACACTTTCCAGAAGAAATGGATATTCGAGAGGATAAATGGCAGGATAAAGATGGACGAGTGCATTTCATTCCACGTGCTAATCCTTGTCTTACTGATGATGCTTCTCCTACAGTTGTTAATGAAAGCACACCCCACTTAAGCTTTTCACTCCCAAAGAAAAGAAGAACAAGAGAGGAATGGGAAGATGAAGCACTCCAAACAGCCCTGGATCAAAGTTTGGCTTCATATGATAAGGAATTAGAAAATAACAAGTTACTCACATATAAAGATGTAACAGTTTATATAAAAAATGTGTGAACGAGAGAAAAGATTGGGCACTTTCAACTAGTGTCAGTGCTATTACAGTGCTAAATATAAATACAGTATTAGTGCCTTATGTTGTTAGTAGTTTTGTGGTTTCTAGCGATAAGTGCTTTACAGTGTATATAGACAAAGAATTGAATCCTAATGAACTGAATTTCGAATTTAGTGTTATCTTGGAGAAACCTCAGGTGGATGCATTATTTGAATTGTGTAGTGTGCCTTTGTCAAACTTTAAAGAAAGTAAACTTGCTGCAGCAGTGAAATTGTTAAAAGAACATGAGGTGCTAGATGCTGGTAAAAAGTGAGGTTAAGTGTCCTTACAGAGCAGATAGAATTATTCTACTTTTAGAAGGAAAGGTACAGATTTTACATCAGATCTTCTTAGGTTGGCTCTGAGAATGTTCCTGATATCTCCTGCATGTTACAGTCACATGTACTAACTTTTCCACATCCAAGTAACTTAAGAAAACTGGCTGCCAGTCTACATGTGACAGCAATTTTAATATTAGCAATTCCTACTTTGTTGGTTGCATTTTTTCCTTGAAACCTGAGGAAAGATTTGTTAATTTTTGATAGATGAAGGTTATATTTCACCAGAGTTAACTTTTAAAGGTGGTGAATTGGTAGGAACTTTTGCAGCAAATACACATGAGCTTGCTAAAACAGCTCAACTATTTTCAGTAAATGCTGCATTTGGTAATTATTCAGATGTCATTGCCATTTTGCCACTCAGTAGAAATTCTGGGGACTTCTTACATACTACTGTGAGTAACATTCTCTGCGAACTTGTCAAACTTGATGTAAAAGTAATCAGTCTCACAGCTGCTAATAATCAGATCAACAAACCTTTGTTTCACAAATTCATGCCACATATATTTTGGTTATTCTTCAGTAGTAAACCCCTTTAGCCAATCACAGCCTCTGTTTTTGCTCTATGATACTTGCATATTTTCAAAAATATAAGGAATAATTAGATAAACCAGAAAGACTTTATGATTAATTTTTCTGATTTTGAAAATCCATATATAATTAAGAGTGCTAATTTTGGTCACCTCAGATCACTTTATCACAAAGAAAAGAATCAATTGCTGAAATTTGGTCGTAAGTTAAATGCAAAAGTTGTCTATCCATCAAATATTGAAAGACAAAAAGTCAGTCTGGTGTGTAAAATTTTCAGTCATGAAAATATTAATGCCCTCTTAGAATGTCATGATGGTTATGGAGAAACAGCAGAATTTTTAAATATTATCCTGAAATGGAGGAATATTGTAAACTTTAAGTTTCTGTATAAGGATGTAAGGTATAAAAATGCTGATTACAAAGCAGTCTTTACCATCGAGCAAGAAGAGTTCATTTTCCTGAATAAATTTTCAGCATGGTTTTGCAATTGGGAACATCTCTGTAAGGGAATTGTATACCAAGGGCTGTCTAGGCTCACATTTGATGCAATAATGCAGACATGCTCAGGCCTTTATGGTTTAGCAAATTCTGCTATAACACAATTAAAAGTAAACTATGTTCTTTTTGGCAAGTTTCAAATAGATCTTCTTGAACAATGATTCAGTCTTTACCGCCAGTTGTCTGGCAGTAATTATTTTATCTCTCTCCAACAGCTATATGAGAGTGAGAAAAAGATCAGAATTAAAAATTTGTTTCATTTTCATCAAAAAATGGTAACATTCCAGTAAGAAGCTTAAATGTGGGCGCAGATTCTGAAAACAAAAATGTTCCATCATTGCTGCCTTTTTGTGAAATAAAAATTGAAATTGCAAAACCAGTGGATAATGGTGTAATGCCTATTGTGTTTTACATTGCAGGTTATGCTGCTTTCAAGCTAGCAAATGGTATAATATGCCCTAAATACATTGAGTTATTGATTTTAAATGACACTTTAGAGTATGAATTTGAAGGTACAGCAAGGCTGATTGATCCCTTAAGTAGAGGTTCTCTAAAGAAACCCAAAATATATTGTGTAAAAGTAATGTGGTTGTGTATCCAACTATTTCAAGGCTTAGTCAAAGAGAGTTACGATGATTTTATTAAAAGCAGTAATCATCTTGCCTTGTTGAAGAATTTGTGCAGTCCCTATCTTTAAGTAGATAATATTTATTTATAAAATTGAAATAAATATATTTATTTTTACAATGAAAATGTAATGTTTTATAGTAAACATTATGGATGAAACCAGAGAAACGATCATCAATCAATGCAAACATAAATTTGAAGACTATTTTCATGATGTATGCTCAATTATTTGCAAAATTGTTATAAATAATTACTTCAAAATGGTAACTGATGATAAGAAACAAAAGTTGGGTGATAAAAGAAAAATAAAAACACTGACCAGTGTGTGAATTCATAAGAGCATTTTGTGCTTGCCATGAGGAAGGAAACAACACTTTCAGTATTTCTGTTATATTTACAGGGAATAATATGTGTATTAAAAGCCACTTTTTCTGTAACATGAATTATTGTATATTTTTATAATGAACACACTGAGGCTATCTGACTTTGGCTTCACATCATATATTTCAGTAATTTTACTCTTTTTACTAAACTAAAAAGTATGTGGCAAGCTTTAGTATATTACCAGTAGTAACACTAGCAGATTTAGTGGATGGACTGTTAGCTTTTATGTTGACTTTAATTTTCAGTAAATACAAAAGAAATCTTATAAAAGTTTGTCAGTGTGTATTGATGTGTACAATGATAAATAAGAATTAAGATAAGATAAATAAAGAAATTAAATAAGAAATTAAGATAAATAAGAAATAAGAATTATTGTATATTCACAACTTTTGAGTGGAATAAATATAATCATATCCCAAAAATGCTTCTTTGTACAATTTTGCAATCCTTAATTTTGCTATTCCTGTTGTAATGAAATATTAAAGCATGAGAATAAGTTCCTACAATAGTGTTCAAAGGTAGGTAAGTCCTAATAAACTGAAATGCTTGATATTCGTGCTATCTAGCTGTTTATTTTCATTCCATTTGAAGCTGAGCTTGTAAACATATGATTATATAAAGGTAAGGAGTATAGTGAAAATAATATTTTGTCCCAAAACATAACACAGATGTTCAGAGCATAATTAAATTTAAAATTGTCATATTTTGAGCCACTTTCTTTTTAATAAGTTGAATTGGCTTTTATGTGCACCTGTATAACTTAATGCTGTTTAACTTAACTGCATAGTAATTATGTTCTGTTTTAATTTCTTCATTTATTATCATTATTAAAACAAAATACCCACAATACTGCTGCAGTTACATTATTTCATAGGCTCATAACGACTACAGCTACACATTCTACTGTGTTTATTACTTATAGCACTATTTTAGTTTTTTCAAATGCAATACATGCACAAATACTTAAATGTCAATATTATTTTTATAAAATACAATGAATTATCATTATTTCTTTAATGTTATCTTTGTGTTCTAGTGGTGTCTAGTTGCTATTATTTTAAATTAACTTAGTTTTTTATTTTTACGTTCATCTGTCTTTTTGCTTGGAACTCTGGAATTCGTTGCCCACCGCCTTCGACTGCCGCCATATTGAAATCAGCGCTCAGGCCTGTAGTGTAGTGGGCTGTGAACAGAGTGTCAGGTTTTAGCTCCATTGCGCGTTCGTGTGTCTCTGCCTGTTGGTTTAGCCGACGTTTTGTCAGACGACGCGCAACTGTAGAATGTTTTTTACATTTTATCAGTGACATTGGTTTTAGTCGACGCATTTGATGACTGAGCATTTTTTACTCCTGTAACTTTATATTGCCTAATTTAATGGGGACTCTTCTCCCCGGTGGAGATAACGACGCTCTTGTCCCTTGCCTTCTACACTTCTTTACACGTCATTTTCCTCTTTTATTGTTTTGTTTTCAATGTTTTAGTGTGCTGGTGTTAGAAGTTTTTGGCTTGTTTTTGAATGTTTTTGACTATGCGGCTTTTCTCCCGCATTTTAGTTTTTGGATTTTAAATTTTACACTTTGTAAGGGCGCTGATGACCGATGTTTAGTGCCCTTAACCCCTATCTCATCTCACCTTATTTTTTAAAAGTCGTATTTTTAATGTTAGCACGTTTTTGTTCATTATATAATTCGTTCTTGTCCTTAAGTGGAATATCATGTCATATACGTGTAAGGAAGTAAATATATCGCTCCATAAAGCATAAGCAATCCAAATATAATAGAAGTAAATGAAAATACAAACAAAAATAAAAATGTTTTACCTTATTTCATTAGCACTAATAAAGCACATACACACCATGTAGTGGTAAAGATTATCAGCATTGTACATATGGTATAAAGAGTGTCCACAAATCAGAAGCTCTAGAACCCGTCATAAGTATGGAGCATAACAGCACAAAATCATCAATAAGTGGATATTCACATGTAACAAACAAATAGATACAACATCTTGCATTCATTTGATAAGAATGGTACCCAACCCTTACCACTCCTCTAGGAGGGCTTTCTTCACGTGCGGAAAGTTTAATGGTGGTGGCTTACGTTGATCACCCAGGAGTATCCAAACATGCCCGGACTGGGTCCTGCAAAATGCAGGCCACTTAATGTGAGCAGCGTCTTTTATTTTCAGAGGCTCAGGCATAACACCGACCGGTTTAGGAGTGGATACTGTCCACAAATTTTTAACTCCGGACCAAATGCTTGGCGGAAATTGGAATCTATAGTTGCAGAATGCGGTGACGATAATGCTGTGCTGTTAAAGTTCTGTATCCAACAATATGGAGGTCCGTTTTTCTATTCATCATATCAACCTGTACTGTGATGGAACCATTTTCGAGGGAAGGACTTTAAAATATGGAACGAGCTGTCGTCCCAAATCAGATGATAGGCTGTAAACATTGATGACCGCCATTGTTGCGACATATTCTTCATACCTTTGCAAACGGGCATGTTGTGATGAGCCGTCAATGGCGCACTCACACTACCAGCTTCCTGATATAGAGTCCCGCTTTATCTAGCTGGCTTGGAGCAGTTTCACGACTAACATGCTGTGACCTGTAGCTTAGAGAATATTGCCAATTTGGAGCAAACCCCTACAATTTTGTCTATTCCTGTGCGAGAGAAAATGATCATGCTCCTCGGACGGCCTCTTGCGCGACGTCTGCTAGCTATAGCGCCATGTTGAAAGCGGTGCCATAATCTTGAAATTGTTTGTAGGCAAAGTATACAATGTTAAAAACTGCAATTAATAAGAGTACATTCATCCCCAAATGTCCAGTGAAGAAACACAATGAAGACGAGAAAATTCTGTGGAATATTACATGCAAACTAGTTATCTAATTAGACAATACGATTTTATACGTGTGTTTCCGATGCCGCAAAAGTTCCTCCACTAGACCAGACCAATTAAGTTGCGACAGTGAAAGCGCATGTAAAGGTATTTGCATATTCGTATTTAGGAAGGGAAATTCCTAGTATTTATGTGGAGGAATAACCAGTTCTTACAATGCAGCATACTTCACGAGGTAGTAATCAACCGTATACTAATTTGAAACTAACTGTTAAACAACTTACCTTTGGAAGCTACAAGTTTCCTTTGAGTTCGCCAAGTCATGTTGAATATGTCGAACGAGATGATGAGCATCCAGAAGAAGGAAGCCAGCATACCGTAATGCGTTGCGACAGCGACAACAACGCAGGATGCAGTTCCTGGATTCACTGTCCCATTTGCAATAAAACTGGAATAGAGAAGTAAGAGAGAAACACATAAGGAAGCTAGGTTCATGGCCGGAAGGTTTAGAAGTGAAGGGACAAAGCACAGTACGATAAGGTGCAGTACGAGACATGTAATGGATAAGGAGAGACCAATTGTGGTGACGTAGCGCAGTTCTGGGGCAAATTGTCTCGCCAGATTCTCAGGCAAGCATAAAACCAGTTGCTCGTCATGTATGAAGAATTCATGTTGGTAGAATGTTGCTTTGAGGATTGGTACAAACACGGTATTGTTTTCCTCTGACAAAATGTATTCTTCTTTGGGGAAGCTCATGTTGGTACAAAATCCATCTTCCATCCTCGCACCTGTAAATTACCACATCGATATAATGTGTTGACAGAGATCTTACCATACTAATAAATTTATTTTGGCAGCTATAATTAATTTCTTCCATTAGTTTCAACCAAATTCCTAATATATGTAAATATATTTGATGCTTACATTAGTCATTAAAATTATAAATTACATCGATGTTTACATATCACTCCACGGTCAAATTTATTTTCATGTGTCGAAAAATTCTAAGCATGAACATATTCACTCAACCAGAAATGCCGATTAAGACTTCAGCAGTCTCCAGAGTTGCAAGGGAGTCATTCAGAACCGGAGTAGGCTGAAGAGTAGAGAAAGCACCTATCCTCCAAAGAGAGCACGGCCATCTCTGGGGTGACAAGGAGAAAGTCTTCAACAATCATATTACGGAGTAGAAGGGGCACTGCTCCTTTTGGACTTAACTCATTTGGAGACTAATAATTCGCCTAAAGCTAACAAATCCATCATTCTCCTTAACCTACAGGACACATGTAACGCACCCAGGTAGAAACACTAAAAGTCTCACGGAGGACAACAGGAACAGTTAAGCATGACCATAGAGAAGACCAGTAGTAAGAAATTAGGAAGAAAAATCAGAGTGTGAAACTCCAGAGCTTTTACAAAGAAAGAAACAGCGCTACAAAAATAACTGGATAGTAGGTACAGATTTTGTTACAGAAAAAAGAAACAAGTAAACCCATGACCTAAACAAGGGAAATATTTGATCATCTGCCATGGTGTACACAAACAAAACGATCTACTGCAGAATAGCTGTTTTAATAAATAATTCGATAAATAGAATTTATAACTATGAAAACATATGAATGGATAGTAACAACCAGATTACGAACACCTAGAGGATATACCAATAACAGGAATATATAGTACAGAAGAAGGAACACTATAAGAAATAAGGAAATTTTATGACATTCCTCAGAAAGTAAAGTCTAATGATTATATGGTAAAACAGGAAACCTGAGTGCGGGCGTTGCAATGAAACAAATAAAAATAAAATGGTTAACCATGGATAAAATACACGAAACTGTAACAGGAGCAACATTACCTCACAAGTGTGTTAGCAAATACACATGTAGTGTAAGCGGTTATCAAAGTATAGGTACAGGTCAGCTCGTGCACCGCGCCCTGCATAGGCCTATTGTGCCTACCACTCTCCAGGAGGAAGGGATGAATTGAAGTAACCGCACAGGAGGCTACAGGTCATACGCAGACAAGCCACAGAGACGCGCGGAAGTTCCTAAAGTTTCCAAACTGGCAGACCCGTCCTACTGCTGGTGCCACCGAGAGAGAGAGAGAGCGATAAACGGCCCACCAGTCGAGCAGCCCTCTGGTATCCAAGGAGAATATTCTTTCCAGTGAGCATGCATTCGTGCCATCTGTCCGGCACCACCATACACTGCGAGACCCAAAAATACACCTGAAAGGTGAGAAGGAAGTGTAATGTAAGATAAATTAAGAAAGGAAATCGTGGCAGCATTCAAGTGTTGACTGGGAAATCAAAAACCCATAGGTCACAGTGGGTGGTCGCCAGGATCGACCCCGGGACCTATCGAATGCAGGCCACAGGTGTTGCCGCCTTAGCCACCCCGCTCGATGTTATCAAAGTATAGTGGACTATATTGTAAATACAAAGAAAGTGCTCAGGTTTCACTTTAGACACTAGGATATTTAAAGAATGTGATATTAATTCAGACCACCTTTGCTCATCTCAGAATTGATAATACCAATAGATAGATGATAGACTACACCTCACATATAAACTTAATAACAAGAAATAAATGAAATAAATTTTAGTATATATGTATATATACATATACTTTTTTTTTTCTTGCTTGAAGTGTAACGTCCTTCAACCTGGTAGTTCATATCGGACAATGAATGAAATGGCCGAAATGATGCTGAAACGAGCCCGGGGGCTCATTAGAGCTTAGTTATCAGACATTCCTCTTCTCAGACTAAGGTAAAACCACGGCAAAACCCTATCCGCATAACTCACTCTAATCAAAATTCTTCATCATGTCTGCATCTTCATTTCCAATCACCCCAGTGTGGCGAGGGACCAATGATAGAGTAAGCCTATTGCATTCCTCTAGGCTTTCTGGGGCTTCTCAACACTCCTTAATGATCTTGATCTTACGAAGGGTGCTGATAATGCCCGCAGTGTCGCCTTACTGTCTAAGTATATACTTTAATTCCTGTAGTACCTGTCCTTATTCTTCTTCACACAAGCCCTGATGGCATATAGTCCTGCCTGAAATGCTGTTAAGCTCCCAAGGAAAACCATTTTTTAATTTTTGTGTTAAATGCTTTATATCATTCACACCTTTAACTGATAACAAACAATTGCCAATTTTAGTGGAAAACAAAATACACGCATAGCAGAAAAGGACTTAGGAACTTAAACTAAACTTCCAGTCGCAATTCTTTGAATTAAGCTACCTCTTAAATATGCAGTTTTCATTTCTTTTAGTTTGTGCTTTTTCTATTAAACATTTTGGAGACGACCTTTAGAAAAAAAATTCAATTCCATGCTTTGCCAATGGTTAACCTTGAAAAGTGCTCTTCAATAAGTAATTCTACAGAGTTAGAATCTTTAGGCATATACTTTAAACAGTTCGCCTACTACATTATGTTTAAAGAAAACCACAAAAAACACTTCTTTCTAATTTACAGAATTCCAGCCTACGTGACTTTTCAAATGTACTGAGTTAAAACGTAACTGTATTCTAGGAATCTTTATGGTAATGCGTTCACTACTCGTGGTGTTACTAATGATTTCCTTAACATAACTTGCTAATTAGCTTTTTCACCGTACAAGTCTTTTCACGCTTATTAAATTATACGTTGATTTAGTATACGGAAATTATTTATTGCAATTCTCTATCTTACTATTATTTCTTTATTTAGTTATTTATTTATATCATCCTGTCAGTAATTACGGTATCACGCGTAAACTGAAAACATATTCTGTTTTCTCATTGACGTATTTAAAAAATAAAATTGTCTTAAAGGTCATGCGGTTAATCTCAATTTAATGCGCGCCCTTTATAAGCAACAGCACCTAAGAGAATGTAAAAACAGGAATGTTAACCTTGTAACAATTCCTAAGTTTTGCAGAAAGTTTCAATTTAAGTAACCAAAAATAATGCAAAATTGAGTATTCTATGTAATTTAAAGTACCGACAGTAAACGTGTTTTAAGTAATTTTAATGTGCATTCAGTAGGTACTATACAGAGGAATATTTAATTATATGGACAAAGCTCTAAATATTCCCTAAATTAATTAACTAACGGAGTTAAATGAATGCTTGAGGTATAACTCATATGTTAAAGATCTTAAAGATTAATTTTGAACATTTTATGATGATCTGCACCAAATTTGATAGACATATTAACTTAAACATAAATTTTTCCTCGCACTTAAACACACATTTGGAACTGGCAGCTCTGTTATACAGCTTTGCTAGCAGTTTCATAGTTGATTTACAGGAAAAGATTTGCGTCAGTTCTTTATATCCAGAAATGTTAAAAAATTACAACTCGCGGTTCCGTTTGCTGTACCTGGAACACATACTGGCTAGTAAACACAATACTGGAAACCAGATGAACTTGAGAAGGAAGTATTCGTCGGCACAATACCAGTGCCTATTAAGAAGATAATTAGCAATCCGATGTTTTCGTATTGCGCCGATGGTCAGTTTCCATTAGGGGCCCGGCTAATGATCATTAGGAAGGATATCTAAATCAAGGGTTTAAGGAAAAAATACTCCGTTAGACAACTAAACCCTAGGTACAAGGAAGGAGAAGAATAAGCAAATCTTCAAAAAGCATTGGTATAACTGTATAATTGTATTAAATAATAATTTTATGCCTTATACATATATGCACATGCATATCAACATATAAAAGTTCATACAAGAGAAAATTGGCGGAAAAGGTTTTTAGCTAATATAAACACATACTTATTCTTAGGGACAGTTTTGTGTAAAACAATTTGTTATCCAAATGAATCTGAATAAGCTTACTACAGAGAGAGCCAAAAGACTACGAACCGGCTGCGCGGTGTTTCTCTTGGCCGCGTCCTAGACGCTCCTTGCCGTCTGCCGCTATCATAGAAAGGCACGGATGAAACCGTACATTTTTAAAACAACTTTTAAAACTACTTTATGAATGTGTGTTTGAGGACAGAATTATTAGTAGAGATTTGTGGCCCCTTCAGTTCCCCGTCCTAACCCCTGCGATTTCTATATCTGGGGTAACTTAAAACAAAGTGTACAAGACAAACCCACACACCCTGGAAGAATTGAAACAAAATGTCGGCCAGGAAATTGCCAGAATTTCTTAACGTGAACTACGGCGAGTGATGGATAGTTTCCTAAAGAGATGCCAAAAAATGTATGGAAAATAACGGTGGCCAGTTTCAGCATCTCCTTTCCTAAAGTTGGCAAGTAAAGCCTTTAAAAGTAGTTTTAAAAATGTTTTATGGTTTCATCCGCGCCTTTCTATGATAGCGGCAGACGGCAACAAGCGCCGAGGACGCGGAAAGGAGGAACACGCACAACCGGGTCGTAATTTTTTGGCCCTCTCTGTAGAAGGAAAATTGCACATTCCTGGATGTCTCTACTCCTCTATCCCCTATTTGCTAAAAATTGTTGCAAAGTTTCCTGTTTGCATGTTACACAGTTATGGGAATAGTTGTGTTATTGATGAATAAGATGTCAGACATATTTTAGACATCTTTCGACACTTAAAATGTTGTTTACAATGCAGCTTGCCGGTGAGATATTTTTACTTTCTCTGCAGCCTAACTTTTGATTTTTTTCAAAAATAGCTCATCAAATGTTTTAGGTATTAATAATGCAAATAAAAAGTATATCTGGATTTTGTAGGAACAGCCTACAAAGCTATCTATACTATTAGTGAATTTCATGTAACTTGAAAACCATAAGGGATAGGCAAAAACTTACTAGATAAACATATAGATTAAAAAAAAAGGCTTTAGAAATATTTCGTTCCATGTGAAGTATATCTGAGCGGGGACCCTTTAAAAGTATGGTATTTTACTTTGTTTTGTTTCCTTCCGCATTATCTCGTCAAAACAAAAATATGTAATGCGGTGCATTCATATGACTTTATCTTTCATTACAATTTCACAGGTACTATTCATATGAAACGCGATTCTTCCATTGTTTTACGTTCGTAACAATTATAAAATATTTGGTTAGTAATTATTTCAATTTTAGTGGAATTAATAATTTCTACACCTTATGCGCAGGCCAGTGGGGTGTTATAATCGGCGCAACAGTTCTAGACACGTGAAAATGTTAATGAGAGCTATGATGCGAGTTGCTTACCAGATCAGGTGCTGACCGGTCGACTGCATGCTGCAGGAGTGCGTGGGACAGTCATCGTCAAATATCCACACCGGTTATGCACTGCGTTGCGCTGATAAACTTAGTTATATACAGTATATTAAAATCCACGCTGTAAAAAACGCTTAATATAAAAAACGCTGACAATCATTGCCTCCAATTCTTCCACATCTAACAACCCTGACTCTTCTGCGGAATCACTCACATTATTGCCGTCATCACTGCTGTCACTACTTTCTGCACCATTATCCTGGATGAGAATTCTTTCTATTTGATTTTCTGCAATTCCGTATTTTTCGGAATAATGATTCTTAATTTATTCAGCATGTCGCCATACATTTTCCCATTCTGACCTTCCAATTTCAGCAAATTGCTGGCGTTATAACTGCTCCACATATTTTAATTTGAAAGTGATATTTCTGCATGCCACCCATTTTTTTATATCAGCCCAGATTAATTCGATTGGGTTTAGATCTGGGCGATACGATGACAGTCTAAGTACATTATGGCGATGTTGTATTACTATCTGGTCAAGTATGTATGACTTCTGAAGCTGTTTGTTGGCTTTAATTAAGTTATATAGCTTTGTTTTACTCATGCTTTCATCTGAAGCTTTATTATGTCTAAGTAACCAAGCTCTCATTTGTTCTTTCAAGGAAGTTGAGGTAGGTGGTTTGTGAATTTGAGGTTGACGCATTGTGAAGCATTGTCGATGACCAGAACAGACACAGCAGACATATTAGGTATCAATATGGCGTTGATTCACTTCATGTACTTGTCTGTATTCATTTCTTGATGAAAATCTCCTGTGTTTTTGCAACTTGTAAAAGAAGGGCATTTGGAACGAAGCCAATCTTTCCAACAGCTGAACGATAATAAGTATTTGCCCTTTAGCAACAGGAACCTGCAACCTAATTCGCTATCGTCACTCCAACTTTTAGATGCAGTACGACTGCTGTGTATGTATGACTCATCTTCATACACTATAGTATTTTTCTGAAATTTGTAGCACCAACTTAAAAATTCATGCTGATATAACTACACACTGATATAAGTACATATAAAATTATACTCATTTGGAAAGGTAGAATCAGACTGAAAAATCCAATGCCATAGCCGGGATTTTAACCACGGATCTTAGGCTTTCCGTGCCGTTTGTCTAACCGACTAAGCTATCATGGCAACATTTACTTTATATTTTTATTTTATTATTATTTTATTTTATTTATTTATTTTGCTTTTCTGTTAGAGCTCTTCTGTTTGATTTCGGTTTCTTCCACTTGAACCCTAAATATTTAATAATTTTTCTGAGATTTGTAGCACCACCTTGAAAGTTTCTGCTGTGTTTCAAATATAGAAAAGTAAGCTAAATTTAAGCTAATGGGTTCATACCCCATATATAGAGTCCGAGCAAATTTTGAATATGATTTAAAAAAGATTGTTGCTTTATCAACCTTAAGTCAATTAGGATTAATAATAAGAATTTTGTCATTAGGTTTTTCAGCTGGATGAGCAATCTGCTTATTATTAGCACAGTTTTTTCTTCCACATAGGAATTGTGAATCGTGCACCGAATTACGCATTCGAAATCGTCTATTTATGTAATACGTTTAGGGACCTTATGTTTCTTCCCAGGTGTGTCAAATGGCATTCTTTCATCCATATGTTTTTTTCTTATCTTTGAGAACTCATGGAAACGGAACTCGGTGAAACACCAGTTGCTTTGACTACTCTTTCTTTCACTCTCTTAAGGCTTTGGTGGACCTCGGATATAATTTCTTCCTTCATCTCTGCTTCTTGCTTCATGTAGTCGATGACATTTGCAATTATTTCCCTACTTTGACTATGTAACACCTTACCACTTAACTTTGAAAACATAGGAGCCATGGTTATAAATATAACAAATATAAAATAAGTACTATTTAGATACTGCTGCTCTCTTTAAAATTACAACCAGATGCAGACACTTTCTATGCAGACTGTATGTGTTACGCACTGTGAGTAAGCAAAGGTATTATATCGCTTTCGTTGATTAAGCTAAACATAAACCATTCCTAGGCTCGGCAGCTGGGGTGGCAATCAAGGTCACGATTCCAGAAGTTTTGCGCGAGTAATACGCCTCGTTTTTGTTTGTCTTGTGATCATGGAGCTAAAACAATTAACAGTCGCGAATTATCAAACTATTTCTGTCAAATGTACTAAACTTAGCGAAATATAAATTTACTGTGATATGAAACCTTTTGAAAACGGTTCACTAGGAAACAAGTTATTTTGGAGAAAGTGAGTATTTTAATGACCACTGTGTTTTTTCTGAAGTATGTTTTCACCTATCTTGTATTTTTCCCAGTCGAATACGGTTTTGCAATACTCACTAAAGCTAAGAAGGAATTCACAGCCTATTTCGAGAAATTTTAGGATATACAGCTTATTTATCATGCTAATGTCACAAACATTTGGCAATTAAATAAAAATCGTTGGAGCCGCTTTAAATAAAAACAATAAAAAAACAACACAAACGGGTGAATGGAATTTCATGAAAGTCTTCGTTTCGCATTCTTGGAAAGCTCAAAACTTAAATATAAAGTTTGTTGCTGTTTGTAGCTGTTCTGTTAACACACACGTCCACACACACACAAATGGACCTTTTTCGGAAAAGCTTCGGGCACCTCAAAACGCGTATTTCCAGTGAAAACTCGCTTTATAATTTTTGGGTGGAGTACAATATCTACTTCCTCATCCTACCATAGGTAGGCTGTAGAGAAAGTAAAATGCAGCTGAAACAGCTGACTGTCTTGAATAAATATAAGCATGGAGGAAGTAACATGCAGAGGAAGTAAAACCGGAAATGTTAACCTTGTAACAGTTGCTAAATTTTGCTGAAAGTTTCCATTTAACTGATCAAGTAACATGCTTTATTTTAAGTAAAATAAATTACTGAAAGTAAAAGCTTTTCAAATAATTTTAGTGTGGATTGCAGTACTGTGCAGAGAAATGTTAAATTATATGCATAACGCTTTAATTGATGCCGAAATTAACCAACGAACGCATATGAAATTTTGGGATATAACCACATTTATTATTCATTCATTATCTGTTTACCCTCCTCTTATGTAGGACTTACACCCCCCAGGACTTACAAGCGGGTGCCTGGGGTCAGAGGCCCGTCGAGAAGCAGACACTCATGGATCAGACAGAGCATCCAGGATGGGTGATCAGCCCGATGCCTGGTATGGGATGAAGGAAGTAGATGAAACGAAATGTTGGTGAAATGGATGAAAGGAAAGGTGATGATGGAGCAGTTGGAATGAATGGCGGGGGAAACCGGAGAACCCGGAGAAAACCCGCCCAGACGCCGCTTCGTCCACCACAAATCCCACATGCAGGTCCCTGGGATTGAACCCGGGCCGCCTAGATGGGAGGCGAGCGGTCTAACCGCTCGGCCACGGCGCCGCCCTTAACCACATTTATTAAAAGTTTAAAAATTAATGTTTAACTTTTTATAACGATTTTAACCAATTTTCATAGGCACACCAGTTTAACAACAAACTTTCTGTCATACGTTTACCCGGCTTGAGTCTGACAGCTCTGCTGTACAACTCTGCTAGTGGTTAAAGTGTTGATTTACAGGAAAAGGTTTTCGTCAGCGCTTTATATCCGAAAATTTTCAATCACTCGCAGCTCACAGTTCCGTTTGCTGAACTTGGAATACATATTGACTAGTAAACACAGTAATGGACACCAGAATGAAGTCTGAGAACAGCTATTCATCGGCGCAATACCAGTGCTTGTTAAGAAGGCAATTAATAAGCTATCGTGCACCTCAAGGTTGTATGACTTTCCTTGAAAAGGGTCAGGGGGACACAATACCATTGACACAACAAGATATTACCCGATTGCTTGACTCCATGGCTACATACTGAAGAACCTTGTTTATCCGGCTCCCATTAATCCGATTTTACTGTTTAATCGGACTGATTTTATATGTAAGTACTTACTTTTACTTCTCAAACGCAGCATAAATATAAAACAAAACAAACAACCACGCTATTTCATAAAATAAAACTGAATACAGTATTAGGTTTAAGTGCCAAAAACTACCATTTTTCTAACTCTTGTTAGTGCCAGATTAAATATTTATATAGATTAGCAGTTTATATTTATTTAATAGTTTGTATTGTGATTATCGGGATTTTCGTTAATCTGGATTACTTACGCCCCCACCTAGTCCGGAAAACGAAGTTTTTGTGTACATCCGCTACCAGCGAGGGTGTTGTGTTGGTACAGGTGCACGAATCCTGTCCATTCTGTGCTGAATGCTTCCTGCGCGAGCACATGTCTTGATATCGTAGGTTATTTTATCTGCTCTTTACATTCGCCAATAAGGTTTTAAGTCTTCTGAATATTGACACTCATCCTAATGGTTTTCTGCGAATGCATTGGGAAAAGCAGCGGTTAAATGGGCGTGGTTGAGCGGGTAAACATATCAAGGGACTACGATACAGCAGCCTTCTGAACGTCAGGCTGTCCGCAGAAGTTGGTGCTTAACTATGTACAATCCTAAACTTGAATCAAACAAAAAGCTGAACAAATAGATACGTTGCGTAATCTTTTGTTTTAGACAGGTCTAAAATCCAACATAAAATCAGCAGAAAAAAATCTCATATGTTACATTCACATGACGTTGCCACTATCGTTTATTTTTATTTAGGGTGTACAAACTATTCTTATAAAACATTATACTTCTATCTATTACTTGTTATCGTGATAAACGTTTGTAAAATTATATGCATTACACTTTTCGTTTTAAGTACAAAGAGGAAGCAGGACATCGAAGAAAACTCTGTAGCTTAAAAATTGGATGTTCTTTCCATAACATCGCGAGAAAAAGCTGAATAGCGACAACACTTCAAAAGATGACCAAGTATTAAGACACTCAAACCAATAAAAACGAATATCTTGGAAACAGCTGATACCGCAATAACAGTTATTCCAAATAAATTAAGTATTTTAAAGATATCTGCATGTTTTTGTATGGTCAGTTCTTCACTGTCTCTTGTGGTTTACCTGTTAAACAAAGTTAGACAAAATTATTTTCGAATGAAGAGCACATCATAGGGTTTTCTCAGAAAATTATAGGCATGCACTTTATTTCTCATATATAGGGGTTCGTTTGGGATGGCAGAGATTTCTTGAAAATCTTGTGTCGCATCTTTGTAGATATTGAACTTGAGTCGCATCTTTGTGTGATACTGGACTTAAATACCAAGATTTGTTATTATTCGAGTTTTCGTTTCAGACTTATGCTGCCCACAAGCATACAAATGGACTTTTTCTAAGTGTATTTTAGGATACGGAATATGTATTTCCGGTGACATCTGGTATCATATTTTTGGGTGGAATGTAACATTTTCTCTACCTACTGTCTTGTTACTTCCTACTTGTTTTGAATAAGTTTTTTGCTTTATTCCTGTGACTTACCCCTTTGGTGTGAAAGCACTTTAATGCACTGACGGGACAAGGTGTCGAAAACTTCACTTTCACCACACGTGACTCCGTATCTCCAATGTAGCAGCTCGGAGAATGCATGATTCCAGTATCGTTCTGTATTACTCTGAATAAGAAACATGAAAATGTGTTTGTTTATATAGTGATCAATAGGTATACACTAACTAGAGCAAAGAGAGAACGAGAGAAGTAGAGAGGTACTGTCAGACTATAGAAGATGAATACTTTTTGCTGGAAAAAAATTCAAGTACTTTATGAAATCATGTCGAAATAATGAATACTTCCGTCTCTCTCTCTCTCTCTCTCTCTCTCTCTCTCTCTCTTTCTATATTCAACACAGTAAGAACAGAAAACAAACTGGCAGTGGAAACACCTTATCATGATCAAGACTTGTGACTCATTCGATAAAACAGGCAGCTAAAACACCATCACCACCACCCCCTCCTCACCAAGGTGCTTATTAATCATTTCAACATGTATGGACCATTTAAGTTGAGACTACACAATATCTCCAAAAACCAAGCGTTGTAGAATGTAATGTCTTTAAGAAAAGTTGCCTGATATTGTGAGGGAAAGTAAATACCATTAGCCGTATTTTGTTTGAAGGACGGTATGATGTTATTGTAGGGTGAATTTAATGTTTTTAAGTGGTAACCTACAAAAAGGGTTAATTTACAACATCCCTTTCATCACTACATTTAATCCGCCATACCAGGTATTGGGCTGGTCACCCATCCTGGATATGTTATGATCCAAAGTTTCCTTGCACAGTTTGCTTGCTCCTCGACTGGCTATTGTCTCAAAGGATTGGCTTGTAAGTCCTTGGGGGTGTAAGTTCTACAACGAGGAGGGTAATCCTTAAAGAAGAAGAAGAGGGCATTAGCTTTGGCACAGTTCATAACATGCTATCTGTCATGAAAGTAAATGTACACTTTGTGCGGCTTATAGTAACCTTAAAGCGTTCTTCTACAGAGGATATGGAAGTTAGCTCGGCCGTTCCCATACACATAGTAAACGATTCCTCACTCCGAAGATTACTATGGCTATATATCCCGCTTTATGGCACTAAATATCACAAAATTAGCAAATTCACTTGCACCTCGACTGCTGACCGTATTATTTAGGTGATAATTGTATGAAACAGAAAACACGTGCCATTCTCCTAATTGCAATAGAATGAATCCTTCTTATACAAGAGGCAAGTGTCCAACTGCCAGTGCGGCTAAGTGGTGAAATCACGCACACAATGCACGCTTTGTAGATTTGGAATTACAACCCCAACAGATCCGTTATTTTTTTTACTTTCTTTACCACGTGCATAGTAGGTAGAGAAGGTATTGCATTTCACCCAGAAGTTCTATACCAAGATTTCACCGGAAATACACGTTTCGACGTCCCCTGAATAATTTTTTTAAAAAGGTCACGTGTATGTGTCTGTGAACAGCATTACTCAAAAACGGAATGTCGATAAGTTCAGTATCTTCCAGGGATGCGACACGAAGATTTCCCAAAAAATCCCCCCACCCCAACTACAGTTTACTGGAAAAAATTCGTTTGCAAGAAATGGCTCTAACGGTTTTGATTAAAATACCATGTATTAAAGATATTTACATGACAAAATGTAATTTTGAATTTTGGAATAGTCTTTGAAGTCTTTTTCCTTCCGAAGGAATTTTGTATAAATTTGAATGTTAGGAGATAAACGAAAATGTACTATACAAAAATTGTAGATCTCTTTAAAACACACAGTTTATTTCAAATAAGTTTTTGTGGCATAAGACAATTCTGAGATATCCGTTATCCACGGTTCGAGTTGATCATTTCCTGATAATTCTTTAAACTCCTTTAATTCTTCTGTTGTTTTTCTCGATTTCATGGAAACAGTATGCACTTCTAAGGCCAGCATGGCGTCCAGTTCTTAAACGTTTGACTATCGCTGTTCTCTTTGTATCTACAACGAAATGTGTTATGTATCTCTTATTTCTGCAAAAGGTTTATTTAGATTAAAACGTAGTAGATGATTTTAGAAGTAAGCTTTAGTAAGAATGGTTTGTACACTCACTAATAAACGATAAAGGGTAGATGAAGTCATGTGAATGTATCACATCAGATTTTTAATTTGAGCAATTGCATCCTGCATTGCTTGCGTGTGCGCTTATTATCGTTGGTCCTATTACTCATCGGCTGCCCCCCCCCCCCCAGTAGCACCATTCTTCTTTCTAGGGGTTGGAAACATTTCAGCGCGGTAATTTAACGACGTACTTTACCCAGGGTAGAATGCCTAACAGATCATCTGTTTTTGGACTGATTGCTATGACGCCTTTAAATGTTTTCTTGTTTTTCGTTTTTACAGAGTAATTTCTTTGAAAATATTCACTGTCTGGAATAGAGGTTTGGTTTCATGTGCGTTACAGTTTACAACTGAAATAATTGTTTTAATTTTTTACCTCATTAGGTAAATTCTTTAGCTCATCAGTAGTAGTGGTAGTAGTGGCAGTAATGGTGGTAGTGTAAGGTAGTGGTGGTAGTGGTTGTACTGGTAGTAGTTTGGTTTGTTTTGTTTGAGGGCGCTCAAATGCTAGGTCATTAGTGCCCTTGTAAAATGTTCATAGCAAAGGTCAGAGATAAAGATCAGTACAAAATATGTCAAAGCCAGAGACAAACATGAATATAAAAGTCAAAGCAAATGCCAGAGATCAATATCAATATAAAACATAGAACAAGTCATACATAAATATATACAACTAAACCAATCAGTGTGAAAAACCTGCTATAAAGATAACTAAATCCGCATTTGGAAATTTACTTTACACACAAAATTAAAAAATCCTATCAACCGCTTGCTTATCATCTTCTAAGACCTCTGCAGGACTGTTCGGCGGTTTTAGAGAGTCCCGAAGATGTGCTCAAACAATACACTCTAGCAACACGTGACGAACCGAAAGACCCTCGCCGCAAAGCGGGCAAATAGGAGCAGGATCACCCTTAAAAAGATAACTGTGCGTAAAATTGCAGTGACCTATATGCAACCGAGCCAAAAACACCTGCTCACGACGAGATATGCGAGAGGAAGTTACCCGTTTATCGGAATGTCCTTAATTACCCTAAGCCTTGTTTCTGCGGAGAGCTAAGCACTCCTCGAGCCAGCACGACAGCGCAGCTCTCCGCAAAATAAGACTAAAGTCTTCCGACGTTACCCAAGGTATTGTAACACTGGCTTCTGTGGTTGCCGCCTTAGCTGCCAAATCCACAATTGCATTCCGCGGCAAGCTAACGTGACCAGGTATCCAAGCACACTCCACAGTAACGCCAGAAGTGTATAAAACTTGGAGGGCATCCTAGATTCGCTGAGCAATGGAGTAGTAGTTGTACAGCTCACGAAGGCTCTGAAGTGCACTTAGGGAATCACTCAAAATGAGACAGTCTCCCAACTTGCGACGGCGCACATGCAAAATGGCTTGGTATATGGCATACAACTCTGCACTATAAATGGATATACTATCATGAAAACCGAAATTATAGGGTTCGGTTCCGTGAACATAAGCACACCCAACATCGTTGATGCTCTACATACATCGGTGTAGATAAAAATTTGGTCACGGTAGCCGGAAAGATATTCTAAACAGCAGGTGCGGATACTAACGTAGGCATCATAGACTTCCGATATACCGTCATCCTAATATCTGCGTGAGATGTCGCACATAACCAAGGTGGGAACACCCTCTCCCCCGTAGCAAACTTGCTAGGCATTTAAAGATCCCGGAAACGAACATAATCTGCGATTGGTAGTAAATCTGGATCGAATCGGAGTGAAGGTGATAATCGTCTTCTACGGCGCCAGAAGTTCACGCAGATTGACTTCTCAGTTGAGAAACAAAAGCCTTTTTATAACTCCAATCTTGGGGTTTATCCAAGCATTGCTGCATACGGCGTTCCAAAAACGGCGTACACAGGGAAGTACAATGAACAGCAAAGTCGTCGACGAATAAGCATGACGATACTCCTCGAGGAACACATTTAGAGTTAGAATTAATTGATATAGCAAACAATGTAACGCTTAGTACCGATCCATAAGGTACTCCGTTCTCCTGAACAAAAAGGTTCGAAAAATCCGAGATGACTCTTGCTCGGAAAACGCGGTCCTATATAAACTCCTGAATGAACAGTGGTAAGCGTCCACGTATATTCCAGGCGTGTAAGGAACGCACTGCTCGCCAACACGTCTGATAAGCGTTCTCAGGTCCAAAAATATCGAAACGGTTTGACAATTTTTCATGAATCCGTTCATGAACTGTGTCGACAATGACACAAGGTGGTCCATTGCTGAACGGTGCCTCCAAAAACCGCAGTGGGTGTTGGTCAGCAGGTTTTGAGTTTCCAACCATCATACCAACCGTCCATTGATCATTTGTTTCATCACCTTGCAAACGCACCTAGTGAGGGAAATAGGATGGTAGATGGAAGGGAGACGACGGTCCTTTCCAGCTTTCAAAATGGGCATGACAGTGGAAAAGTGGCAAAAACCGAAACACGATTATAGACCTCAAGTAGGAAAGACTTAACTTCAGGAGAGAGCTGTTGTAGCATCTGTACGTGGATACGATCAGGTCCTGGGGCTGATAGTCGCGAAGATGAAACAGCGTATTCCAGCTCCACCATGATGAAAAGGCAATTGTAATCATCAAAATTTCCTGAACGAAAAAGGAAACCTTGAGATTCAACCTGAGTCTTAACAGGAAGGAACTCGGGCGAATAGTTATCTGAGCTAGACACTTGAGCGAAAGTACAACCAAATGTGTTAGCCACGTTAAATGCATCAACAACGGCTCATGCAGCTGTTTTAAAACCGGCAATTGGCATGTGCGTCGATTTTCCGGCCACACGCCTTGACTTATCCCAAACGACTGAGGAAGGTGTATGTCGATTAAATGAAGCTGCAAACTTGCTCCATAACGTCCTTTTGCTATTGTTTATAATATATCTAGACTTGCCACGCATTTTCTTGTATTTAATTAAGTTATCCAGTGTGAGGCGACGCTGTAAAACCCTAAGAGCACGCCTGCGAGCAGGAATGACATTTCGGCACTCCTCCGTTCACCGAGGGACTGTAAATCGACGAGGGTTGGCAGTCGAACGTGAAATGGCTTGCTCAGCAGCAGCAAGAATTTTCTCAGTGAGATGTTGGTCCAAAACATCCACACAGTCGTGCTCATTGGAATTAAACACAGCCAACTGGAAGTAAAGATTCCAGTTGGCTTGACTTAAGCGCCATCTAAGTAGGCGTGTGGAACATATTTCTTGTGTTAAGAGACTAATAACACATGGAAAGTGGTCACTAGAGTGTAAATCAGAGATGACATTCCATTGCAAGGAAACTGGTAACTGTGGTGAACAAACTGCAATATCAAGGTGTGAAAAAGAATTGTAGGAGACTGAGAGAAATGTAGGCTCTCAGAAGTGTTCAGAAGTGCAAGGTTATTATTGTCCAAAAATCAGCAATTAATTTACCTCTTGCACAAGCCCGAGGTGAGCCCCAAAGCGGGTGATGGGCATTAACGTCTCCCACCTACAGAAGAGGCGTTGGTAACTGAGATACTAGATCTTCTAAATCCATGAGCGAGAGGTCATCGGATGGAGGCAGGTAAATGTTACAGATGGTAAACCGGATGGATGGTAGTTTAATCCTTACAGCCACTGCCTGGATGTCAGACTGTATGGGTACACATTCCATAAATATATAATTTCTGATGAGCATCATAGTACCCCCGTGCGCAGGAATATCCTCTTCCGGTGTGAGGTCACATCGTGCTAGGGTATATCGTCTAAGTTGAAAGCTGTCTTGTGGACGGAGTTTATTCTCTTGTAAACACACGACCAAAGGCTCATACTAGTTGAGGGAAAGTTCAAGCTCTGGCCAATGTGTTCTAATTCCGCAAATGTTCCATTGTAGGATAGCCAATAGAATTATAACGGGGTAAGTTCTTAATCGCAGAAGGTTATTACGTTGTGGAAAGTGGTGGTCGAATCAATTTTCCCTTTTTCTTTGGTGTCGGGCTAACACGAGGATTTATCCTGCCTCTTTTTCATTGTCGTTCTGCCAGTGTGGGCAGAATCCTCCTGCTCCATCTCCTCCATGGGAGAAGACCCATTTCCAATAGAAAACCTCGGTTCGAGAACCTCGAACCGATTGGAAGTTGAGATTAGCGCAGATGTTGATCGCTGATCCGAGTCCTTCCCAGCAGATTCCTAAGAAGACGATCTCCGAGGAGATGTTTGTGGACTTTTCTTTCTCTTGGATGTTCCTGGTACAGGCTTTACATTTTTCTCCAGGAAGTCAGTTCGGTTATAGCTGGTGTTGAACTTTATCTGTGATACATTGTAAGTTACGGGCTTGGCAGTCTTATTGCTTGAAGTCGATGGTCTTGCTGTTGAATTTACTGAAGGGATTTTGGCAGGTGTTGCAGATGTAGATGTGGATTTTGTAGGCTTGGAGGTGATGTAGTTACGAGAATCTTTTATGAAATTGTGGCCCCGTTAACATCGCTGGTTTCAGTTGCGATTTCCCGACTCGGTACCAGTTTAGCTGCATTTGAGCAATAGGTACGGACTTTGGGACAGAGGGTTGGTGAACGCGCAAGAGTTTCCGGGCTTCCGAGAAGGAAACATCCCTAACCCGGATCCCTGGTTCGCCCTTTCCTCTGTAAAACGTAAAACGGGGCGATTCTCGGGAAACAGATGGATGTTTACCACTGCAGTTAACGCATGTTGCAGCTGGTGAGAATTCTCCAAAGTTAACGCAGGTAGTTTCACCGAAACAGAAATCACTGGTATGACCAAAGCACTGGTACTTACAGCATCTGAGTGGGTTAGGGGTTTATGGCCTAACTTTAATGGCTTCATACTCTGCCTCAATCCTTTGAGGTCGTTCTACCTGATAAAAGGTAGGAAACAGGGTACGAGTAGGTAGAAATTCACCTCCTTGTCTCCGTTGAACCCGATATACAGAGTCATACCTTGATCTTCTAGATTCTCTTGGCATCCGTCCAATGCACGGGTTTTTACAACACCGCGCGAGGAGTTCAAGGTCTTGTGCATCTCCACTCTAAATGGATAGCTCCCTAACAAGTTGGCTTTCAAGATAGTCGCTGCCTGGTATGCTGAATTTGCTTCAACCGGGAGCATGCCATTGCGAGTTCTAATATAGCGTTTTACTGAACCAGCAATTTTTTCCAGACCCTTTTTGATAGTGAATGGACTAACCGTACAGAACTTCCTTCCTTCCTCAGTTCTACTGATAACTAAGTAGCGAGGACCACAACATTCGACTTCTTCTTTAACAACTACTTTTGGTGTATTTCTATTTTTTGTATCCATAGCGCTTGAATCCTCCACCATTACAAATCTCTCCGATGTCATGCTCACATCCTAGACGCCACCCCAGCTTAGGTAAGAGTCCTGGCCTGGACCTTGCTCACCTTAGGGTCTCACCTCCCAATACATAGATAGAGGGACCCAATCGCCTTCAGAATTGTAACAGCTCTGTAATGAACTTCATCAGCGGATACGAACACAGTCCTGCATGATACTCAGGGGCTGGGCGTTACCCATTACCCAGTCACCCCTTGCGACTCCTGTCAGACTGTGTTCAGGGTGGTAACTAGAGATTGGTCAAACACGCCTTTGGACCACAGTTAATTGGGCGTTTGTCATAAGCCCTCTCACATCTTAAGTAACCCAATCGAGAGTGTGGCTCGGGACCCCGGGTGCGCCAATCCCGTAGCTACTGTAGTTGGCCACTGGGGGAGTGGTAGTAGTGGTTGTAGTGGTAGTTTGGGTCCTGGTGGCTTTACCACTTCAGCTCAAAAAACTTATTGTGCACTTTCTGGTTTCTAATTTTGGAATCAATATCTACATTTTTAGTTATTTGTAGTATTTGTCTCACTAAATCAGAGCCTGTTTATAATTTTGCGGTAACTCCAAGAACTTTATATCTTGTCCGTTCTGTGGCTTCGCATTCTATTAAATTGTGTTTCGCCGCTTCATCGACTTTTAAACATAGACAGAAAATGGGTTCCATATGGTATAATCCCTTTGTCTTCAGTGTTTTCGGAACTTTCCATGTTCAATTATGAAGCCTGTAACTGAAGTTTATTAAGCTTAGTAAGTAAACTACTTAATTTTTCTCTGCTTATTAATTAGTCGGTTATAGAGTATGGGTATGGTTTGGGTATGGTTTATCATCGCTTTTGGTATGGTTTTACATTTTATTTTGGATTGCTTTCCGGACCGAAAGTCTGTGTTTTTTTATTTAACATGCTTATTCCACAGGCGGGTTCTGGTCCTATAAAATGGAGATATGCTCCCTTCTTTGCTAAGGAGTCAGCATTTTTTATTTCCCAACATACCTGTGTGTCCAGGTACCCACCGCAATTCTACTGTATTGTGGGTGGAAAGGTTTGATAAATATTAATAACATTTCTACACTAATTGGGATTTAAAGTGATGGGAACTAAGGGGTTTTAGTGCATCGTGGCTATCAGTGTTTATAAGGATATATTTCCTACAATCCTCTTTTCCCAGCATAGCGTGCACTTTCAAGTACAGCAAATATCTCTGCCTGAAAGACAGAAAGGAATCTTCCTAGGCTTATGCCTCAATAAACACCTGACCCAGTTTTGCTATTAATGCCCGAATCATCAGTATATACTACTGAAATATGGTTATTATGCCTTAACTGATATTTTTCTTTAATATTTTTGTTGATAATACCTACTTTGAAGTGTGGGAAAAATGCAATTTCCCTTGACATAAAATCATATTTCATTAATAATACACAATATTCCATTTTGTTGAGGGTGAAGGGGTGGCCTGCTTTACAGTGGTTCTCCCTCCACATTCCTACCTGGATGGTTATGTATGCTGATAGTCTAGCTGCAGCTTGGGTACAAAGTTCTAGCGGAGTAAGACCTAGTAAAGTTACCAAAATAAAAGAGGGTGTGCTTATAAAAGATCTAGATATGCCTAAACTAGCCAATCTCTGGAGACTATATTTAGTTTTTCTTTTGTTTTAGTTTGTAGGGTCTTAGGGGCCACCATACCAATGCTCCATAAGTGTTCTGTGGTTTTACCATAACCTCATAGAGCCACAGCCGCATATTGGCTCCTTAGTTATAGTGACTGGGTTTGGAACACATAGAGGACTCATCTGCTTCTTAGGGATTCTAGTTATTAAAGGCTTGTGTTTAAACTTAAAACCTGATAATACCAATCTATTGTACCGCCACTGTATTTCCGGCCTGACGTGATGGCTGGAGCCATCATTCACCTTAGTTAAATCTGGAAGTATTTAAATACCTAGTTATGTAATATTTGGCGAACTGTAATTTCACATTAGCTAAGCTCTTACGTACCGCGCGTGTGCTATTCTTACACAGACGAAATGCAAAGTACACAGTCTAGAAAATTTTACACTACCCCTGTAAAAACCCAACATAAAAGCGTATTACGTATAATGCGTATAGCAGTAGTTAACTTATGAAACAGATTTAGAAAATGAAGCAGCAGTAGGTGTATCGAACGCTATTCTACATTATTTGACTTCAGCTGAGCCATCATGCGAGAACGCCAATAAGGAAAATTACAATGCTTTAACGCATACCTCCTTGCCACATGTGTATAAAACGTTGTGTGTACATTGGTAAATTATGATATCAAAAATTATCCAAATTAGTTCCAGTACTTAAATACCATAAGCTTAACATACGCATAACAATAAGTCCGTAATATTTTACTCAAGGACGTTATAGATTTGATTTTAAAAGAGCAGGAAACCAGCAAAGGTGGCATTGAGACATGAATCCCAACATACCCAGAAGCGTACGTCCCTGACAAAGCGATCTTCAATATAGATGTTCGCGTATATGAAACATTAAATACAAAACAAACAAACAAACAAACAAACACATATACATAATCATGGGTGGACGGACGAAAGCGGCAATGTCAAACGATACGAATCATTATCTTCACCAGGACCACAAAGTTATTGGCTTCTTTGCTAAGGAAAAATGTGCCGGCATGTTCGTCGTAGCTAGTATATTCGTAGAAACCAGTTTCAGTAGAATCAAAGAGAGTCTCGTTCCTTGAAGTGTGTAGGTTATTCGGCTTAAACAAGGTCCGCAACCTTTCAAAAAAACAACAACAAACAAACAAAAAAGCAACTGTCTGACAATGTGTCATGAGTAGGGTGAAAGACAGGAATTGGGAACAGGAGTCACTGCATCCTCTTGGTTGCAATTTTAGGCGAATAAGGACACTTTGGAGAATGCTTTGGCTACGCTATTCCGTCGTGTACGTGTTTCCAAAATATCGAGCAGCCTCTCTACAATGGCATCATAGCAACCTGTGGAAGACGATATAAAAAGAAGGCGCAACAATCGAGCTGTTCGATTCAGATATGTGAGCTGCAACTGGAGAATCGCAATGAGCGCAGAAATAGAAGTGAAGGTGAAAGTTTGGACTGTAAAATTTAGAGTGTTTATTTTACATAAAGAAAACACGGAAAACCTTAACTTCATTTTAATTATTTGTCGTATTTGGTGTTCAGGAATGGGATTTAAAAGAGAGCAAAATTTTAGCAGACCTCTGAACGAAATGGAGAAAATTAACCTGGAGTTGAAAGCCGATATAACGGCGGAGTTCAAGAAGATGAGGCAGGAATCGAAAAACGAACTGGCAACGGAGAAGAAAATAAGCTAGGAGACGAATAACGAGACAGCATCTGAGATTAACAGGTGAAAAGGGTAACATAGCTCTCTGGTACAGCGGAGAAGATTACAGGAGTGATAAAGCCTGCAATGCACCTTGGCTAGCGCCTTGGATCTGGAGAGGATCTGCAGTGGTGGGCTGAGAAAATCGAGAAACGGAAGGCAGCAACATCAAGGAGTTGGATGTGTTCACTGAAGAAGCGATCAGCAGAAAACTGCAGGATCTGAAGATAACACCAGGACGCGAAACATCATCTGCAACGGCTCGTGTTATGACGCTGAAACGCATAGAGTAGTCACTTTTTGTCGACAGTTCTCTACTGTTTCGGCACATAACAAATGGTTACCTCAATAACGAACTAGTATTAAAGGTTCCAGAGATTCTCAATGAGGTGCCAATTTCAACAATACCCAGGGACGTAAGAAACCTTTTCGGGAAGAACCAGTTAGCTATAATATACCTCATCTAACTTAAAACGAGGCTTCAGCAGGCAAGGGGACGCACAAGAAGTTCGCGACTCTCTTGTTTGTAAAAGCTAGTAAGAGAAGCTAGTAAGCAAGGACGTGACCGATCTGTCAATCGCTTTCGCTGCCGAGATAAGAACGTGCATGATGTTCGGCGAACATAAGAGAATTATGAGGCACCAATGCCACGCTGCGAATTGCGGCAGTCAGACTAAAGCCATCCCAACACCTTCAAGAACAAGAAATATCCTCCTCGACGCAGAGAGAAAATCACTAGGTGGACGTCGCAGCAGACTACCTGAGGAAACTGAGCAACGCCTTGCGGAAACACCAGGAAGCACCATGATGGGCCACCTCTTCTGCAAAGAGGTTAATGATCTGATAAAGGTAGTTTCATCATCTGGGATGATGGTGTTAGATTCAAAGAAGGTATGCGTTGCGAGGAATTGGTCACACATGAACAAGCGGGAAGCGCACACATTCATCAACCCGTGAAATCGCCATCCCTTTTTTACCAAAGACTTCTCAAACATTTGGAAGCCATCCGCTGATCGTGCCATTTGGTGGAAGAGGAGATCCGAGTAGGCTTTCTGGCACCGAAGTTAACTCTCTACAACGTGCTGATTTCTAGGTTCTCTTGGCCTGAAATCCGCTTCACTAAGGCTAGTAACTTCGACAACCCTCGATGTATTCCAGGTCCAGAATGGCTAGGAGGAGCAAATTCATTAAGTTACTTTTCAAATCGGAGAACTACTTCATAAACCGGCGAAAGCACCTACCAATATTAAAGGCAATGAAACATTTCCATAAGTACTTGTATGTTCAGATACGCACTCACAATTCTGCCCCCACTTGGTCCTGAGCTTCAGGAAGTTGTAGGGCCCAGCAGCTCAATGGACAGAGGGACTGCACGAATATTACGTTGAAACACAGGCAAGGATAGAACGATCCCAATGATTCCATCTAGAAGATTATGGCCAGAGGAGTGCACCAAAGTGAATAGAGAAAGTGTGGCGCAAGTATGCGTGGGAGATAGTTCTGCCTGCAGATGGCAGTGGCGGCTTAGTTCCGAAGAGGTAGCATCTATAGGAAGCCAATATGGGAACTATAGGCAGGAATCATCCAAGAGGAAAGCCATTGCGCTGATATACAATGTCTAAATGTGTATAGGATCCAATGACACTCGTAGAAGAGAATTTTCAAAGAACATGAGAGTTCACCAACGGGAAGACACGAGGGAGATTGTAGTTCTTCCTTGGAGTAAGGTGAAAGCCTGGAATTAGTGAATCCCAGAACTTCAGGGGGTAATTAGAATCTAACTGCGCTGCAGATGTCCTCCGACAGCAATCTACTAACTGCAGTTAAAACAAGACACCAAGATATGATGCCAACGATACAACGCTGGCGCCGCAAATCGCGTCCCTCTGAGTGGGAACTAGAGTGTCAAGCAGCGGTAGGATTTGGGATAGCCCTTCGAATGCAACGCTGTTGCCGGGGCTTTCCTGTGTGAAATAGGAGGAAACAATGATATCTAGACGTTCAGGTAAAAACGATCACGGAGTACTTCTTGCAATATCTTAGCACCTGCTACAAAATTAAATTGAGCCTTGTTTATGGATAGTCTTTAACTGCTGTGGTCCTTCGTGTCCCATTCTATATTGGGCGTGAAAGACCGGTAATTTTGCAGAGGATTCTTTATCAGATTTGAGGTTCCCTTTACGTGCCGTAAATTACGACACGAGATCACCAGCTTTACTTCTGTTCCAAAGAAAGCCATGCTAAGGACCTTTATGCCCGAAAAAATCCACCACTCTCCGCCGGATTTGAACACGCGACCTCGGAAACTAGAGAATAGCATGGAGGTGCCACAAGAAGCACACAGTGAAGAGAGGACCAACTTAGTCAACTGTGATGAAGAAACTTCTGAGGATAGCGACCAGCCATAAACAGGACTAGGATATTGGACTGTCGCCAGCAAGCATGTCGTTCGGCAGAAAGCACGATTTACGTTTAGAAACCCCGACTGGCGTAGATGAAAGACTGGGTATGCCAGGAAACTGAGTATGTGGAACATCTCCAGATATGAAAATAATGGTCGATCACCCTTTATTTTGCAAATGACAGCAAAAAATGTTCGATACAATTGACAAGTCCAGATTTTACAATTAGGCGAACTACTATTATTGCAAAATTACAAATACTGGTCTTGAAGGTAAGATATTTCAGAATAATCCAGATTGTCTAGGAGGTAATAACATACGTGAATCAGATTATGAAGTCTATGCGTGTTCAGTCATCAGCTCGTAGTAGCTCACAGGTAGATAATCGACAGTAAAGGCTGAATAACTGTTTTTGGAGTTTCGGGCGCGACAGTGAATATTTAAAATCGGACTTGACATTCTTATTATTTGCGTCTATGTTCACTCTTTTTCATTACGTGCTGCGCTGTGTTTACCTACTCTTGTAACCACAGTGACATCTGTGTTCATTCCAGTCAAATGTTGAAGATCGTTTCAGTATGTAAATTTTTCTCTCCTTCACCTCTCACGACTTGCGAGGAATAATAGGAGAATATCTTATGTGCCATATTCACATGACTTTTTCTACGCATTCATCCACAAACTACTGTTGCAAAAACTTATTCTTCTATCGAGTTCATGTTAATTGAGATAAGTGTTTGTAGAAATGCTTTTCTTGCATATTTCCTTGTTTATAAAATGGGAATAGGGGAATACAGTAGGCTTAAACGATAGTACAATATTTTAAGGGCTGGTTACTATGTGACGCATATGAAATTTCGTATTCTCAGCATAACTAGAAAAAAAGGAGAAACGAAGGAAAAAAAAGAATAACGACTTTCCAATTGAGTAGTCTATAAGTATTTGCAAATACTTGAGGAGTTCATATGCTATTACCAGAAAATTCAGGATATACGTGTTATACGTTAGATGCATGTATAAATGTGTTTAATATAACGTATTTTAATAAAAATGTTTCAGCCATTTTTTAAAAAATAAAAATATTTCAAAAACGTTCCATGTAAACTGTAATTTGGAGTGGGTTATTTTCTTGAAAATCTTTATGTCGCATCCTGGGAGGTAATGAATCTAAACTCCAGGCTTGGTATTTATCCGCCTTTTCGTTTTTGAGTTCTGCTTTCCAAAGAAAGACGCATACACACCTGCCGGTTTGCTAAAACGACTTTGTTTATTCGGAGGGCCTCAACACATGTATTTCCAAGGAAGTATCGGTGTCGAATTTTTGGGTTGAAAACGATACCTTCTCTACGTACTACCTATGAAGTAGAGACAGTAAACACATAATAGCTAGCACTATCCCTTATTCACACATGTCTTGTAATCCTCAAGTTAAAGTTATCGTGCAAGCTTGTAGCAGTTCTCAATGGGTAGTGGTATCTTATTTGTTGGGCGCCTCGTTTTATTATTTTAAATTTTGGGTTCTTTGTCCTCCGGCTAGCTATTATAACTCAGTCGAGCAAGTATCTCTAAGCAGGTTGTGTAATAAACGGAAAGGAGTTGTTAAAAGATAACACTGATAAAAAATTGAATCTAGGCTTTTATTGCCGTCACACTTAATTAATAATTGACATATTTAATCTTTATACACGCCTAACTGAAACTGTGATATTTCCGAATGTAACTACAGTCGTTTAGTTGGCGCGCACTAGTTACTTCGCGTACTTTACATTTTAGTAACTAACCCTGCGACATGCACCTCGTGAGAGATTCTTCAGAACTGTGATATTTCTGAATGTAACTACAGTCGTTTTAGTTGCCGCTCACCAATTACTTCGCGTACTTTACATTCTTGTAACTAACTCTGCGACGTGTACCTCGCGAGAGATTCTTGAGGACTGCACGACACTTCCTTATGACTCAAGGATATATACTCCTTTACCTCGAATTGCCTAAACATTATATCTCCTATTGGTTACCAAATTGCGCTCACTTTAACGTCTGTGTTGGTCAGCAAATCACTACTATTAACATATATGCTCTAGGGAAGATATTCCCTCCATTTCTAAAAAAAGCACGGTACCATGACGTCATTTGTTTATCTCTTCTTAGTGATAAACAACTCACCCCCTCGGTTTATTGTTACTCACTTCTATTGTCAGTTTCAGTTAGGCCGTGTAAACTTATTTCCCAACAATACTCATGGCTAAGAAACATCTAAAATCCGGTACATACAATAATATCAATTTACACTACAATCAATCTTGCATTCACAGCATGTTACGATATAAAATATTTCCTCAAGCTTCGTATTGCTTTTATCGACTGATTAGACTAGCCTCCTATCCGCAATATGTTCCTTTTTATCGTATCGAATGCTTTTTCGTAGTCGATGGTTACAACATACCTTTCTTGACTGTTTCTTCGCTTCTCTGTTGGTTACTTAATAACAGTATTTTCTAAACCCAAGTTGCTTATTAAAAAGGGATACAGGAGCAAATTGTTCCAGATCGTCTGAATAAAATTGAAAATATACTTTATTCCAGGGTAAGTTAGCGTATTCATCTGCAGTAAATTATGACACCAGTAGTTGTATCGTTTACAAAATTGGATTATTTATGTTTTTCGGCATTCATGTGTGGAAAATTATCAACAAACGCTTAATAGATTTAACTATTTTAAAAGTAAACGATGTAACGAGTTTTTAACTAACCCTTTTTATAGCTACATTACCATCCTGGAGAGCCTATTTATTTCCAAAAGAATGACTTAATTACAGTAATTCCTCTTATTATAGGTTCACACTATGATTGCTTGTTGGAGCATAACAATTTTCATCCAGTAATTGTTTCTATAGCTGTTTGTAACACTCCCATAGGAAACTGATTTTTTTCACAAATTAGTTTTAAATAATTTTTGCCTCTGTCATTCCATTCCTCTACACCTACGAGCGAGATGGCTCCGTGGTAAACTGTGAGGCTGGCATTCAGAAGGTCCCGGTTCGATTTCCGAGGCTGCCGCTCTGACCATGGATTTGTCGTGGTTTGACCGTATCAGTGGGCGAATGCTGGGGTAGTTTCTCATCTACCACGATTTCCTTCCCAAAATTTCCCCTTCATTCCGTTTCTTTATCATATTTCAGGGTACTTCTAGGTTTCATGGCGTATGGTGGTACGGGACAGATGGCGTGGATGCTCAAAGGAAAGAGTACTCCCCTGGGCACTAGAGGTTGATGGGCTGTTGATCGCCCTCGCTAGGCAGCTCCAGCAATAGGACTGGTCTCACAACCTCCAATTTGTATTATTTAATATTGTGGACGTTATTTTATAAGTATTTCTGTTATTTTTTTATTTAGGCTTTCCCATTTTATCAATGTTACCACTTAAAGACAATACTTCTAAAGTGTAATCCACCTTGTTTCAATATAGTCACTTGAAGCTTTCATTTCTTTGTAAATGTACTAATATTGTCTTTCCTCGTTTTTGTATTTGCTGCATTTTGCTAACAACTTTAGGCCAACATCGCTTTGCTTCTTTTATTTGAAATACTGTGTTTTGAGTTATTGTGTAGTCAGTTATAGTTTAGTAATCCTCTCGTTTTCTCCAAAGCACAGAAATCAAAATATTGGAGATCAGCCAATCTCCCATACAGTTTTTCTGTTGATATAATTTATGTTACGTTTTGTGTAATCTACTGCTTATATTAAATATATTATAATGTTTCTTACCATAACACACTCATATGGTTTTCGAATGATATAATTGCATAATGCGCAGTGATAATTCCTGTATGCTCTATTACACGCATAAACCACAGCCATATATGCTTCACACTTTTCTCTCACAGTTGTATCATTCCAGTCTGATGCACAGTCGCTAATGCTGTGTGCACATCCTCTTAGACGTTTTTCCTCTTGCATTCTTGAATAAAATTCTGAATTTATTCCACAAAAAACTTTAGTGCTGTTAGGAAAATAGACCGCAGATGGAGAAGGACAGTTGACTGCATACCCATAGCGTTCATCTTCTTCGAAAATGGATACCGTACACGACACACATTGCCGATCTATCTCTAGTCCGCTGAGATCAAAATACCATTGTGATAGAGATTCATCATAAACCATATGTTGAAAATACTCTAGTGCATCAAGTTGTTTTACTCTATTGCGATTAAATTCACAGAAGACTTCAAGAGGCCAGAGAGACATGTCTTGGTGGAGCTCATTATGACAGGAAGCACAATAGGAGTTGCGATACGTAACATTTGTACGGAGGCTGGTGACGAGAGTATCAAGCATAGGATTAGGATAGGTAGGGTCTGGATGTTCACAAAGGTATCGAGTTTGTTGGTCTTCCCATGCTGATGGGCATCGTGACATAACATAGAAGTTTTTACGGAATCCAGTGTAACAGCTTGCTGTTGAAGCTCCAAGTTTCTGCTCTTCAGGTTTGAAGTAAACAGAATCTGGACAACAGTCGCCGTACTTGGTGCACTCAGGATCACAACCACATCGATGATCGGTAGTTGGTTCTTCTGAACACGTCTTCCTGTACAAAGGAAAAGGGGAGTGTCATTATGATCTGCGGCGAAATTTATAAATAGTTTATTATTACGAGGGTAAGTCAATATGCAACGCCTCCTATTTTGTTCTCCGGAAAGAAGTTAGTTATATAAACAATTTGAATTTCGCACAATTTCTTGTACCTTCTTTTCCACTCTACTGAAATAGCAACTTCTTACGTCAACCGGTGGCAACACTGCTTCCAGTTGAAAAGTGGCCGACATCGATGTTTGTATTAGACAGAGTTCTGTCATTGAATTCTTAAATGCGGAAACTGAAACGCCCATTCGCATTCATGAAAGGCTGACAAAGGTGTATGATGTCGCAGCGATGGATGTCAGCACTGTTAGAAGATGTATTTGTCGCTATAACGAAGCTGAAGGGCCAACACCGTTGGCTGATGAACAGCGGAGAGGCAGACCCGTGACTGCAGTGACTCCACGTAATATTGAACGAGTGGATGAGATCATTCGAGATGGCCGCCGGGTAACAACGGGTGAATTGTGTTGCATTGCGTCCCTCAGTAAGGGCAGTGTGGTAATGATTATTCATGAACTGGGGTGCCCAAAAGTTTGTTCACGGTGGGTACCCTGAATGTTAACAAACCAGAATAAGGAGACACGAAAACAAAATAGCCCCCAAACACTTGCAGCGTTTCCATTTGGAGGGAGAAAAGTTCCTGAACAGAATTGATACTGGAGACGAATCGTGGATTCACTTGTTCGAACCAGAATCAAAGAGACTCTCCATCGAATGGCATCGCACATCCTCACTGAGGAAGAAGGTATTCCAAACTGTGCCATTGGCAGCGAAACTGATGGCTACCGTGTTCTGGGACACAGAGGGTGTGATTCTGGTTGATTTTTTTGAGAAGGGATGCACAATAATTCTGTGCAATAGCTAGCACTCTTAATAAGCTTAAAGCACGTCTTCAGCGAATTCGCCTAGCAAAACCCTTGAAGGATGTTCTGGTTAGGCATGACAAGGCAAATTCACACACCAGTCGTCACACCACTGAAGCGATTGTGAAGATTGGATGGGAAGTATTACCTCATCCCCCTACACAGACCTGATATAGCACCATCAGACTTCCATCTGTTTGGGCAGCTAAAGGAAGCTCATCGTGGGATTCACTTTCAAGATGCGGAGAGCGTGAAACATCTGTGCGTCAATGGCTTCGGAAGCAAGACCGTGCGTTTTACCATTCAGGAATACATGCCCTGTTAAAAGTGGACTATAACTGTGGAAAAGGACGGGGATTACACTGAAAAGTGACAATTTAATACTCAGTGTTTTGGCGTTCATGCTGTATAATCTAAGTTTAGGTTGCTTGAAAATTAAAAGAGAGAAAAAAAGGCATTAATTATTGACTGACCCTCGTAAATACTCGGTAGGAAAATTATTAATTTATTATTGTTGTTCTTTGCTCCCTACCTTCAACCATATGATAATAACTTAGTGTTTACTTATATAATCTGTCTTTTAATGGATTTGGTAGAAGTGACATATTGGTTTCCAATAACACTTTATACAAAGAGACGTTTTGAAGCAAGTTTATTCACAAAGTTGTCCATTTGTTCATTTTTTCTTCCATTCTAAAAGCTTTACACGGTCATTTCACAATTTCATAACATGTATGAGATAATAGAAATTTTAAGGAAATAAAGAAGATATCAGACATTTATTCTACAGGCGAAATGTTTAGTATTCCCATAATGCCAATTTTTACATCACAAATTCCAATATTAAAAGCTTAAAAGGACATAAAAGACAAGAATTGAAAAATAGTTATTTATGTGTCATACACACAAAATACGGTTTTAGCGGAGAATTCAGTGTTTCGGTCGAGGCATAAGCCACGTCCGAAACACGGTATGTGTGCATTAAAGATTTTGCGTACATGGTATACGTGGTGCATACCATTGTAACACTCCATAACCACCATGATGACATAACAGCAAACTACGCACACTCACTTCACAGTAATTCTTAGACAGTATTAATTTTATTACTTTCTCTACCAACTGTCTACAGTAGGTAAGAGGAAATATTGCATTCCAGCCAAAAATTCAATGTCGAGATTTTACGGGAGATACATATTTTGAGGTGCCCTAATTAAAAAAGCATTTTAAAAGAGATATCTACGTTTGTGTGTGAATGTTTGTGCGTGCGCTTGCACGAGCGCGTGTCCGTGAATAGCATAACTCAAAAAGGAAAAGTCAGATAAACACCAAACCTCGTATTTAAGTTCAGTATCTTCCAAAGATACGACACAAAGATTTTCAAGAAAATCCGCCATTCCAGTTATGCTTTACGTGAAACATTTTTTCGAAAATTCTGAATTTCTCAAAAGTGCCTCTAACGATGATTAAAGTACCATATATTTAAGATACATGAAAAATAAAGTGTATATCTGGAAATTTCCAGAAATATCCTGTGAAATCCTGTTCGGAAGGTCTTTTGTGTAAAATGTATTCTTTGCCTAGTTAACTTAAGAGATAGATGAAAACATACTACACAAAATATTCAGAACCCCTTAGAACAAGCCTATTTCAAATAACGTTTTGCGATATCAGCTGCTTTCGAAATATAAATTATTAGTTTGTATTTTGCAATAATTTATTTTTAAAGTTTTTTCAGTTGTTTCTTTACAATTTTATGGAAAGGATGTGGAATTTTTAGGCCAGTGTATAGTAATCCACTTTTAACCATCTGACTTCGATTTCCTCTATCTCCTTTTACCTACTATGGAATGTATTTGTGCAAAGATTTATGTAGTTGAACATTAAGTAGATAGAAAAATAAGCTTTCGTAAGAATAGTGTGTAGACGTTATATAAAAATAAACGACAGTGGGTAGAGGAAGGAATATAAGTGTAATACATCAGTTTATTTTGTTTATACTTCTTTTTTACACAATATAATATAGCATATGAAGTTCACATGTAGTATTATGAAACTCAGTACGTCGTTTCACAATTATTACATTCCCAAATATAATAAACTATAACATTTTAAATTTATTTCAGTATACACCGTTATTAAAAGGTTTGTAAATTATATGAGCAATTTAAAGTTACATATAGGCTAATTTAAATTAAGCTTTAAAATATGTATAAATTAAAGAAATAGCTGTTATCGGTTTATGGCCATAGGGTGTTTATTACATGTATTAATGTATATTGTAGGTATAATAACAAGAGCAAAAGAAAACACAGCAAATAAAGGAGTTAGTTGCAGCTCAATGTGTGATTATTACTTTAAATGCTAATTATTTTCATATCTATAGGCTACAATTGAATACGGGTTTCGTTTCCAAGCAACCATACATACGAAGCAGTTTGTTTATTACTTTCTCTTCTACGTATAGTAAGTAGGGGAAGTATTGCATTCCGTTAAAAAATTCTATGTTGAGATTTCACCGGAAATAGATGTTTTGAGGCCCCTGAATAAAAATGCTTTTAGAAAAAAGTGTCTCTGTGTCTCCGTGTTGTGTGTATGTGTGGGGGGAGTGTATCTTTTAACAGCATAATCGCAAACCAAAAGTCGGATAAATACCAAACTTGGTATTTAGGTTCAGTAGGTACCTTCTAAAGATGCGACACGAAGATTTTCAAGAAAATCTCCACACACCAGACTACCATTTAGGTTGAAAATTTTTCGAAACTTTTGATTTTCTAAAAAGTAGCTCAAACAATTTGTTTTATTAAACTACTGTTAATTAACGATTTTACATTAAAAATAAAATATATATCTTGATTTTTCTGTGAATAGCCTCCGAAGTCTATTTAATTTGCAAGAAATTTTGTATAATCTTCAACAACGATAGACGTAAACGTTCTACAAAATTGTAGATCTTTTTAAAACCTATAGTTTATTTCAAATAAGTGTTTCTGGTATAAGCCGTTTCTGAGTTAACCGTTATTCTATGTTCGAGTTGTTCATTTCTTCGTCATTCTCTTAAGTTCTGTCAGCATTCAGTTGTTTCTCGCGATTGCATGGAAAACAATGTGAAATTGTAAGGCAGCGTATGTAGTAGTCAAATGCTTAGGAACTGCGTCTATTCGGTGGGCTAAAATAGTATTTTATGCAACGAGACTATAATGGTAGTAATTAAAACGCGAGTATTATTATTATCATACGAGCGTTTTAATCACTATTATAGTCAAGTTTCATTAGACTGTTGATGCTCGAACATGTATCTAAATTAAAGGTTTCATGATTATTCATTTTTGGTTTGAGTAATGTGTTACAATCGTTATTCCTTTACCTATAGTTACAATACAATGACCTTGTAGCACCTGTGTCAAATAAAATTGCTAACGTTGTGAGACGTACTACGCTGAATAATCGATAATTGCGCTTTCAAAATGTTACGTGGCCATTTCTGATTAGTCGAATACAAATACTTTAATGAACAGGTGTACTTTAATGAGGCCCATTAAAGTACTGCTACACGTCGTATAAATACTACATTTTCGCATGGTTGAGCATAAATGTATATTATAATACTAGTGCGGAAAGCGCTTCATTGCAAACGGGAATGAAACTGGATCCCGAACGCAAAGGACCTGTATCCTTTTACTTTCTTTCTATTTTACTTTCTCTACTACGTATAGTAAGTAGGGGAAGTATTGTATTCCACCCAAAAATTCGATACCGAGATTTCACCGGAAATACATGTTTTGAGACCCCCTGAATCCAAAAAAAGCATTTTTGGATAAACATGTCCGTGTGTGTGTCTGTGTGTCTGTCTGTGTGTCTGTCTGCTGTGAACAGCATAACTCCAAAACGAACAGTCGGATAAACACCAAACTTGGTATTTAGGTTCAGTATCTTCCAGAGATGCGACACGAAGGTTTTCAAGAAAATCCCCCACCCCAGACTACCCTTTACATGGAACGTTTTTCGAAAATTTTATTTTTTAAAAAATGGCTCTAACGATTTTGATGAAAATATCATATGTTTAAGATAATGTCATGAGAAATGAAATGTATATCTCGAATTTTCTGGGAATGTCTCCCTAAATATTCTTCATTGTGAACGACTTTTGCATAACTGGTAAACCATAAGAGATAGACAAAATTTTACTACACAAAAAATGTAGATCGCGTTAAAATACACAACTTATGTCATATATATTTCTTTTGTTAAGTGAACCGTTTTCGAGATATTGCTTGTTATTTCCTTAAATTTTCCAATACTTATACTTTTCTCAAATTCGTTATTCATTTTTTTATGTCCTGGACATGCAAAGAGAATGGAATGCGCCACATAGCAACCAGCGTTAAAATATTTGACTATCGCTTGAAACCTACCATATTCCCCTTGCATCTACAAGAAAATTACCAATAAGATTGACATCTCGATATCTCGATTAACATGAAGCATATGGAGAATAGGCGTTTGTAAAAATAGTTTGTACAAGAGTAGAGAAAGTCATGTGAGTGTAACACATGAGATTTTTTGTCTTGGATATGCAAAGAGTATTAATCTGTGGGAAAGGGAATGGTGCTGCACCTAGCAACCAGCTATTAAGAGATATGTATGTGCTTAAAGGCTACTGTATTTCTATATTGCCTTTGTAAATATATATTCACCTTACATCTACAAGAAAATTAGCAATAAGATGGATTCTGCAAATGTTTATCTCGATTAACATGAAGTAGATGGAGAATAAGCGTTTGTAAAAATAGTTTGTACAAGAGTAGAGAAAGTCATGTGAGTGTAACACATCAGATTTTTTTATTAAAGGTTTATTTAAGGTCGCTTTGACTAGATGGTCTTATCACAACCTGTTATCACAAAAATACATTATGATATACATATATAATACATAATGATATACGTTAATTTACAATTGCATAAACGTGGAATTAGATAAACTTTTACAATAAAGCAGAGAGTTTTGTATGCATTAGAATTGTAGCGTCTTCTTGAGCGAACTGGGTCTGTTAACTGCACTGGGAAGATTGGAAATGCCGGCTTGTTGTCTACATCTACTGTACTGTGGACAGTCTATAAGGATATGCAGAATGGTTAGAGGAATGTTACAGCTGGTACAGTTTGGCGGTTGATCCTTAGTGAGAAGATAACAGTGCGTTAGTTTGCAGTGCCCAATTCTAAGCCGGGTGACGATAACTTGAGCTCTTCTTTTGAGATTTCGGTAATGCAGAAAAGGTTGTGTGCAGCCTGAGCGAGCTTCATGAAGTTTGCTGTTGATTGATGACCATTTCAATTTCATTTTTGCATATACACGTGTTTAATGAAACTGATGACGTCTTGGTGTAGGGAGGCGATCAATGCATCACTGTCGGGATGTTTAGTTCCTTCAGCAGCTTCATCTGCTGTTTCTTTACCTTTTATGCCAATGTGAGAGGGAGTCCATACAAAGGATACCTTTTCATCGGTCTTATTTATATTGTAACTTAAAATCGGATTTCATGGATCGTGCGTGGTATGCTTCAGAGTTTTGTGTGGCAAGTAGTACACTTAATGAATCGGTGAAGATGGTGTAGTAGCTTTTAGAGGGAGAATTGATTATATATATATATATATATATATATATATATATATATATATATAGAAGGGCTTCCTTAATTGCGAATGCTTCACAATAGAAAATTGTAAAGAAGTGAAATAAGCTTTAGAGCATTATCTGATCCGGATACACTATGGTGCATCCTCCTCCTTCTGTGGATGCTGATCCATCAGTGAAAATGTTTGCGGTAGAGTTATATTTATTCAGTAAAGAACTGAACATTTGCTTGAGGATACAACAAGGTGTATGAAATTTCAAGTGAGGTGAAGGTTAAGTATCAATTGGTGGATTTTGCATGTCAGTAGGATGTGGTGCAATCAATATAGATCAAAGGGATTTTAAAATCGATTTATTTCATGTATTGAATTCGAATGTAAAATGGACTGTTGTGTCGTTCTGTTGGCATCCGGTCAGGTTTGTGTAGTGGAAAGACATAGCTATGCATTTTATGGGATGTATGAGAGGCAATCTCTTTGGCATATCTTAATACATTTGGCTTAATACATTTCTGCGAATATTTAAAGGCGGTTCAAATGCTTCTATTTGGAGGTTTGAGATTGGATGGTAACAAATGCCCCTAGTGCCAGCCTTAGGGTACTAGACCGTATGGGGTCCAGGGTTTTGAGAGTTGCATTTTTTGCGGAGTCGTATACAATTGCTGCATACTCCAGTTTGGATATAATGGCCTTTTGGTTTTGAGAAGCGTGAATAAGTCATCACCCCAGATTTTTCGGCAAGAGGCTTGAGAATATTGAGTTGTTTTGTACACGCTTCTTTCAAGGATTTAACATGAGGGCTCCATGAAAGTTTTTGGTCAAACGTAATACCCAGAAACTTTTTGGTTGTAACTACCTCGAGTTTCTCTTCATTAAGATATAATTCAAGGTCCTGCCCAGGAAGTCTTTTTCCTGTGAAGGTGATGCATTTCGTTTTACTGCTGGAAAATTTGAAACCGGTAGTAAATGACCATTCTTGGAGATTATCTATGGCGGACTGAAGTATTTTTTGAGTGGTAGCTATGTTTTTGTCTTGGCAGAATGTTGTAAGGTCGTCAGCATTTAGGCATGCCTTAACTGGTGTGTGAAGAAATGACACATTATTATTTATACCTACAAGGAAAAGAGTCACACTGATCACTGATCTCTGAGGAACACCATTTTCTATTTTCATCTCCTTGGAGAGTGCTCCGTTGCCTTTAACGCTGATACTGCGGTTATGAAGAAAGTTGTAAATAAATGTCATCATTCTTTCTATGGTTTGAAATCCAAAGGTGTCTCATACAATGTCCATATGCTCTTTCTAGGTCTATATTTATCATTGAGATATGCTGTGATTTTGAGAAGGCATTTAGGTTTTCTGTTTCGAGTTTAATTAGGGTGTCGGTGGTCGAATGGTGACGACGAAAGCCGCTATGAGTTTCGGTGAAGAAGTTCTGTTAATCTAAAATGTAGTTTAATTTTCTGGTAATAAATTTTTCCCATTAGTTCGCACATAGTGTTTATGAGAGCATTAGGTCCGAAGTTTTGTGGACATTAATGGTGCATGTTGGGTTTTGGTATAGGGACTACTATTGCTGGCCGTAAATGTTTTACTTGCCCAGATATAGTTGTATGTTTCATTAAAATATGTAAGTCCTTCTAGAGGAAGCTGCTTTAGCAGTTCAAATGGTATGTTGTTGGGTCCAGAACTTTTGGATGTACACCGATGTAGTTCTTCGTTAGTTCGTGGATAGATAATTCTTCATTGTAGCTGGCACATATTTATAGTAAGATGAGAAATACTGTAATTCCACAAATATTGCTGTCAAGATGTGATTTGAAAATAACGTTTTGATGTCTCTAGAATAGAAAAGTTAGGAAAAGTGTATGTGTATGTGGTTGATTTGAACAGCATAACTCAAAAACCAAAAACCGGATAAATACTAAACTTTGTATTTTAAGTTCCGCACGCGAAGGTTTTGAGGAAAATTATCTCACTCAAAACTATCCTTAACACGGAAAATGTGTAATTGTTTCTGAGCTTCTTAAAATGACTGTAGCGGTTTTGATTAAAATACCGCATGTTTAAGACATTTGTGCGACAGAAATATCCTATAACTTGAATTTCCTACAAATAGCTGTAGAGTCCTCCTCATTTAGACTTTTCTACAAGCCTAGATATATAGAAGATTCTAGATATATCAAAACAAATAGTTGATGTCCAATACATCATTAATCATTACCGAGATATTCCTTGCTATTGTTTTGAATTTTTCAATACTTTATTGAGTGGCAGTGGCAGGCGGTTTTGCCTTTAGAACAACTGTTCATCGGCAACGATGTTCACTGGTTTTATTATGGTGTTAATCTTTGGTACATTTGCTTTGGGATTTCTATTTAAACATTAATTTCACGCATATAGAGGGTGGAATTTCAAAGCTAGCATATAGCGACCCGCTTTTTAAACGTTTGACTATTGCTTTACCCTCCACTCTACGACAACAAATCCGAAATGAAACTACTTCTGCAAACGTTTATTTCGATTAACATGCAGTTAGGTAGAAAAATAACAGTTTGTAGAACAGATATGAAGAATGCATAGTGGGCTGAGAAAGTCGTGAGAGTGTGAAGCATCAGACTTTTTAGCTTGCTGACAACAGGTGAGTGCTGCTTCCGTTTACCTTTATTGTTGGACGTGACGTTACTGTTTGTTGATAGCTGTCGTTACATGAAGATCTTATTGTTTACAGACGTTGTACTCCATGGTAGCGTTAGGCCGTTAAACGAGATGCACCTCAGGACCAACTCGAACACACGACCCACCGTCAATTTTACACAGCAGAGCGGAACCGGACGCGGGGTGTTATCTGTTTTTCTTTTTTTATGTTAATTTCCTGTTTTTACTTATAGTAAGTGTGCATGGAAGTGATCCAACAAATGTTCGAAACCAAGCTTTTTACACGTTTTGAGGTTCATTGCCTTTTCAGACAAAGGTGTGTTTGCATGTGTTTCTGTCTGTGAACAGCATAACTCAAAAACGAGGTGAGTTATCTACCAAACTTGATATTTGAAATTCAGCGTCTTAGGACACGAAAACCTTCAAGAAAATCTCCAAACCCCAACCTAACTTATACATGGAAAAATTTAGTTATTTTTTATTTTCTCAAAAATGGCAACAACAGTTTTGCTTAAAATACAACATGTTTAAGATATTTGCTTCACAATTAATATGTATGACTTGACTTTTCTGGGAATATCCTGTGAAGTCCTGTTCATCCTGAATGACTTCATATAATTGGTAAACCGTAAGAGATAGACAAAACGTAACACACCAAAAATCTGATTAGAACACGCAATTCATGGCAAATAACTCTGTGGAGTTACCATTTCCGCGATAGTCTTTGTTGAAGGCTTGAATTTTCAAATGTTTTTAGTTTGTACTTTATTAATTATCTATAGTAAGTAGAGCGAGGTGGCGCCGCGATAACGTGAGCGACTCCCATTTGGGAGGTCGCGGGTTCAAACGCCCGGGACCCCAATCTTACCGCAGATTTGTTCTTGGCTTTTCTCGGTCGCTAGATGAATGCTCAGTTGGATAATTTGTTTCGCGACATTTAATTTCCTTCTTCTTCAGGCATTCTGCCAGGCATTGGGCTGATCACTCATCCTGGATATGCTCTGATCCAGGGTTTGTTTGCTTCTGGACAGGCTACTGACCCAAGGAATTGGCTTGTAAGTCCTACACAAGAGGAGGGTATTTAAAAAATGCGGAAATATAGAGGAAGTATTGTGTTCCACAAAACAATTGAATACAGGGATTTCGATGGGCATAGACGTTTTGAGGTTTCCTAAATAAAAAACAACACATGTTTAGACAAAGTTTTCACGTTTCACATCAAACTTGGCATTTATCTTCTAAGCATGTGGCAAGAGGATTTTCGAGAAAATCCTCCACCCCAAAGTACCGATTATATGGAAATATTTTCGTTATTTTTAATTTTCTCAAAACTGGCTCTAACAATTTTGATTAAAATGCTATATTTTTATGGTATTTGCGTGACAAATGAGCTGTCTATCATGAATATTCTGTGAATAACCTTTGCACGCACAAACACGGAGCTTTTTTTTTAAAAAAATTTTTGTGTGTTTGTTTTCAGGGGAGCCCAAAATATGTACTTCCGTTTAATATCGATATTGATTTTTTGTGAAATGGACAAAGCTCCATACGCGCGCGCGAACAGCACGACTCTAACACGAAATATCAGATTAATACCAAACTTGGTTATAGTTCAGCATCTTCCAATGATGCGGCGCAGAATTTTTAAGAAACTTTATCCATCGCAAGCTACTGTTTACATGGAATACCTTGCTTATTTTTTACTTTCTCAAGAACGACTAAAAATTTGATGAAATACTAAATCTTGTAATATTTGCATGACAAAGAAGATGTAAATCCTGAATTTTCTGGAATAGCTTGTGAAGCACTCTTCATTGTAAATTAGTTTTATATTTTTTATAACTCCTAAACAATAAGAGATAGGCCAAAGCTTACTACAGGGAAAGTAGATCTCGTTAAAACACATTTATGTGAAATAATTTTGTTGCCGACATTAACCATTTTCTTATATTCCTTTTCACGGTAGAATGGTGGCTGTACTGAAGGACTTTCCTGGCTGGAAAAGTTTCACAAGAAAAGATGGGAAAATACTGAAATAATGAATAAGGCACAGTGTGGATCGGATATACTACTCAACAGCTGCATCCTTGATCTTTATTGACATATCCGTGAATATTTCTATATTTTTCCCGTAGATCATTGTACATTTGTTTTATGGTGAAAACGAGGTTATTGTGTTTATGGATTTATGGATTTTAAAACCAATTTTTTTGCAGTATTCAGCAATTCTGGTGTGAAAAGCGTTGAACCGGTTTTGCTGAGAGGATTTTATTAACGTGTGGACAGAGAAAATGAAGCGAAGTATTGCAGAATATGGGTTTGAAACTGTCTTCATGATGTACGACATATTTAGTCTTCCTGCGAGTGGAGCGTGGTGGTTCGTCTGCTTCTATCTGGAGACTCGCCACTAGCTTACTAACGTATGTACAAAGAATTATTCTAAGAGCGAAAGAGTGTATTTTTTCCTACATTTTAGAGCAGAGACGTAGACGATAGCCGTGTTGTCCAGTTTGGATCTAACAACTGCCTTATAAGTATTTAAAAGTACAGAGAGATCGGCTCCCTGCACTTCACTGTCAAAGTCATCAGCATATTAAAAAGCTTTATGCAGACATTCTGCACATTTTTCAAGTGTGGTACCCATAAAAGATTATTGAAAACAGAGAGTCCAAATATTTTGGTAGTTTAGATGCACTGAGGTTTGTTTTCATTTAAGTATAGCCCTAAATATATTTGTGGAGACCTTTTCTTTTAGAGTGATGCATTTTGTCATTGGGTTAGAGGACCTGAATCCTGCATCTGATAACTATTGCTGAAGTTGATGAAGAGCATTTTGACGGTTTTGAGCGGAAACAATATTTTCACCTTTAAGTTTATTTTAAGGTCATCGGTATATAAGCTAGGTATATGTGGTAGGCTTAGATGTTTTAATACGTGGTTAACGGCCACAAGAAGGAAGATTACGCTTATTACAGATCCTCGGTGTATTGCGATTTCAATTTTAATTTGTTTGGAAGGCCTTCCATTGGCTTTTACATGTATGTTGCGGTTCTGGAAAAAAGTTACTTATAAAATGTATCAAATTATCTTTAATGTTGAAGTCTCGAGGAGTTCTTTAGATGTGAGATTTGTGTGCTGCATTATATGCATTTTCAATACCAAGGCAACCTCCTCTATGGCTCTAGGGACCCGTGCCCATTTGAACATCCTTTCAAGCATTTCGTTCATTAAGCGTCCAACATGATTTACTCCGCTTAAAGCACATTAACATACACAAAAAAGGAGAAGAAGAAAAATGTCAATGGTGATTAAGGATAAATAAACTAATGTTAAGATGTCTATGATTTCCGTTTCAATGATAATTAATGTGGCAACCTTTGAATATTGACTCCGAAGGCCGTTTTGTGTGTCACTGAAAAAACTTTTATTTACTATTTTTTCCATAAGCTTAAACACGGTACATGTTGGAGCTTTTGGATGAAAATTCTGAGGACTTGAATAGGCGTTGTGATTAGGGCGCCATTGATTAGGGAAATGTTTCTGTAGAAGAGAATGGGATAGGACTAGAAGCGCAGGGGGACTTAGCACCTGGACCTACGCAGACCGTTTGAGCCTAAGCCCCTGATGGAGCGCCCCCAGGGAGGAAGGGATGAGGTGAGAGGAGATAGAGGGTGGTCGGACCAGGAGGTCGACAGGTAGTGGTCAGGGTCCCTACCATTTATAGATTTGAACTCCCCGGATACTGGCTGGTGCAGCCGGCCCCTCCCCTGTGAGCCTTCACATCCCTGGGGGCCCGGGTTCCACAGACGGCTCTGAGTCCGGGGGACGAATGTTTCCTTATAGCATCCTTTTCCCCTGCCATGCACACGCCGAGACTTCCCGCCGACACTTGTAAGCCTGAAAGAGACCGAACAGATGAGAGGTGAAGCAAAATGAGAATGAAGGTGAAATGGAGGGAGAGGAAATTTCGTGGGATGTAATGATCCTTCCCAGCATTCGCATGGCAACCCGGGGAAACCCTCGAAAAATCCATGGTTCAGGAAGGTCGCGCATAGTAATGGTACCCATGACTCCCGAATGCGGCCACAGACGTTACCGCTTGAGCCATCCCGATCGGTAAAATTTTCTGTAACTAAATCAAATTGTAAATGTGATTCAGGTAAACAACTCCTTCGTGTGGAAGTTGTTTCAGAAATTCATAAGGAATGTTATCTGGTCGTATGCATGTGAAGAGCATGATTTTAATGCTGCATCGTTAGTTCTTCAGAATAATCGGAGCACTACTTAATGTCATTATTAGGGGCTGATATGGCTGATTGGCAGAAAGTTTTTATATATTCATCTCGTTAAATATTTGCAAACTCTCTAGCGCATGGGCTATGATCTTAGGGGTGGTAATTGTTACATTTTTATTTTCCATTTGGAGGCATGTGAGCTGCATTGGTTTGAAAGTGACCTTACCTTTTAAATTCTATTCTAGAGAGTAATAACGGGATTCCTATGACTTAAGAGGAGACAAAGCTAAACAGTTTTGTCGTTTCCTTTCTTTGATGGTCCTGCGTACATCTGAGCGCTATTTCTGAAACTGAATGCTATTCTCCAAGGAGGGTGATCCAATCCAACATGGCCCGGCTTTTATTTAAATAAGATAACGAGATATAATGCATTACTGTTGTAATATAAATGATGGAATATAGTGAAAGACGTTACTGTAATCACACAATGACACTAATGAAGATATTGTGACGTGTTGGTAGCACCGTGGATGTTAGTGTTGGCAACACGGTAGTGTGCGTTGGTAACACGGACAGGATGTGACGTGCCGTAACGGGAGGGGCTAACTTGATAATCGTGGGATGTGCGAGTGGTACCTTCCTCTTTCCGCAAGGCAACTGGAGGAGGTAACACGTGTTAGTAACATGGCAGTCCACGTTGAAACAATTAGGTAAAAGTAATCTGTATATTTCTGTTTAATATAGTGGCCATCCAAAGCTAAATTGGATTACTTATTGATATAGGTGACCTTACCTCATAATCCCATATAAAGTAAGTGTGAATACATAAGCTTTTAATGGATATTTAGGCTCGCCGCTGTCGACCTCGTGGTGAAGTGATTGTGAAGAAATGCAAAGATTCCGTGTTACCTCTCGCTCTAAATTTAAGTGTTATTAATATGTGAGGTACGACATTTGGTGGGGCCGCAAAATTTTTCCCCCTTTCCGCATCGTCTTTTCAATATGTTTGGTTGGACCACGTATTTCAACGTGAGGTACGTTTCGGTTTCAGCTTTTTAGATAAGGGTTTATACATTTGTTTGGCTCTAAATTTTTAATCATGTGATTTATTTTGGCATATTTCTTTCTGATACTGAACGTTTTTTTTTTGGGATGATTTATGGGTTTTGAAATTAACCCACGTAATTATCACGTGTTACCTCTTCCCGCCTAGTGAGCACGTGTGATGTTTCGTTTTGTAAATGAAAATAAATTAAACACTGTGAAGTGAATTTTCAGTGCCAGTGCTCTACGCAGTAAATAGCGTATGATTTTGACAAGTACAGTGAATGTGATACCCTTTAGTATCATACATCGTACTGAAATTAATTATGAGTGTACTATTTGTATTAACTTTCATTAAGTATACACGAGTGTTATATCGCGTGGTAGTCACAGTAGGTGTGACTCGTGTTACTTTTAACTTCAATTTGAAGTTTCTCATTGAAGACATCATTCTTTTTCAAAGTTTTTTTTCTCTTTCTCCATGTGTAGTTTATGTGTGAACATTTTGGTGATATACCCAAGTGCGGTTACCATGATGTCAATTTCGCCGTGGGCGCTTTGTTTGAATATATAGTGCAAAGTGCAACTTTGGTTTCTCTACATTTGCTATCTACTGGCCGAGGTTGTAGTTTTTTCTACATTACAAACCAGTTTTTCTGTGGTCAAAATGCCTAAGCGACGTACTACACAAAATTCTGATGTGCTTATTGCACAAATTAGTGAAAACAGTGAGGAAGAATCTTTTTCTAGTGCTGGTGCACGTTTTCATACACAATTACTGCCAGCAGTGCCTAATCAGCTTGCTCCTGTTAGTACAGTGTAGCCAGCTGTTTCTAGACCGGTCATTGAACCTGCTTATTTTGAAAATTCTAGTAATTTGTCAGCACATGATTTTCTCCAAAATTGTGAAATGGTTGCACTGCTAATGCTTGGTCTGATATAAAATTGAAATGTTTTCCGTTACTTGAAGGATACTGCTGCATTGTACTTTCAAACTTTTCGCCACCATCATTCTCGCCATAATTCGCTTTGCCCGAATACGCAGTTCCTGAATGCATTTCACATGACTAATCAGAGTGATAGTTTAATTACTTTCAGTCACCACCAGCTGTACCAGTATCCCAGAGATCTATACAGTTTCAAAGATCATCTAACATGGACCAGCGGGACTTATCCATCACCCATTGGATGCCGTTGGTGTCGCTACATGTGTATTACAAGAACTTGGAAAGCTGTATTGGAATTTTATGGTAAATGAAGAAAACAAGCTGTAAGCACGTGCACATTCTGTGTAGTAAAGTGTGGTATATATGTTGAACAAGTGAAAAGTTTTCTGATGCGAACAGTTATGCTAAATTTTTGCTTTAATGACCAATGCTGAATGGTGTTTGATTTTCAGGAATGATAGATGAGAATGCTAGTTTGCTAATGACGTGCTTTGTTCTGTTGTATTCATGAGGCTTGATTTTGTGTTTCGTTATGATGCTGTGATCTTTCTTTGCAGAAGTTGTTGCATAAATTTTGTGTATTTGTGTGTGTATGTGAGTAGTATGTGGAAGATTTGCCTCGGGGGAGTGCCGAAGAGTAACCCCGATGGTGGCAGTGTCAAAGATGTGATGACTTAATGCAAGCTTCGATGGGATGGTACTATGTAACTTTGAAGTTTGAATGTTGTGAGTTTTCAAGGGGGCTATCACGTCTCTGGAAATTTATGACGGATTGAGCGATTTTTGCATATTAGTGTTGCTGATACGTACCCAGTATAGCGTGTGTGATGTGTTCACAAAAGAGGTGTAATGCAATGAGAATAATTTTTTTGAGTTTATGCAACAAGTTTTAGTACCATCTGTTTTCCAGCTTCATCTTGATTCTGTGGATGTGGATGCAACAGCATAATGCCTTATTATTTTTGTGCCATTCCTGACATGCTAATGTGATTTTCTGAATTTATGCCTATGTGAGGTACTTTTGCTTGCTGCACTATTTTGCAGCTCGTTTGACGAGCTATGTCAGGGAACAAATTTATTTTCCTCAGTAATAACTGCGCATAGTGAGAATGAGGATGACGATGATGATGGTGCTAATGAGAAGGATAGGAGGATGATGATATTAACGAGGAAAGTTTGTGGTGCTATAGAGATTCAAGCATGGATATTTGGTGCACGTAATGAGATGCTTACTCTGAAGCATGCAGTAATGTTGGCAGTAGTTTTGGTAGCCATTAAATTGAGTGTTTTGTGTTATCTGAACTTCAGTTATTATGACTGATTTTGTTTCATTGTTATGTAAGTATGTATGAATGGCAAGTGCACTTATTTATCTTGTCAATTATTTTGTACCAGCCGTTTAGATTTAATTTTGGGATCCCAAAACATTTGCTATGTTTGTATTTTGCTTTACTATGTGCAGATAATTTATATAATTGATGTACTACTTATGTACTTTGATATTTTCATGTATCTATACTGTGAGTTTTAAGAATTTACTGTACAACTTTGGCTTGTAACCTTCTCTAAAATTCAGTTTCTATGTCAGGTTGTAATTATATGTTGTTCATTACTAAGACTTCATTTTTGTAAACGTTTGTCGAATTTGTGGCATTTTCTTTCATGCTTATTATTTTAAACGACATACTGTTTTCTTTTATGTATAATTTTGTTTTGGGAACACAAGTTATATCTGTTTGAAATTCATGTTGTAGTGACACCTTGATGTTTGGAGAATACGAGTGCCCACTGGAGTGAGCCCGCTGTGACGAGATGCTGGATATAAGCCCAGGGGAGCTGCTACCTGCTGTTTGATATCTACACGTTATGTGGCAAAAGGAACCACCTATTGGGGCGCAATCCAAGCCAGCGATTACCCTCTCATTACCATCATCAAATTACGTCGTCAGTGAGAAAGGACTCTGTAGCTGATATTTCTTCAGTATGGGTGATGTTAGAGGTTCTCTCATAAATACCTCAAACATAATTCAGTGTAGATACAGTCTTATAGTGGCAACAATGTACAATATGCGTGTGCGGGGCTCACTCGGAAACTTGTAATATACATTTGTACAAATATCGCCGGTGGCACTCGAAACTCCGTGAATACATCATATATATGCCAAACATATTAACAGGAAATAAGACACTCAACTCCTTTTGATAGAAATTTGTGCTCCATTATATAAAATTTTAAACATCAAAATTCTAACATGTGAAAAAAAATGGTTTGTGTAATTCTTTCTCTGATGTGAAGTACGTCATTTGTTTGATTTTTGTGTATTTCTTTTTTTTGTCGTTTTTGTTTCGGCGGGGACGTCAATCTGGGTAGCTCGGGGAGATGTGACGTGTTGGTAGCACTTGGGATGTTAGTGTTGGCAACACGGCAGTGTAGGTGGGTAACACGGACAGGATGTGACGTACTGTAAAGGAAGGGGCTAACTTGTGCGAGCGGTGCCTTCCTCTTTCTGCAAGGCAACTGGAGAGGTAACGCGTGTTAGAACATGGAGTCCACGTTGAAACAATTAGGTAAAAGTAATCTGTATATTTCTGTTTAATATAGTGGTCATCCAAAGTTAAAATGGATTACTTATTGGAATAAGTAACCTTACCTTATAATCTCATGTAAATTTAGTGTGAATACATAAATTTTTAATGAATATTTAGGCTCGCTCCTGTTGACCTCGTGGTGATTGTGAAGAAATGTAAGGATGCCGGTTAGCTCTTGCTCTACCATCGAAATTTAAGTGTTATTAATATGTGAGGTACGACAATATAAAATGTTGAACTTTGTATATAATATTGTAACTTGTGTAGGAGAAAGGAATCGAGGTTATGAAGCCACCTTCCACGTTCGGAATAGGCGGCATTGAAACACAATAGCGAGAAAGCGGTACCGAAGGTATATGAGAAAGCTCTCGGAATGCTGCGATACCTATCAAAGTTATAAATGCGAGCCCTCTACGACAAGTAAGGAGATTGCCAACTTAAAGGTGTTGTTGGAGCACCAGAAGAAGGTGAGTGGCGCCTGAAGTACGAAAGGGGCTTAAACTATTTATCTGCCCATGATGTCGATTTGTTTACTACGAAATGTGTGCATGTGTGTATGTGAATCACCCACGTTGGGAGATCTAAAACTTTAGGGTAACTACTTTGATAGTCATTACACATTGTTTGCTCTGGCTGCTAACCCGCATTACGGTATATGGTACAATGTGAAGCCATGGTGAGTTATCTGATAAATCTACGTAGCTTATATGATAAACACAATGGGGATAGTAGAATACGTTTTCTAGCACATTCCTCTCGTTCGCCTTATTTTGGTGGCCGATTAGCTTACATTCAACTCATTTTTAGCTAGAGCCATGGAAAAGGGAAAGCTAAAAACGCAACGAAAACCCCAAAGTTAGCCAATAATTTTAAGTAAGGGATATGAAACGCGAAAGAAAATCAGGAAACTTTCACATAATTAAAAAGTGACCAAATCAATCACGTGACGTATACGGAGTAGGGATGAAATTGGTAACGGCAATTTTACAAATCGCAAGCAACTTCACTTCTCTTAATTCATTTCTCGTCACATAAGGAAGATCTGCGGTTTTACGCTCTACGTAAGGGACTTAAGAGAATCATCGCCTCAGAAATCACATGTATGCTAACCGGGAGTGAATATACTGTAATTCGAATTGTGTGGCGATTGAGTTATTTGTCACAAATGACGAACAGAGTGGTGGTGCGCGTTCCAGAATGTGTAGAACAGCTGTATAACAAAGTTAGAATTAATTACAGCCAAAGTTTGATTCACTGTAGCCATAATGCCTCGTTCAAACGCGGCGGAGGGCGATGGAATTTTTCTGGTGTAAAAATCCTTAACATGGCTTCCTACGTAAGGGAAGTACACCCGGTGGTCCGTGTCGTAAATTAACGGCACATTAAAGCCTGATAAAAGAGACCTCTGAGAAAGCTTTTCGGTCTTTCACGCCTAGTATACAATGGGACGCTAAGGACCATAGTAGTTAAAGAGCACCCATAAATACAACTCAGTTAAATATCAATGTTCTTTAATAGACAAGCCAAAGCAGAAAGAGGGCACCGGAAGAGCAAGCCTACATCATCTGAGTGTTTCTAACTTCAGAATATCACACCAAGGAACGCGGTCAGCATCTAGGGTGTGTTTTAGATAGGTAGAATGCTCTGTTGTTATTTCTTATGGCAACTTTGGACGATTGGTTCTGTCAGGTGCACTTCTTTTGTTGAATGTAGCCGTAATTTTAGGAATGTACTAGTCTGCTTATACAGGTATGTGTTTTTACACCAATGTCAAGAGAATTACGGTACTTGAGAGGTGGTAATTTCTGGATACCATCTGCAATTATATTGTTGCATTTCGACTATTCGGCGTTAACAACTTAGATTTGGGGTTAAATATGCAGAAGGCTATTGGGTTATCAGTGTTAATGATTGTAAGAAAATGATCACTACATTGTAATGTGCAGTACACAGACCAAGCGAGTCTGCGTGCAGTGCAGGAAAATATACTGTTAAACCAATGTGCTGAACATTCCATTACGAACAGTGAAACGAGTGGGTTCTTCTATGTATTTAGAATGCATGAGTTATTTTAAAGTATTATTATTCTCTATACTTTTGTCTCTGGTGTTAGTAGCGGAGCAGCCACATTGAATGTTGTGACTAAAATCACCTAATAGTAGAAGTGGTTGAAGGTGATTTATGAGGTCTTGAAGGGTTGTTGGGTCCAATTCCTTTCGATTAGGTAAATAAATATTGCAGATACAAAATGAACTCTGACGTATGGTGTAATTTTTCATGGGGAAACAACTGTCACGGCATTATTTAACAAATCTAACAGGAAAAAATGTAAAAAAATATTATTTTAAGTAATACGTATTAAAACGAAAATAAAGCTTAGCTCCTTCATTTTCATCTGTTCATCAATGGCATCCTCCTCTCTCTGTTTCGGGCAAATGTTTCTTTGACATGATCATGGAAATACCTGACAATGAATTTTGTGCAATAGAGCCTTTTCGATTGATACCAATGAAAGTTCGGAAAGCCTGACTTCGCATTTAGTTTTCCGCAAGTAACTCAATACGCACTTTAAGCAGGGGAACATACGTTCTACTGTAGATGTGCTCAATGGAATTGTAGTTTTGAAGCAGCATAATATGTGGAAATGCTTCTTCTCCTAACTCGGTGTCTTTCAAAAACTTTGTAATCTCAGTCACTGTCCTGTCTGAAAAGTCTAACAACCTAAAACAGCCACTAATTCACTTCGCAAAATTTAGGAATGAAACAAATTTTTATAGGTTTATTTAAGTGACGTAAACAAAATTTCGGAAAATATAGATTTTAAGATTCAAACCTTTTCCAATCAAGTAGCTCAATAAATGTTATTTCTTCTAAATCACGAAATTAATGTTCCATTTAGCTAACTATCGTGACAATTATCCCGTTGTAAAGACGCAAATATTTCATTCTAGGATCGCCAATTCACCTTCCCAACGACGCTTCCTAGCTTCACTCTCATTCCCATTACTTTCTTCTAGTGTTGCATACACATTATCAAAATTGTTTCGAGATTCTTGAATGAAATAAATGGTCTCTTTCGCTTTCGCAATGCAATAATTTGCATCAAAAGCCTTTGTCTGGAGAATATTGGATAATGCATCAGTGAGAGCAAAAATATGACTGAAAATTTCCAACGGAAAAGGAACGGTGAAATCCTTCAATGATGTTAAACATTCTGGCACAAATAAAAGTGTCACTATTTCAGGGGTCTGGGTGTTGAACAATGTGCTCACAAATGATATCATTTCTGCCTTATTTTCATGCACCGTGATCACAATCCTAGAGCTGTAATTGCAACGCGTATCTGTTAGAAACCTCTTCTTTACTGCCAATGCATTGAGTGCATTTACAAGCTTTGTTGAATGAGAAACAAAATGAACAAAAAGTACCCAATATGTTGAAGAAAATTTCACATTCCTTTATAAATTGCACTGACTGCGATAAAACCACCATACCAGTTGACGAATAGCGCATTGAGAAATATTTTCTTCACCAGTGATTGCAACCATTTAAATGACCAGAAAATGTTGCAGAGCCGTCATATCCTTGAGCTCCGATCTTGTTCTCAGACTCGTACTTAAACTCTGTAAGGGTTTTATATTCATGCTTACTTAACGCAACTGTTGCTGACATCTGTAAAGCCTAAAAATTTCTCCTGAATTTCGTCCTCGTTTGTATAACGAATTCCATTGAAAAGCTGAGTTAATTTTGCAACACCCGTCATTTCGACCAACATTAAAGCAACAAAAGGTGCACACTTTACTTCTCTCCGTATTATGTCTAGCATTACGCCACGAATACTTTCAATAATATCATTTTAAACTGGATTTGACGTTCCTTTGAAAGCTTTAACGCTTTGTAAGTGTGCATCTAATCTGATGCCATACTTTGATAGTATGTGCAAGAACTCAATGTTTCCCCGATTAAAGGGTTCATTATGCTCGTTATGACCTATGGCAGGCAGCTCTTGCTTTGAAAATAGCAAAGTTATAACGATGTTATATCGATTAATTTCATTATTTCTCTAGTAGAGTCAACTTTTGAATTGTGTCCGACCTGCATTGTCCGACCTGAAAGTCCGTCCCTGTTTACCAAACGTTTTCAATTTCGCTATTGCAGATAAATGTGATTGCGTCTTCTCATGTCGAATATTTGCTTTGTGAAAATAACTGATATCAGAGAAACTTAAACTATTCCATACTTCTCTATCGGTTACAAAAGAATACAAGGCCAGCAAAATCAGTTGTGTTGCGATTTACATACAGTTAGTCATTTTGAAGAATTATAGTATTCAATTTTGAAATTACATAGTTTTTCATTTGGGTCTCATAGAAACGTCCGGAGTAGGCCTACCCTTTACTAAAATGTCTTGCTTTTCCTGAAAACCCAAAACTCCGAACGAACTACTGGTACTTAAACGATCCAAAACAGAACAGTATAACGTAGCAGGCGTGACTAGTTTGCACTACCGGATGTCGATTTAGCTGATGTGAGATGCAGAGGACTTGTATTCTCCACCGAGTCCCTCTTTATGAACACTAAACAGCGTAAAACACACGGTAATGTTTTTATCCGCGTGACACTTTGCAGACACACTTTCAACACTTAACTCATAATACACAAAAACAATAAATGTGCTAATATATTTTTCGTAACAAGAATGGATGCACAAAAGTTGTTTACCATTGCACGCCCTACCGTGTGCTGTTTATAATGTGGTATGAGCAACATATGTAGTGCAGCTAGTCCTGGGAGAGTTGAATGTTTGTTGCTGACCGCAAGAGAAGGGCCTAGAGTGTTCGCTAAGGTTCAGGCGCTGAGCGAACGAAAACAGATTTATGTTGTCAATTCTTCTAAAGTTAAAACATGAAATGTAATAAAGTTTATACATAAGCTGATGATACTTAGGGACTAGCCTAATCCTACTAGTCCAATGATCGCACGCCCTGAAAGATAAATAGATACATTTTGATATATCGCTACCGCTTCTAGTGAGGTTGCGAGTGCAATCTCATTATGCGGGATATTATCTTTGATATATATGCCCACACCTCCGGGATGTGCTAGTGGACGATTTTTGTTACAAGCCGAATACCGATTCAACTGAGCTAAATGCTTATCATGCAAATTAGTCTCTTGTAGGCAGTCTACTATTGGATTATCTTTATTTGTTAGCAATGGAGGTGTTCAAGTTAGGCGTAATAGCCCCTAAGTTTCCGTTCTATTATTGTATAATCTATTTAGCTGCTATTATGGGACTTTTTTTCATAGTGTTTGGGGATACTGGGATGCTATGTGACCTTGAAGAGATCTTGCAAATCTTGAATTTAGTTAATTGCAGTGAACAATTTTTGTTTGAGTGCTTTTATTTTTTATGTTGCTATTCGAAAGAAGTCGGTACACTTCTAATAGCTTAGGACTGTAGGTTTTCAGTGTATCCAAACGTTATAGCAGTAATATCTGTAGTATACCAGTAGTCCTTTCAAGATGGCTCTGAAGTTGTGGAAAATGAATTGCAAATTTGTCTGGTGCTGCCTCCATTAGAGGCCTTATTGACATTAGTTGTTGGATATAGATAATGGTCCTTTTTATATCAGGTTTAATCTGTTTTGGGTTGACGCCATTTTTATCACTGTCACTATTTGAAAATTGTTCATTTTTGTCATTTATGGGCTCATCAGATGCGTTATCACCACTGCGAGGATGAAATAGGGCGTTTGGTAGCCAATGGTGTTTTTTACTAATATAGTTTTGGCAATATTAGTTTGAGTATCGGTTCCAGGTACTACCAACTTTATGTACGTTGGATTTAAATCTTTCTCACCAGTTTTAGTTATATGTGATGTTGGCAGTTTCGTTAGGCATCGCGCGTTTGTCGGGGTTTAGTAAGGTTAGGTTTGTGTCTCTATTAGATAAGCCTGGTCAGTTTCAAGAAGGTGGCGATATATGTTACGCTCCATTGAGTTAGGTTACTTAATGTGCTTAGAAATGTGCCCTTCCTGTTTTCACGTGAAGGTAACAAGGGTTTCAGGATAAATATGTCCAATAATTGGTTCCTTTGAAACTTATCTATATTTGGAGTAGCTGTTCGATTTCCAGTGGGATATGTATATTTGTATGTGGAAGCTTAATACGTGTGAAAAACTTGGCTCAAATATACCTGTGATATTCCTCTATGATGGTGGAGTGGGATTTAAGTCACATTCCCATGGTTTCTGCTCAATGACATCGTTGGTTATTTTTGAACAAACATTTTGTATTACTACCCTCTTAAAATGTGTAATAATAAGAATGACATTGTCGACGTATATTGTCTGGTACTTGGTGGTTGTGGTTTTAGCAAGGTATATACATATGCCAGAGTTTGAGATGAAGAAGCAAAGTGGATATTGGAATCATAAGTGATGTTACTTACTGAGATGATGTATATATGGAGCGAGATGCCACGGTGAGACTCAATTACGATGGCTTGTTTTCTCTGTTTTGCAGGTTGGACAACATTAACTAGTTGAACTATTTAGAAGCTATGTTGGGTGAAGTTTAGAAACTACCGTAGTCAGTGCATCACAATAAGCTTAATATCTACAGCTAGACAACAGAGTGCAGAAAATGAACAGGTGGGACTATCAGTAATATAGTTCTCTTTTTAATGAATATTGTTTTTCATTCCCTTACGTTATTTAAGAAACAGTAGATAAAATATGCTGCAAACGGATCTTGTAAGTTGCAGTAGATAAAATTTCAAGGCCCCTTACTTAACATCACCACAGTTTCTGTTGAATATTCCTCTTCCCCCGCGGTCACAATCATTGGAAAGCATTAGATCCTCGAGCCTACTGAGTCCGGCGTTCATTCAGCTTTAGAACATCTCCGCGAAGGAAATACCGACGCAATGTTACTCATCTTCCGAAAGGTCGAATAATTCGAACTTAAATGAATACACCATGAAATTATAAATTGATAGGGAAGTGGCGATCACATCACCCAGTTCGTCACTGCCATCAGCCTACAGCAGCAGTAAGCAAACAGACAGAAGATGTCAAGCCGGATGTTCAAGGAAAGAGCCGCGTCATTTGGTTCATCATCTGGAAGTGTTGCGAAATATCCCAGAATAAGATTTTTGTGCTAAGGCTTTCAAACACATAAATTCCTTAAAGAATTCAACCTCATGGATGTAATGAAAGACGACTGCAGCGAGAGAAAAGACAGAAATGAATATTAAAATTAGCAACATGCAGGTTACGAAGTATGAATACAAAAGGATACATTTATAGAGAATTAAAAGGAAGACAGACACTCAGACACTCACACACTCTCTCTCTCCCTCTCTCTCACACAGAGATTCAAACTATTTAGTTAATGTAGCTTTAACTAAAGGTCAAATCGCGACCACAATAAGTTTTATAATTCGTTACATAACTGGGTTACATTATCAAAGTTCAGAGAAATCTGGATCACTTAAGATGGTTGTTGAGATTTAGCATCTAGTCCTTACATCATTGTAGAAACGGCAGCTGGCGAGAATGCGAGTAACTGTGAGTAGAAAATAACACTTATTTCTCGTGAACGGAAGATCACGAGACAGTTGGTAGGAGTTGGTAAGACCAGTATGTCCGAGATACAAAAATTGAAATTGAGTTTTTATTATGGACGCTCTTGCACTGCCATGTTCTAAGCGTCCCCATCTATACTAGGTGTGAAAGACTGGAAATTTTGCTCAGGCCCTCTTTATCAGGCTGGAGGTTCTACGTGTCATAGACCTACGACACGGGAACACCGGCTTTACTTCCCTTCCAAAGGAAAGCATACTAAGGATTTTTACACCCGAAAAAATCGATCACCCTTCGCCGCGTTTGATCCCGAGACGTAACCGAGGTAGAAGAACTTGGTGGCGACACTTGAAATGTGTGAGAGTATACAAAAATGGAAAGCGCACAGGAATCATCACTCTTGTTTCCATTGCCGGAGAACGGTATTACACTTAATACCATTATATTATGCCTTGGTGACGAAGTCTTGTTGAAGCCTTGGTGGCGAATCTTTAGGTCCGAAAAATTGGGAGGACGTCGTGTTGCTTCCTTAGCTGAAACATCGGCGTTCTCATTACCTGGTACGCCAGTGTGAGAAGGTACCCACATTAGCAGAACCTGTTTACCCAAGTTTCATATCTTATGATAAAGTAACTGAATGTACAACACTAGGCACTCGCTGCTGAACTCCGGAGGGCACTCATCGAGTCCGTGAAGATATTGGAGAGAGCATCACTCTCGAGGGCGAACTTCAGGGTGAGGCAAATGGCTATTAGTTCACAAGAGAAGATGTATAGGAATAGCGGTGGACTGCAGTAAGGTCTTATAGGGCAGTATCACCGTACAACCGCAGTGATATTCACATTTGAACCGCCGGTGTAAATTTGTTGCACAAAGAGCAGCATATAAACGCAGATAGATGGAAGGATCTGCGTGCGTTTGTTGTGGGGTCATGTAGGTCCGTACGCGTCTTTTTATCGAGCTAGAGGACATCAACGTTTTTCAAACACCGCATCGGATTAGATGCAATTCTGTCAAATATATTCCTTTTCTCCACGGCATTGGGATATCGCTTATGTTTTGTTTTCTTGTATTTTGTATTCTTGCTTGTGATCTGTTTTTAGCATTGTTTATATCGCCATTAACCTAAAACCTCCGTTTTGTTATTTAAGTGGACAGTCTACTATAAAAATGTTTCACTTTACTTACGTAGAACTAGTAAACATGCTTTACGCTTATGGTGCTGCTTGGGGAAATGGAATAGTGCGCGATATTCTTTATGCTGAGCTTTACCCAAGCAGAATTTGCCTTATCACAGTACCTTTAGTACCATACATCAGCGACTACAGAAACAAGAACTTTCCAAAAACAAGCACATCGTTCGGGAGTCCAAAGAAATGTAAGAGAAGTGACTCTAAAAGAGTAGGTTCTTGACCGGGTCCATAAATTTCTCTTCCATAAGCACAAGAGTAGTAGCGCACGACATGCAAGCAAGCAAGCCAGTCTTCAGTTACTAGAATTCTGAGCGAATAGCTATTACATCGCATCGTTTTGCCGGTGTTTAAGAATTGGGGCCAGATGACCTTACACACCTATTACAGATTGTCAAGCGGATTCTTAATAAATGCACTGATCAACCAAAATTTACTACAACCAAACCGTGGACGCGTTAGAAGCTTTTGACACAAGATAGCTTGTTTAGCCCACTATCAGTCACACTTAGTTACAGGAAAACCCTAGAGCTATTATAGTTACAAATTACCAACACCGGTTTGTAGCAAACATTTGGGCTGGCATTTTGAATGGCACACTCATATGGCCCTATTTACTACCTCCACGTTTGACGGATCATATTCACCTAAAGTTTTTACAACATACTTTGCCAGAGTTTCTGGAAGATGTTTTTAGGAATACACCAGTTAATGTGGTTTCAATGCGATGGGGCACCTGTGCTTTATTCCGGTAACGTAAGGGATTTTTAGAGAGTTTCATATCCTGATCCCTGAATTGATAGAGGAGCATCGAAATCATGTCAAGCACGTTCACCAAATTTAACACCTTTGGTTTTTCCTTCGTTTAGAGTCTTGTGTACGAGACCGTTTAATGGTGAAAATGGTTATGGCTAATATCTTTGTAGCATTTGATACTATTCGTAATATGCGAGGTATATGTTAAAGAACTTGTAAGTCATTACAACGACGCTATCAACTATGCTCCGAAGTTAAAGGTCGGCATTTTGAACATATTTTATAAAATCTTAAGCACTTGTTCAGTTCTTATTTGTTCTTAGTTTAACTATGAAAACTTTTAAAAACAAAGTGTTTGCATCGTTTATCATTGTTCTAACTTCTCGCAATTAATTTGTGTAGTAGTGAAGAAAATTTGACCAACAATAATTGTATTATTTGTATATGTTATTGACAATAACCTTCGTGTGTAGCTGCAGATCGGTTAAAAAACGTTTTAACCTACATACTTCAGAACACTGGATTTAGCGGCAAACAATTAAATAAAGATTCAGAAGTTACTAAATCAATTTCGAGGAGCTTTGCATTGTTTAAACTTGCGGATATCGGCTATTTTTGCTTCAAAACTCATCGAATGCCTTGAAGAAGAAAATGCGCAGGAACCTCTTCGGCGGAATTTCATGTAACCCTACGCGGTGTTGAAACTGTTAATGCCCTCTGCTCATAACATGCGGTTTACGGTCATACATTAAAAATACTCAAATAGAACCCCTGAATCGCGCCTTAAAATTACTGGGTGTTATTCTAGTTCACCAATTGTAATCTAACTTGGGGCGTATAGCAGTTTTATGCTTGCAAAGTAACACTACGAAGTCAACTCCCCAAGTTTTGGCTGGCATTGTTTCATGATATTAAACGACGATACCATTCTGCTCTTAAAATCTTTAGTTGCGGCATCTAGTTTAAATGGTCAAAATGCAGTCCTGATATGCGGATATTGCAGACTACAAGAATGACTGGTACTCTAGAAGAAGGAGAGGCGGTTGTGAGTGTCCAAGAGAACAAGTAAACAGGATGTATTTGCTCTTGGGGACAAAGAATTTGAATCCGGTGTTATGAATCGATTGTTGTAATTTGGGATTGCATTCTACAATAGTTCCTGGGTGGGGTGTAGGGTATTTCCGTTGCAAAATGTTAGACCATCCGCAAAAAGACTAGCCCTATCAGGGGGCTGGAGGCAGAAATCCATGTCATTGTTGCCTGCTAGAAAGAGAGTCACAATAAGAACCCATCCTTGTGGTATTCCGTTGTCGATGTTGAACTTTGGAAGCGAACGCCGTTTGCACTTACACTAATTTGTTGGTTTTGGAGAAGATTATACATGAACACAAAGCATGTTCACTGCAGCATCATGTTTCATTAAGGTGCGAATAATGTGGACACGTCAGTCAATATCGTAAAGCTTTTCGATATCCAGGCTGACAAGAGTGGTATGTTGTTGGTCAAGAAAGCTTCGCCAATGTGGGATTTTAGCAGTAAAAAAATATCAGTATTGAAACAATGTTTTCGGAAATCATATAGAGTATCTACAATAAACGGTTTCATTCTAAATATCAGCGTAAACGTCTGTTAATAATCTCCTCCAGAAATATACATAAGGTACAGATTAGTGAGATGGGACGATAATTGAAGGAAAGAGGGTGGTCTTTATTGATTTTATGAAGAGTTACAACGATGGAGATACGCCACTGGCTAGATAAAACTTGGTTAACCCATAAGTAGATAGAGATATTCAGAATCTAGGAAAGACCCGTTTTTGGTAGGTGTTGTCCGGTCCTGGACTAGTACTGTTGCAACGGCTTAGCTCGTGCTGTAATTTGTTCATTGTGAGTGCTTCGTTAAGCACTTGATTACTGTTTGTAAATATCGCCTGTAGAACCAATTTTGTGGACTTGTGTTTAATACGGTGAAACTCAAGATCATAATGGGAGTCACAGTAAGCCTCAGAGAACTTTGGGTATAGTGAGAGAGTGAATATTAGGAGCACTTGAGGCAGGGGTGCGAAGATAAGATATAACCTGAGATAGGCAATAGCCACAGGGAGTCTGAAACTTCTGCCACAATGGGGATTGGGAAGCGTTGAGTTTAGAGTAGACAGAAACTAAACCCAAGACCGCTGTTTGCTTGCTTTCACTTCTCGACCGGCTGCAGCACGAAGGCGCTTGAAAGCACGTTTGTTTCTGAATGTAGGTTGTCGCTTGTATTTGTATGAATGGGTTTTATTTCGGATAGATTCGGCGTACTGAGTATTCCATCATGGTACACGGCGTTTATCCAGTGCTCCCCGCGTTACGGGAATGCGGAGACGTCTTTGTACGAATATGGTTTTAGAGAACGAATTAATAAGGACTTTATGGCCAGTAGTGGAAACACATCCGGCTATGGTAGATCTGCAATGTCGTTCTGCACAAGAACCTTGAACAGGAGCAGTTAATCTCTTGGATTTTCCAAGTATAACTAAAAAAATAAAATAAACAGTACCTGGAATATTACGAATAGCATCAAATGCTACAAAAATCCAGGCTATCAGCTCCTGTTCATTATTAACCGGCGTTTCATACACAAGAGTCTGAACATATCCCCAAAGGCAAAAAAATCTGTTGTGATACATTCACATGACTTTCTTTGCCCTCTAGAGTTTATTAGTGGATACACAAATTATTCTTACTCATGCTTATTTTTCTATCTACTACATTTTAATCCAAATAAACCTTCGCAAAATGGCTACATTACTCATTTCCTTATACATACAAACGGAGCAGCGATAGTCAAATGTTTAAGAACAGGACGCTACATGCTGGCCTTAAAATTCCATACCGTTTCCATGCAATCGCGAGAAAAAACTGGATGTTGAAAAGAGAATGACCAAGAAATGAACCATTCGAACGTTTAATAACGCATATCTCAAAAGCGGCTTATGCCACAAAAATACTTGTTTTCAGTATATTGTGTTTTTGAGAGATCTACATTTTTGTGTAGTTCGTTTTCGTCTATCGCTTAATGCTCCTCAGTTATACAAGATTATACAAAATTCCTTCCGAATGAAGAGGTCTTCATAGTCTATTCCCCAAAAATTCAAGATATAAATTTTATTTGCCACGTGAATATCTTTAATACGTGGAATTTTAGTCAAAATCGTTAAGAGCCATTTTCAGAGAAAAATTTTTTTGAAAAATGTTTCATGTAAAGGCTAGTTTGGAGAGGGGAATTTAATTGTAAATCTTTGTGTCGTATCTTTGAAAGATATTGAACCTAAATATCAAGTTTGGTATTTGTCCGACTTTTCGTTTTTGAGTTACCTGTTTATGGGCGCACAGACACACACACACACACGAACGTGTTTCCAGAAACGCTTTCTTTTTTGGATTCAGGGCGCATCAAAACATGTATTTCCGGCGAAAACTCGGTATCGTATATTTATGGAATATATGGAATATACTTACTATATGTAGCAGAGAAAGATCCAAGGGGTTAGATCTGGTGAACGTGAGGCCCATGGTTTCGGTGCTCCTCTACCGATCCAGCAATGAAGATACGAAGCATTTAGGAAGTCCCTTACGTCACCGTAATTATGGGCAGGTGCCCGATTGCTTTAGAACCATATTGACTGACGCATTCCTAAAGGAACATCTTCCAGATGTTCTGGAAAAGTATGTTGGTAAAACTGTAGATAAATGTGGCTCGCCAAACATGGTGGTAGTAAGTAGGGTCCTATGATTGTGTCGTTCACAATGCTAGCACAAATGTTCACTGCAAACCGGTGCTAGTGTATTGAGCTTATGTGCGTTAAACACCCTTTTGTGTGAAAACATTCTTTTACGTCCACAATATACTTCTAGAAAATCTTGTTTGATCAATGCATTTTTGAAGAAACCCCTGGACAAACTGTAATCGAGGTGGAAAGTGCTCTGACCCCAGTGTTTGAACTTGAGTGAGATGATGCGGATATAATAGGCTGCTCGCGCAGAATTCTACTATCCGTATACTGGCTTGTAAACTTGCATGCACTATAGCTGTTATGCTTGAGGACAGAGAATTATGAAGCAGGTCAAGAATCTCCTCTTCTAAAGTTACTGTTCTCACATTTCTTTGTACTCCCAAACGATGCGCTTGTTTTTATAAAGTTCAGGTTTTTTGTACGCTGTGATGAGTCAAATGTCTCCTTGGGTAAAGCTCAGCATAAAGATCTTGTACCCTTTTCGCATTTCTCCAAGCAGCATGATAAACGTAAAGCATGTTTACTAGTTCTGTGCAAGTAAAATGGAACATGTTTATAAGAGACTGTAAACTGAAAGTCCTTCCAGTAAACGGAACACTCTAGTATATCCCGATAGCTGAGATCGACAACCTACACATTTTGTAGGACCCACAAAACCACAACGTGCTGTATAAAATGCGACGGAATCCCTTAATACTTAACGTATGTTTTAGGTTAATGGTGATATAATCAGTGTTAAAAACAGAACAGAAGCGACATTTTAATATGCAAAAAACAAAACATAAACGATATTCCAATGTAGTGGGGAAACAGGGTCTGTTTGACGAAATTTCATCTAACCCGACGCGGCGTTTGAAAAAGGATAACGTCATCTAGCTTAATAACACCACCTTAACAGACATGCAATTCCTATAAGAAAATATTCAAATATAACCCCTGAAGAACGCCTTAAAACTATTCGGGTTATTCTGACTCATCCTCTGTATGCTGGAGTAGATCAGCACAAATGTGTAACCAGTGGGTAGCAGCGCTAATACATCAAAAGTGAAAATTGAAAATCGAAAGCTATAAATACATATGTAAATGATGCAATTATTACTGTAAGATTAAAAACTATCGCAAATGTCTGATAGTGATAGGAGTTTGTGCTACAGAAAAAATAAAAAGAGAAGAAACTGAAGAACTTTAAGAGATCTTAAGAAAGAAGCCTTTAAGTGGAATAAAATAGATTATTTATATGCGGGGATCTGAATGCTCGAGTTGGAAGCAACAGGTTCCAGAGGTACTGGGAATATTTGGAGAACAACATTAAAGCAACAATGGGAAAACTATAATAATGTGTAATGAACTAAAAAACTACTGACAGTTTTTTGAAAAAAAATTACTTGGAGTGCCAGCGGAAGCAGAAGCATAATAGATTATGTTTTAGAAAATACACGAATCGGACAGCAAGACTTAACGTTCACGTAAAAAGAGAGGCTGATGTTTATTCAGAACATTGTCGTAAATGCTATACTTGCTATGTAGATTGTGAAAATTAAAATAACCAATTAAATCAAATGAAGAAGTATTTAAGATATACGTATTAGATGATTTAAGTATACAACTCTTATATTAAAGTAGATTAAATCATAAATTACAACAGATAGAAAAAAGAAAACAGAAAATGAATCGAAAGAGATAGTAACTCATGTGTATAACATGCAGCAGGAGAGGCAATAGGTAAAAAACGAAAACTAGAGCTAAAAGGTGACGTAGGTTTCGGAATGCAGAGGTTGCTAAGCAATAGTAGGAAAAGAAAGAATATACAAAACATATCTGCAACAAACACAGAAGCAGTTAAAGAATTGCATAAAATAAACAACGACATAAATAAATAAATAAATAAATAAATAATAAAGCCAATCTTCAGTAAGAAAACCAAATTACGAATCCTGGAATAAGTGTATAGGAAAGATCGAACCTGAGTACATGGTACCTATAAAGTGATATAACACACAAACAAAAATAGAAGAGGTACAGCAAACCTAAACATAATTCCTGAACATAAAATATGTATAGAACATTATAATGTTCTTTGATACGATGAAAATTCAAAGGAATACTATACAATAGATGGAGATAATGAAGTCTCTAGATATGAAGAGGAGATAACAGTGGAAGAATTTGATGAAGCCTCAAGAAAAACAAGAGGACAAGATGCGTTGAATGCAGATAAACATAAAGTATGGAGGTACTCTGTTTAAATTTAGATTATTAAATTGTTATAACATGTGCTGGAAGATGCTACGGTCCTACAAGGCTAAAAACGCAAGTAAATGTTTAAAAACGGCAAACTGAACGACCGTAATGATTGTATATATCATGTCTGCTAGACAACAATAATTAACAAGCGTCTCCAAAAATTATTAAAAGAAGAAAATGGTTTTAGAAAAGTGAAATCCTGCAGAGGTAACACCTATATCACTAAGTAAATTATTAAAAACCATCGCAAATATACTAAAACACATGTGTATACAAATTGACTCTTAGAAAGTATCTCTAAATCCATGTGTTCGACAAAGGTGCGGTTTGTCATTCACTATTTCAAATATCTGTATTAACGGTGTAATCAGAAAATAATCTGATGTTACGGTCTCATGACCTTATCTACCTTGTATCATCTAGTAATGGGTATAAAAACTATTCTTACGAAAGCGAATTCTCCTATCTAATTTATTCTAATGGATATAAACCTTTGCAGAAATATCTTTGTTACACGTTTCATTTTAAATGCAAAGGGAATAACGATAGTCAAATGTTAAAAAACTTGAGCTGTGGCGGCCTCACTCTTTCCGTGCAATCGGAAGAAACATTTGAACATCAACAGGACCTTAAAAAGGTGACAAAGTATTGAACAATCAAATCATTAATAAAGATATCTCGGAAACGGCTTTTACTACAAAAGAGCTATTTGGCGCAAATTGTGTATTTTAAGCAGTTCAACAAATTTTGTGCAGTTCGTCTTCGTCTGCCGCTTATGGTTTACAGTTATACAATATTATACAAAATTCTTTCTGAATAAAGAGGACTTTACAGACTATTCTCAGAAAATTCAAAATATACATTCTATTTTTCATGTAAATACTTCGTATATGCGGTATTTTTATCAACATCGTTAGAGCCATTTATAAGAAAATAAAAACATTCGAAAATATTTCATGTAAGGGGTAGTTGGGGTGGAGGGGTTTTCTTGAATATCTCCCAGTCGCATCTTTGAAAGACACTGAAGTTGAATACCAAATTTGGTATTTAACAAACTTTTCGTTTTTGAGTTATGCTGTTTACAGGCATAGGCGCGCGCACACACGCGCATACACAGAACGTTTTCTAAAAATGCTCCTTTTTTATTCAGGGGCGTCAAAATATGTATTTCCGGTAACATTTCTGTATCGGATTTTTGGATGGAATTTAGGATCTTCTCTACCTGCTATGTACGTGGTAGAGAAAGTAAAAATAGTGAGTACTGATTTAGAATATCACGATACAGATGCTTGAATATATTTCTGTTTGATGAGGATGTGGTTATTAATCAGCATAATTAATTTGCATTACAATATTTAGTCTTAGAGGTACATAATGGACCTGCAAAGAATGTAATATGGAAATATCTGCTTATGAAACAAAAGTGATGGTATTATGAGGCAAGGAACCCATAAGAGCAAAAATAGTAATAAGTAATCAAAATTTAGAGCAAGTAAGTCGTATTAAGTATTTAGGAAACTATGTTAGTTTTGATAAAGAATGCGACATTAAATTAAAGTAAGCAGGTCCCAAACTATAGTGTGCCCGAAAATTTTCTAACCATTTCTGGAAAAACGCTAATTTTTGTCTCTTTATTGCAGGTAACCCTAAAGATGTTGAGTACATAACAACAAATAAACGTCAGGAGACTCATTGTACTGCCGTTTGCTGAGGTCTAAGAATGGTTTCGCCGACATAACCGTACAGAAACTCCAACGCGAAAAACCATTAGAGGTTTGGTCAACAAGTTCCAGTAAACTGGGACTGTTCGTGACGAGAAACGTCCTGGGCGGCAATCGACGTCGCAGGAAACTGTGGAAACCATACTACACGCGATCGAGCCGAGTCCAAAAGCGGCGACACGATGCCTCAGTCGGGAAAAGTGCCTCCCAAAGTGCACTGTGGGGACTCAACAGGACATTTGTGCCCCATTCGTTTTTGGTGAAGCTGCAATAGCGCAATGTTTGTCACACAGTGGACTTTGTACTTAAGATTTCCAAGTATAAGAAGATCTCTGGTAGATTATATAGTGTTCAACGCAGACGCAGGAAGCGTTGCAGGGAATTGAACCGCAAACGCCTATCAGAAAAATGCATGCTGTGCTGAAGGATTAAGATCACGAAATTAATTGTGAGAATCATAGCTTGAATGGTTGAGGTTCGTGATCCAGCTCTTTTGCAAACATATCATAGGTGTGATACAAACAAATCAAATTAACATTATGAACATATTGTGTCTTAGTCAGCTTTTTCTCCAGTCACTACTAGCTTCTTTTTCCTCACTTAGCACATCAATCCTAGGAGCGCAACGCACACTCTTCACTCTTTCGGTCGCTCACTGATATGTAGAATTCAAAACTCTCCTCTCCTCCAACCACTACTTGCTCGTACGCTATAATTCTCTTACCAACCAAACGCTTGCCTGCGCCAAAATCACGCTCCCCAAAGGCATAGCAAGCAGCCAGATACGCCCGCCAAATATGTGAATTGTTATGAATTTTGTTCATAATATAATTGTGAACTATGGATCCTTTTATCACTGCCTACAACATAACCTGAATGTTCAAAATCAAGATAAATAAGTATTCTAACAGTTCATGAGCTGTTTTTTCGGAAAGCATTATTATTTTTCGTTGGTTCTGTCAATACCATCTTTTGCTTATTGCGAATTGTGTTTGTGTGTTTTTTTTTTTTTTTTTTTGGAAAGTTGAATATTAACATTCTCAGGACCAAATTTTATTATTAGATATTAACAATTGCACAAAATACAGACGTGTAAAACAAATCATTGTCCATTAGCCTTCAAAGGTTGCGAAAGGCGTAAAAGCACAGGTGGAATAAAATCGTAAAACTCAACCGGATAATGTAGAACGATAAAAACGTGTTTTCGGTACTCGTTAAGATATTTTGACTTCAGTGAATAGCGTGCATGTCCTTCAGCGCTTGTCGGCGCATGATTGGTTTGAGAGAGGGGAAGGCACTCCCAACCAAGGAAACACTCAGAAGGCTAATCGAGAGGGATGATGAAGCTTGGAGACTGGTTTCCTTTCCCCTTGGAGGAGTATGAAGTTTCTAGAAAGTTAGTGCGAGTATAAGAAGGAGCCTACACGCTGCAATAGTAGATTGTTGTTGATGTGATGTAAAATTCTGGTTACTCAGCGATCTCTGCAAACATCAGCGAGCGAGAGAAGAGTGGTTTGGTGTTCAACACTCCAAAGAGTGCCCGAAGAGAGAAAAGGAGTGCTGTGATCCACACTCTAGTGTGTGAGCTATAGAGAAGAGGCTATCTCGAGTGTGGTTTATTGCAACGCTACATTGAAGGATAAAGGAAGAGAGACTGGGGAAAACTGGACAAAGTCGCAATATTTGCCCTACTTCAGTCTTATAAATAACAAAACTTGTTATAAAAGCCGTGTTGATAAACCTTAGCGACGTAGCATTTTCTTAGAAAGAATAAAAAATAAGAAAGATATTTACAATGCTTTAATATCAGCCCCTCACAACCTCCTTCTGGGGAAAGTAATTAGGGTACCATGTATCCTGTGATCTTCTAAGTTGGACATTCCAGAATATGAAGTATGGTTGAAGTTTCTCCAATAGTTTTCTATTAATAAAGGTACAAATAGGATACATAGAAACAAACATAAGCATTTATTAATAACGTTATTAAGATTGTAATTTATTGTTTTTACGGTACACCGTATGACTACCTTGCATATGAAATGCATATCAAACACAAATTGCTGCTTAAATTAGTCAAACACAGAAAACATTTTAATTCTGTTTATTATGTAGATTATATTATTAAACTGGATAAATAAATACTTGAACAACTTGAAATAAATAACAGCTTACTAATGAAATCTTTAGTATTATTTATCTACAGCAAATGAGAACTCGTATCGATCTCCTTTCCTCACAGTTGAGATAGTTACTATGGTCATATATACTATGTGTATAATAATGTAAATTGTAATGTAAAATAATATTAATAAACAAAATATTTGTTATGTACATAGAATGTTAAAGCACAGGTTATATATATATATATGTGTGTGTGTGTAGGAGTACAGTTGGAGCTGTGGGACACGTGCTAAAAGCAGACAAACATGTTTTTGTTAGAATTAGGACTCAGGCAAAAAGGACTTGTAAGGGTGAAGTCACAAAAGCAAGACCTTGAGTCATTGTGTAAGAGAAATTGCGACAAGCTAACACAACATATTTTTGAAGAGAGGCCACATGTTTGGAAACAACGAACAATAGTATGGTAAGTCTTCTAGAATGTTCCAAGCTGAACGAAGACAGCCAATTAGATTTTAAGAAAGAATATGTTCAAATGTTTAAGTGCAGCAAAGTTATTTATAGCGTCCCCAAGCCAAAGACAGTTGCGTATAAAGTGCGGAGATGTGCAGAACATAAGTGTAGGCTCTCAAAAGCAGGAGTTAGTAATTACCTCTCATAATGTAGTGGGAACGTTTAAATTATATAAATTTGAAAGTGCAAGTTATGAGAAGGGAAAGAAAGTATAGTTTAGAAACATGTGATAAACACTATCACTATTAATCGAGCACTTATTAAATAATACTTGATTGCTAAGCGACTGTTCTACAGCTTCAACTAACTAAAGCAACTGTGTAGCTTCTTACTAAAGCTGAAAATGCGTGTGCCATTCAAGCATTGTGTTCTCCATTGACTTCATCTTATGTTAGCGATTTTACTAATTACCTTCCTTCCCGTACCAGACCCTGAAAAGTTACACATGCTCTACCAAAAACCCAAACAGCAGCAGCCGTGGCATGAAATAAAATAACATCATTAACACTTTAATAGTAACAACCAAAACACAAGATAATCACCATAGTTAATATATTAATTCACATATTAATATATAGACATGGAAATATGCTGCGAGTTATACTTTCACAGCACGTGGTGTACCGCACAGTTTACCTGAGAGACCTAGGAACTTCCCTTCAGCTGTAGTAATTGTTACAGAGGTATTATAATATGTCAATCGTGAAGTTTTGTGGACCACTCTTGTGAAATAACACCATCTTCAAGGAGGACGGTTTGACAACAATTAACACGCCTAACAATAAATACCGAACTAGATCTACTTCACCTTGAATCTATCTGAAACCTATTCTACATCACCATGCAAATAACAGCCAGCCCTCGTAGCCATGGTCGCTGGAGCGTATAGCTTTGGCACTACACCAAGCTCAAAGTCGCTGGTTCAAGTTCCGCTCTGGGTGCTTGTGTTTATATGGCTGTGTGTTGTATATGTATAAGAGTAATTACGGCCATAAGCGTTAAACAGTGAAGCAGGGGAAAGAAATAACGTTTAAATACCTTTATCTAGCAATAATTTTAACCATCCTTTGTATACCCTAGCTTATCCCCAAAGTTGCAGAGGAACTTCTGCTTACAATAATCTAGAATATCACACAATAAATTAAATAAAGACTCGTGCGGCCTTCAATATTTACCTACACAGTAGTTCACCACGGCTTATTAATAAAATATTACAAAATACACAATCTATGGGGGCATTCAAATGAAACCTGGTCAGTGCGTCTAACTTTGCACTACACGTAAGGTGACGCCACGTAACTGCGTGTATGGTGGCACCATCTATTGGTAGAGCAACTACAGTGTGCGCAACGTTTGACGTTGCATAGCGACAGTGTGGTTTCACGCCGAAGAGAAGTTATCGTCCACTACTGAACATGAAGGCGAGTAAGCAGGAACAACGAGGAGTGAGTCAGAGCAAGCAGTGAGACTTCACCGCCTCCAAAGAAATCAAAGGTCGTGTACACCAGTTCTTAAGGTCATGATGTTCTTTTTTGACCACAAGGGCCCACTGCTTGTCGAGTTCCTGGAACGGGGAACCACCATCAATGCCCAGAGTTATCAAGCCACTTTACAGAACCTTAGACGAGCCATCAAGTCGAAACGCCCAGGCATGTTGTCCAATGGAATCGACCGGCTAGTGTCGCAATGGGATAAATGTGCCAACAGTTTTGGCGACTATTTTTGATTTAATAAAATCGTTACCGTTACTTCACACAAGTGACAGGGTTTCATTTGAATGACCCTTATATTTACCATAAATCCAACACATTTTACGTGGCAATGCCTAAGCGCCAATAGCGGCCTGGAAACCACTAATTGATATGGAGAAAAGAAAACAACTTGAAACTAGCTGTAAATAATTTGGAATTAAACTGAAAGGGTTAGCAATTGGCAAAACAACTTCGTATACTCCGATCTCCTCTGATCAAATTTCTTGCTTGCTACACTAAAGAAAGATCTGAACTCCGCAGTCAGGGTGGAGGCAACTCTCTAGGAAAGGAACAGCGGACATGGCTCTTGTGCAGGCGAAGTATATCAACTTCGTGCAGACACACGAGGCAAAAAGTATCGACAGTCGATCGACACAACTCTTAGATGTTTTCAGTTTTCTAATACTTCATGTTCAATATATTCTTAACTCTCCCCTAACAAGAGATTTAATATTAATTCTAAATGTTGTTTCTTTCATCATTTGTCAGGTGATTTCAACATACGTTCATTAATAAAAAGTCCTCATTTGAAATGCTTGGAGGATGCTGCCTTTTCCTAGACTGCATGATATTTATGGACTTAGACTCTTCAGTTCAAATTCGCTTAGTTCCTATTTTAATTCTAGTAACGAGATTGTTTGTTGCATAACTAAATAAACCCTGTGGCCTTGCAGCCCACGACGGGCCTTCAACCCGACTACGATACACTAACGCACGCAGAGGTGGGTAATCATACAGCCGATACAGGAAGATGATGTGGCTAGTATCCCGTATTCCCCTGCTGCAAAGTTAGTACACAAGACCATGACTGCCGCCTAACACGATGCTGAGTGGGCATCGGTCCTATACCCTGGACTTAAAACTCGCACCCCCATAGGTGGGATCTAACCAGGGTACATTCGAACTCGGGAACCAGAGCTTCACGCTCTAGCCCACAGCGCTGCAACATCACTATGTGTTACAATCCTTCCCTTGAGATGGCACTTTTATTTTCTCACGCCTTTCCAGTTGTATAAACTGTGCCTGTGTTTTCTGAACCAACTTCTCCCGCTGGTGACGTTCCTCTGCTTGATTGGCCGTAGAGAGACAGCAGAGACTTGGGGTGAAGTTAGCTTGGGCTGGGCGAAAGAGGTTGGGAGAGTTACGTTTGAGTGTGAGAAGAAGCTGGGCGATAGAATTGAGAGAGAGGGAGAGATTTCTTTTGTCTGTCATGTGCAAACACTGAGAGCTTTGGTCTAAAAACAGTTTCGAAATTTCATCTCCCGGTGTCGTCTGCTTTCTGTATTAACCCTATAGAAAGTAAATGTGTAGAAATTGAGTGTAGAAATCTCCGGCATGAGGCTTGAAACGGTAAAGGCTGTGCTCGGCACGTGAATGTAATGACCGTTTAAATTATATCTGGTATATTTAAAGTAATCATTGCAGCCCTCAGCCTACTTCCCTCTCGGACATTTTGAACCTGTTTGTTTATCATATTCACGCGCGCGCGCGCGCGTGTACATATATAATTTTATAAAGTGACAGATTTTAATTATGGAGTGCAACCATCATAATTATATTTATGGAAGTGACTTGACTAGGTTAAGAGATTAATGTGTGAGATTAATCTCACAGTTTTCAGTTCCTTGGTGAATGGCTTTGATGTAATGAGGAATTTAGAGGCACGTTGGTTGGTGGTATTTTAGTGCGTGATATAGCTAAGTAACTCGTTACTGGGCGCGTTGGTATTTACGTGGAATTGCATTCTGTTGAAAATGTTGCCAGGAATTATTCATATACGGAAGTCTTTCTTAAGAGAAGGTGATGTAAGCTTTTGTTGATAATTGTATTCACATTACCTTCCTCGAATACAAGCTTTATGTTTTGCCTTTGGGCTAGTTTGGCACTGATGCTATGCACGTTATCGGATTTAATATCACCCTGAGTATTTCGTTTGGTACACGTTATGATATACTTGGGGGTGGCTGAGTCACGCCCCTTTCTAATTGGGCACGTTGGCTTTGTGAGCAATTTCATTTTAAAGTGGAAATCAAGAAAAACAGAGTATCGCCATTACACAGTTGCTTGTACTGTTAAGGTTCATCACAGAATTAAATGGTTACAATTTTTGGTATATGACTTTGGGCTAGTTACAATTCTCATTGTTATTGTGTCCCCGCGGTTTTGCAGGCGCTTTGTGCTGTATTTTGGGTTATCTGTGCTATTACGTTACGACGGTGATATGGTGGTGTTTAATTTTGTCTTTTGGATTGCCGCTTTACATTTATAATTAAACCTCGATTAGGGAAGTAGTTGGCGGTTGAAATTGTACTTCCAGTCTGACATGAGCAAATAATTTACCCCTATTCTTGTAGTTGGCTAAAGTGTCAGTTGGAAATTAATTATCACTACCTCTATTTAAAGAATTCACGAGATTTTCTGACCCATATTATAATCCAGAGAGGCATATCTCTATATTCTTAGTAAGCTGGAATTTACTTACTGTCTTCTGATACAAACCGGCAACTATAATATGCTCATACGCCATCTCAGTTAACCGGGATTTGCTTTGCTGTGCTTTCTACTGTCTAATTGCTTAGGTTAAGGATTTCAAAAACCGTGATAATGCCTTACTCTTTTGCACTTAGCTTGGTACGGTTTTCCTTTATTGGTAAATCATCTGGTTTTGCAGTTAAGTAAGTTAAAGTTAAGTATTTTTTTTATCTAGTGCAATTCAGTCGAACATATACAAGTACAGAAATGATAGCAGTTTGGTTTTCGATTGTGATCTTTTAAATTTAGATCTTGCTATTGTCCCATGATCGCATCACATTTCAATTATTTAACCTTTATAATACATATAACCTTTTTTATTATTCAGTTTAATCATTTCACGTACTGTAATAGTCTTTCACTTAGTCTACAGGTTAACTTGCACTTTTAACTTTCATTAGTACATCCTTGGAGTTTATGTTACCACGGTTAAGAAGGATTAATTATCTTGCTTGCCATTTATGCATTTAAAATCAGCTATTGCTGGTATTATAGTTATGGTACGCCTATATATGACTATCCCGTAGTAGTTTGCAGTTTTATATGGTAAAGATTTATCTTACTTATAATGATTTTCTGTACCTAATTGTTGGGGTTAATCACTTCAGAATTGCAATAGAGTTTTGAACTATATTGCTGTTTAAATATATTCCCCTTTCTTTATTCATTGAATTTCTTGTTAGTTGCTTAAATTAAAGCTAAAGTATTTAAGGGCTTAAATAAAGTCATTGATGCTTTAGCAATCTAGGAATACACATATATGCGCGTATCCAGTAACACTTTGGCACTCTTATGGGAGATTTAGATTAAATTTTGCATGTGGGTCTTGATTTTACAACATCTTTGAGTGCCAAAGATTTCATATAAGCTTGTTTCCATTTAATTTCCTACATTATTTATTTAAAAAATCTGATATGTCACACTCACATGACTTTCTCTACTCTTGTACAAACTATTTTTGCAAACGCTTATTCTCCATCTACTTCATGTTAATCGAGATAAACATTTGCAGAGTCTATCTTATTGCTAACTTTCTTGTAGATGTAAGGTAAATATATATTTACACGGGCAATATAGAAATACAGTAGCCTTTAAGCACATACATATCTCTTAATTGCTGGTTGCTAGGTGCAGCATCATTCTCTTTGCCACAGATTAATACTCTTTGCATATACAAGACAAAAATTGAATAACGAATTTGAGAAAATAAGTATTGAAGGATTTAAGGGAATAACAAGCAATATCTCGAAAATGGTTCACTCAACAACAAAAAATGTATATGACATCAATTGTGTATTTTAACGCGATCTACATTTTTTGTGTACTAAAATTTTAACTATCTCTTATGGTTTACCAGTTATGCAAAAGTCGTTCACAATGAAGAATACTTTTGGAGACATTCCCAGAAAATTCAAGATATACATTTTATTTGTCATGAAAATATCTTAAACATGTGATATTTTAATCAAAATCGTTAGAGCCAGTTTTGAGAAAATTAAAAATTTCGAAAATGTTCCATGTAAAGGGTAATCTGGGGTGGGGGGATTTTCTTGAAAACCTTCGTGTTGCATTTATGAAAGATACTGAACCTAAATACCAAGTTTGGTGTTTATCCGACTGTTCGTTTCTGAGTTATGCTGTTCGCAGACAGACAGACACACACACACACACACACACACACACACACACACACACACACAGACAGGCACACAGATACTCAGACACACACAGACACACACACAAGGACATGTTTTCAAAAATGCTTTTTTTGGATTCAGGGCGTCACAAAATGGTTATTTCCGGTGAAATCTCTGTATCGAATTTTTGGATGGAATACAATACTTCCCCTACTTACTATACGTAGTAAAGAAAGTAAAAAACAGGTTTGTTCTGCAGCTTAATTTATTTTATGATTTTTTCCATTCCTTAATTATTGAATTTTTCTTATACTTTGGCGTACTTCTTAGTAATTGACTATTTTCTTTCAATGTAAACATTCAAGATATTTATAAAAGGAACTGTTATTATTTTTTGCAGCCCAGTGGGGTAGTTATATGGGTCTGTTCAATTGCAGGTTTTGGTAATTCCTCTTTATGTTTTGAATGAAAAATCTTTAAATGCAGATTTAATAATTGTGAGATAGTAGCATCTCTGTTTAGGATAGCTAAGGCCTCTTGCATCTATAATTATACGCTGCAATTTAAATATTTATCACAATTATTGCAAAGGTTGTGTTGTAACGGGTCTTATCGTTTCATTTATCATTTAACCTTGGAATTAACAAGAGCAAAATTCTCCTTGCAGTTGGAAAATTCTTTATTATATGTATATTTTGGTATTGAACTAAATAGGAACACTATGCTGGGCGTGTGAATAGTTTTAGGCTACCTCGTGGCACATTGGGATGATCTTTCTCTTTAGTTTAGCAATAGGTCTCTTTAACTCGGGTAACATTTGATACCTGTTGTGCTTCTGTAATTTTAATATGTTGTATCTGTTTGTTTTATTAATAAATACATTGGTTATGGAACGGACAGGCACCTGTATCCTAACAAAGTGGATTATTTGAATAAACTGGGCCAAGATGATGATTGTTTCTCATTCAGAATTAACGTTTGCATTCATTTCTCCTCTGACACTTCCTTGATTATTTAGGCAGCACGTGTGTGCGCCGTTACAGCGCCATGGCGCAGGACTATAAAACTTAAATGTCCATAAAATCATAGCTTAAAACGTTGATTATTTGGTGAGTTAACCACAATGCAGGCATTTTATTAAAATATACAGGTTATAAAATAATTATTGTAGTAAAATAAAACTGCATATAGAACTTGAAAACAGAGTTAAGGAACTAAATTTCTACTTTTTTGTCGTTTTATCGTTTTATTTCAGGTATAATTTGGAAACATTGCAAGTGCAACTACTAGAGGACCCGCGACGGTCGTTGCCGCCTTGATTCTGTATACTGAGAGCGTGTGTTCCTAGAAGGGAGGAAAAAAGTGTGCTTCCTCACATGTGAACTTTACATATTCCTAAATCAGTCACATGGATACGTGGTAGTAGAGAAAGTACTGAGTTCCATTCGGAAATTAAATATACAGATGCTGCCGCAATTACAGGTTTTGAAGTCCCTAACAAAAAGGTCAGCGCGGTGCGCATGCAGGTGCCTGTCTGTAAACAGCATAACTCAAAAACGAAATTATGGATAAATACCACACTTTATACTTGAGACAGACTCCAGTTATGAATGCCAACAGAACATTTTCAAGAAAATTTACAAACAGTCCCTTACATGGACAAATATTAATTGTTTGGTATTTCTAAAATATGTCTGATCATTTTTTAAAAAAAATACTGTATGTTGTCATTATAATCTGTCATTATAAATAAAATGCATATTTTAAATTTTTTATGAATGTACAAATCTTTCTATTCCTATTGAATGTTATTAAGTTGGAAGAAGGCAACTTACTGCGGAAGAAAACACTAGAGCCTATTTAAACTACTGTTCATCTCAGATGTCTTGTTACTTTCTCTACTACGTATAGTAAGTAGGGGAAGTATTGTATTCCACCCAAAAAATCGATACCGAGATTTCACCGGAAATACATGTTTTGAGACCCCTGAATCCAAAAAAAGCATTTTTGGAAACATGTCCGTGTGTGTGTCTGTGTGTCTGTCTGTGTGTGCGTCTGTGAACAGCATAACTCAGAAACGAACAGTCGGATAAACACCAAACTTGGTATTTAGGTTCAGTATCTTCCAAGGATGCGACACGAAGGTTTTCAAGAAAATCCCCTCACCCCAGAGTACCCTTTACATGGAGGATTTTTCGAAAATTTTAATTTTCTCAAAAATGGCTAACGATTTTGATTAAAATATCATATGTTTAAGGTATTTTTATGACAAATAAAATGTATATCTTGAATTTCGTGGGAATGTCTCCAAAAGTATTCTTCATTGTGAACGACTTTTGCATAACTGGTAAACCATAAGAGATAGACAAAATTTTACTACACAAAAATGTAGATCGCGTTAAAATACACAATTTATGTCATATACATTTTTTTAGTGAAGTGAACCATTTTCGAGATATTGCTTGTTATTTCCTTAAATTTTCCAATACTTATACTTTTTCTCAGATTCGTTATTCAATTTTTTATGTCCTGGATATGCAAACAGAATAGAATGCGCCACATAGCAACCAGCGCTTAAAAGATTTGACCATCGCTTATAACCTACCATGTTCCCCTTGCATCTACAAGAAAATTAGCAATAAGATTGATATCTCGAGTAACATGAGGCATATGGAGAATAAACGTTTGTAAAAATAGTTTGTACAAGAGTAGAGAAAGTCATGTGAGTGTAACACATCAGAATTTTTTTGTAGCATTAACACCTTTTGAAGTATCCCTGTTTCAGGCTAGGATTTTCTCGAGCTGAATCCATTACCTAATGGAACTTGAACCTGCGTTCTTATATATTATTATTATTAATTTATTTAGGGGGAATATTAATTTTTACATAATAGGATAAACGAAAAGAATAACTTACTGTTAAGCCAGTTGAAAAAAAAATAAAATTTTAATATGAGATATTTAATTTTTCTTCCCTTTCACATGAGTTTGCTACAAACAAAGTGGACTTTTCATATAAACGATTCAAGTTTTAATATGCAACAAGTCCAAATTCCTGAATTTAATATAATTCCTAGGCATAAATTTATCGTAAACAAGAATGTGGATACATTACCTGTTTATGTGCATAACAGTATAATACATTGGGATACTGGGAGAATTTGCGTTAGATAACAGATGCTGAACTGAAGCAATCTATAGTACCTCAAAATATCGAAATAAATAAATACCTAAACAATAAAGGAAGAAAGGCGTGATAAATAAAAAGTGCAACTAGCTCAAATGAATCCTCAGAATTCTGAATAAAGTGCCGATTCACTACAGAATAAATAGGTCATCGTTTTTCCACTACTTGAAATTCATGATATTGTGGTTTAATTGTGTTAAGATTTTGGATTTGTACTTTAATAATTTTACCTAGCTATTCTGTGATTCGATATAAGTTTTATAATGATTTATTTATATTTGTAATTTTAATATTGTTATTGATGTTAGTTTGTACTTTTTCATGCCTGTAGCTGCCATGAGGTTTTTTCTTGTTAAACGTTAAACGACGCTAGGGACACAGGTATGCAGAGATATTTGATAAAATGGGTAGAATGACGCTGACATAAAAACAAAGTGCGTTGAGCTTACCTGTCATACCTATATCTTATGAGAGTAAGAGAAAACGGCGGATAAAAACTTATCAGATGACTCGCTGGTTTGGAGGTTCGAACTGTGACCGTTCGCTTTTAAAGATATGCTCGCTACCCCTACAGCACGGAGATGGACACAAGTAAGATGATGGAGCAAAAGAGTAGAAGTCAGTTCATAAAACGTAGCTAATATTATATGATTTTATGTTGTTTCCAATGGTAACCATAAAATTCAAACCTAGGTTTGTCAACAAACGACCATTTCCCCCCACAGACTAACCGTTTTTCATTCTAACCTCATACATGCAGCGTATTATTTTAATTTAATTTGATACTTCAAACACTTTAACTTATAGGATAACTGGTTACAGTGAATGAAACATAACGTCATTAGCACTGCATATATGGAAATATTATGTCCTACTTTTCGCTTTATTTCAATCGTAAAGGGGTCTTCCATTATGAAATACCTTTTCTTTGGAACACTTCTGTAAAATGCCGGCATGTCTTCTCAATGCAGTTGTGGAGTAAACATAACACGCGTTGTTGATATAAATGAACGTTAATGCAGATTTCAGTATAATATTAAGCTACAAGGACGCTATGCAAGTTTCTTAAAGAAAATCTTATATACCTTACTGAAAAGCAGTTAAACTAATTGAACATAGTTATTACTAATAAAACGTATTGTTTTAAAGCATGCCTTGCAAACAAGCATTCATTAATGTATTTTTATATAAAAATTGGTTGCTTTAAATTAAGTATAAGACGTTAAGAATAAAGGTAAATTTGTGTGTCGAAAATAAGAGACAAACAACATTAAAATAAGACATTGCAAGGATCATGAATCAAAGGATTAGGATTAGGATTGCGATACGAAGAGGACACCTAGCACCTCGACCCACACAGGAACTTTCGTGCATGCACCCCCAGGAGAAATGGATGAGATGAAGGAACCACAGGTGTCGTATGGCTGCAAGACCGGCCGATGCGGCTATAGAGACGCGCAGAGGTCCCTAACAGTTACAAGCTTGACCACCCAGCGAGAGGGCTCAAGACAGCTCTCACAAGCCACCGGAGGGTGGCTCACAGGCTCTCCTCCAGCGGAGACTGGGAACAGCTCAGCCCGGCAGCGGAGACTCGAGCGGCCTCCAGCGGACGGGGCCGAGAAGAAGTTCCAACACGCAAGCCATCTGCGCCATCTCTCCGCAGTCATCTGACATATTGCCTGGAGTCAACCTGTAGCGTGAAAGAGGAAGATGAAATGAGAGGGAATGAGCGAAGAGAAATTCGGGGGAGTCAATGAGCTTTCCCAATATTCGCCTAGTGATCCGGGGAAAACCCCGAAATAAACATAGGTAACACGGTAGCACGCGCAAATCGAACCCACGGCCACCAGTGGACGGGGCCGAGAACAGGTTCCAACACGCAAGCCATCTGAGCAATCTGTCCGCAGTCATCCGACACATTGCTCCAGAGTCAACCTGTAAGGTGAAAGAGGAAGATGAAATGAGAGGGAATGAAGGAAGAGAAATTCGGGGGAGTCAATGAGCCTTCCCAACATTCGCCTAGTGATCCGGGGAAACCCCGAAAAAAACCACGGGTAAAAGGTAGTACCGGGAATCGAACCCACGACCTTCCGAATGCGGGCCACAGACGCAACCGCCTGCGCCATCTCGCTCGGAATGATTCAAAGGAAGTATGCAATTCAGAAAACAGCAATTAAAATAAAGTCAGCGTACTAACCTTCACCCTTATCTTCGTTTAGGAAGGCAGTCGGTTTTTGTTTTCATTGTATGTTTCTCTTCCTTTTCGGCTCTATCACTCACTTATGTTTTTAATTTACACAGAGATATCTGATGATTTTATTAAATATTGCATATACAGAGGCGACGCTGTGGCCGGGTGGTTAGACCTCTTGGCTCCCAACAAGGCAGAGGTCCGCATGTAGGATTTGTGGTGGACGAAGCGCGTCTGGGCGGTTTTTCTCTGGTTCTCCGGTTTCCCCCACCGTTCATTCCACCAATGCCTCTATCACATTTCTATTCATTTCATGTCATCTTCCTGCTCACTCTGTACCTGGCACTGGCCGATCCGCCGTTCCGAGTTCTTCATTCTCTGATTCAATTCCCATATGACTCTCGACAGGCCTCTGACCCTAGGCGCGGTTGCAAGTCCTAGGGGGTGTAAGTCCCACATAGGAGGAGGTAAGCCGAATAAGTAGGTATTGCCTATACGTTAGTACGCCAGTTTTGGCACGCCTTAAAAATAATATTTATGAATACACAAATATATTTTCATTCATTCATTCTAATTGGTTCCTATATATAATATAAAACCCGAATCCCAAGAAACTCAAATACAAATAATTCGCTTTCCTTATACATGCTGAGATATTTAGGTTTACATAATTAAATTTCTAGGTAGGCAGAGCCCATGTAAGGACTCGAGTGGCTGACAATCATCAATTAAATTCTCTTCACACTCGATATTTTTCTTCGCAAACACTATCGTATAATAAAGCACTAATTAGTCAGTTTTTGTTCATTAATATCCTAATCTCGGCCCTTGCAGTCGTGATTTCGACACTACAGCAGTTACTGCTCTCAAGCACGTAAGTGGTATGATTTGATCCTGAAGATTAGAAGAAAATAGTGCATAGGATATGGATATTTTGGGGGGGTAGAATCTGACTAGAAAAATTTGATGCCATAGCTAGCACTCGAACCACGGATCTTAGGTTTTCCATGTCAGTGCTGTCTCACTGCGCCAACATGGTGTTGTGACGGTTATACGCATTAAACCATGTCATCTGAATCTTACGACTAGGGACCGTTTCAAGGCGAACTCAAATATTCCGGAATGTAATACATTCCCGACATATAACTGGAACTTTTCCCTTTTCCTAAACACCAAATGTTCTTTCTTATAGAACTGTGATTGAATTAGTGCTACACAGTCTGAAAACACAACATGTAGGACCGTTTTAACCAATCACACTCTTCAGGAGTATACAAGGTTAAGCAAGTTAAGCAAGTTTTCTAGTTACGGAATTCGCTTTCTCTACACGGATAAGAGAGTGACCCATTCACTATTTTGAGACGGTTTTATAAGAGTGTAAAGATTACCTTAGTTTGGTAGAAAGGCATCTGTACCCTGGGAAAGTAAATTTGTTCGAGTGTCAGGTTACAGCAGCCACAGACGTGCCATATTCGCGATATAAACATTATAGGTATGATTAATTTTAAAGGCCGATGCGGGATTCGCAATTCAGTTTCCAGTTTTTAGTTTCAGAAATAGGAAAACATCAAATCACTTGAGTCAGCCCTCCTACAGGAAATATTCACTACGCTGTGACGATGTGGTTTACGCTAACAACATTGATGTTGACGGCTGTAGTGGCAGATAGCGTAGTGCAGAGGTGGCGAAAACTGGACTCGTGAGTCATTTTAACTGTAGGCCCCGTTCTCTCTCTCTCTCTCTCTGCCACTGTCCCTTTGTTTATCACATGCTGCTGAGTGATGCAGTGCGTGTTGCATATTTGGTGACTCACGGAAGCAGGCGTTTTCGCCACGCTTGGTGTAAAGTATGAAACGGGTTAGGAATAAAGGCACTTATCAGTGGTGTAAAATAAAAAAGTTGATGTCTTGGAAACATATTACCGCGATTAGATTCTGCTTTCTTCTGAAATTCCAATTTGAACAAGATCCTTGGACCGTTCACCAAAGCAGTAAGCACTAGCGTGCCACGTGACAAACATTTCCAAATGCCATATTTAATATCGAGATAGTACTGCGTGTCAACTCCCAACCCACAGATTTCCCAGCTTTGTTAAGTGTTGCTCAGAAGCTATATTTCTACATCTGCATTAACACATGTAATTTCATTTAGAATTTTATCTAAATTATTGGCTCTCCAAGTTGTTTACTGACAGTTTAAGCGCCCCTAGGGGCAACAATGTCTTTATTCTGATCCATTCACGCGCTGGCTTCTTCAAACATTTGATATGTGAGTGATATGTATACATAGCTAAACGGTGGTAGAATCACCTTTAAATGCACTGTGCAGTAGCTGCCTACCACCATATACCCTTTGCAATATTTTGCTACAAAATTGCATACATTTTCTTCAAATTTTGTTTTAATATTGCCATTCCGGTTTGAACTTACAGTTATTTGAAGAAATTGAATGTACTACGATGCAATTTTAGTAAGATGCAACAATGAGATAGGTAGCATTGTTGAGGTTATAACCAATCAAAATGTAGATCTTGGCGCTGCATGTAATATAAGTAGTTATAAGATCCATATTCAATGAATAAAATATTAACTTACCTCAGATATAACAGCATAATTATTTTTGAGAGTTCATATCGAAAAAAGAGATTGTGACCTCTATGTTAGATTGTTAAGCACAGGTTGTCTACCCAGTGTGCTTATCTCTGGTTTACGCTATTGCACAGCAGTATCGAACATGCACAGAGCAACAAATATACAGGCTACGAGTATGTTACTTACTCAAAGTATTTCAGCTCTTCACCTGAGTATATCATTTGTTGTTGGGTAAACTGAACCAAGACACACAGGACAATGACTCTGAGTATACCCATAATGCTTCTGCTCTTTCTTCCTTCCTTCTGCATAGCCTAATTTGCGTATCTGAAAATAAATCTGGGAATTATTCCAGAGTGAAAGCACAAAGAATCGTTATTTGTACTGGCTTTTGAGAGCGGTCAAGTTCTAATGATATGCGTACATTTTAAACTATAATAACACAAATTGTTACTAGTATTCTATAAAGTGTGCAAATATAAGTAAGGATTGTTGGAGGCGAAAACAATGCTGCCCGTGGAGAAAGGGATCTGGTTTTGACACCTGGCATGGGGTTTCTCTAATGCTCAGAGGCCCGGTGTTTTAGAGATCTACATTTTTACTTTCTCTACTACGTATAGTAAGTAGGGGAAGTATTGTATTCCACCCAAAAATTCGATACCGAGATTTCACCGGAAATACACGTTTTGAGACCCCCTGAAGCCAAAAAACGCATTTTTGGAAACATGTCCGTGTGTGTGTTTGTGTGTCTGTCTGTGTGTGTGTGTGTCTGTGAACAGCATAACTCAGAAACGAACAGTCGGATAAACACCAAACTTGGTATTTGGGTTCAGTATCTTCCAAGGATGCGACACGAAGGTTTTCAAGAAAAAACCCCCACCCCAGAGTACCCTTTACATGGAAGATTTTTCAAAAATTTTAATTTTCTCAGTAATGGCTCTAACGATTTTGATTAAAATATCATATGTTTAAGATATTTTTATGACAAATAAAATGTATATCTTGAATTTCCTGGGAATGTCTCCAAAGGTATTCTTTATTGTGAACGACTTTTGCATAACTGGTAAACCATAAGAGATAGACAAAATTTTACTACACAAAAAAGTATATCACGTTAAAATACACAATTTATGTCATATACATTTTTTTAGTTGAGTGAACCATTTTCGAGATATTGATTGTTATTTCCTTAAACTTTCCAATACTTATACTTTTTCTCAAATTCGTTATTCAATTTTTTATGTCCTGGATATGCAAACAGAATAGAATGCGGCACATAGCAACCAGCGCTTAAAAGATTTGACTATCGCTTATAACCTACCATGTTCCCCTTGCATCTAAAAGAAAATTAGCACTAAGATTGACATCTCGATATCTCGAGTAACATGAAGCATATGGAGAATAAACGTTTGTAAAAATAGTTTGTACAAGAGTACAAAGTCATGTTAGTGTAACACATCAGATTTTTTATATAGTGCGTTTTCGTCTATCGCTTAAGGTTAACCAGTTATACAAGATTATGCAAAATTCTTTCCGAATGAAAATGACTTCACAGGCTATTTTCAGAAAATTCAAAATATACACTGTATTTGTCACGTAAATGTCTTTAGTATGTTGTATTTTAATGGAAATCGTTAGGGCCGTTTTTTTAGAAAATAAAAACTTTTGTAAAATGCTCCACGTAAAGGTAGTTTAGTGTGGAGAGATTTTCTTGAAAAACCTTTGTGTGGCATCTTTGGAAGGCTCTGAACTTAAATACCAAGTTTGGTATTTATCCAACTTTTCGTTTTTGTGTTATGCTGTTGCACGCACACGCGCGCGCGCGCACACACACACACACACACACACGGGCTTTTCTTTAAATCTAGATTTTTTGGGGGTCAGGAGGCTTCAAAACATATATTTACGGTGAAATCTCGACATCGAATTTCTAGGTGGAATACAATATTTCGTCTACCTACTGCAGTAGTACACAAAGCAAAAAATTACAAATCGTATATTTGAAAGAGATCTACTTTTTTGTGCAGTAGTTTATATCTATCTTTTGTGGCTTATATGCTATACAAAATTTTACAAAATTTGCTCAGAATGAAGAGTACTTCGCAGGCTATTTGTAGAAAATTCAAGATATATTGTTTTATTAGCCATGCGAATGTCTTAATGTATGGTGTTTCAACTCAAATCGTTAAAGCCATTTTTGAGAAAATGAAAAGTAACGAAAATTATTTGTGTGTGAAGCGTTGCTTGGGGTAAGGGAATTTTCTTGAAAATCTATGTGTCATATCCTTGGAAGATGCTGAACTTGCACATAGTTTGATGTTTATCAGATTGTTTGCTTTCCAATTACACTCTTCAGACATGTTGACCTTTAAATGCCTCTTTTTCAATTAGGAGACCTTAAAACATGTATTTCGATAAAATTTCTTTAGAGTTTTTTTTAGATGAAATATAATATTTCCTCACTACTATAGACAGGTGACAGAGTAACAAAACAACAACAACAACAATAATAATAATAATATAAGCGCTTTTGAAAAAAAGGTTCGGGTTGTTTCTCTTTTCAGGATGTAAACATCATAACTCAAAATCTAAAATTCGGATAGCGAATTTATTTATAATTGAGCCACCTTAAGGATGAAGATTTTAACGAATTTCCCCCACGTTAATCGACATTCTACATATAGGGAATATTTTTGCTATCTCAAAAATGTTTCTAAGTGCTTTATTGGATTTTGATAGTTTCACTTATTACCGTAATGAATTAAATATAACATGAAAATACACCAATGAGCTGCTGTACAGCCCTTTACTGGGAAATTAAATACGATATCCATGCCCGGGATAGCAGTGGCAAAGTCCTGACTTATAAGTTAAGATGGTTGGAAAATACTATATAAAAATATTTAACATTTACAAAGACTATTCAGATAGAGTGGAAGAGGCTTCCCTACTTACGGAGCTAATGCATAGGAGGTTCTGTCTGGAAGTTCTGAGGAGACCAGACTTTCCAGTTTCCACTACCTAACGTGAGGCAAGCAACCTCTCTTGGGTAGAAGCCATCAATACTTATAATCATCACACAGAAAATGAATTCAATTCTAGGTGATATGCGGGACAATATATCGAGACTGAAAAACAAAATAAGAAAAGCTACCCAACTAAAGTTTTATAAAATTACAGTTGTTCCAGTTTTAATGCACGGATGTGAAGAATTGATTGATAGAGCAAAATACTCGTATAAAGGAAAGCTGCAGCACCAGAAATGAGGTTTCTCCGAAAGGGTTAAGGGCTGTACAAACGTAGATAAAAAAGAAATAAGATATAGGATGTGAAGAACTGAGAATACATAATCTAGATGATGAAGTAAAAACCACAAAAAGAGAACTGGAAGAGCCACTTAAATCAAAGAGTGAAGTGGCAATACCAAAAACTATTTATAAACATCAATCGACGGGTAAAAGAGATGATGGGTGTGCTAGAAAGAGGTGAAGCTAAGCGTCACCGGATGCCTAAACCGTGAAGTGAAGCATAAGAAGAATAACGTGGATCTCGTTAAAATAAATAGTTTAAGTAAAAAAAAAAAAGAATTGTTGCCAAATGGAAGCCATTTCCAAAACTTCACCGATACTAACTAGCCATTTTTTATTCCTCATGATCACGTGCCGAAAGTTTGTAAGTCGTGGCACTTATGTACAGCATGGCTTTTCAAATAGTTGGGTTTTGTGTCGAAACGTGCGTATTTCGACGTATATTATTTAAATTATTTAAATTAATCCGTTTGTTGGGAATATTTACATTTATATAGGTGGTGAAATAAAGGTTTGTGTCAATTATTCTTGGAATGACTATAAAGGTATGGGTATAGGCAGTGTGTGATTATTACACATCGTATCCTTAGTTATTTAATCATTTAATAACAGGAGTTGTAAAGTTAACTAATAGGATCTTAGCATAAAATTACTAATGTGTCGAGTTGTGTACTCACGTATAAAACAGAGAGAACGTTTTGTTCCTTTATATAGTGTGTAGATATTAATAGACTTACCGCTGGCTCTCAAAAGAAGTTTAACACTATTCCCTAACTCTGCACAAGCTAATATTTCATATAAACTACACAAGCACTTTTATTAAACAACACCGGAATTGAATTCGCTTAATCTAACCACATTTCCTGTTATATATTTCCTGTATTTCTATTTCCTATGAATTTTTTTTATGTATAACCTCCTAATATGAACGATTTCATGGCTTTTCCTTAGAAAAGCAGAAGTTTATAAAAATACACATTTTAATATACTTTAAGCACATTTAGAAGAAGGCTGTCTGATGTACACGAAGTAAAAGTTTTTCAAAATAATCGTGCAGCTATGCACTTCAGTACGTATTCAAGATCAAAAGTGGGCAATAATTGATGAAGCTCCTTAACACAATGTGATACGATAATTACGATAAATTAGTATTATGGGAATAAATGGAAAACAAGAGCTGGGAGATATGAAACCAACACATTCAGGTAATCCGAACATGAATTTTGCTGCGACTACTCCATTCATACACCGGTATTCTATACTGACCAATAGCGTGTCTCGAATATCGACCAATCACGGTCGCTTGTTTTATAATGTTATGAGTGCAAAAATGCGACACAAAGGTTTTCAAGAAAATCCGTCCACACCAAACTAAACATTACAAGGAAAAGTTTCGCTCTTTTTTGTATTCCCAAAAGTGACGATTTTGATTGAAATGTTTAAGATGTTCCCATGACAAATAAAATGTATATCTTGAATTTTTTGAGAATAACCTGTGAAGTGCTCTTCACTCGGAAGGAGTGTTGTATAATCCTGTGTAACTGTAAACGTTAGCTGATAGACGAAAAGCAAAAAAATGTATTCATTCATTCATTATCTGTTTACCCTCCTATTATGTAGGACTTACACCCCCCAGGACTTACAAGCGGGTGCCTGGGATCAGAGGCCCGTCGAGGAGCAGACACTCATGGATCGGACAGAGCATCCAGGATGGGTGATCAGCCCGATCCTGGTATGGGATGAAGGAAGTAGATGAAACGAAATGTTGGCGAAATGGATGAAAGGAAAGGTGATGATGGAGCAGTTGGTGGAATGAATGGCGGGGGAAACCGGAGAACCCGGAGAAAACCCGCCCAGACGCCGCTTTGTCCACCACAAATCCCACATGCAGGTCCCTGGGATTGAACCCGGGCCGCCTAGATGGGAGGCGAGCGGTCTAACCACTCGGCCACGGCGCCGCCAAAAAAAAAAAAAAAAAAAAAAAAAAAAAAAAAAAAAAATGTAGATCCCTTTAAAAAACACAATTTATTTCACATGAGTTTTTTTGTAGCATGAGCCATTTCTGATGTATCCGTTATTAAAGGTTCGAATTGTTCATTTCTTGGTCATTGTCTAAAAGTCCTGACAACATTCATTTGTTTCTCGCGATTGCATGGAAACGATGGAATTTTAAGGCCAGCGTATAGCATCCAGTTCTTAAACACTTGACTATCGCTGTTCCCTTTGTATCAATAACGAAATGTGTAATGTAGCTATTTATGCATTCACATGACCTCCTCTACCCTCTTTCGTTTATTGGTACGTATATAAACTAGTCTTACTAAAGCTTATTTTTATGTCTACTTCATTCTAATCCAAATAAACCTTTGTAGAAATAGCTACATTAGACATTTCGTTATGCATACAAAGAGAACAGCGATGGTCAAATGTTTGACTGGACGCTATACACTGGCCTTTGAATTCAATACTGTTTAAGTGGATTCGCGAGAAACAACTGAATGTTGAGTTTGAAAGAATGTGTTAAGTTTTGAACAATTGGAAACATTATTACGGATATCTCGGAAATGGCTGATGCCACTAAAAAGTAATTTGAAATTAACTGTGTGTTTTCAAGAGTTCTATATTTTTGTGTATTACGTTTTCGTCTATCGCTTAACATTTACCAATTATATAAGATTGTACAAAATTGCTTCCGAATTAAGAGGTCTTCACAGGCTATTCCCAAAAAATTCAAGATATACATACATTTTATTTGTCATGTAAATAACTTTAATATATGGTACTCTAATTGAAATCGTTAAGGGGATTTTTTAGAAAATCAAATCATCTTCGTATAAAGGGTACTGTGGGATGGGGGATTTTCTGGAAAATCTTCCTGTTACATCTTTTGAGAATGTTAAACCTAAATACCCACTTTGATGTTTATATGACTTTTCGTAAATTTTCTTAAACTCTATATGACAGAAAATTGACGGGACTTAAAAATAATGGCTGTGTTGAACAATTTGAACCATTAATAATGGACGTCCCATAAATGACTGATGCAACAATAAAGGTTATCTGGAATAAAATGTGTATCTTAAAGAGATCTACATTTTTTGTGCAGTATTTTACATCTATCGCTTAACGTATGCCAATACAAGATTATACAAAATTGCGTCCTAGTAAAGCAGCTTCGTGGGCTATTCCCAGAGAATTCAAGATATACAATTTTTTGTGATGCAGATATCTTTAATACAAGTTATTTTAATCAAACTCGCTAAAACCATTTCTAGAAGATAAAAAATTTCGAAAAGTCTTTCATTTAAAGGATAGTTTGGGTGGGAAGTTTCTTGAAAATCTTATTGCCGCATCTTTGGAAGGTACTGAACCTATATACCTACCAGGTTTGGTGCTACTTTTCGTTTTTGAGTTATGATGATCTCTCTCTCTCTCACTCACGCATGCACGCACGCACGCACACGCACACGCACACGCACAAACGCGCGCGCGGACCTTTTTCCAAAACTCTTATGTGAAGCTTTTACATGACTTTCTCTACCCTCTATCTTTTACAGTCACACACACACACACACACACACACACACACACACTCACACACACAACACGGACCTTCTTCTAAAACTCCTATGTGAAGTTTTTACATGACTTTCTGTACCCTCTATCGTTTACAGACACACACACACACACGAACCTTCTTCTAAAACACTTATGTGAAGCTTTTACATGACTTTCTCTACCCTCTATTGTTTACAGACACACACACATACATGGACCTTTTTCTAAAACACTTATGTGAAGTTTTTACATGACTTTCTCTACCCTCTATCATTTTACACACACACATGGACCTTTTTCTAAAACTCTTATGTGAAGTTTTTACATGATTTTCTCTACCCTCTATCGTTTACACACACACACACACACACACACGGACCTTTTTCTAAAACTCTTATGTGAAGTTTTTACATGATTTTCTCTACCCTCTATCGTTTACACACACACACACACAGGACCTTTTTCTAAAACTCTTATGTGAAGTTTTTACATGATTTTCTCTACCCTCTATCGTTTACACACACACACACACACCTTTTTCTAAAACTCTTATGTGAAGTTTTTACATGATTTTCTCTACACTCTATTGTTTACAGACAAACACACACACACGGACCTTTTTCTAAAACTCTTATGTGATTTTTCTAAAACTCTTATGTGAAGTTTTTACATGATTTTCTCTACCCTCTATCGTGTATAGACAGATATACACACACGGACCTTTTTCTAAAACTCTTATGTGAAACTTTTACATGACTTTCTCTACCCTCTATCGTTTACAGACACACACACACATGGACCTTTTTCGAAAACTCTTATGTGCAGTTTTTACATGATTTTCTCTACCCTCTATCGTTTACAGACAGACACACACACGGACCTTTTTCTAAAACTCTTATGTGAAGTTTTTACATGATTTTCTCTAACCTCTATCGTTTATTAGTGGGTATACAAACTAGTCTTACTAAGCATATCAGTTTCTCTACCACGTGCATAGCAGATAGTGAAGGTAGTGTATTCCACCCAAAATTCAATGACGAGAGTTCACTGGAAATACATGTTTTGAGGTTCCTGAATGCAAAAAAAAGCATTTTTGGAAAATTACGTGTGAGTGTGTGAGAACTGCATAACTCAAAAACAAAAAGTGGGATAATCACCAAACTTGGTATTTGAATTCAATATCTTCCAAAGATGTGACAGGAAGAGTTTCAAGAAAATGCCCCATCCCAATTACCCTTTACATGGAACATTTTCCAAAGATTTTGATTTTCTAAAATACGTTCTAACGATTTTGATTAAAATACCATATATGAAATATATTTAGATATCAAGTAATATCTATATCTTGAATTTTCTTAGTATAACCTGTGAAGTTCTCTTCATTCTGTGCCAAATCCACCCTCCCAGGAGAAATATACATTACGCGACGGGCATGTATCAAAGGATAGCTGCCGAATGCGGCATAAAGAAGTGCAACGATCAACGGAGCAGTTCTTCAACAGTTTGCTACAAGAAGAACCAGCACAAGTTTGGACTCACGTAGTAGTTCACGTCACGGGACTCGTCGACTGCGCATGCGCAAAAACAATCTCGATCCGCTCCAACGTGCTGGCTAGGAGGACGAACCAGTCTGTCTTTACCGAGGAAACAAGCAGGATCACGTCAGATAGAAGCATTCGGCACGGTACACAAAATTCTCTTTCGGCTAAATATATTTAAAATTCTCTTTGGTAATTGGGTAGTGGTAAAGACTTATCGTCGGATAGATATATATTTTTGGCGTTTTACTATTAATCTTTAAATGTGAGAGCAGGAAGCAAATTGTAAAAATTGTAATTGAATAATAAATATTGAAATTGTAAACTCTAAAATGAAATAGGGAATGAACAAGGGTTGATAATTGTAACCATTTGTGTGATATGGACGTGTTAATTTATTAAAGTAAATAATACGGTAATTATTTTTATGAATATATCTTCAGGCCATTATTCCTTGTACAATCCATGTAATTCTGGGTCAAAGTATTCGCTTCAATTCGGAAGAAAACGTACCATACAAAATATGTAAGTCCCTTTAGAAGACACACGTAATTTTTTGTAGCATAAGGCATTTCCGAGATATCTATTATTAATGGTTCTAGTTGTTCAATATTTTGTCATTCTTTTAGTGCCCTGTAGATATCCAGTTGTTTCTCGCTATCACATTGAAGGAATATGGAATGTTAAGGCTAGCATATAGCGTCCAATTCTTATACGTTTGACTATCGATATTCCCTTTGTGTCTATAACGAAATGTGTGATGTGGCTATTTCTGCAAAAGATTTATCTCGATTAAAATTAAATACATAGAGAAATAAGCTTTCATAAGAATAATTTGTATAGCCACCAATAAACCATAGAGGGTAGAGAAAGTCGTGTGATTGTGTCACATCCGAATTTTTACCTAGAACTGCGAATGTTTGAAAGGTTAAATGGTTGTTCTATACTATTTGCTTCCCAGCCTAGCTTTATGAAGTTTTAATGGGTAGAGAATTTCATGTGATTGTATCACATCAGAATTTTTTTGCTAGAACTGCAAATGTTTGAATAGTTAAATGGTTGTTCTATACTGTTTGCTTCCCAGCCTGGCTTTATGAAGTTTTAATGTGTAGAGAAGGTCATGTGATTTTATCACATCGGAATTGTTTTGCTAGAACTGCGAATGTTCAATGGTTAAATGGTTGTTCTATACCGTTTGCTTCCCAGCCTGGCTTTATGAGATTTTAATGGGTAGAGAAGATCATGTGATTGTATCACACCAGAATTGTTTTACTAGAACTGCGAATCTTTGAATGGTTAAATGGTTGTTCTATACTGTTTGCTTCCCAGCCTGGCTTTATGAGGTTTTAATGGGTAAAGAAGGTCATGTGATTGTATCACACCAGAATTGTTTTGCTAGAACTCCGAATCTTTGAATGGTTAAATGGTTGTTCTATACTGTTTGCTTCCAGCCTGGCTTTATGAGGTTTTAATGGGTAGAGAAAGTCGTGCAAGAGTCCTGGAACTGGGAATGTTTGGATTATTGAACGGCTGTAGCTTTCTGTTTGTATGCATTATATAATATATTAGTCTTTCTTTAGTAACTAAATATCTCCAGTGTCCTTCCTAACATAAAATTATTATTCCCATTTTCTACTCTTTTTAGAAGTACAAACGTTATCCTTGCCACGCCTGAGATTTACTTGGCATCATGTAGAAGTGCGCTCTTGTTTGTACGAAGTCATAGATGGATACACTTGGAACTCTAAGGTATGAGGCGAGGACATAGGGTTTGAGCCCTACATTATTTAAAAATGTATTTATAACTCGGCGGCGCCGTGGCCGAGTGGTTAGACCGCTCGCCTCCCACCCTCAATCCCAGGGACCTGCATGTGGGATTTGTGGTGGACGAAGCGGCGTCTGGGCGCGTTTTCTCCGGATACTCCGGTTTCCCCCGCCATTCATTCCACCAACTGCTCCATCATCACCTTTCCTTTCATCCATTTCACCAACATTTCGTTTCATCTACTTCCTTCATCCCATACCAGGCATCGGGCTGATCACCCATCCTGGATGCTCTGTCTGATCCATGAGTGTCTGCTCCTCGACGGGCCTCTGACCCCAGGCACCCGCTTGTAAGTCCTGGGGGGTGTAAGTCCTACATAAGAGGAGAGTAAACAAATAATGAATGAATATTTATAACTCCTCTCTCAGATTACTCAGAAGGCTTCATGTGTGGTCAAAGGATTGATAAGACTATACCAATAACATGTCTAAATGCTCCTTCCTTTGTGTTTGGAATAGAGCTGAGAAAACATTTTAATCCGACTGATAAATTGAATGTCACTGTAATATTCTTAGCCCAGCGGAACAGAAGAAATATAATGCTCAAAAGTCAAACCGACCTTAAAATAAAAGTTTAATTTGAATTGTTTTTGGGTCCGCTTTTATTTCTGTACGGATTTAAAATGCAAATGAAAGTTAAGTTATATCACTAGTCCCAACGTTCTAATTTATTTGACTTCGGAAGGAAAATGCTGTTATAGTTTACTGCAGTTTAATTGAAGGTTACATGGTTATAGCTTATAAATTTAAACACTGTCATAACACATTAATAGCATATACATGTACATTAATTAAATAATTCAACATGGTTAAAGATCTTCTCAAATGATGCATTTTAAAATAAAATTATTTTGCATCAGTGAAACTATGTTATTTTCCAGCGTTCTTTGCATTTATGCCTCTTTATTGAATGGAACTTAAGAATTAACGTTTACAGTAGTGAATTGTTATTCATGAATGAATATATTATGCTAACATTAACACATTAATTTAACTGGCCTGTTTTGTACCGCAGAGAATGTTTGCTCATTGTCATTCCCGAGTGCTGATTGGTAAACGAAAATAGACACAACTTATTCTTTATAAACCTTGAGCTTTGTTATCGTGTACTTCTTACACGACTTCTGAAGTATACGAATGGTGAATATGTTAATTAAGTTATATTTATTATTATTGTTATGATTATTTTAACGTATTTATCCAGGTGGGTCATATGGACTGCGGACATATGAGGTGATGCTAAAATGACCCGGGGATCCATAGACATTAGAGATGCCGTGATAAGGAAAAACCTTATCCAAGTAACTTGTCCCAACCGAGATTTGAACTCGAAATCCTTGAGTGTAAGAGACGTGCTACTTGCACACCACGGAGTTAGACTGACTTAAAACTGGAAAATTTAGACCAACAGCGGTTGTGTCTGAAATAGTAAATGACGCATAACATGCCTTTGACGAATTCTCTATATTTTAAAGGTATATATACTTTTCATACAGTAAGTTTTTTGTGCATTTCTGTAAAACTATGCAAAATTCAATCAAATGAGGAGGACTTTGCAGACAATTTGCAAAAGAAAATGATAAAACGCATGCAGTAAAAAATTAACACACGCATTTTATTCTTTATTCAATGGTCTAAATTATGTTTTAATGCAAATGGTTAAATGGTTTTCGGAAAAAAAAAACAGAATTGTTCCATGCAGAAGGTAGTTTGGTGTGGAGGAATTTGATGAACATTTATCTTCGTGCCGCATCCTTGAAAGATGCTGAACAAGTTTTGGTATTCATTCGACATCTTGTTACTCTCTCTACCACCTACCTATAGTAGTAAGAGGAAGTATTGTATTCCAACCAAAAATTTGATATTGAGATTTCACTGGAAATACAACGTTTGAGGCCTACTGAGCCCAAAAAGTGAATTTTTAGAAAATGTACTTTGTGTGTGTGTGTGTGTGTGTGTGTGTGTGTGTGTGTGTAGTGAGCAGCATAGGTTACAAACAAAAGTGTGATAAATACCAAATTTGGTATTAAATTCAGTATCTTCTAAGGATCCGATACGAAGATTTTCAAAAAATCCACCCCACCCTAAACCATCCTTTTCGTGGGAAATTCCAAATGTTTCATTTCCCCAAAAACAGCTCTTAGAATTTTGATTAAGTTACCATGTATTTAAGATATTTATATAACAAATAAAGTGCCTGTCTTGAATTTTCAGAAAATAGTTTGTGAAGTCCCCTTTATTTTATTGAATTTTGTATAAATTTCTATGACTAAAAAACCATAACATATAGACAAAAATTGTATGTACCAAGGAGCATCCGCTATGATCCGGAGAGCCCGATTCTGGAAGGTCTGAATTTTGTTGACCCAAATTGAGCATCCGTACATCCAGATAGGTCTGATTAGAATGAAGTATATGAGGCTTTTGAGATGCAGGTAGAGATGAACAGCGTTTGTAGAAATGTTTGAGTTGATGAAGTCTGTCCCTAGGTCCTGTTACCAAGGAGGAGATGTGCGCATTACAGGTAAGTTTTGTGTCTAATTTTAATCCTAAATATTTGACAGACTCAGCTTGCGGGATAATTTCATTATTTAATTGCATTATGTATTTACTAATTTTTGTTTTTTAAGTAAATGTAACTAAGCTGGCCTTTTGTGGATTCGTTTTCAACTTCCCTCTTTTGCACCATTCATCTATTTTGAACACATATTCTTGAAGAGTGTTGATTTCTGTGTGGATGTCACTTTGCTGAGAACAGCTTGTCGTCTGCGTACTGCGATGTAATTAGATTGTCACCTTTTTAAAAATTCCGAGGCGTATATTAGGTTTAGAAACGGTTACAGGACCCTCTTTGTGGAACTCCAGCTTGTATTGCCGTCGAAGATGATTTTGAACCATTACATTTCACAAAAAAGTTCTTCTTGAGAGATAAGATTTAATTACTAGGTAAATGGTGTCACTGGCATCTTGTTTAATTTTGTGTAAGAGTCCAGAATGCCACACCTTGTCAAATGCTTTTTCAGTATCCGGGAGCATTCCTAGCAGATAGAAATTTTTCAGAAGTATTCAGTATTGTATCCATCACTCGAGGCAACTGCTGAGGACAAGAATGTTTGGATCTAAAGCCAAATTGAGTTTGCGGAATGAGGGGCCGCAATGGTCTACACATATGACGAAGAAACAAAATTTCAAACACATTGGGGAAAATTGTTAAGAGACTAATAGAGCGATATGAATGAGAATCTGATTTTAGTTTACATGGTTTTGGTATCATTATTATATTGGAATGCTTCCATGTTGTAGGGAAGTGGTTTACTCGAGTTATTGATTTGATTATTTGTGTTAACTGTATCAACGTTTTACTTGGGAGAGCTTTAAGCAGAGGTACGGTAATCATATCGTGACCGTAAGGTTTCTTTTCTGACATGCTGTTTATTGCATTGCGGACTTGAGCTGGAGTGAGGTGTATGGAGTTAGACCGTTGTGGTTTAGAAACGTCTTCAGTTATTTGCTAATTAAACTGCATGTTTCCAGGAGGTTTAGGTTTCAATTGTTCTTGAAGGATATGTGAGAAAATATAAGCTTCTTCTACTGATGTAGTACACATGTGTTGTTGAAACGAAATGGTGATATGTTTTAAATTTGTTTTGTTAGGGTTTTAGTTTTCTTTCACAGCGAGCCATCTCTGGTTTCTAAAGACGACAGTGTTCCCCCTTAAGGGAATTATGGAGACGTCGAGTGGCGAGATTATATGTTGCGGATATTTGGTGTTTCCCCAGAATTTTCGATAAGCCTTTGTTTCTTCAATAAGTTGTTTTGTGTGTGGTGATGTTGATACAACCATTTTGAATTTAGTTTTTTCAAGTTTGTTGTTGGATAAGCTTACGGAATGTTAACTCTTTCTAATGAGCGAATTGATAGCTATGTCAATGTCACAAGGAGTTTTCAATGACATTTATAAATTAATGATGTTATCCAAGATGTATTTATACAATTCCATTCAGAAGGATGTCTTATTAAACTATTATTATGTTATTGCTGCTTTCAGCAACAGAATGTATTGAAAGGAGTACTGGAAAGTGGTCTGGTACATATATAAGTACAACAGAAAGGAACACAAGTTTGCAAGCTGTTTAACAATGAAAAAAACCAAGATATCAGGTGTCTGTTCTGCAGCAGGATAATAAGTTGGTTCTATTGTATGAATGAATTCAAATGAAAGTTGCCGAGAGATTTCGCTATGAATTGGCAACGTTGGACCCTCATCTAGGGTTTTTGCAGTTAAAATCTCCTCCTAGCAAGTAGAGTGTACCCATCTAGTGTACAATTGCCAGTAATTTGTTGTTGTAAGTTTATTTTCTGGTGCAGATTGGAATGAACCAAATTCATATTTTTTGTTATTTATATAGATGGATATTCTAGATATTTCGAAAGTACTTTCTATTATTGGAGGAAGTTCCTCGTGTGTAAGGAATGTTTTAACAATAATGGCTGCTCCTCCCTTCCTTTTATTGCTAAAATGGCCGGCCCTGTAAGTGGCACAACCTGGTATCTTGAAGTAAATATGTCGTTTCCTTAGCTAACAAAATGTTAATGTTGAATGTGTGTAGAAATAATTTCAATTCATGGTATTTGTTATGTATGCCTTTGATGTTCCATGTGCAGATTTTTGATTGAAGGAAATTTATTTTGTTTTAAGTAGCACGGGTATCACCTGTTGCAATGCGTTAATCAGTGGAAGTATAATAGACATCAGCGAATCTATTTTATCCATAAGCTTGCACAGTGTAGCATTACTGCTTGAATTGTAGCATTTTGTTTAATAGTATCAGCATAACTAAAATAGGAATGTAATATTATTGAGTATGAACTCTTATAGTAGGCCCACTCTGAGTGTTATTAAAGATATTGTGTTGTGGTTCATTTGTTACATCTGATTCAAAGAACATTATTATGAGCAGTTGTTTTGGTATAAGAAGAATTGATTTTTGCAGGTTGTATGCACTGGACAGCCTCTGTAATTTGCGGTATAATTTACTTTGCAGTTGAACAAATAGGTGGAACATAAAGATTTTAATGCACATAGCTGTTGGATGTGTACCATCATACTTGACACACCTAGTAGGTTGTTGCAATAATTCTTGCTATACCCATATGACAATTTGTACACTGAATTACAAAACTTTTAAATTTGGATGGTTCAAATTTTACAACTGCACCGTAAAGGCGGTTTAATTCGTATTTCTGTTCATTGTTTGGGTCCGGTTTCAGATCAAGAAAAAAGAGAGGTGAAGGTAACTTGGTAACTGGATGGTGCACTAGAAACGTTTGACAACTTGTTTCTTTTAGTTCATCTATTATCACGCCAGTATCGCATGAGGGTTACAAATCTAGCGTCTCTCACTTTTCATTTGAAATGTGTGCTATTCAGTTTTGTTATTTTCCAAATAGTTGGTAACGTTTCTGTAGCCTTGCATGGTTTCAAAATTTAATTGGAGCTTGTTGTCGTTGACCGTCGTATATTTTTACGGTCCGATGTTTAATCGTTTTATCTCCGTTAGAAGCTCATTAATGTCCACTAAATTGGTTATGTATATGGGTGGTGGCTTACTTAGATTATGAGAAGTATCATTAGAATGTGTACTTACTTCCTGAGCTGTTTCATCCATTTCTTGTTGTTGGAAGCAAATGGAGATTCGTGGTTCAGTTTAGGCTTTTTAGTGCAGACAGATTGTTCTGATGAATACATTTTCCTTACTCACTACAAATTAACTATTTATACCAGAGAACACAAAAACAAATTGGTTTTAAACTCACTGTTAAAATAAGCCTAGGCTGCAGCGATTTAAATGAATAACTTGAGGAGCAAAACACAGCATACCATATTTGATTCCATGGCCTCCTCTTTCTCGATTCATTTCTTGGTCAGTCTCTTAAGGTCCTGTCAACATTCAGTTGTTTCTCGCGATTGCATGAAGCAGTATTTTAAGGCCAGATATAGCGCCCAGTTAAAAAACATTTGACTATCACTGTTCTCTTTGTGTCTATAACGAAATGTGTAATGTAGCTACTTCTGCAAATGTTTATCTCACTTGCAACAAAGTAGAGAGAAAAATAAGCTTTAGTGGGAATACTTTGTATACCCACTAATAAACGACAGTGCGTAGTGAAAGACGTGTGAATATATTACAGCATACTTTTTTAATTAATTTTCTAGGATAGGACTACGGGGGATGCTTGGCACGATTATATTCACTCTCAATATCCAGAGTGAATATTGGACCTGCGCCCCATTAAGTGGTGCCTCCGGGAGGAAGGATGATGCCAGAGGAAACACCGCGTGACTGGATTCAGGAGCGACGGTACAGCAATGTCAGGGTCCCTAATTCTCCAGATAGCACCCCGGTAGATGGACAGGCAGACCAGTGACACCGTCCCACACAGAGGGGTCGAAGACGCGTCAAGGGGGTTCGAATACCCCGGCAGCAAGCCGAGAGCCGAGGGATGGAGAGAGTCACAAATAGCATCCTTTTTCCTTGCCACGCTGCACCGAAACACCATCGCCGGGACTTCTGACCCTGCAAGAGACCAACGGGATGAAAGATGAATGAAATGAACAATTGAACGAAATGGAGGGACAGAAAATTTGGGGGATGAAAGAAAGCACTCCAGCATTTACCTCGTGGCCTGCAAAAACCCCTGGAAACACACATGGGTCGGAGTGGGCGGTTGTCGGGGATCGATCCCGGGACTTTACGAATGCGGGCCACAGACGTTACCGCCTGAGCCATCTCGCTCAGTTATCTCGTTAATCTCAACCTTTTTTCTTTCTCTACCGCGTACATAACAGGTAGTGAAGGTATTGCATTGTACTCTAAAATTCGAAACCGAGATTTCACTGGAAATATTTTGAGGTCCTCTAAAAGCAGTTTTAGAAAAAGGTCTGTGTGTGTATGTGTGTATCTGTAACTATGAATAGCGTAACTCAAGAACGAAAAGTCGGATAAACACCAAATTTAAGATGCGACACTAAGATTTTCAAGAAAATCCCCCAACCCAAACTACGCAGGTGCAATATTCACTCTGGATATTGAGAGTGAATATAATCGTGCCAAGCATCCCCCGTAGTCCTATCCTAGAAAATTAATTAAAAAAGTATGCTGTAATATATTCACACGTCTTTCACTACGCACTGTCGTTTATTAGTGGGTATACAAAGTATTCCCACTAAAGCTTATTTTTCTCTCTACTTCGTTGTAAGTGAGATAACGTTACATGGAACGTTTTTCGAAATGTTTTATTTTCTAAAAAAGGGTTCTACGATTTTGATTCAAATACTACCATATATTAATGAAATTTACATAACAAATAAAATGTATATCTCGAATTTTATGGGAATAGGCTTTGAAGTCCTTATTATTCGGAAGGACTTTTGTATAATCTTGTATAACTGGTAAACTTTAAGGGATACACGAAAACGTACTACACCAAAAAATGTAGATCTCCCTTTGTGGCATCACCATTTCTAACAGATATCCATTATTAATGTTTCGTATTGTTGATTACTTGGTCATTTTTGAAGTCGTTTCAACGTTCAGTTGTTTCTCACGATTGCATGGAAACAGTAGAATTTTAAGACCCACATATTATATTGACCAGTTCTTAAACATGTGACTATCGCTGTTCCCTTTGTATCTATAATGAAATGTGTAGGTAGCTTTTTGTGCAAAGGTTTATTTGGATTAAAATGAAGAAGAAAGAAAAATAAGTTTTAATAAGAATGGTTTGTATACTCACTAATAAGTAGAGGATAGAGAATTCGTGTGAATGTGACACATCAGATATTTCTACCTGAAAAGCAGTTATACCCATGTGTAAATTAATATAGCTTTCTGTTTACTAATTGTAATGAATTAAATAAATCTCGGTTTTAGGTGACTTTTTACTTTCTTAATGCTTACCTGTAATAGGTAGAGGAAGTATTGTATTCCAGACAAAACTGCAATACCCAGATTTCACCGAAAATGTACGTTTTGAGACTCCCTATGTCAGAAAAAATTTTTTTTACTAAATTTATCCGTGTGTGTAAACAGGATAACACAAAAACAAAACATCGGATAAACATCAAACTTGCTATTTAAGTTCAGCATCTTCCAACGATGCAAAACAAAGGTTTTCTAGAAAATCACCCCACTCCAAATTACCCTGTACGTGGAAAATGTTTCGTTATTTTCGATTTTCTCAAAAATGGCCCTAACGATTATAATTCGAATACCGTGTGTTCACATATTTTCGTCAAATAAAATGTGAATTTTGATTTTTCTGGGAATAAACTTCTTTCTGTTTGACTTTTGAATAGTTGGTAAGCCCTAAGAGATAAACAAAATCTTACTTGGAAAAAATGTAGATCTCGTTAAATCATACAATTTATGTCAAATAACACTTTTTTGTGGAGTAACCATTTCAGAGATATTCCTTTTTATTGTTTTGAATTTTCACATATTTATATGTTCCTCTACCACGTACATAGTAGGTAGAGATGGCAGCGAGTTTCAGCTAGAAATTAGATACGGAGGGTTCACCAGAATTATACTATTGAGACCCCTGAATATAAAAAAAGCATTTTTAGAAAAAAAAAGTCACCATGTGTGTGTCTGTGAACAGCATAACTCAAAAATGAAAGTCTTATAAATACCAGACTTGGTGCTTTAGTTCAGAATCTTCTGAAGAAGCGACTCGAGGATTATCAAGAAAATCCCTCCACCCCAAACTACCCTTTATATGGAACATTTTTAGAAATGTTCGATTTTCTCAAAAATGTTCAAACGACGTTGATTAAAACACACGGTGTTTAAAGATATTTAAATGACGAATAATATGTATATCTTGAATTAACTGGGAATAACCTGTGAATTCCTCTTCATTCGGAAGACATTTTGTATACTCTTGTATAATTGGTATATATTTAGCAGTAGACGAAAACAAATTGCACAAAAAATGTATGTTCAAAACGATTTATTTGAAGTAACTTCTGTAATAATCCATTTTCGATTTCCTTTATTAATATTTCGAATTATTCAATACTTTCGACATTTTTTTCAAGTCCTGCCGATTTTTGGTTGCTGCTCGCGATGTCATGCAAACAGTATGGAGTTTTAAGACAACGTATAGCGTCCAGTTCCTAAATATTTGACTATCGCTGCTCTCCTTGTATTTATAACGAAATGTGTAAAGGTTTTTTTCTCGGTTAAAATGAAGTAGGTAGAAAAAATAAGCTTTTGTAAGAACAGTTCGTATACTCAGTAATAAACGATAGAAGGTAGAGAAGGTCATGTGAATCTAACACATCAGAGTTTTTCTCATATTCATTCAAAGAGAACGGAATTTCAAAGCCATTACATAGCTCTTAAAAGATTTGACTATCGCTTAACCCTACTGTACCCCCTTAATCTCCTTTCCTACAAGGTAACATTTCTGTAAATGTTTATCTCATTAATATTAACTAGGCAGAAGAATAAGCTCTTGTAATATTAATTTCTTGAAGAACTGGTGGAGAAAGTCATCTGAATGTAACACATAAAACTCCTTTGTAACTAATATGAAGTTTTTAAATAAATTTAAGATTTTATACAGATGAATGTTTAGACATTTTTAGGTGTTTATAACCAACCATTCAGTATAAGATGGTTTGATTCAAAGGTAGAAACAACTTAAGCTGGTATTTTTAAATTGTTTCGTGCTAGAAACTAATACAGTTTCAACTGTGATGCAGTAATTTGTATCACAAATTATTTAAGTGTAAAGAGTGATTATAGTATGAATATGCATTATTATGTGACATTGATTTGAAATGTTTGTTAATTGTAATTATTGTTGGTAAGTAAGTTTATACTGCCTTAGTGAAACTGACAATAATAGCGTGCAATAATGCAGCGAGGGGGTGAGCTGTTTATCATTAATGGAAACGAGGAAGTTACGTAATGTTGGCGCGTTTTATTAGCCAATTACAGCTCAGTTATAATCTTTAGGCATATCGGGGTGTATGAGTATAAAATAGCTAGGTTTGAGGTAGAGCCCGTCAGTTCATCAAAATTCTTTGTACACTACACGCCTTCAGTCCGTCAGTTCGTCGAAAATACTTGTAGGCTACACGTCGCCTTCAGTCCAGCAGAAATATTATAGGTCGGCTATCGATTCGCAAGTTACGCGTATCAGAGTTATGAAAAATCTCAAGTATTGTAAAGTTAATTATACAAAAAGTTGAAGTACGTGAATTAAGAATGATCAGTAAATAAGTTATTATAACAGTTTCAGTTTGGCGAGTGTCTAGATCAATGTGTAAATGTGATAGTGACTGTGTTCGACAATAAAAGTGTAAAACAAATTCCTTCATCAGTGTTATCTTTGGATAAAAGATTCCTTTCCGTTTACACAACCTGTATAAAGAGAAGTGCTCCACCCAAAAAGATCATAGCTAGCCGGAGGACAGTGAAACAAAATTAAATAAAATAAAAGTAGCATTCTTTCAATCAAAAACTAATACTGCCGCAAATTGCTAGCACCAGATGGAGCTACAAACCTAACAAAGAATCACGTCACAAAATGGCTTCACCACGTTGAGTAAACACATACACAAATAACACTATAAATTTACCATCGCAAATTGGCTCCCAAACGTGGGGCTCAACAAATTAAATATAACATTACAAGTATACCACTTCAAATTGGCTACCACAACGTGGGGCTACACAAAAATGTTAAATACAAACAATAAGTAATACCGCCACAACTGTTTCATCAACGTACCGGTTTAGTCCATCACAACGGATCAGTATTATGTAGGGATCTGTCAAACACATTACGGTACACTGATAGGCCATGGGGATGCACTATAATTGCTAAGAGAAAGGGTTCCTGAATAAAGGTGCTTGCACCACGCAGTTCCCGAATGGCAAGTGCACTGGCTGGCTGTTCGTGGTCCAGCATGCGGATTACCCTAACCCATATGCATAATCAATGGATTATTACTCTGCTACGTGTTATTCACTTTCATGATTGCCAAAAGACGAAGGACAACACGCAGCGCAGCTCCAGCTCATGAAGAGAAACAAATAAATTGTCATATTTTCTTCAAGGGAATCAAATGTCCTTCTCTAAAATTGTTTGTATAATAATAATTCTTAACATTTTTACTGTCTATATTCCATTGCTATAAATTTTTCTTATATATTATTTACTATTATCACGCTTAACAGTCCTTTTATACCTTTTAAATTTACCATATAAAATGAAATAGAAACATTGAACCGTTGGCACTACATTGTTATACTTTATAGGAGCAGTAATATTTAAATGTTGCTAAAGTTTTTTAGTGTTTAGAATTGTCTTGTGCTTTGTTTGCTTTACCCTGTCCACAATGAATATTCGTAAGTACGGGAGTTCTATTATTGCTTATTATAGGGGTAAGAGTGTAAAATGTTAACTAGGGATAGACGATACACATGATAAATTTCGGGTGCTGGATACGGGATCTGGGGTACACTGTGTATGATCAGCCACAGGCATATCAACTTTATCCCGAACTCACAGGTCGCCTTCCTCTCTGGTGCCACAGCCAAACCTCTTGTATCCTCGAATTATGTTTATATATTTTTACCCATTTCATTGACAGAAGTACACTTCTGACTCCTTTCAGATGGCAGTTTCCCTTCAATACAGTACTGTCAAAAGGCTAAAACCTCTTGACTGACAGCACACGGTTTCATTTCTCAACAGTAATAAATGTTTCACTATAACAAATGTCATAAGCCCATTGATGCCTATTCTACGCAGCTACAGTTACCTCATATAAGTTTTATATGCTTAAAGACAAATAAGAGGCATTTAAATGTAATTATTTTGCTAAACAATTGCAGTCTAATTCATTCACTTCAGGTAGACTAATTTGTCAAAACCTTAAGCTTAATATGGCTAATATGAGTAGGAAAAGGAACATCCTTCTACACTAATTCTTCAGTGTGTTCGTATTTTCACTTCCTGTGGGAATACTTTTTGTTCTGAGATCGGTCTTCTTCTTGAATACGTTCTGTAGTTCTTGTCGAACTTTCTTTGTGCAGGTAAACGCTATGAAGATAAATACACCTTGTGTCGTGTTCAAAACCACGAAAAGGTACCATAAAACTGAAAAAATAAACATTTTGTTAGAGACATTTAAAACACTTGTATATACCTTGTCTTACTACTCATGTTGTGTGAGTACATAAATGTGCTTGGAATTGAAGTGATTTTCAAACACCACGTGCTACGTTGGAAAGCACATCTATGGTCTAATGAGAATACTAATATAAACCAAATTATGCAATAGTTCTCAACCTGCATACGTGATAGAATTTATAAAGCTATTACAAAAATAAAATTACTTAGTACCAATTTAAATGCCACTATAGGTACGAGGCGCATTTTTAAAGTGAAGACCGATAATTTTGTAAAAATATATCAGAATATTGCAGCTTACACAACTTCTCCACATACTCACGGCCCTTACTCAGGCACTTGTCATAGCGGGAAATCAGTTTTTGTATGATTTTGTCAAAGAATGATGCCAGCTTTGATGAAAGCCAAGCCTGCACTTCTTGTTTCACAACACTTCAGATTTGGCACCAAACGATTTTCATATCTTTCTTCATCTGAAGAAACTCCTTGGTGAACAACATTTCAACCACGGTGACGTTGTGAAACAAGAAGTGTAGACTTGGATTTCATCACAGGCCACATCATTCTTTGAGGAAGAAAATGATGCAAAAACGGGTTTCCCGTTCCGACAAGTGCCTGAATAACGGCGGTCGCTATGTGAAGAAGTAGTATAAGATGTAAGGTAATGAATGATAATAAAGTATTTGCAAAATAGAGTTCTGTTATTTTTTAAAACCATCGGTATTTACTTTAAAAACACACTTCGTAAAATGGTGTTTTACCTATGATGTAATTCCTCATAAAATAGAGTACCTTCATTAACAGCTTGCTATTCGAATAAATTAACTGCTGAACCAATGTTAAGGGATAAATCAGCATAATATAATGGAGGTACATAATGAGCATAAGCCAATCCTTTGTGTTAGTGGTCAGCGTGTCTGGCTGCCTTTTTCTGGGTTTGATTCTTGGACATATATAACTAGAATTTGATTGGATAGGATTTTATGGTGGCTATAATCCCGCTAGGATGGATCCTCGTATTCCTGGCATATAATCCTTAGAGTCATCTTCAACTTCACCCTCATATCTTACGAACTGCCAACCCAAGTAATATATATATATATATATATATATATATATATATATATATATGTTATACAGGATAGATTTTAAGTCCACCGACAATGTTCAGGGGGTGATTCCTGACTACAAATGGAGCACGAAAGTTCATATCAGCTTGCCTCTGGAAGTGCATAGTTTCCACGGCAGATGGCACTGACGACATTCTCTCATAACTTGCAGTGTGCGTTCCGTGTGTTGCAGATAGTGTGATTCAGTGTGATTTAAGCAACGTAGAAGCACAAGTGTCCGTTATTCATTCCAGGAACAAGCCGAGATAGTGTTCGTGTATAGCCAAGCAGGTGGAAACATCGAGAGGCAGCACGGATGTACCGAGTCACGTACCCTGAGAGACAGCACCACCCACCTCACACAACATTTGGAGCCATTTTTCGGCGTTTGTGTGAGCATGGGTCCTTTGAGACACCCAAACGTTCAGAGTGGCCGCAGTGTATGCGCATACCAGATGTGAAGGAACCTGTTCTCCATGATATTGAAAACAACCCTGGTACAAGCTCCAGGTAATTGGCCCACCAACATGGTGTAAGCCAAAGGACGGTTATCTGTATCCTACATGACATCCGCTATATCACCTCCAACGTATGTAGGGATTATCACCGGCGGATATTCCTCCACGGAAAAGATTCTGTCACTGGTTTTGGCAACAGGCCATCGCCATTATGAGATTTCTGTCTTCAGTCCTCCTCACCGATGAAGTGGTCTTTGGTAGAGGTGGTATCATTAACCTGCATGATCATCATTTATGGGCTACACAAAATCCGCGCTGCAAACAGCCAGGGAATATTTGTTTTCAAATCATTTCCAAAAACAAAAGAAAAGGTATAAATTTGTTTGAAAAGTGTTATGATGTATGCTGATCTCAGAGGAAAAGGGATTTCCAAAGCCTTCCTTTTACTTTTTAAATAAAGTTTTTACCGTTCAATACACAAAATGGTATCGCAATATGGAGAAGTTAATCTTCAGAAAGCAGAATAAAAAAATCATACACAATATCATATCTCTCATCAGTATTAAGAATGAAGTCTTTATTATGTCCTTTGACATCATCAAATACTCTTTTATCTACTATCAAGTTGAAGTAAAATAGTTTGGTATAATTTGGAATAAAATACATACCATAGTGCTTCCAATTTTGGGGTGGAGATGTCCGATTGACATCATGGAACCATTATAAGCTGTTCTTAGGAAAACTGTCGTTGGCCCACTTTTATTAAACTCTGCCAAACAGTTCTTGTTGAGCTGTTATTTTTGCTAACAACAGTCACACTTTCAAGTGTAGTTTTGGACATCAAAGGAGTTCTCATTTCAATTAGAGGTAATGTATTCCTTCTGTGACACGTTTTCAGAGCACGTCGTTAGGAGAATTGTGTTACTTTAGAGCACATTGAATACTCCAGAATCCAAGCAAATGGGCAAGTAGGTAGCTGTTACATAGGATGAGATATTTAATTGATTTTCTGCATTTGCAATGATCAAGGCGTTTGTTGAGTTTTCCTTGAAAATTTTGGTCTCTTGTGCATAAGATGTGCTTCGTCGTTTTGCCTGAGGTAAGTCACCTGTGTTGCAGTATCATTTAATTACTAAAATTTAATGTTAAATTTTGATGAAGTTTTCATTACATGCTCATAATCTAAAAGAATTATGTACGTCTTCTTTGTATTCATCACATATTTTCTGAATGGTTATGTTCTTGCACAAATACTCACGTTTTTCCGGAAAGGAAATTGATTTGTGCTATGGTATTTTAATGTTATCTATCTCATGAAATGAAACAAACAAATAAATAACAGTCATTGTGTTGTTTATCAATCAGATTTAGTGCTGCTTCTATATTTCATTGCGTCAGAACGTTTGTAAACCATGCTCTCCGCTATTACTCCGAAACCCGACATTTAATTTAATTACTCCGTTCTCCAGGTAAGTATCATAAATGCGTCTCTTGCCAGTATTTTCTTCCACATAATCTCCAAAATCATAAAGTCTTGCACAGGTGCATTAACTAGCATTAAAAATGCTTGGATCCCAAAGTCATACTGATTAAAATAGGAGCTATGGCTTGTATATAACCTTAGGTAGGCGTAACAAATTTACTGTAGCACTATTGTTGGAAACAAAGCAAACTCACGTTTTACACTCAGTTTCATGTTGGCAAATATCAAACTGCCATTCTCAATAACGGTATGATCAATAATGTCACACATTCTGTTTTTACTTTATCTACTACTTATCTATAGTAAGCAAAGAAAGTACTGGATTCTATCCAACAATTCTATGCCGAGATTCGACGGAAATACACTTTTGAGACTCCGTGAATCCAAAACAAGCAGTTTTATAAAAAGGTTCAGTGTGTGTGTGTGTGTGTGTCTGTGAAGTCAAAATTGAAAATTCGGTTAAATACTAAATTGGTATTCAAGTTCAACATCTTCCAAGGGTGCGATATGACGATTTACAAGGAAATCCCCCCTCACCAAACTACCCTTTAAGTGCAAACGTTTTCTAAAGATTTGCGATTTTGAGTAAAACACCCTATGTTTAAGCTATTTTTATGACAAATGAAATGTGTATCTTGAATTTTCTGGAAATCGCCTCTGAAGTCTTCTTCCTTCTGAATGGCTTCTGGTAAAGCGTAAGAGAGACAAAATCTTACTTCACAAAAACTGTAGCTCTCGTTAAAGCACACAGTTATTCTCAAATAATTCCTTTGTGATTAACCAATTCCGAGATATTCTTTGTTATTGACTTGATTTTATAAATACTTACAATTTCCTCAAATAGGAAGTCGTTATTCGTTTTCATTTTCTCCTGGTGTTTCTGTTCTTTCTTTCTACTTTCTTTTTTCTTTTTTGGGGGTCTTCGATTGACAAGGACCAATTAACCATCAGGATGTCATGTTTCTTACTTGCTTTTGATGATTAATCAACATTAACAGGGTAGGTCATATCGGACGGTGAACGAACAAAATGGTGGAAATTATGTTCAGATGGGCCCTGGGTCCTTACCCGACATTCTGCTCAGGATAAAGGAAAACTCCGAATAAAAATCTTAACCAGGTAATTCATCCTAACCAAGATTCGAACTCGCGACCTCTCCAATGTGAGACGGGCGTGCCAACTCCACCCCACAGAGGTGGCCTAAAATAGTAATAAAGAAATTCTCCTGGCAATACAAAGAGAACGGAATTTCAGTCATCATATAGCGACCCCCATTGTACCTACAAGACAATATGTATTAATACCATTTCTACAAGTGTTTATCTCGAGTAACATGATGTAGATAAAAGAATAAGCTTTTGCAAGAATAGTTTGTTGAAGAATGGGTAAGAAAGTCATGTGAATTTAGCAAATCATACTTATTTACTTTCTCACAATGCAGTACTTAAGTGGAGGAAGTATTGTAATCCACACAAAAAATGGATACATGTTTTGAGGCCCCCTTAACACAGAAAAAACGCTTTTAGAAACAGGTTGCGCGCACGCGCGTCCTTGAGCAGCAAAACTGAAAAACTAAAAGTCGGTCGAACACCAAATTGTTATTTAAGTTCAGCTTCTTCCAAGGATGTGACATGAAGATTTTCAAAAACATCCCCACACCCCAGACTACTCTTTACGTGAAAAATTTTTCTAAAGCTTTGATTTTCTCAAAAAATGGCTTAGACAATTTTAATTTAAATACAATGTATTTAACATTTTAATGACAAATGAAATAGTATCTTGAATGTTCTGGGAAAAGCGTTTGAACTCTTCATTCTGAATGACTTTTACATAACTGGTAAACAAAATATTACTACATAAAGATGTAGATCTCGTTAAAGCACGTAATTTATGTCAAAATGTTTTGTGGCTTAGCCATTTCCGATACATTCTTTGTTATGGCTTTGAATGTTCAAAAACATTTTACAGCATAATCGCTATTCATTTATGTGTCTCTTTTAAAGTATTTGACCGTCGTTTAATGCCTACTGTATTCCCCTAATCCCCTTGTACCCACAAGGAAATATACAGTAATACAATTTCTCCAAACATTTGGCTCAATTAAAATGGAGTGTATACAAGAATACGCTTTTGTAATAATATTTTATTGAAGAATGGTTAGAGAAAGCCATTTGAATATAACACATAGGATTGTTCTTGTAATACAGAATATCTGGTATTTGGCAATCTACAAATATGTCATTTCTATACTGCATGGCTAAGTCAATTGGAAACATTTCAGTTATGCAACTCTTGTCTTCGGATTCAAAATGATATCACAAAATTATTTGAAATAACCTTTATGATATAATAATAAGACATTATATGAAATAATCTCGCAAAACAAACATCACTAGGAAACAAGCAATCCTAATATTGATATTAATCAATAAAAGATACTAATAACAAAAGCTGAAATTAAAGTGATTTAATTATTTTAATGTATAAATCGTTTTCCATACATATAGCATATTTTTGGTGTGATAAGGTACAGCCACTTACAACATTCTTAAAAGGAAGAACAGAAGAAATTGTCAAACCATGCTAAACTAATTGACGGAGCCTTCACGCGACCTTCTTTGATGCGACTAGTTCTAATCTGTTTTGTGGGGGAGGGGAGCACCCCCTAGCACTCACATGACACAATTTGTAAGTGTATTTGTTGAGCTTTAATTACGCTTAGCGCCTTTTATTGCTTTATTAACGGGAAAAAATTTCTGTTTGCCTACAGCAAAATTGTCTTGAAATATATGATGAAATCGTATGAAGTGATAGGCAATCTGGAGAGGGAATAAAGGGAAACATTATAGATAATTTAATGCCGCAGTAAATGTATTTAGTAATGAAGCAATAAACAAACGTTTTATTTCAGAAAGGCGTCTTCGTGTCTCACTACTTTCTAGTTTTGGTTTCAGTGACTAGTAAGCGGAGGGTAAAACAGTTTAAATAATGAATAAACAAATAAAAACACAAAAGTCTGGTTTAATCTGTTGTCCATTATAACCAGAAAATAACCATTCTCCTGATAATCAGCAAGTGTGTCTGAAAGCAATTTTTTAGTGTAGTCGTGAGAGAAACATGTGTAATAAGATTTTACACTTAAGATAATTTATCTACAGTAGCAAAAATGGCTGAACAATCTTTCTTCCTCTCCAAACATTTACTTAACAACACGTGATTTGCGATTCAAAATCAGCCAGCGCTGTATCACTGAGGCCACGTGACGAGCACACAGTTTAGCTCATGCATTGGTTGACACAGTAAACAAATGATGAGTACTGGAAGTCCTCATAGTCAGGAAAGAGAAACGTGTATTGTGTGTAAAAACATTTTACATTTACATTGGCGGATGGTTTAAAATGCTACGCAAAGAGCATATGTTGCCTTAACTCGGATTTTATAATAACCAGTTGCATAACAGTTGTTCCTAGGCCAATGCTAACCAACTTTCTCCGCCAAGGCACAAGACTCGTAACTCGTTATTCAGGTAAAATATGAATCCCAAAGTCGCTGGTTCGACAAGGAGAATTCCAACTGAAGTGATAAAACTCAAAATGAAAACCAATCCCTTAATCCCTTCCTCCAAAGGTAATTCTGCAAGAAAAATAAGGCTCATTTTGGAAAACCAATGCGACCACTGTATAATGGCCAAAGTAAGTTTTTATAAGAGGAAATAAATGGTGGCAGCCAGAGTTATAAACAGCAATACTTCAGTGCCAAATAACTAAGATTTAGGAATATTTGATGGCAAAGATAGTAAACTCTACATCTGAAAATTTCCCTCCAGTGTTTGATTTCAGTAAAGTTTTATAATGGAAAGGTAAAAAGGAATGCAATATCAGCTTTGCTCATGAAGTAATGTTTTCCTGCAAATAAAGAAATTCATGTTTTGGTTCTTAGCCTTCTGTTGTATATCTAGCAAAGTAATTCCTACAAGTTGTTAACATTGATATGCGGATGCAAAGTTGGAAAACTAGAGGAGGACTGAACGAAAATTTTAAAGACTTCCAGGATAAAATATAAACAATTCTGAGCAGATTGTTGAAATCTATGTCGTTCTACGACCTCTTATTTTCATTCTAGAAGGCTTGTGTGTTTAATGCTCGTCTTGCGGTGACGTTATAAGGCTAGGATCGCACCACGCTACTGAATGACACTTGCATTAATTAGCCTTGCGTTGCATTTAATTAATGTTATTATTATTATTATTATTATTATTATTATTATTATTATAATTGCTGTTTTGGTTGTAGGACAGTTTTTATTTCCTACTGAGGTTTTAGGTCAAGAATGCCTGCGTGCTGTGTTTGGTTGTGCAAATAATTCCGGCGTAAAGAGGAATGTCATTTATTACACATTCCCTGATAGAGATAAGAATCGACATGTGTACAACAAATCGGCTGCTGTTCTGAAATGCAATAACTTTTCCAACCAAAAATGCTATAGTATGAAGAATTCATTTCAAAGAAAGTGATTTTAATGATTTAGAAGATATAAAAATATGAATAATGAAGAACGAGATATTATAAAACTCTAGACTGAGAGAAAATATAGTGCCTTCGAAAAATTTAGCAGGACTAGAAGAAAAACCTAAAGAAAAAAAATCTTAACAAGAAAGTGAAACTACACTAGTTTCGAGTCTTTATACTGTAGTGGAATGAAATACAGTGTGATTTGGAAACTGAAAGTGAACCAAATTTTGACTGTTGAGGAAGGCGTATCTTCAACTGTAAATACTGAAGATTATAAACCGAATGAATATTTGAGGGAATCCAGTGAAGATGGAGGTGTATTTGTATGTGTAAATGCTCTCCTTGTCACACACGTGGTGTGCCTGTCACTGAAGGAAAATCTATAAAACACACGGGGAGCGTTAATGCGAATTATAACTCATCGTGTGAACGGGCACACTTATGAGTGGTGCTCTGGAGGCGAAAGTGGAAGTCTGAAAAGCAATGTGTGCATAGCTTCAGGCATGTATCTTTGCGGGATGATATTTAACTGGTTCTTGGCATTCTCAAAAACAATAACACTATTATTTCTTTCTGAATCATATTTTACAGACTTCTTAAAAGTATTGTTTTCCCTTCTGTACACAAAGGCTGGTTAAAAGAAAAGGAAAGTAAATTTGCAATTGCCATGAATGATTCAAGTTTATGATTATGTGGGAACGGACAGAATAACTCCACCAGGATTTTCTGCTAAATATGGTCTACAATGAATTTGGTAACAAATAAAATATTAGGCCTCGTAATTGTACAGAGAGAAACTGTAAGTGGTGATGTTGAGAAAGTGCTTGGGAAAATATACTGACCTCAGTGACTACACATGCCCTTTGAAACTTAACGCTATGACTGATCAACTACTCCGGCAGTCGATACTTGCTTCAAGAGTTTTGCCCAACCGCATGACGCCACCTGAGTGCGCTGCGGTGTGCAAAACACGCTGCAGATTCTGAACGGTAAGCCGTACATCGTTGCGGTTTTCACCATTATTATGTACAACCCAAGATATTGTAGAAAATTAAATAAAATAGATATGTGAATTTTTAGTTCAGTCCTCCTTTAAGTAACGCACCACGTTCTAGTTTATACCAATGGGCTATTTTTCTTTAACCATTTTACTATAAGTTTCTCAAAGGTGGCTTTTCGGTGAGTAACTTGGTTGGCCATTATAGTAATTGTCCAACATTTCCGAGGCGAATGCGTGTTGTTCAACTGTGACCTCTTGAATTAAAACGTTTAAATTTGTTACGGACTATGACTAATAGAAACAAGTGATATGCGTTTAAGTTCCATCGCAAAGGTACAAGCAGAAAGTGCAGTTTACTTTTAAGCATACAAATCCATACGGAAGAGTGTAATAATATGACCATTATCATATATTTTATTTGACTTATTGTTAAATAACATTACCTTCAGTATCAATAGCGGCTGCAAGTATTCCTGTTATCCACGTAAGTCCCATTATTATAAAAAGACGAAGATTGAGTTTGAAGTTACCATATACAGCTGGTGTTTTGATGGAGTGTCTCATTTGGCGAATCAGATGACTGGTCATTATGAAGAATACCACGTTGAGGCTCATAACGAAGATCAATGGTGTGAGGCAAAACAACAGGAGTGCATTCGAATGACTAAACCAACATCTGTGTTTTCCGTAGGCCGGTGCAAAAGATGATGTCGGTATCACATGATCAAGAAGGACTGCAGAACCTGCTATTGTTGTTGGTGTTAGCCACCCGGTTGTGGAATACAATATGAATCTCCCCAACTGCACACCTGTATATGAATAAATAAAATATATTACTTTAAAGAAACTAAGATACAAAGCATTTTGTAGATGTATGCAAATATCTGATTGTAGAAAATATTTTCTGAATTTTTTAACACTCTGGACAACTTCGTTTAACAAGAATGCAGTTGAAAGCCGTAAAATTTACAGTAGTTCAGACAACTTAATATCTAAAGTTATGGTAAAGACCTTGAACGGATTTCTCAAAATCAGAAGACAAAGCTCCCGCTTAAAACTTCGGCTAAATTGTCATACTGTTTCCCTCGTTTGTGTCACTTTTGCCCGCATTAGGTCTTACGCTGCTCTAACGTAAAGCTGCCAACATATGAATAATGCCACCGAAGCCGGTAAGATACTCAGCCTCAAAGCGTAGCCGAGAGATTGAGGGCCCTCAGCCTCAAAGCGTGGCCGAGGGATGTTTTTTGGAAGGAGAGGAGTGCAGCAAGTTGCGGCCGATTAAAACGCGAATGTTTTAGCAGGCAGATTTATCCCATTGATATAAGATAGACACATCAGCTTAATGTTCATGATGATATTGCCTAACGGGCAGAAGCCAAATTGAACATCTTTTGTAGCAGATGTACTTATTTCGTAACAAACTAACCGTTGCAGGCATCCGCCCTTATTTTGTTTCCTGCCATATCCATTCTGCCTGAACCCATACAGTTGTCATCTGTGGGCAGCCGAGAACAGTTCATTATTGAGATCTATAAGTGTTTATCTCACACGTTTTGTTTGGCTATTTACATATATACATACACGCAGTCACTGCCTTTTATTTATCCTCATTCGTTCAAGTCTACGACATCACTCGCCCGCACTATGGACATTATGTACGGTATACCGTTTGCGTAGTTATGCTCAGCAGTCATTGCTTACTGGATGCGTTAACAGAGGTGGCAGTCTCTGCTGTAGGTGTACTTGGCCGTGGGCCTGTTTCAGTAGGTGCGTGGAGCGGCGAGCGTTGGATTAGTGCTAGTAGAACTTTATTCTCTTGCGTTTCCGATGCTTTGGTTCGCCGCTCCGGATGTTGGAGATTAGCGTGTTGTCAAGTCTGATACGCGCCACGTGGTAGTATACTACAACCTTTGAAGTTTATGTCTACGTCAAACACAAGAAACTAGGCAATCGCTGAGCGATTATCATCACGTGACCATCCTGCTATCTCCCATTACATTGTGCGTCGCATGTGTTGACTCGTTAATATACATCCTGACAGGAATGCATTTAGGGTCAGGAATCACTAGGGCATCTATAAACATAGCTATAAAACAATTTGTTTGTCAGTGAGTGTAGCGTCCTTTAATTTTGATAAAAGTACATAACCTCGTTTGTTCGATAGCCACTTCGCAGGTTGCCATATTAACTCAGCTGTGTAATGCTCTCTTGCTGCTGTTTAATTTTACAGTTGTCGATGTGAATGGCAACACATCGCGTTAAGTTACTGTCTAAGTTTTATATGTTATGTTAATGCTTAATTTTCATCGTGAATGCCCCTTAGTTTTGCATTCTGAATTGTCTTTTTCGAGCAATTTTTTTCCAGCGGCTCTTCAGAAACTTGCGAACTATTTCATCAGTCAGTCAACAATTCCGACGCGATGTTAATCCTGAATCGTTAAAGCGTTTCAACTTTGGATTTATTAACAAAGGTGCATTCTGAGCAACTTTTTCATTTTCTAGCTTTTTTCTTTTTGAACACAATATACGTATATTGCTGCAGTTCTAGAATTTTGTTAAAAGATGCCTATTTTAGTGTAGGCTGCATCTTGGATGCATTATGGTTGTTCCTCAAATGCCGTTGGTTATTCACATTCGTTGGACCTGCGAACCAATTTCATGTACATCCCCAAGACGTTGCAGAATCTTGTACATGTTGACATTTTGGTCATAAATGTATTGGAGTGTTTTATGAGTCAATCCTGTGTAAGAAAGAGTGGTATTTTAGAGAAAGAAGTTTCACGATCTATGAACATATTGCAAACCACTATTCGCGAATTTTCTGTCAGATACACTTGACCATAATGGTTACGTTGTGCGATCTGACCAGCTTCCCTCCTAGTTTGTGCTGCTTTGGGTTAAGCATTTATCGGGTATTTATTATGGTTTTCCCACGCTTGGTTTCTCAGGTAAGACTTGCTCGACTGGAGAATTCCGACATTTGAGACAGTTTTCGTACACACTTCACTCCAAAGCATAAGTAACAACATGCAGCGTGTAATGTATTTATTTATTTGCCCAGAAGCCACGTGAGTTCGTTGAATGTTCACTCCGTCATTGCCTCACGATTCTTATATTACGAAATTAATTATTATGTTCAGATTTCGCAAATTTAAATTATGGAATCCGTATTAAGGCATTTTTAAGAACTGTGTGAATCCGTCTTCTATTGTACAAATCCCTTGAAAATAAATGCCATTTTAAACTGAACTGATTACTTCCAGGTTATATTAATGGATATAAGTATACTGTATGATTATGAAGGCAGTGAGTGACATATTTATGTTTCCCTATTTCAATTTATACCATCAGTTTTTGAGAGCGATGCATTCAGAAAGTCGGACTGTAGTAAAGAGTGTTGATAAATAAGAAATCGCATTGAAATTAATGGAACTTTCATTTTGTACCGAAGGCCTGAAATCAACAATGCAAAGTGCACTATATTACTGAAAGGATGAGTTGTAAATAGTACTGCTTCCTATTTTCGTGCACTTTGTGAAAAGTAATGACATGAAAGTACAGCGTTGCTTCAGGCATAATAACGCTACCAGTTGTTGAGTCAGTTGCTAGCATAAATAAAACAAGCACCAACACCACTAAATATGCATGTACGTATAGTGCACCACGAATCTGTGGTATTGGTAAACTGTATCAGTAATGGCAGCTGTTAACGCTGAATCAGTGCTGCTAGTATCAATAAAACAAGCAGCTACTCCACGAGATATGCGTATACATATAATACATCACCAAGACCAATACTGGTGAACTGAATCAGTAATGTCACCAGTTGTCATTGAGTCAGCGCTGCTAGTATAAATAAACAAGCAGCTTCACCACTAAACATGCATATACATGTAATACATTATGAAGACTTGGTACTGGCGAACTGTATCAGTATTGTCACCAGTTGTCATGAATAAGCGGTAGTTGTATAAAACAATTTGCTACAGCATTGGATATACATATAATACATCACGAAGGCAGTGGTATTGTAGAACTGTATTAGTAATGTCATCACCTGTCATTGAATAGCGTTAGCGAACTGTATCCTGCATCAGTGTGCGTCTTATTACGTTAGTAATATCATCAGTTGTACCTTGTGTAACTGAGTGAGTCAAAGACTACAGATGGTTATACATTTTATTATGACAGTGAACTGAATGGTAGTGAAACGAAATGGAGGTGTAGCTTCCATTCAAAAATTCAATGCTGCACTTTATACTGAATGAAAACATTAGTGAAGTTGTGAGAAGTGATTTGGTTCATAACAGTAATAAAGATGTACATAAGGTGCAACACCAAGACCTTAGGGATATTTGTAAAACGAAGATTTTGCAACTGTACTACCTGGAAAAGTTGTTTGATCTGTACTGAAAGAATTGCCTTTTTATAATGTCATTGTGAATTAATACTTTAACTCGAATAAAAGGGGATGAATGGATGGATAGGTAGATGGATGGACGGAGGATAATTGGGGTCAAAGAAATAACCTAAACTTCTCGTTGCCGAAACGAAAATCATGGGTAAACGTGGGTAAACAATTTGTGATGCATAACGACAAGAATGCGGGATTGTGATCTTCAGCTGTAACACCAATTTGAAATTTAAAGAACACATCCTTTGGTGTTTGCTGACGGAAGATTTGACTATTGCGTAAAATTCTTTTCTGAAATGTTTTGCACTTCAGGGCTTTAAGAATGCTCATTATATGAGTTGGTAATCTCTTTGTTTTCAAATAAAAATAGAGAGTAATACGAAACAACATGTGGCGTTATATGTCACGAGTGTGAGTAATAGTTTTATAATACATTTGAGCGAAAATTATAAATTCAGATATGGAAAAAGCTATTCATATCTCCGTAGGAAAGTGTGACCGAGGATTGAAATCCTTCTCTGCCGATTTCACTTAACTATTACATGATCGAAGAAATACAAGTCGTAGGGCTGGTATCGGGGTGCAAAGATAAGGACCTATTCGTAGGACACTGGCTACACTGGTGTTTAGGTTGCTATACTTGAACCCAAGTGAAGTATAATTCATTTGCTGATGATTTTATGCCAATGCTACCCGAAAGTGAGAGCATTATTAAACTTTTTCTTACATTGTTTGAAAATGATATTCACAAAAGTGTCAAATTGTCTCGTATATGGGCAGCCAAATGAGCAGACACTGGATCAACTACGAATGCATGTGAATCTTCACATTCACCTTTAATCCCAGTCATCCTGTATGTTTTCGTGCAAATGTTCACTCATATCAAACGGATATGCCTGTCAAAATAAACAGCACCGAAAATCCACACAAAAGAAAAAATTCCTTCATAGCAAATAAACAAGAATACATTCAGAAGGAAATCAGTAAAAATAAGTAGGGTCAAATTAATCGCTTCGCATTCATCAAAAGCACTTAGTATTAGCTTATGGGTGAATTAAATGAACAGCATGAATTTTACAGACGATTTTCAATATTTCAATGATACATTTTTATGATATAGGAATTAATGAATGAACTAGGAATGAAAATTGGAGATACAATGCAGTCTGTATAGAACAACCAAGGTATCCTTAGTGCAATCTACTTCCACGATGTCTGTTATTCTAGTGCAGCTTATAGGAACTATAAAAATAACCAGTGGTTTTTACATGCTATACGTTTATTCATTTGGCGCAGTTTACATTGAGAATTAGGGGCCTTCAGTATAACATACACTCACCCGGTAAGTAACCAGCTAAATTAAGTGGAACATTTCATCGCGGACCTAAGTCTGCAAACGTTGCGATATTACACGTCTAGGAAAACTGTTTTGCACAGACTTACGTCCGACTAAGGACCTGTATAAGGCCCTTGAGCAATTCCATTGTGAATGAGCAAGGCGCGTGAGGAATCCGCATTCCAGTCTGGGCTTCAACTCAGTACCAAGTAATATCGTCGTGTGAGAACCAGAGGAGCGTATCTCCAAAAATGAGATTTTCTGCCTTTTTATGTATAGCTGTGTGAGTATAAGAGGAACGTAACTCCATTTTAGCGATTTTACAGGAAGGTATTTTTTAATATATTTTCCATGTTTCGGTGGCGTAATACAAACATTATTGAAAACCACCCACAGAATGTTGAATACACTTCAAAAGCAGCCAGATGATAAGATAACTTCAAAAACACTCCTTTATAGTTCACCGCTAATTGCTATTTAATACAGTGCTTAGGCGATTCGTCATTATAGCTCTAAAAATCAATCTAAATAGAAGTTTTACACTGTGGAGTTCCACACTTGGGTGAGAAAATGGGGTATAAATAGTGAATTTTCTCATTAAAATACCAGTAGCATTTAAAAATACCAAATTGGTCAATTTTAGTACCAATGGCACTAGTGAATGTTCACTTTCTCTAAACTTCATCACCACCGCTGCCGCCGTGGTCTGAATCTCCAGCTCTCTCTTCTTGAAGACCTTTGTAGAATGCATGGTGCTGTTTCTTGTTAATGCCGTAGCGGCAAGGATCCAATAGGTGTTTTATTTTTTCCTGGAGTTTTAGTGCCCCGGGTATTTCGGTTCCTCTTGGAAGACATATCGGAATTTTGGAATTTTCTGGAAACTGGTAAACCTTTAAATTGCTGATGAAAATGATCGAAGAAGATGTATTTGATATTACTTTTGTGACATTGAAACTGGGTCATCTTAAGCCACTGTACTTGATTTCCTTTATTGTCGGTTTTCCCTTTTTTTAACTGCTCCTTCTGCATGGCACAAAATCCAGGAAGTCTTTCTGGTCCATTTCATTGCATTCATACAGCCATTGTTTTGAAACGGTCTGAACAAGAATATATCAACCTGAAGGATCATAGATCCTAACATCTTTATCAGCCCTCTCCATACTGGCATGGACTAGATCACACTCCATTAAAGAGAGGTCAGGCTCAAAAGAGTATTGCTGTACCATAGGAATGCTTAGAGTTTGTACAGCATGAAAGAACATGGTGCTCATACTGACGTTTCGATTTTGTCCTCCGCAGGTGTCGGAGAACAAAATAATTGAATTGCCATCTGCAATCTTTTGGGGTTCTTGAAATATACATGATGCTACTTCAATTGATCCACGTTTAGCCAACCTTCATGTCGCTTGTAATTTCTATCTTTCCTGATAGCAGAATTGTATACTGTGAGATTGTATACAGCTAGTCTTCTTTTATAGAAAGTGCCTTAGCAGCTATGACTGGACAGTACCTTACAGCTCGTAGGCCAAATTCCAGTAAACGGCACTTCCTGCTCGGGCCCTCTCTTTCATTTTATTTTTTACATTTCTAGCTAACTCCTTCCTCTTTAGGTGTTCATAATATTGGTCTTTCTTTGCCTCTTGATTTTCTTCGGAGAGATTTTGAAAACAACAGCAGTGGTGGCACGCATATTTTCTAGGTACATGAATGCCAAAGTTAAACTCTGTATTGAATATTTCTGTGTAGAGCCAATATTTTTCAGCAGTAATGTTTCTCTTCGCAATGTTACTTATATAGGTGTATATTCAGATCTCCTAGTCAGAACTGTCGTGCAGTGCTCTGGCGATGGAACAGTAGGAAACGGTTTGATATGGCTCCTTATTCTCTCCCTAGCCCCGTCGGGTCTTCTTATTCCTGGACGATGACGACGTCTATTGTCAGCAGTCAAAATTATGTTGCTGCTGTCTCTTTTCTTCTGTATGTATCATACACATGTTTCTGATACCTTAAAACTGCTAAGGAAAAGCCCTAGACATACTCGAACTTCACAAACGTCTTTCAGTAGAAAGCACTTCTTTGTAACGTTGTTTTCGACAGTGTGCACCTGCGGAATGCCACCTTACTTTAGGCATCTCCTTAATAAGTGGAGGTGAGTACTGCCGCTCCTTTTCTATAGTTTTCAGCATCCAGAGTCCATGGAAAATTTCCCTCGCGCTGATGATCTCACTACACTTTCTCGGGAATTTGGAGGAATTCTTGTACTTAAATGTCCTGGCTCGCACTTGCTTCTTAGGAATTGATGTGTATACTTTTCGTGACTGCATATTTATTTTTATTATATTCCTTCTCCGTTGGCCTATGTTCCTAGTCTTTTTCTTCTTTTCTTTTCCTTTTCAACTCCATTTTCTCTGTCAAGTTGCCTAGCTGCCTGTCAAGTTCCTTTATCATTATAATTCACAGTCAATTAATTTACTTCTTCCTGGTGCATTTTCATTAACGTCACAAAACCTTAGCCCAAAACAATTGAGTCATATGGACCGAATAGCTGTTTTGTCAATGAGTGGGGACCTGTGGCATTTATTCCCTTTGTGACACTGTCTGAAAAGGAGAAAAAAGTTATATCATTTATGATGTTAGTACCTTATATAGCATTATATAACACCTTAATCAATCTTTAGTTGAACCCAGTCCCCCTGGATTATAAAACTCATAATACGCGACAATTATCACCAAATCTACTAGTGTAACTAATACAAACGGAGGCCTTAAGTCTGCCGATATGCACTTATTTACTGATTTTAGGAAAATAAATAAATCAGAATCTAACCTAGAACCACCATAAAAAGATGCATACATAATCGTCTGATAGCGTCTTTGTATACATACTTTGTTTGTCTGTATTATATACCCTTAACTACAAAAGATAATTCGTGGCGAATAAATTAGAGTTTGAAATGCTAAACAGGACGTACTTGGAAAAGCAGATCATACACTTAGTTACTACCTGGTTTTTCTGGTGATTGAGAAGTTTTCAGCTGGACCGCAGCTCTCCTTTTCTTTAGCCTCGGAGATGCTAATGAAAATGATAAAGAACCTGTATGGCTTTTGGGTATATAATTATTTGATCAACCCGAACTATTCACTTTGAATTTATTACACTACTCTTCACATAACTCCAGCAGTTTATCCACATTGTAATTGTTTTATAATACAGATAAAGTTTCGCCACTCTTTTCTTCTCTAACTTCTAAAATAAATAAATTAACAAATAAATATGAACCAAGTTTAACCATTGCAACCAAATTAAAGTCTATACCCCAAATAAAGACTAGTTCGTGGTTAAAAACAACACTAACTTGGCTTACCTTTATCCGATGTTGAATAATTCCTTTCTTTTCGGTAAATTTGAATCATCACTAGACCAACCACTGTCGTTCTTCTTGATGTCATTTTTATATCTAACAATGAGTCCTCCAATAAACTAATAAGCAAAATGTGACGTGGCGTGACAATGAAAGTAACTTGATTAAGTTGACAATGCTTATAAACAACAATCAGTGTTTTGTCTATGTCCCTCCAGCACCTTATATACTCTCAAGGGAAATGCAATAGCTTGAAATCTCGTAAACAGTTCCAAGAACTGATGGTCAGACGAATGCAGATTTAAGATTCACCAGTAAGTGAGATGTGCTGTGACGTTTCCACCTCATATCGCAAGTGTCTTTAGCTGCTGGACAAGCTACAGTACCATTTCAGGTACACAAGGAAATACCACACGTGCAGAAAAACTATATGCAAAACAAGGAGATAGTTGTCTCTGGTGTGTTAAAACGTATTTATAAAATTAGGTTATGAAGTTAGGGTTCTAAAGAAGCTTTTCGAGACAGAAGAGCTTAAGTGTCAATACGTCTATCTGTCTCTTAAATAGATTCGTAACTTGGAGATACACAGTACCTAGTTCTCGCCAGAAGAACAGCTGTAGAGAGGTCGTTTGGACACAACATAGATCTCACTACTGTGAGAACATAGTATGTTACAAGTCGGAAGGTTATATCTATGCTAACTAGTTAAATATACACTGGTGTGCAAATTCTAAGGATGAGATGGGTAAAGTAACATAACAAATGAACTACTTGATGGAAGTAGATGAAGGTACGGGAGCACGTTGCCAGAGGTCTCTCACACGTACACAGAAAGCTGGATGTCACATGGCGTGAGTGTAGCGAGCCTACAGTGCAAATGGGTCTGGTTCCGCAACACAAGGTAGTTGACAAGGCGGCGTGTGGCAATTAGCGAGCTGTTACGGTGCACTTTAGTGGTGTTCTTAATTGCAGCATGGCCCATAGACACCATTTGGATGACTTCACATGAGGAAGAATCATCGGAAAACTGGAAGAAGGGCGAAGTGTGTGACGAGTGTTGCTAAGTAGCTTGGAATTGCTCACAGCATTATTTCACGTGCATGGGGAACCTTCCAAAGTACAGGCACTGCTGTCCCAAGGAGAGGTAGTGGTCGACCAGCTCAACTACAGCAGCAGATGACCGCTACATTGTGCAACAGGCAAGAAGTGATCCACGCTAAACAGCGGTTGCAATTGTAACCACATTTAACAGGACAGCTAGGCACGCAATCCCACGATACACAGTGGCACGGCGACTACACAGAGATGTCTCTTTGCCCGACGGCCAGTACGTTGTGTTCCATTGACATCCGACATCGGCGGCACCGTTTGCGATGGTCTCAAGAGCATCAAAATTGGACCAACGGGGAATGGGGCCACGTGCTCTTCTCGGATGAGAGCAGCTTCAGTCTAAGTAGTGATTCTCGACGTACCCTCATCTGGCGAGTGGTGGGAACACGTAATAAAACCAGAAACATCCTTAAACATTATTGTTTTGGTGGTTTGGTGAGGCATAATGTTGCATGATCGCACCGATCTCCAAATCTTTGAACACGGTACACTCACTAGTCAACGTTATTGTGATGCTGTACTCCTTCCCCATGTGCGTCTTTTCAGGGGAGCTGTGGGGCCCTGACTTCATCTTTATGGATCACAATGTGCGACCGCATCGAACAGCGCAGGTGGAAGATCTTTTGGAACGAGACGATATTAGGCGAATGTACTGGTCTGGCCGTTCCCCCGATTTAAATCCCATCCAACACGTGTGAGATGCTTTGGAGAGACGCATTGAAGCACATCCACATGCATCAACCACCATCCAACAGTTGTCAACGCGCTGGTAGTGGAATAGAACGCCCTATCACAAGAACTGCTTACCAACCTTGTGTCCAGCATGGGAGCACAATGCAGAGCATTCATTGCTGTCCGTGGTGATCATACACCCTTTTATGCACCATTTATCTGTTTCTGTAAATCTGCAGAGCCATCATATGTCGTATTGACTTTAGTGTAGCTTATGGTCTATGAATAAAAGTGGCATTTCTGTTCGTCTCATTGCATATTTCGTTTAGTTGCCTACTGTAGCAACCGTAACAGTTCCCTCTATGTGTGATTCAAGTTTCAGGAACTAAGTCACTTGGCAGTGTCACAGCATGCGAAGATTACTTTCGTCCTTAAGTTTTGCACACTAGTGTAGTTAGCACATTTAATTTTGGGAAATAATCAGAAGTTTGCCATTAAGCATCATTTCTCTCCGCCATACTTACAACATTTTCTGTCGACTCGGTATTCCTGAATGCAGAGATTTTGCTACTGCCTGTGTAATTATGCTGTACTATATTTAGTTTTGCTCACACAGAAAATGCAAAATACCTTACTTGGTGGCTCAAAAGAGACAGCTAATTAGTAATTTGTGAGCGTAAATCACGAATAAATATATAACTATTATAAGGAATCTGGCAACGGGAGTAATATTCGGTATAGAGTACTAGCTTTGTCGCTTTTGTAACTGTAACATTCTGTATGCTCTTTGTCCCGGAATTCCAAATCAACTATTTAATAAATTATTGTCATTTCTAATGCCAATACGTTTGTATCACGTTTCCTTCAATACAGCTAACTTGTTGCAATCTGAGTTATTGAAATCCTGTATCTCATCCTATGCAATCAACAAGTAATCCTTATCAACGTCAATTATTAAATACTTCTTAGAATATTTAAGTTTGAATTGTGAATGCTTAAAGTTACTTTGAATTAATTATTTTGAATTAACTTCCTTTCATTTTTAATTTTTTTGAATTCCAATTATTAAGAACCTCTATTCTTGTAAGGTGAGATATCATGCTTATGCCTGCGAAAAATTGTACCAGCTCAATCTTCTCGATTCGCTTGTTTTGTTCCAGAGCTTTGTATTTGATAGAACATATTGCGAATACTAAAGTATTATCAGTATTTCTAATACAATTTACTTAATGTATAAATGTTTACTATATGCATTTGGTACTTAATTGAGAGATACAGACCTTTTACAGCCACAAGTTTCGCTTGGGTTCGTCGAGTCATGTTAAAGATGTCGAATGAGATGATGAGCATCCAGAAGAAGGAAGCTACCAAACCGTAATGGACTACAACGGCGACAACAACGCAGGATGTAGTTCCTGGAGACACCATTTTACTAGCAATAAAACTGGCGTAGAGGAGTAATAGGGAAACACACAGAGAAGCAAGGTTCATAGCCGGAAGGTTTAGCTGTTTATGGACAAGGCATAAAGCTATAAGGTGCAGGAGGATACAAATAATAGATAAGGAGAGAGCAACAGTTGTAATGCAGTCCAGCTCTGGGCTAAATCGTATCTTTGGTTTCGCAGGCAAACATAGGACCACTTTTTCATCCTCTATGTAGAATTCATGTTGATAATAAGTGGCCTTGAGAGATGGTAAAAACACGGTATTGTTTTCCTCTGATAAGGTGTATTCTTCCTTGGAAAAGCTCACGTTGGTACAAGAATCATCCTCCATCCTTGTTCCTGAAAATTAAACAACGATACAAAATTATATGTGTTTCACTAAAGAAGTATTTAGCGCGGTATAAAATAATGGAAAATGAAGTGCACATGTCTGATTAATTTGTTTTAGATCTCTATATTTACTGGGTTCCCAGGTCATGTGATCGGTCCATTTAGTATTTTCGCTGATGCCCCCTTTGATCACAGGTAGCAAACTCGTGCTGTTTAATACAAAAATAACTTAAAATCGACCAGGTTTGAAAGATTGACATTTACTACATAAGTAGCAAACTGAATTAAACGAAGGAAGGACCTGTCGTGATTTGGTAGAAATAATGTTTCCATACTGCAAACTAACGAGGAATTTCACATAGTCTATAGCATGAAATGGTTGAATTCATTGAAATATGCGATCTATAATGAGGGAATTTATTCCAAAACTAAATATTATATTAGACAGAACGGAGCGTGCACCCTGTACTGCTGTAGATTTTGTTCGCTTTACTCCGGACCACCTCAAACAGTTATCCTGAATTCCCTGTTAGACTACATTACACATGCACCACTTCTACTGTGTTTTTCAAATGGGATGATGTTTGTCCTTGAGCGCGGCCAGAGCGGCAACCAATCGGAGTTCCGCTGTGTTGTCATATTGCATTCGCCGTAAGCTAAGCGTGACACGTGCTAAGCGAATGTGTTTCTAATACATATAATTTGCGCTAAGACAAAAATTCAAATTTTGCAAAAGTAACCCACTAGAAGGTAGGGAGTAATTTTCGTAACACAACCGTAAAAACCACATATTTTTAGCTCAAATAGTTTTCATAATACAAACAAATAAACATTCCCATATGTTATAATATAACCACGTAAGCACTGTAATGGTCACATTATTTGTATGTATGCATTATTGTATACATTATGTATATATATTTGTAATTATACAGAACTACTGACTTGATGGTGATAAAGAATTATGTTGTAAAACCAAGGCGTTTGTTAAAGCTGAGAGAGAGCAAACAGCCCACCCAGCTCACTTGTGTTACTTGTAGAATCTGCAGAATGTGAGCCGTCACATGTTTATGATTGTGTGTTGTTTTTAAATCTGGGTTGGAGTTTATTTACCCTACACAGTTAATATCAGTATTCAGTTGTTGTTCAGAGAGCAAGCAGCAAGAGTAAAATAGTGCAATGGCTTATTGTGGTGAATTTAGTGGCGAGTCAAAGAGGCAGGTATTGCGAAGTCAGGTTCGAAGTATTATATTTAGAGTCTACTCGTTTTTTAAAAAATGTAACAATGAGGAACACAGAAATCAACTTGATTTAAAAAATCCTCAACAGCTTACTGCTAAAGCGTGTGGTGTCGGTAAAGCAAGTGTGTCTCGCATTTGCGGAGAGGCAAGAAAATCTGTTCCCAGTGATACTCCAGTGTTTATATCGCCCAGAAAGCACATTGGACCTCCGAAGAGGATTACAAATTTAACTGACTTTGACAAGGACGTTGTACGCAGAACTGTGTTCGAGTTTTATGACCAAGGTGAATTCCCAACAATACAGAAAATAACTTGTGCCCTTAGAACTAAAATATCATACACTGGTTCAAATTCATCTACTTATAGAATTTTGAGAGGATTAGGGTTCAGGTACAGAAAGACAAATGATGGGCGACAATTTTTAATGGAGAGGAGTGACATTGTTGCCAAGAATAAAATTCTTACGCAAAATGCACGAAATTCGAAATTCTTGCGATACGAGACTTATATTTTACTTAGATGAGACATGGGTAAATAAAAACCACACTCAAAATTCAATCTGGCAAGATTCCTCAAAAAAAAGGTGGCCTGAAGGTACCTGTGGAAAAGGCAGTCGACTTATCATTTGTCATGTAGGGTCCGCTAAGACAGGATTTGTACGTGAAAGCAAATGGATTTTTCTGTCCAAAACCACCTCAGATTATACGTTTAAAGAATGGTTTTTGAACAGATTCCTAAATTATTTAGAAGAGGGAAGCATAATTATAATGGATAATGCACCATATCATTCGGTTATTGAAAACAAAGTACCGAATACTGCCAGTAGAAAGAACCAAATTGTTGAATGGTTGCAAAAAAAGGGGGTTGAATTTTCGACAACAGAAACTAAAAATGAGTTACTGCAAGGAGTACTTCCATTTAAAAACCAGGGAAAAGTGTATCAGCTGGATCAACTTGCAATGGAAATGGGACACGAGGTAATCCGCCTCCCCCCTCATCACTGCCAGTATAATCCAATTGAGTTAGTATGGGCTCAAATAAAACGAGGGGTTGCAAACAGAATAACACTTTTAAACTGACTGACGTTGAACGTCTTATTCACGAAGAAATTGACAAGGTAACTCAACAAGACTGGGAAGCCTGCGTGAGACATGCAGAAAAACTACAAGACGACGACTTTTGGAAAGAAATAGGCCGTGACGATATTTTGGAACCTATCATCATAAATTTGCAAGACTCAGACGATGAAGACAGTGTCAGTGACGAATTGCCTCTTCACGTAACTGATGACAGTGATACGGATGAGCCACTGGCAGTTCCATTGGATTAAAAGCACAGGTATTTCATAACCTATAATTATATAACACTTAAAAAATACGTACGTAGCATGCGAGTATATTCCCAATTATGAATTTAAACACCAGGAGAATTATAAAAGTTTAGATAATTCAGTTTGGGTTGCTTTACGTCGACCATTCTAGCGACAGGCAGATGTGAGAGTGAGAGGGAAATATGAAAAGAGTGGGGGTAACGAGGTGGCAACGCTGTGCACGCAAATGCACCTCATTCGCTGTAGCTCAGAACTCTTCCCATTTGAAACTAATAGTAGTGGATGAAGTTTTAATAAGGTATAACTCGACTAATGGTGAGGGAAGACAAGGCACATGTATGTTCAAAAGTCTGTAAACACTCGTTTGCACCAAACCGATACGTGCATGTATTGAATCTCTGACTGGTGGTCGTGTAGAAATTTCATAAAATTTGATACTAAGATGGAATACTATATTAATTGGATTATACTAACTCGAATCTCCATCAATGCTATGTATCTGAAGTCTAAACATATATTTTCAATTTTCTCTCTGTCCACCAGCTCATAGTACTGTCAGGAATAGTTCAGTAAACAATGCTATCCTCATCGCTATATCTGACGCTGGGCTCGCTGCACTCCTGCTCACGGTAGTATTGCCAACTTTGAAATAGTTATTCTCAGTAGATTAAAGTTAACACATCCTTAAATGATTATGAAATTTAAGTGTTATTCAGTATGTACGATATTTAACTTATAAACCAGAAGCACAAATCTCAGAAAAGTGGCGTTACCAGGTCTTCAGAGCTGTACTCATTTTCGCAGGAGGAAGAAGCGGAGAATGAATAATCCGTTTCCCAACGAACCACAGTGCTTTCATTGACGTTTCCCGGTGTATCCTGTTATTCTATAATCCACTCTATATGTCTGTAAAACTCTGCCAGTTTGCTCCAGCCAAAAAACGATGTACACTCAAGCATTTTGTCGCGCAATATCTTCAGCGATGTTACCCTTGACTTTTTCTTTTCTAATAATTTGTTTCACTTTGGCCGAAACTAGTTCTATGGAATTCAGAATATACATGCACGGGGGCAAGTGAAGGACGTTTATGACCCAAAACGCAAAAAAGTGTGACCATTTTAAATGCACTCTCTTTACGTTTGCTTACTTCAGGCAGCTTGTTCAGTTCTAACTTGGCATAGGTCTATCACAAGGAATCTGTTTCTTTTGCAATCATGGTATCACATCAGATTTCACGGAACTCGTAGAAGAATATCTATTGCGGATCCTGTTGTGTTGTGGATGATTATCTAAGACTAGAATACGGCGATAAATAAGGACCTAATTTTTCCTTGAACAACTTTTCTAATAATCAGTTGTTCTTCCACACATTCCGCGTGTAGGCTATAGTTGAAAGGTAGAATCGAACTGAAAAATTCAATGCCATAGTCGGGATTTGTTCTATGGATATTCTGCTTCCCGTGCTGTTGGTTTAACCAACTGAAGTTCACGGCTGATTCCTTCCCTTCCAAACTTTCAAAGCTCACACGGTTCATTTGACCTGGCAAGTGACTTATAGTTATTCCGGTCTTGTAAATGGTAAGAAAGGTTTCCACAAACACAATTGCATTATCCAAATGAATTATCTGTCCGCTTCCTAAATCAGTATTGATATCCTCTTATTTTATGGAATGTTTCATTCTTGGACTATCTGCTGGTAAGAAGCTACAAGTAAAAGTGAGGGATTACAAGCAGGGCTTTGAGTAAGTAAGAACATGCGTACTAAGTTGGCAACATTAAAGAACCATGATAGAAGAGATTTTTAAAAATCTAGGATAAGGTTAGTGGAATATCTCATTCCCCTGAAACCTTATGTAGTGGACAGACAGTAGGCTTACGAAAATGCAAAATCTATTTGACGTAGCGTTTCAACGAATGCTGGCGGGGTATAAGGACTGATAGGCAAAAAATGCTTCTTTCTCGTCTGTGTTTTGCAATCACTGCAGCTCATTTGTAACCACATGAGCTCTTTCAATGTTTTAACAATTCTGCTCTGCCCTTTTATGCTGGCGCAGAAATAAAGAGGATGCACATTAGTAGATATTGTGCAAACAGTATATTTAACACAAGTTATTTGAGAGAAGAGAATGCACTGCTCCGACTTTGCTGGAATGGACAAGCAAAGGAGTTCCGTAAAGTAATGAGAGAAAAATGTAAACAGCTCATTAAATAAATAGGTGTTAAATAAGTTTGTTTTGATGCTTTGATATGGAAGGCACAAACTTTTATATCTCAAAATTCAATATTTCGAATAGAAACCATAGTCAATTTTTTTAGAACAATGGGTGCATTGGCATATACCGGGTGAGTGTTCTCAGCCTGCGAATTGAGAAGTTATGCAGTCCCAGCTTGTACAAAAAATTAAAAATTAAATTTAGTTTTATTTATGGATGGTCTTTAACTGCTGTGGTCCTTAGCGCCCCATTCTATACTGCACGTGAAAGACCGGTAATTTTGCTCAGAGGCCTCCTTATCAGGCTTGAGGTTCTTTTACGTGCCATAAATCTACGACACGGGACCACCGACTTTACTTCCCTTCCTAAGGAAGTCATGCTAAGGAATTTTGCGCCCGAAAAAATCCATCGCCCTCCGCCGGGTTTGGACCCGCGACCTCGGGTACTAGAGGTAACTACTACATCACGGAGGAAGACATGGCGTTGTACAGGCTATACCGTAAATACTGTCCACTGTATCGTGTTGCATGAATTTCGGTCGAAATGACTGCTTTGCACCGGTTTACGTGCAGTGGCTTGCACTCATAGCCAACATTGTGCGCGTTAACCTTTTAGTGGTGAAGGTCCAGGTTCAAATACTGTCATTTGAAGGTACTTTTTATGTTTAGTAAATTTAACGAGAAATGATAGTTTGACATGGAAGGGACGTTTCACATAATTAGTTTAATTATGTGCATTTCATTAAAACACAAATTGTTACTTGTTAGATTATGCTATAATGAACATAACAAATAAACGCATATAACATTGTAATTATAACTTATAAACATAAGGCATCATTAAATAATATTTTACTATTTAAAGCTATTCTTTCATACAAAAGAAAGCCAAAAAAGTGTTCTCAGGTCTTACAAAATGCAGTACCTAAAAAGCCAGATAATGTTTGCAAGCCAATATTACGATCGTGTGAACCTCTGGTTCCCAAAGTAGTGCGTTTAACAGTGACTATGACAACATGCCGGACCATCAAAAGAGATAAGCCTTTACAATTTACCCGTTACCTTCATGTAGTTGTAATAGATGTTCAAACTGACCGCTTTGCCGGTGGATGCAAGATCTCACTCTAACCATCATTTACAGCCTAACCCGGCGCAACATGGTCGGTGTGATGTCACGGGAAGCTAAGGTGATGTGTTCTCTGAGCTCCTGAGGGGTCAATGACCGCTCCTAGTACAGGATATCTTTAAGGTAACCCCATAAGAAGAAATATAATGGGGTTAGTCCTGGTGAGGGTGCTCGCCAACTTATTGGTCCATGCAGTACGTTTCCATTGTTTACGGCAGATGGCATCGAGATAAGCCATTACACGACGTGCCGAATGAGCTGGCGCACCATCATATTGGTACCACATAGTAAGTTGGTTCTGTAGAATGGACAGTTGGTGTTTTAGGAAGGGATATAGCGATTTCCTGTGAGTTGACCATCATAAAAATACGGGCCTATTGGATGATCGCCGAATATGTCAGCCAGCCCAATTGCTGAAACCCCACAAGACTTGTAGAGTCGCCTCTCACATCCAATGTAGATTTACAGTGCCAGTAGTGCATGTTGTGGCGATTTACATGGTCTGTGTTGTGGCAGCCTGTTTCGTTTGTAAATAACACAGTTGCTAAAAAATTTGGATCTTGTTCAGTTTGTCATATGATCCACCTAGCGAACACAACCCTCCGTCTATGGTCTAGCTGCTGTAGCTCCTGGTGTAGTTGAAGATGATAGGAGTGAAACTTTGCATGATGTAGTATTCTCCACGCGGAAGATTGGCTAATATTGCAATGCCTGTGAATGTCCCTCGTACTACAATGCAAATGCTGAATGACGTAGTCAGGCACACAATCCGTCGTTGTTTGGTCACAAACAGGGTGATCTCTTAGCCTTGTGCAGTGTTCCTGATTCCAGAAGGCAGTTCGCAACTCGCAAAAACGTGTGATCTGTAGGAAGTGTTTTCTGCGGAAACCTCTGTTGGTATAGACGACGTGTCTCCGTTGCATTCTGCTGCGCTTCCCTGTATACTAACCACATGTTCAGATACTCCCTGTTCGGAAACATTGTTCTACAGTGAGCATGAATGGCTGGAACTTTGTATTTATAGGTAAATCCACTTTCTAGTGCATTCGAAAAGATTTCATAATTTTGACAGAACGTTCTCAAAACATAAACAGAAATGAATAGAAAAAAATCTGATATGTTACACTCACATGACTTTCTCTACTCTTGTAAAAACTATTTTCACAAACGCTTACTCTCCATCTACTTCATGTTTATCGAGATAAACATTTGCAGACTCTATCTTATTGCTAATTTTCTTGTAGATGTAAGGGGAATATACATTTACAAGGGTAATATAGAAATACAGTAGCCTTTAAGCACATACATATCTCTTAATAGCTGGTTGCTAGGTGCAGCAGTATTCTCTTTGCCACAGATTAATACTCTTTGAATATCCAAGACAAAAAAAAAATGAATAACGAATTCCCATTAGAGAAAATAAGTATTGAAAATTTTAAGGGAATAACAAGCAATATCTCGAAAATGGTTCACTCAACAAAAAAATGTGTATGACATAAATTGTGTATTTTAACGCGATCTACATTTTTTGTGTAGTAAAATGTTGTCTATATCTTATGGTTTACCAGTTATGCAAAAGTCGTTCACAATAAAGAATACTTTTGGAGACATTCCCAGAAAATTCAAGATATACATTTTATTTGTTATCTTAAACATATGCTATTTTAATCAAAATCGTTAGAGCCATTTTTGAGAAAATTAAAATTTTCGAGAAATATTCCATGTAAAGAGGAATCTGGGATGGGGAGATTTTCTTGAAAACCTTCGTGTCGCATCCCTGGAAGATACTGAACCTAAATACCAAGTGTGGTGTTGATCCGACTGTTAGTTTCTGAGTTATGCTGTTCACAGACAGACACACAGACACACACACGGACATGTTTTCAAAAATGCTTTTTTTGGATTCAGGGGGTCTCAAAACATGTACTTCCGGTGAAATCTCGGTATCGAATTTTTGGGTGGAATACAATACTTCCCCTACTTACTATACGTAGTAGAGATTTATTCGCAAGCGTTATTTGAAATTCCGACCTTAACTATGACTTTCCATTTGTTAACCATTGCGCTACTAGAGCACTTTAACAAGCACCACCCTAGCCCTAATCAGCGGGCCAGTGAATGTGTTGTCAGCATCTGCATTTCGTATCGCCTGTAAAATACAGTTTGCCTAGTTACCAATCCGCAGGATGAGAAGACTCACACGGTATAATTGCTTTTATCTCCCGTTATAATTTTCAGATAAACTCCATATTGGAATCTTTTTAAAGTTTATGGAATGTTAAAATTACTAAATTGAATCTGTTGCAACAGATTAGTTATTTATCACATAAATTTGGAGATTTAAAATTATATTTTTATACAGGGTGGACCACTTGCATTGAACTTTACAATACCCACAAAGCTAAACGTTGTGGGAAGAAATGTCTTTAGCAAAGACTGCGGGATAATATGGAGAAAAGTAAATGTCATTAGTCGTACTTTATTTGGAAGACATTGTGATGGCCATTTTGAGGTAAGTTTCCATTACAGAACATTAAATTGCCATAAAATGACCATCATAATGTTCTCCAAACAAAGCACGGCTAATGGCATTTACTTTCTCCCATTATATCAAGCAACGTATATTTCAGACATTTCTTTCTAGAACGCTTAGATTTGGATATTGTACAGTCTCAACTTAAATGACCCATTCTGTATATATCGACAACCTAAAAGTATTTTCAATACACACGCACTTTCCGTTTAGCAGCGTATACGTGTGCAAGGTTTCAGGAAGGTATTCGTTCAAATATATTTACAAGAAAATATTTTCTCAGCCTGAACTCTCACCATGATAAGATAGCGCAGCGGCTTCCGGCTGGTGTATGAGAGGAGTGAGGAGGGTGCAGTGACTCGGCTGCTGTTATGAGTTACCCTGGGTTATTAGCATGAATAACTTCCGGGTTTAAAATGCAAACAAACCCTTATCACGTCAAACCAGATTATGCCTTTCCGTCCTCCGAGGACCAATCCAGAGTATTTAGTTTGTGGGGAGAGAACACAGTTTGTGTGATTTGTGAGTTTAATCTGTTAAATTTGGTTTTGAATAATTGTTAAACATATAATATGAATAGTAACGGTACCGCCACAAAATGGTATGACTTTGCGTTCACCCGTTCTAAATTAGCAAACACATGCTAAACAGAAATAGCAATTTGCGTTCAGGTACTCGTAAAATGCTTTTAAAAATGAAAATCGAAGATGGAAAACTCTCCCCACAACTAGGAGTGTGTGCATTATGCCGTAAAAGAGTTTTTTAAATTCCAGATACGAGTGAAAACAACTGTGCCGTTTGTGAATCTGGTGTTGCTGGATCCAGAAGCTATGATATCCGGGTAGATCAAGTAAATGAATGTAGCCCAGGAATTGATAACTCACCTTCAGATTAGAGCAATAATGCGAATGAGATTAATGAAGGTGTAGATGTTTCAACTCTTAATACCTGTTTAGTATCATCTTAGGCAAATCACCCATAAACAAAAGAAAACTTTCTAAAAAAAACTCGTCCTAAGAATTACAAAAATAACAAGAAAACTTAAGAAGACATTTCATATTTAAGCTGAATCGGTACCAGAAGAAAAGCAGGACACAGAAATAATTAAGAACCAATTTATTCAGTTCATATACAGACGACAGGAACCTAAAAAAAACGTATTTGACTATTTTCAAAAGTTGGTCTTACGAGAAAATTAAGGGAATTTTTGGCAATAATATTTTTAAACTATATGATAAAGATACGTAGCAAAAGCATTAACTTCAGAGAGGTGCACCTGAAACCAAATCTGGTAAACGGATAGAATATTTCGTGGTGGAAAAAGTAAGAGTGTTTTACATTTCTGATGATGTACGCGGGATTATGGGGGAAAAATAATTATGTTTCCGTTAAAGAAGGAGGACAGAAAATTTAAAGACAGAAGAGAATGGTTTTGTGCAGTCTAAAAGAAATGTTTCGCAGCTTTAAAGATAAATATCATGAAATAAAAATACGAGTAGGTTTCTGAAAATTTCCTCAACGAAGTTCTAAATCGAGTATGCTTCCAGGTGCCCAAAATGCGCATTCTGTTTGTGTTAGCGCTGATCATGAGAATGTAAAACTGATCCTTGACAGAATGAGCATTTCCCTTCGTACTATAGATTCAGGTATTATTCTCTGAAATTTTAAGGACTGTCTCAAATAACCCCACATCATCGGATTGCTATTTAAGGAAATGTGTTAAATGCCCAGGGAGTGAAAATTTGTTCAATAATATTTGGGGCATTTTTTGAAGGAAAAAGTATTGATCAGGCGACTATAAGCAGTGGGTGACCGTAGATCGCACAAACTTAGAAATAACGCAACCACCTGTTGAACACGTGATGGAAAATTCTTCGGAACTTTTAGCTCATACCTCTACGACAGTGTGCCTTGTTTACTTTCTCTGCCACGTATACAGGGTATGTCTTTATTGGTGTCATATATTTGGTGGTTAGCTCCTGACATCAAAAAGGTAAAACAAGTTCATATGTACATGGGTCTGAAAACCGTTGTTATAGGTCAAAGAGGATGTATTCCATAAGTGAACAGATGGATATGCACTACACGTATGGCCGCGCAGACAGCATTGAGCTTCAAGAAAGAGTTCTTCGTGCTGTGGATGCAGACCCGTCACAAAGCACAAGACGTTTGGCTGTAAATGTTACAGCATTGCACTGTGTTCATAAATTTCCTAGCCTGTATCTTCTTCACGGATTAGACTGGTTTTACTCGCGACAGCATCTTTAATTCTCATAACATTCATACCTGGACATTTGAAAATCATAATGAAGTACGACAGGACAACCATCAATAGAGGTTCTCTCTCAACGTTTGGAGTGGAATTATTCATGATCACCTTATGGACCCATACTTCTTCCCTCCGCGTCTGAATGGACAAACCTATCTCCTGTTTCTCAGAAATGAGTTGCATCACTTAACTAATAATGTGCCTCTGGACATCATCCAACGAATGTGGATTTTACACGATGGTGCTCCAGCTCATTTCAGTGTGATCGTTCGTAAGTTTTTGAATGATCGGTTTTCGCAAAGGGGGATTGGTCGAGGGGAACACATTGCATGGCCTGCTCGATCGCCTGATTTGAATCCAATGGATTTCTTCGTCTGGGGAGATTTGAAGTTCTTGGTTAATGCGACTCCTGTACCTGATGTTGACATTTTGAGAGAACGTATCCAAACTGGTTTTGAGCAAATGCGAGACACACCAGCAATTTTCAACAGAGCATAGAACGCAGGCTTATTGCCTGCATCGAAGCACGAGGAAGCCACCTCGAGCAATTTTTGTAACCTTCGATTTTGTGTTGTAACTCTAAAATAAATGATTTTCAGGCCCATGTTCATATGAACTTTTTTTATTTTTTTGATGTCAGGAACACGTCTCCCAAATATATGACACCAATAAAGATACATCCTATGTAGCAGGTAGAGAAACTATTGCATTTCATCAAAAAATTCGATACCGAGATTTCACTGGAAATACATGTTTGGAGGACCCCTGAGTACAAAAAGGCATTTTTAGAAAAAAGGATTGTGCGTGTGGGTGTGTGTGCGTGCGTGAACAGCATAATTCAAAAAAGAAATGTACGATAACTTGACAAACCTAGTTTTTAAGTTTATTACCTTTCAAAGTTGCGACACGAAGATTTTAAAGAAGGCGTAGAACATCAAGTATTTTAGCAGTTGCGAAAACTGAATTGAGGCATGTCGTTCCCTTAACTTGAATGAAATTTTTAAAAATAATGATAAGAGTAAGAGAACTGGAACAAAGTGTTTGCTGTAGCCTAACTTCTTAAAACGGAAGGCGAAGGAGTGTATCATTAGGCGAGTTAATTTCATTTTCATAATGTTTTATGTGTAAATCGGTAAGGTTTTTATCTACGCTCTTTGAAGCTATTACAAAGGACGGTCCCCCGAAACATTAGTTATGCCACTGTTGATACAGTGAATCGATTCATCCTATTAGAGTAAAATACACATCTTGGCTTTTCCTGTGCGTCATCCCCTTTATGTGTAGAAAGTTCACGGATACTACTGACTTTTTTTTAAATATAATTTCCTTTAGAAGAAGTTTCAAAACTTGGAAGATACATTCGCTTTATCAAAATGTAGTTTTCTCAGCATAATATTCATACTTGTTATATCCTTTATTCGAGGAAGCAGTTCATTTGTACTACCCATGTAAATTAATTATGTGCATTCAACCGCCCAATCTTCAGATTGTAGGACGCTGCTTATTCTTGAAACGGAATATACTGATTTCAGACGATCCACGATAGCGACACCGCGATCTGTAAACTTGTAGATGATGATTTGAGGTTTATTTGCCTCGGCATTGCTAGGGTATGTGGTTCCATTATTGTGGATGATAGATACGAGTAGTAGAAAATTGGCCAGCTGTTTTTTCTCCTGCACTTAAGAGGAGAGAATACAGTTAATGCTGACAGAGTCCGTACAAGCTGCTGTTTGTTTTTCTCTATTTTACTGAAAGAAATAGCACGGCGTATCTCTCTTTGTTTCAGCTAATATGAAAAAATTAGATATAACACCATGTGACGCATGCACATTGAAGTAGAATATTTGTTGGTAGTTGGAAGATGCTACATGTTTATCTGTCCCACGTATGGGAGCCAATTTGTCACGGTAACTTCTTGTTATCTATTTCTGAGCGCCTGTTATTGTATTATTATTTTTAAATTTGGGTTCTTTGTTCTCCGGCTAGCTATTATTACTACTCAGTCGAGCATATCTCTTGAACAGGGTGTGTAAACGGAAAGGATTTATTACTGAAAGATAACACTGATAAAAGAATTTGCTTTTACACTTTTATCATCGTCACAATTAATTAATTTCACATATTGACTCTTGATACACGCCCGACTGAAACTGTTATATTTTCTAATATCACTATAATCACTTATTTGCTGCACATTATTAATTCGCGAATTTCAATTTATAACTAACTTTACAACGCGAGAGATTCTGTAGAGTTGATCGACGTATAACGCGTGAACGATTCTCTTAAGCTGTGCGACGTATAACCTTTGTATGATTCTGTTGGACTGAACGACGTATTACCCACGAATCCTTCTGTTGGACTGAACGACGTTTGCCTTGTGAATTATTCTGTCAAACTGCGTGTTACCCGTCTCTGGCACGGAATTTATACTCCCTCACCCCGATATGCCTAAAGATTATAACCGAGCTGCTATTGGTTAATAAAACGCGCCAACATTAGCGTCTATTTTTATATCCAATCAAAATTACGAACACATATGCTCTAGGGAAGATATTCCCTCCATTTCTACAGAAATGCGCGCTACTCTGACGTCATTTGCTTGTCGCTTCTAATTAATAAACAACTCACCCCCTCACTCATTGTTGCCCGCTCTTATTGTCAGTTTCAGTGAGGCCGTGTAAACTTATTTCCTAACAATGCTTATAATTAACAAACATCTCAAATCAATGTCATACAATAATGCTTATTTACACTACAATCACTCTGGCATTTACATTGTTGTGATATAAAATACTGCCACAACATGTTATGTTGCGCACTATCGTGCTATAATTAGCATGTTAGGAAAAGTCTAACATTCCATATTGTTATGAATAATACATCTACTAGGAGTGCTTGCCTTTTATTTAGGATCGGTATGTCACATAGGCAGCATTTACAAATATAAATGTGTTGTTCTTAGCTGCTCAATTACAAAGATAAGTGGATAGCTGTTGAATTTTATACTCAGAGCATGGTTTCAGACGTGATGTTATTTCTGAACTTCGTGTGCAGGAGCATCCATAGCTTTATTTCATAACTCATTTTAAGTGTTTTGTAAAGAGAACTCTCCATTTGATTCCAGCCAGTCTGTTAAGCACTGCTCCTTGTAATTAAATGAGTACCTAATACAAAATTTCCAGTCGAGCCTTGTCTAAATATAATTAATACCAGAAATGTAATATAGATGTGTTTTAGAGGTAAACCATGTTAAATTCAATTGTTGCATCATCTATATGTAACAAACATAAAACATGTGTCAGGAACAGTCTCACCTTACAATGTCTCCGGATAATGGCTTTAAGTTGGTCGTTAGTCTATCAAATTGCTAAAAAGACTCCTTTCCAGGGAACACACTAACGTTATTATTGCATTGCGGTTTATATACTAAAATGCCAAAACGTTTCAACGAGATCGATGCATATTAAGGAAAGTAGTCTTTAAAGCAACCAAAACTTTATGACTTTTGGGAGTGTTTCCAAAACTCTGTACAACCACTGATTCAACGCGCCTAAAATTAAGAGATATGTTTGTAATGCTTGCGTTTGCGCCTTATTCTTAAAATTACTTCTTTTGAAAGTCCATCTTACTTATTTAAAATTGAATTATAAAAATCACTGCTAAATTCCTAATCAATCCTAGAATAAAAGTGTAAAACTGTTAGAACTGTGGGTATACGCAGACGGAAAAGAAAAGCACTACCAGAGGACGTAAGTAGGAAACATGGACATAAAACAACGGATGAAATAGGTTAAATTCCAAAAACACTTAATTTGTTGTCAACTACCAACTGCAATGATAATATATTTTGCGCATGTAATATAACACCAGTCAAAATCAAATCACTTATTTTAGCACTTTAGTAACTGTAATTCATTTACTCTGTTCCCACATCTGTGTTATAACAGGGCAATTCGGAAGTAAGTTCCGCTAATTTTATCGAGTAATGCTACTTTAATTTGGTACTTTTTTGACACACAAATAAAAAGTGTACTATTAAATGATTATTCAAAATTATTTACGTTTACATTTCCGCATTTGTCGTATCGCTTCACAAGCTTCGAAGTTCCCTCTGTGTAGAACTCTGTGCCTGTGATTCTAGCCACCCAGTGATGCTCTCCTAGAGAACCTCATTTATTTCAAACCATCATAACTCAAGCAAATTCTTCACGTTGGGGAACGGGTGATAATCATTCGGAGCCAAGTCAGGGCTATACGCTGGATGAACAAAACCTTCCCCATCAATTGTTGTAAATTTTTATTGCGTTCAGCAACGTGTGGACAAGAATTATCGTGGAAGAAGACAACCCCAGAACTCAGTGTGCATATGGTTTGTTCTGAATTGCTCTAATTTTGGTGTCTGACAGTAGAGGACAGAATTTATTGTTGTGTCTCCTTTCATTAACTCCACCAACACTATATCTTCCTTGTCCCTAAAACAGTTTTCTTTGTTGAAAATGTTTGGAGGTATTTTTATAGTTTCGTACCGGAGCTAGTGTGACCCCAGCCATTGACTGTCGTTTTGTTTTGACGTTCATGAACCCAACTTGCGTCTCTTTTCCATGACAGTCTAGTCGAGAAACCTTTCACCCTCACTCTCGTGGCGTTGAAGGAATGTCACTGCCACTCCCATCCTCAAGGCTTTCAGACTTCAGACAGAATTTTCCTCACTCACCGCTACAAAAGTTGTGATTGCTTAAACCCTTCATACAGAACAGCTTACTGATATTCGGAAATGCTTGTGTGGCTTTGAAATTGTGTAATTGCGATTTTGTCTGATCAAATCATCTACATTTGCAACACGTTCGTCGTTTACAACCGACAGTCGCGCATATCGTTCCTCCTCATGGATACCAGTGCGTCCATCTTAGAACTGACGACACTAACGTCAAACAGTACTCCAACTTATAATGTTCACGTACACTGCAAAAAATCTCACAATGAATTGCAGTTGCGCTTGTTTTTGGCTTACAGAAGCTGTATCAGTACACGACCTCACACTTGGCTAAAACTTCTATTGTTGCTCACATTTTACAATCCTGTATTGGTGAAAGAAACGGCCAATGCCATCTCACGCTGACACTGCCAGGAATGTGCTGAACCGAGCTACACATCGAATCAAGAATGGCGCTGCTACCATCTCTCCTGCTCGTGAGTGACGAGACCGGAACTTACTTTCCGAATTGCCTTCGAAGAAGCACAGAATACTTGCTCTCTCTAGCTATCTTTGTCATCCTTTGGTATCGGTTGGTGAGTGCAGTGGGAAATAAATGCCTTTCAAAGAGCAGGAAAGGTGAGTAGCAAATTTTTCGTCATTTTCTGGCCCACATGCTACTCCTCTTTATTATCAAACGTTTCAAGTCAGTATGCCTCCTCATCACCATCTGAGTTTTCCTACAAACTAATTCCTCTCCTAAAACATCCCTCTGCCAAAAAATCTATTTAACTTTATCAATACATTTGCAAGTTTATCTTCAGGTATTCTCTGTCGCGTTTTCTACTGCATTTGAAACATTTATTTTACATTGCTGTTCTTAACAATATATTGAATTCTGCAAATGTCATTATTGGGGATTTGGTTCATATTAGCTCTAAAGCGTTTAGGTCAAAGTGATATGTCATGAATGAGCGATCTATTCAATATGCTTTGACACTCTCTTTTCACCGTTATAAGCGCATATTGTGTCTTAGCAAAGATGCATTCATAATTTAAGATGTAATAAAACATTTCTGGCCCTAATCATTTGGTAACTTTACATTTTTAGTTGCTGTATAATCTTTAATGCTAAATAATTGCATCTTTAAAATTTCTACGATTTTATGAAGGAAGAATACATTTAGATGCATAAACTCAAATGTTAAGCTCGTGGGAACTGCGTTTTTAGATGTCTAGATGCTTTATCTTTAGCAACTGTGAGGTAGGGTAGCTTTAGAGTCTAGTTTAGGCAGTTAAAATTTATTTTAAATGACGTAAAAAGCCTAGGCTATTCATTTCGATTAAAATTGTTTAGCAAGTACACAGTCTGTAATTTTAATGGGTCCTGCGTGTTAAGCGATGTACCACAAAGGCTGATATTCACCTGCGTGATATATAAGTTAATATCGCTCTGGTGGTGGAACATCCGAAAAACACCGGTCGTCGAACACAGGATCGCACTGTAGACTACCCTATTGTCTCAATCCTAGGCAGGCAGAAGCCTGATAACGCAAACACACCACACCCTCGCTGAGCAGTGTACAAACAGCAACGTTTAACCCTAGAACACTAACGCCTTTTTACCTATACTAAAACGATACGTAAAATTTACGTGTAGATTGTTAAATAGATTACATTTATTACACATTATAAAATAAAGCTTATTATTATTTTTAAGCTTTTAAAACAAGAATGCGTATTGTACAAAGCTTTTTTTTAAACAATGCACAACAATGCAACATATGTTTGCATTGTTACATTAAAATTTACATTGTTATATGAAAACGAGGAACATATTGCTTGAAAATTGTAATTTAGATTTAAAATTAATTAGTAATGGAAATAACAGTTTTTATATATAAATGAACTTAGACACGATAGCATTATGGGCAATCAACACAGTTTTTTTCTGATGATCGCCGCATATTGGCTCGTTGGAAACTGCACAGTAAACTGTTGTCATGCGTTTCTTGAAATAGTGGCAGTAAGAACACTACTTCCCTGGGCCATGTTGCAGAAGAGGTTCTTGCTGTTCTTGTACATTCACTTGTAATACTATTACTTTCTCTACTACGCATAGTAAGTAGGGCAAGTATTGTATTCCACCCAAAATTTCGATACCGAGATTTCACCGGAAATACATGTTTTGAGACCCCCTGAATCCAAAAAAAGCATTTTTGGAAACATGTCCGTGTGTGTGTCTGTGTGTGTGTCTGTGTGTCTGTGTGTGTGTGTCTGTGAAAAGCATAACTCAGAAACGAACAGTCGGATAAACACCAAACTTGGTATTTGGGTTCAGTATCTTCCAAGGATGCGACACGAAGGTTTTCAAGAAAATCCCCCCACCCCAGAGTACCCTTTACATGGAAGATTTTCGAAAATTTTAATTTTCTCAAAAATGGCTCTAACGACTTTGATTAAAATATCATATGTTTAAGATATTTTTATGACAAATAAAATGTATATCTTGAATTTTCTGGGAATGTCTCCAAAAGTATTCTTTATTGTGAACGACTTTTGCATAACTGGTAAACCATAAGAGATAGACAACATTTTACTACACAAAAAATGTAGATCGCGTTAAAATACACAATTTATGTCATATACATTTTTTTGTTGAGTGAACCATTTTCGAGATATTGCTTGTTATTCCCTTAAATTTTTCAATACTTATTTTCTCAAATGGGAATTCGTTATTCATTTTTACTTTCTCTACTACGTATAGTAAGTAGGGGGAGTATTGCATTCCACCCAAAAATTCGATACCGAGATTTCACCGGAAATACATGTTTTGAGACCTCCTGAATCCAAAAAAGCATTTTTGGAAACATGTCCGTGTGTGTGTCTGTGTATGTGTGTCTGTGTGTGTGTGTGTCTTTGAACAGCATAACTCAAAAACGAACAGTCGGATAAACACCAAACTTGGTATTTAGGTTCAGTATCTTCCAGAGATGCGACACGAAGGTTTTCAAGAAAATCCCCCCACCCCAGACTACCCTTTACACGGAACATTTTTCGAAAATTTTAATTTTCTCAAAAATGGCTCTAACGATTTTGATTAAAATATCATATGTTTAAGATAATGTCATGAGAAATGAAATGTATATCTCGAATTTTCTGGGAATGTCTCCAAAAGTATTCTACATTGTGAACGACTTTTGCATAACTGGTAAACCATAAGAGATAGACAAAATTTTACTACACAAAAATGTAGATCTCGTAAAAATACACAACTTATGTCATATACATTTCTTTTGTTGAGTGAACCGTTTTCGAGATATTGCTTGTTATTCCCTTAAATTTTCCAATACTTATACTTTTTCTCAAATTCGTTATTCATTTTTTTGTCCTTGACTTGCAAAGAGAATGGAATGCGCCGCATAGCAACCAGCGTTAAAATATTTGACCATCGCTTAAAAGCTACCATATTCCCCTTGCATCTACAAGAAAATTAGCAATAAGATTGACATCTCGATATCTGGATTAACATGAAGCATATGGAGAATAGGCGTTTGTAAAAATAGATTGTACAAGAGTAGAGAAAGTCATGTGAGTGTAACACATCAGATTTTTTTATGTCTTGAACATACAAAGAGAATGGAATACTCCACATAGCAACCAGCTCTTAAAATATTTGACTATCGCTTAAAGCCTACCATATTCCCCTTGCATCTACAAGAAAATTAGCAATAAGATTAACATCTCAATTAACATGAAGCATATGGAGAATAAGCGTTTGTAAAAATAGTTTGTACAAGAGTAGAGAAAGTCTTGTGAGTGTAACACATCAGATTTTTTTTGTCTTGGATATGCAAAGAGTTATAATCTGTGGCAAAGGGAATGGTGTTGCACCTAGCAACCAGCTATTAAGAGATGTGTATGTGCTTAAAGGCTACTGTTGTTCTATATTGCCCTTGTAAGTATATTTTCCCCTACATCTACAAGAAAATTAGCAATAAGATAGAGTTTGCAAATGTTTATCTCGATTAACATGAACTAGATGGAGAATAAGCGTTTGTAAAAATACTTTGTACAAGAGTAGAGAAAGTCATATGAGTGTAACACATCAGATTTTTTTGTTATCGTCTTTAGCCCCTTGCTCAGATTTAACATAAGAGTCTCGTTGGATGAGCAAGGGACGTGCAACTTGTTGATGCAATTCTAACACGAAGTTCATTCTTGTCAATGGAGTTGTGCTTGGAGCCTTTTTGTTGTGTTAATGGGTACATATGATGTATTAATTTAGTGTGTAATATTCAAAATGTAAAATAAATACATTGGCCACATTCGTGTTTTCCGACCACAGTTCATGTTCTAGAATATCTGATCCAGAGTATCGACGGCTCCCTTGATCTGGTTGCATGCGAGTACTATTTCTGTTGTTTTTTTGTTTGTTTTGGTTTTGTTTTTGATGTCATCAGAATAGAGGCGTCGTCATGTATGCTTTAAACTAGAGTTACAAGTTTGTTCGTTCTAGGTTTGTGGGAGACTACTGTAATATATCCTCTGAAAATAAGAAAAAGGACCTATTGACTTCCCTGCTGAGGTCCACAAACTCAGTTGGAAGCTCTTTCTTGTTTTCCTTTATTGTCTCTACAACTGTAAAACCACAATCAGCATTTAGTTCCCTTACAAGAGGCACACTTACGGGCCAGTTGTCCATGGGAATATATCTGTTCGAGCCCTTCATTACATATACCAATTGTTCTACAAAATGGTCAGCAACTGCTACTGCATCTGGAGTTGTTCCTTTCCTAATATATGGAATGGCCTTTATCATCTAGTTGGTGCCATTATCTCAAGATACGACATGTTTCAGGTCATATTTGTTTGGCTTATTGTTCATGTAAACCCTAAAAGTGCATCTTCCACGAAATCCAATGGGCCTTTCGGCTCTGGTACAGTAAGAATCTGGCTTGTAGTTTGTTACACAGTTACTTACAAACTCTTCCCACAATTGTTTGTGGGTGCCAGTTTACTTCCCTGGTTTCTCTGTCACCGAATCTACTGCAGTATATTAGAAACATAAACCTTTCTCGAGATACAATGGCACAATAACGATCACCGCAGAATTCAATATCAAATAGTGATTTAGCAGATAAATGATTTTCTTTCACAACACCTGATAGAATCAAGATACCGATAAATGCTTGAAATTCTTCCTTACAGGCATCCCTTAGTGTAGCACTCATTATATTGTCGTTTTGCCTTTGTCGTTGTACTTGATCATTTGTTCTTAGAACATCTCATTTGTGGTATCTTCAGTCAAAAATATGTGTAAGCAGCTCGGTGGATTAGGATCGACGTTTTTCGTAGGTACAGGCCTTATGTGTAGTATATTTTTATTTGGTGTTTTCCCTTTCTGCCTAATTGGTTGTGTTTTCCGCTGTTTTCTCAGTAAATTCATTATTCTCAATAACTAAACGAGAAGTAGGCGCAGTTTGTTCTTCATTATAAGATGTAGGAAAAGTACTTCTCGAGCTTCTTATCTTTCTTCTTTTATTGGTATTTTCAGACCAATCTCTTTTCATTTTGTTGTTCTCGCTTTCAATCTCTTGGATTCTATGTAATGGATTTTCATCTTCATCGTTTTCTTTCTCATTTGCAGAAAAATCAGGATCCTCATGACTGTCATCAAAATCCCATAGTTGTTCAACACCGTCTTCCTCTTCTTCATCTAATTCCTCTATTCTTCAATCCTCCAACTCGAATTCATTGAAAATCTGAAGCATACTTTCTTCATCATCATTGGTTAGTCTCAATATACAGTAACACTTAGGCCGCTCTTGCTCAATGCTTATAAATATGTTATGCCGTATTCATAGAATAAGCGTTTAAAGAAATGTTGTTTCACAAATTTATTTAGTGCACGTAAATGCTAAAGAACCCAAGCAATGCACATAATCTCTACACCCGTTGACGCTAATGATACGTATTCTCTGCGTAGACAGATTTTCTACAAACACTAACCATACGTAAAATTGGCGTAAGTATTACGTAGAGTTAGTGTTCTAGGGTTAAATAGCGCCCTGTACGTCTTGAAAACCGAACTCTTACTTGTATGTGATGATTATACTTATATTACAAATTTTGCTTTCATAAGTATATTCTGACTTACCTTTTTGGTGAGGAAGAATCTCTACACATTTGTGAGACAACGAATCGTAAAATCCATTGTTAATGCATCCAGGTACAAAACTGCTTCTCAGTAGCTCAGCAAATGAGTGAGCATGTCGATGTGGAGGTCGTTCCTGTGGAGTTAATGGGAAACTACTTTAGTTGGTATATTAGGTATATGCAGGCACATGTGGATTCACACACAGAGAAATTTGGAAATCTCTCAGCTGAAATACAGAAGTCAACGTAAATAATGATTTTTTTTACTTTATCTACCACTTACCTATAGCAGAAAAAGGAAGTAGTACTGCAATTCATCCAAAATTGATGTTTCATATTTCGCTGTGTATATGTATTATCAGGGCCGTGAACACAAAGAAATCCAGTTTTAACAAAGAAATCCTGCGCAAGCGTCTGTCTGTCTGTCTGTCTGTCAAAAGCTAGCTCCAACACGAAAAGTCGGATAAATACAAAATTTCATATTTGAAAAACAAAATACCTCCACTCCAAATTAACCTTTATGTGAATAATATTTCGATGCTTTTCATTTTCTCAAAAGTAGAACCAAACAATTCTAATTAAAATATCACGTGATTAAAATATTTGCATGACTAATAAAATCTATATCTCGAAATTTTTATAAATGGCCTTGTGAAATCCTCTTCATTGAGAAGCTATTGTAATGGTTTGTGTAACAGCTAAAGCAAAAGGAGCCAAAGGCTTGCTATACAACAAATAAAGCGATTTTTTAAATATCCATTATCCGTAAAATAACCTTTTTGTTGCATTAGTCATTTTGAAAACATTCGGTGTCACGTCTAGGTTTTACCTGAATTGTTGTGTGGCATATATAAGGCATCTTACACTCCTCATGTTCTTTCTCGTATGGTTCATTAGTTACAAAAACTAATATTCGTTGTCACGTTTAATTTCCATGAATTGTTGTGCGGCATATATAAGGTATCTTACGCGCCTCATTTTCTTTCTCGCATGGTTCATTAGTTACAAAAACTAATATTCGTTGTCACGTCTAGGTTTCCTTGAATTGTTGTATGGCATATATAAGGTATCTTACGCGCCTCATTTTCTTTCTCGCATGGTTCATTAGTTACAAAAACTAATATTCTTTGTCACGTCTAGGTTTCCTTGAATTGTTGTATGGCATATATAAGGTATCTTACGCGCCTCATTTTCTTTCTCGCATGGTTCATTAGTTACAAAAACTAATATTCGTTGTCACGTCTAGGTTTCCTTGAATTGTTGTATGGCATATATAAGGTATCTTACGCGCCTCATTTTCTTTCTCGCATGGTTCATTAGTTACAAAAACTAATATTCTTTGTCACGTCTAGGTTTCCCTGAATTGTTGTGCGACATATATAAGGTATTTTATGCGCCTCATATTTTTCTCGCATGGTTCATTAGTTACAAAAACTAATATTCGTTGTCACGTCTAGGTTTCCCTGAATTGTTGTGCGGCATATATAAGGTATCTTACGCGCCTCATTTTCTTTCTCGCATGGTTCATTAGTTACAAAAACTAATATTCTTTGTCACGTCTAGGTTTCCCTGAATTGTTGTGGGCATATATAAGGTATCTTACGCGCCTCATTTTCTTTCTCGCATGGTTCATTAGTTACAAAAACTAATATTCTTTGTCACGTCTAGGTTTCCCTGAATTGTTGTGGGCATATATAAGGTATCTTACGCGCCTCATTTTCTTTCTCGCATGGTTCATTAGTTACAAAAACTAATATTCTTTGTCACGTCTAGGTTTCCCTGAATTGTTGTGGGCATATATAAGGTATCTTACGCGCCTCATTTTCTTTCTCGCATGGTTCATTAGTTACAAAAACTAATATTCTTTGTCACGTCTAGGTTTCCCTGAATTGTTGTGGGCATATATAAGGTATCTTACGCGCCTCATGTTCTTTCTTGCATGGTTCATTAGTTACAAAAACTAATATTCTTTGTCACGTCTAGGTTTCCCTGAATTGTTGTGGGCATATATAAGGTATCTTACGCGCCTCATGTTCTTTCTTGCATGGTTCATTAGTTACAAAAACTAATATTCTTTGTCACGTCTAGGTTTCCCTGAATTGTTGTGCGGCATATATAAGGTATCTTACGCGCCTCATGTTCTTTCTTGCATGGTTCATTAGTTACAAAAACTAATATTCTTTGTCACGTCTAGGTTTCCCTGAATTGTTGTGCGGCATATATAAGGTATCTTACGCGCCTCATGTTCTTTCTTGCATGGTTCATTAGTTACAAAAACTAATATTCTTTGTCACGTCTAGGTTTCCCTGAATTGTTGTGGGCATATATAAGGTATCTTACGCGCCTCATTTTTTCTCGCATGGATCATTAGTTACAAAAATTAATATTATATTGGGATGCCTCAGACGGTAACGTCTGTGGCCTTTCTCGGGAAGTCTCGGGTTCAAATCCTGTGGGCCGATCAATCTGACTGGGATTTTCTCGTGTTTTTCCTCAGTCACCAAAGTAAATACCGGACTGGATATTTAATACCACGACCCAAAGTTCCAGCTCAAGTATAAAACAACAGTATAAATGAAAGTAGATGATAGATGCGAATGCTGTGCATCTATACTAAATGATAGTTTTAAGGGCAGCATATTGTGTTCAGTTCTAAAACATTTGACTATCGCTGTTCCCTTTCTAACTATAACAAAATGTGTGATGCAGCTAATTCCGGAAAGGTTTATCTCAATAAAATCAAATAGGCAGGAAAATAAACCCTCGTAGCAGTAATTTGTATACCCACTAATATGCGATAGAGGGTAGAGAATGTCATATGAATTAACACATCAGAATTTGTTTCTATCTACTTCATTATTACTGTGATAAGCATTTGCAGAAGTAGCTTCATTACACATTTCGTTCTAGTTATGAGGATACAGTAACATAAGTTTTTGCCTATTTCTTATGATTTAAACGTTTGGACAGATTACATTCCTTCAGAATGATTTGGGCTTCACAGGCTATTCCCAAAAAATTAAAGATATGATTTCACATATCATATAAATAGCTTAGGTGAATGGCGTTCTAATCAAAATCGACATAGCTGTTTTCGAGAAAGCCAAACATAACGAAACTTTCCTTCGGGGTGAGGTGTTTTCTTGTAAATATTCGTTTTTTATTTTTGGAAGATGCTGAAATGAATTACCAAGTTTGGTATTTTAGCGTCCTTAGGTTTTTTAATTAAATTGTTCACAGTCAGAGAGACAAACAGACAGTCAGATACAGACACAGACAGACATACAGACACACACACACGCGGACTTTTTATATTTCTCTATAGTTTTGGCAACCTCCAAGTGCGCATTTTCGATGAAATGTTGGTATCGAGTTTTTGGGTAGGATGCAATACTTCCTCTACTACTATGGGTAAATAGTAAGGAAAGTAAAACTCTGACGTTGCATTCACTTGATTTTCTCCTAGTCACTCTTCTACAAACTATTGCTAGGAAAGCTTATTCAGCTTCCTATTTCTTGTTTATAAAAATAAACCTTGATTATTGATTTATAAATTTCTCGCAGTCGGGTATAGGAAGAATACAGTATCGTGAATCATTAGTCAAATCTTTTCAAAGCCGGGCGCTTTCAAACTCTGTTCTCCTTTATGAACACGAAAATTAAAGAGATAAAGAAAGAGAAAAAATGAAAATGGCGATTTTTGATTGAGAATAGTATGAAATGTTTGAAAATTCAAGCCCATAAAGAATATCTCGGAAATAGTTAACGCCACAAGTATGCATTTATATAAATGATGTGGTGTTTGTGCAGGAAGGCTTTCTCTGTCTCTTAGGTTTTACCAAGTATACAAAAGTCATTCGTAACTAAAAGGATTTTGCAAATTAAAGACATTTATTTTATTTGTCAAGAAAACAGCTCAAACGTATGGTATTTTAGTCAAAATCGTTGCAGCTAATTTTGAGAAATTAAAAGAACGTGTAAAAATTTTAACGTAAAGTGTAGTTGTGTGCTAGATTTTTCTTGAAATGCTTCGGTCGCATCCTTGAAAGTTGCTGAACTTAAACACTAAGTATAGTATAGAACGGACTATATGTTTTTGAGGGAGCCTCAAAACATGTATTTCAGTATCTTGGTTTCCCAATTTAGGTGGAATAGAACATTTCCTGTACTTACTGTAAGTAGAGAAAGTAAAAGTGGCAAAGAATTGCAAAGTTCAAAGCAATAATAACGGATACTTCGGAAATGGCTGATGCCATATAAAATTTATTTGAAATACATTGTTTTAAGGAGATCTATATTTACGTGGAGTATTTCTACTTTCTCTACTGCACACTTACAAAGCAGTCTTTTGAGCCCCACTGAACACAAAAAGGAATATTTAGAAAAAGGCCGCGCAGGTGTTTGTAGGCACGTGTGGCTTTAAACAGCTGAACTCAAAAATGGAAATTTGGTTAAATACGAAACTTGGTATTTACGTTTATGGCCTTTCAAGGATGCGACAAGAAGATTTTGAAGAAAATCCCCCCATCATAAATTACCGTTGACATGGAAAAGTTTTACTTTTTTTTTTTTTTTTTTTTTGCTTTCTCAAAAATTGCTGTAACAATTTCAATTAAAATACTGTATGCTTTAAGGTATTTCCATGACAATGAAGTGTGTATCTTGAGTATTCTGGGAATAACTCTGAACTCTTGTTTATTGTTTAAATAGTAAACTTAAGGGATAGGCAAAATTCTGCTACACAAATAAAGTAGGTCTCAAAGCACACAGTTTATGTCAAATGAAATTTTTTGTGACGTTAAACATTTCTGAGATATTATTTGTTATTGCTTTGAATTTGAAAATAATTTACACTTTTCTCAACTGCAAATGGCTGTTCCATTTTTTCCCCTTCCTTTCTTTGTTTTCCGTGTTCGTACAAGAACAATTTCAAAACCATCATATGGCTCGCCTTTGTATATTGCGGTTAGCGGTCTGCCTTACATTCAACAGGTCCCGAGTTCGATTCCTGACTAGGATGACTTACCTGGATAAGATATTTCGGTGTCTTCCTTTACCCTGAGAAGACGAATCTCGGGTAACTCTGAGCTCTAGGGACTAAGGGCTAGTTAGAGTATAATTTCAACCATTTCGTTCGTTCACCGTCCGATACGACCTACCAGTTAAAGGACGCTAATTAATAATCAAAGCAAGCAATAAATATCACATCCTAATGACTGTATGGTCCTTGACCGAAGAACCCCCCTCCAAAAGACGTTACGTGGCGACCGTCTTTGAAAGGATTTCACTATCGCTGTGGCATATTGTACTGTTCTAATATCTACAAAGAAATAGGTAATGAAGGTTTATCTGTATTAACAAGAAGTAGAAGAATAAACTTTTGTAAGAATAGATTGTAGAAGAGTAAGAAGAGAAAGTCATTTGAACGCAACACTTCAGATTTCTCTTTCTACCTTAAGTATTGCCAGTTATACAACATTATGCAAAATTCACACTTCATTTGTCATTTAAATATGTTAAATATACGGTATTTTAATAAAACTCGTTAGAGCCATATTTCAGAAACTAATAAATTCTGAAAACTTTTCAAAGTCAGTGGTTTTGGTGAGGCTATTCGGTTAAAATCTTACTGTTGCATCTTTTGGAGATACTGAACTTTAATAACAAGTGTAGTACATATCCGACACTTCCTTTTTTAATTATATGTTTACACATACCGCGCGAGCGCTGAACTCTTTATACAGTTTTATTATTCAGGGGTGCCCCAAAACGTGTATTTCCAAAGAAATCTGCATATCGAATTTATAAGCGGAATGCAATCCTTCCTGTGTCTCACATCTAGTGTTACAGTTAACATGAATAAATTATACTATAATCCTAGGAGTTGGTTGAGGATAAGATCCTATACATACACCACCTTGGTTGCCTATGTATGTGGATCCCTCATTACCTACCCTGTACATTCCCATCATCTGAGCTTAAGTTAATTAGCTACTTTTATGTATTACCAACCTCATTACACTTTCTATTGTAACATTCCTCTCTTTCTTTAATAATTTTCCTTCTCCATTTCACTCTTACCTTACCTATATACGAGGGCTGATCAACAAAGCCTGAGACTGATTTTTTTCACAGACGTTTATTACTCCAATTCAATGTTTACATGATCTTTTTTTAAAGTAGTTCCCTCCTACTTCAATGCACTTTTTATAGCGTCTCTGCCAGTCCTTGAACACGTGCTGCAGACCATTCTAGGTCAAGTCCTTGAGAATCGCCTCACTTTTCTTGAGCACTGCTTCAGAGTTCTCAAATCGAATACCCCTAAGCTTTGCCTTTAGTGATGGGAATAAAAAAAAATGTCACAGGGTGCAAGTTCGGGGCTATAAGGTGGATGTGGTACGCAGGTAATGTTGAACCGAGCCAGAAACTGAACGACTTGATTTGCGACGTGAGGCCATGCATTGTCATGATGAAGTCGCCACCCAGTCCGAGAAATCTCTGGTCGTTTCTTTGCAATGTGCTTCCTCAGTGTAGCCAATACTGACGTGTATGCTGCTGTAACAGTAGTGTGAGGGGGAACTGCATGCTGGTAAAGCATTCCATTACAGTCAAAAAATGTGATCACCATCACTTTCCCTGCAGATGGAACAACTTTTGCCTTTTTTGGTGTTGTAAAACCTGGCGATTTCCACACTGCGCTGGCTTGTTTTCCTTCAGGATCATAATAATGCAGCCATGACTCATCACCGGTGATAATCGATTTAAAAAATTCATCACCTCCATTGTCTGGTATGCGAAATGCACGTAGGGTCTACAAAATAGAGCATTACTACCAACCTACCAATACGAGAGTGCTGCCGCCTACCAACATTATACATAAAACCCGCTCTTTTCAAATATTTATGTTACAGATACGAAACAATCACGGAAGCTACAGGAAAAAATCAGTCTCAGTCTTTGTTGATCAGTCCTTGTATTTGCCAAATTGATTATAAAATTCTTTTCCAACCTTTTAAAAACATTTAAGATCAGTATATCTATGTGTAGCTTATCTTAATTTTTGTTCCATGTTTTCTCTCTCCATTCTGTGGTTTCTGGTCATCCTAATATACAGTGTAACTTCATATCTGCGTTCTCACATTCCCTCTATCTACTTTGACATAGTAGAGAAACTAAAAAGAAAGAAATATACCTGTTTCGATTCCCTTATAATAAGAGTAAAAAACGTATGTCTACGTGAATTATCATTCCAATGTAACGCTGCATGAAAGCTTGTTGCATGTTTTTATGTTGACACAATTCTTTGGGTTGTTCAGCAAGACATCACTGTTGTTTCGTGATTTTTTCTCCATTCCCTTCGGCAGATAGCACACACTCTTTTACAAGAACAGGCTAGACAAGCGAGCGATCTGACTGTGCACCGCAGAGCATTCTGTTGATAGCTCCAGTACTAAAAGATTTCGCTCTTTGAAGCAACAGCAATTATATCCACTGTCTAAATGAAGGACATCTGCCAGCCAAACAGGTCAAATAATCCCATAAAATCGATTTCACTATAGTCAACATTCTGGTTTATAAAACGGAAGAAATGAATTTAACGATGACTTTATTCAGGGCTAGTTACGTCCATTTTGCAACTGGTTGTCAATAATTACAATAAAGTGGTTGCGGTTGTAATTTTCGTTAGGGGTAACTCTTGAATGAATCACTGTGTAACTGACGAAGACGTTTCAATTTTGCATATTTATAAACTGCGCTTCTTTCCTTGGCTGTTATGATACTTTCTTGAAATTGTAATCACAACTTCCGCTAAGTACCTGTAGTGAATCAAACATCGAGCTCTATTCTTGTCGGTCAACTCACCTTAGTTTAGCGAAAAAGAATGTTAGTAGTATTAAACATGGATCTTACCACATGAGAATAGCACGTATCATCATATACTACATAATTGCATAAAGCGCAGTGATAATTCCGGTAATTCTTATTGCAACTTGAAACATGCGCAGTGTAGGCCTCACATAGTTCCCTCTCAGTTGTATCATTCCAATTTGAAGCACAGGAGTTAATACTGTAGTCACAGTAGCGTAAACGTCCTTCCAAATCCATATGTTGGTCCCATGTTGGACTTAATTTACACAGAGTCTTTGTGCCATTTGGAAAAGTAGCTGGAGCTGGAGAAGGACAGCTAACTGTGTACGATTGGCCGGCATCGCTAAGTGATACGGCACATGGTACACACTGTACCATTTCTAATCCGCTTAGATCGAAGTACCATGTTGATGTGATTTCATCGTAAAACATACGTTGAAAATATTCCATTGTATCAACTTTTCGAAACTTATATGGATCAAATTCACAGGAAACTTCAAGTGGCCAAGCGAACATGTCCTTGTGGAGATCATTATGACAGGAAGCACAGTAGGAGTTGCGATACGTAACATTTGTACGGAGGCTGGTGACGAGAGTATCAAGCATAGGATTTGGATAAGTAGGATCTGGATGTTCACAAAGGTAACCAATTTGTCGGTCTTCCCATGTTGATGGACATCGCATCATAACATAGAAATTCTTTATGAAAAAAATATCCGTATAATGACAGCTCGCTGTTGAAGCTCCAAGTTTCTGCTCTTCAGCTTTGAAGTAAATAGAATCTGGACAACAGTCTCCGTACTTGGCGCACTCGGGATCACAGCCACATCGAGAATCAGTGGTAGGTTCATCTTCACATTTTTTCCTGTGAAATGTAAAGAGAGCAATGTCTTATTAGCGGTTGTTATGCATTCATATACTGTCTCTTGAAGAACAATATAATTTATGATTTAACGAACTAATTGTTCAATGCTGCAAGTAAGGGTATTTTATGATGGAGCTTTATGGACCTCTTACCACACATTGCAATTGTAATGTTCCAAACTATGAAGTCATATTATTATGCCTTTGCAGTGTGCGTCTGAATTCTGTAACAACTTTTTCACCACTTGCTCAGTCGGGTTGAACCATAAAATAATAACAAGGGAGAAACATTTAATGTAGAGTGTGGTGAAGCATATTGTGCTCCTGAGAGAAACACAAAGCGGAATTCACTTCAGTGAAATTAAAAACTAGTATTATGTGTATAACTTTAAGTACAGCATAGCCTAAGTGTCGCAATAAAAACATTTTAAGATGAGGTCCGCACAATTACAATCGAAAACGGTTTTCATAGAATGAAAATACTGCAATGTTCGAGATTAAGTTATGTATAACACCATGTAGTTTGAAGTGACGTGAATTGGAAGGATAAAACAGAATTCAGGTGAAATGAAAATCTACTGATCTGATTTCATAGTAACTCTTCTTAGTAGTTACAAAATCAACACAACGTGGAAGTACACCGTTGCAAAAATTAACATTTACATAAGGTTTTCTAATTTCTGTTATTTAAGCACATTAAGGTAATTTATTTCCTAAATGGTTTACAATCACAACCCTATTATGATAGTGTACGTGATTTTACTCTGTGAATTATAATGAAAGTAAGAGCAGTCTCTTTATGTTGGGGTATCTTGTAATTGTTCGCCAACACTACAGCTCAATTTGTGTCCTGAATGATCCGACCAGTGATATTTATAAGGAATTGAATAAAAGGGTAACAGTAACTTTTGTGCATTTCGAGGTACTAATGACTGAAAAGAAGGATTAGATAGCTTTTTTAAATTAAGGTAACCTACGGTTTTTCTAGGAATCTTGGGAAATATAGTATTTTGACCAGATGTATTTAACAGTGCAGATTTCTACAGAAGGGTTTGAGAATATTGCGGCGACGCAATCGCTCGAGCTATCAATTGGATGGCGCTAACCGGCTAGCCGTTTGAAGAAACACATCTGGCGGGAGCCAAGAAATTATCACGGTGATTGTTACTTTTGTATTGTAGATGTTAAAGATTTCAATTGATTCAGAAAACGTAAATGGGAGTAATCAAATTTAGAGTTGTCCAGGTGACCTCGGCACACAGTGAAGAAGTTCCTATACTGGTGTTTACCAAACTACCTGAAATTGTAATGTCAGAACCTGAGGAAATACAGGATTTGGGGTGCGAAAGCAATGCCAGCAGTGGAAGTGAATATGAAGGAGAAATTTCTATACCTAAAATGTTCACTTAACAGAAACTAAATGATCTGGTATGAGGTCTTAGTTTGTCAAAGAATGGAGCTGAACTTCTGCCATCTAGGCTAAAGGGAAACATCTGTCTAAGTCAAGAAGCGAAAATTACAGCATATGGTACAAGAGAAGCAGGTCTTCTGCAATACTTAAGCCAAGATGACTTTGTATATTGCTGTAAAATTCCAGGACTACTCATCCAGATGGAGTTATTGGACTAACAACCAAAAGACTGACAGCTTTTTATAAACAGCTCCACCAGAAGCCCGAAATGTTCTTGCTTTACAGTGGTATCTTGTATCTATTCTCATTGGCCACTCAACAAAACTAGCAAAATTATATTGCAGAAATTACGCTATCATGAACATCAATGGTATATTTGTTGTGATCTAAAGTTGGTAGACATCTTGCTTGGGCAGCATGAAGTAGCTTTGTTTCACCTACTGTGGGATAGCAGAGCAAAGCAAAATGATTGGAACAAAGTGACATGACCTTTAAGGGGAAATCTTACTGTAGATGAAGTCAACATCATTTACGATCCATTGAATAAGAGAGAGAAAATAATTATCCCTCCATTGCACATCAAGCTGGGAGTGGTGAAGCAATTTGTTAGGGCCCTAAATAAACAAGGCAATTGCTTCAACTACATATGTGGATTTTTTTTCCTACACCGAGCATTGAAAAATTGAAAGCAGGGATGTTTGATGGACCACAGATTCGCAAATTTATGAATGATCGCAACGTGACAAATTTTATGCATATTCAGATATTTCGGCCTGGCGTAGTAAAATCTTAGTTGTGAAAAACCTCTTAGGTAATCCTAAGGAAGACAATTACAAAGAAACGTGCAGAACATGTTGACACCTTTAAAAACTTGGGTGCTATTATGAGTATAAAGTGCAACCACTTATCAAAATTTCGAGATAATTTAGGCAATTACAGCGAGGAACAAGGGGAGAGGTTCCACCAAGACTTTAAATATTGTGAGAAACTTATCAAGGCAGGTGAGACCACTACTGTTGCTTCTAACGCGATTGACCTGAAGACGAACGCAGAAGAAAATCGTACCGACAGCGTAGTAATCTCACTGAATGTAGGCATGTTTTGTCTGTTATAAAGTAAAGTAACATACTTAGTTACGGTACTTAATATGTCATTTTGGTGTTTTCTGAGACAGTAGTCATGTGATTGTGATCAGAATACGCCTACCCAGACATGATATTGCTGTATATTTGTATTCATCAATGAATGTCAAATTGTCACAAAACTGGAGCCAATTTAGCAAAACTGAGACCATATTCGCATTCAGCAACACAAAGTGGTCCTAAAAGCTCTTAAAATAATTGGCAAAGAGCCAGTGTTTACCAGTGTTATCATTGTAGTCGCAATATTTATTATATATGTATATATATATTACATATGTTTGAAAAAATTGAATTATATCTACCATTTTCTTCTGTTAACTGTGCATCGCTTCACAGAAAAAAACATCATAACTCGTAGACACTTTGGTGTAGAGAGATAAACCTTAGCCCTACTTTAATGAAACATTTTTCTCTACGAATTAGTAATGCTGCTATGTATGGCTGCTACTGTGTTCTCAAAGAACACTTCTGTATGCTTTGTGTTGTTTCCCTTCGAAAGGGAAATAAAGCCGTGTCGTAGATTTACGGCAAAGAAGCCTGATAATGAGGCCTCTGGGCAAATTTCCGGTCTGTCGCGCCCAATATAGGTTAAAGCGCGTCAAAATAAAATTCAATTTAATTTTAAATATACGCGAGCTGTTTTTGTTATTTATCCTTTGACAGCTTTTTCTATGAATAACATTTTTCTGGCATAAATCATCCGTTTTTTCAGTGGGAGTTGAAAATTACTAATTAACATTGTGGAGGATGAAAACAAAAAGACACGGTCGTTTCGTTATTTATTTAAAAAGGAATTGTTTAATAATTTTAATCAAATTCTCATTATCATCAACTGCAAATAGAGCCGTTCCGAACACACATTAAGTAATCACCATGTCCAAATGGTATGTAGTTTAGTGCTACCTTCGTTAGCGTTCTATCTTCCATCCGCAGGATGTGATCATATCAATTTTCTTGTACGTTTTCATTTAGACTAAAACTATCTTTCATTTCTGAATTATCTCCAGGTATTCATCTGTTCCTTAGTTCATACCGTCGGGTATAGCCAGCTACACGTCTAAAAATGTCATATCTGCTCTCTTAATAATTCTCGTAGCAGATCTTCTCAGTGCCTGGTTTTCTGAGCAATGCATTAATACATGCACAGTCATGACTATAAAATTTCAACATGGAATGTTTCCTGGCTTTTTCTGATGAAGTGTGGTTGATTGTTCCACACATAGCACATTGAAAGCTTCTTTTCTCCAAATAATTAAATTCTTTCTCTTGTTCTAGAATATTATTATTTAATCCTATTTAAGATCTTCTGGGGTGGCTTCCTAGAAAAGCAATCACCTCAAATGTCTTCATTGAAATTTCCAGGTTATATATAAAAAGCTGTTTTACAGTACTGTAAAAGGCTAACTGAAGCTCATTCACTTTTTATTTGCCAAAATCATTTAAGCGTCTGCAAACATTATTTTGTTTAGAACCTTATTTCCTAGTTTAAAATGAATTGAAGTTTGCTTTGCCATACTTTTATGGTTAAATCAATATATAAGCTAAGCAGAGCTGGAGACGGTGGAATTCCTTATCTTGTTCCTTGATTGCGTTTTTCATATCTGAAACTCTCCATTCTATTGCTTATCTTAACAACCTTGTATAACCTTTATTAGATGATGTCAGTATCCCTTTTCAAACATTATTCCCCGTAGATTTTCTCGATGAAATTCTTTTACATAATCTATGAACAAGATATGCTTTTCTATAACGTTTACTTTTGTATTATTTTGTAAGTGTATCTTTTCAATTCAAGCACTATCGGTCCTCGCGAACGCGGTGTTGTTCTTCCTGTAGAAGCACCAATTATAATATTTAGGCGCCTTATTATTTATCTTGCTATAAATTTTGTATACTGCTGTTAAAAGTCTGATTCTCCTCTAATTATCACATTTTTATTTTGTTTTTACCTTATCTACAGGGATTTGCCACCTAAAAGTTATGGCGAGTTTTCACCGAAAGTATGTTTTGAGGCCCCTTGAACTCTTAAAGAGGATTTTTAAAAAAGGCAAGTGTGTGTGCCTCTGAAGAGCGTAACTCAAAAGCGAAAAGTTGGACAAATGCTAAACTTCATATTTAAGGCCAATAGCTTCCAAAGATGTGACTGAAAATGTTCAAGCAAAAATCCTCCACGCTACCCTACCCTTTAAATGGAATATTTTTGAAGTGTTTGAGCTTTTAAAATAACTCTACGGATTTTTATTAAAATATATACCATATATTAAAGATATTTACATGACTGATAAAATATATAGCTTGTGTTTTCTGGGAACAGCTTATGAAATTCTCTTTATTCGGAAGGAATTTTGTAAAATCCTATATAACTGGTAAACGTGAAGCGATAGACGAAACTCTACTGCACAAAAAATATAAATCTGTTTGAAACACAGAATTTATTTCCAACAACTGTTCTGTGGAATCAGCCATTCTGAGCTATCTGTTATTAATTGTTCGAACTATTCAATACTTAAGTTTCTTTTTAAAGTCCTGTCGATTGGGAGTTGTTTCTGGCGATATCATGGAAATGTTATTGAATTTAGGGCCATTATATAGCGTCCAGTTCCAAAATTGTTGCTGTTCCCTTTGTATTTATAACGAAATGTGTAGTGCAACTATTTCCGAAATTCCTATCTCAATTAAAATGATGTAGGTAGAAAAAATAAACTCTGGTAAAAAATAATTCGTATACTCGCTAATAGACGGTAGAGGGTAGAGAAATACATGTGAATGCAACACATCAGATTTTTGAACGGTGAGAATAACCAACGTTGTTTTCGATTCATCTGGTTTGTTAGTACTGTAAGGCATGTTTAAAATACTTGGCAGTCTCATCTTAGTGTTACTTCCTGGGGGAGTACCAGATTAATTCCATTATGACCTGGATCTTTTCTATTGCTCATTTCAGAAAGCTGTGCTTGAAATTCGTTATAGGGTCTTCTTATGGATAATTATAGTCATCTGGATTAGGATCTACTCCTCCGTTCTTATTGGTCCATACAGAGGTTTTTGATAACCTGTCCGTTTATCAATAGATGTACTATACAGGGTGGCCCAAATAAAGCGTTACACGTGAATATCCCTTAAACGAAAACAAACAAACAAACGTCAAATATTCTAAATCTCATATAAGCAAGGGACCTTCCAAACTGCAATACGGAAAACGTTACCTTGGGATCCCTTATGGGGCACACGGGGCCCAAGAATTTTAAGTGAAGCCATGATGACTTTTTAATATTCTGGTTTCCCTCAATAAACTAACCGACTGTATTAAACGATTTTCTCTAAATTGAATTGTGAGCTGTTATAGAATGTTTTATTGAAGTTATTACACTCATAAACTCGGGGGAAAATAAAGTATAAAATAAAAGAACATGGGTATTGAGACTTCAAGGCCACCTGAACTCCTAAAATAGAACACTGTATGTAGTTAGTTATGTTTATTATTTACTGTGGCTCTTAAAATTAATAAAATTTTGATGTAGAAGTAGACATGATTTTAGTACTAGGTGAGTGCAGAAGAAATTATTGAACTGCATCGGCAGTGTTCAATGAGAGATGCGGGATGAAAGTGTCACATTTGAAATTCAAACGACTGGAAACACGACTACGTAAGTATGGAAGTGTAAAGGACAATAATCGCTTGAACTTGAAATCCAAATTGAATGATGAAAATGCTACAACATTCTTTGTGTTGTAGAAGTAAATCCATAGATAAATTAACGTGAATTGTCCAAAGACAGTGGGATTAGTCGCACTTCAGTACAATATATACTAAAGCAGCAGATATGCCATCCTTATCAGATGTGTTTGAATCAAGAGCTCACACAAAGAGATTTTCAGGTTCGAGTTTTTTTTTGCGAGTGTTTAAGGAGTGTTATTGCAGAGATGGCTCATTCTTGGCAAACATATCATTTTTGGATGAAGCAACATTCTCAGACCCTGGGCACGTTAATAGCCATAGTATGCATTATTGGGCATCTAAACAACCCAAATGGATGAGAACTGCGCCTTTTCAGCATCGTTGATCGCTAAATATATTTTGGCGTGACATTTTTGATAATCTTGTCATCAGTCCTTCCTTTTTTGAAGGCACAAATGCCGTTGAATTATATTGGCATTTTCTAAACCATGAATTACCACCCTTCTTGGAAATTAATTTATCCCTTAACGTTTGAAGAGAAATGTTGTATCAGCAGGATGGGACACCATCACATTTTGCAATATCTACACGTCATCTGCTACACGAGAAATTTGTTGATAGGTGGATTTAACGTGCTGCATCTATTGCATAGCCTCCTCGTTCCCCGACATAATACACTTGGACCCTTTTTGTGGGGATACATAAAACAGAAAGTCATGTTTACAGCACCTACAACCAAAGAGAATATGAAATTTCGAATGCGTGAAGCCTGTCGCACTATTAGCCCGTGTATGCTGTTAACAGTTAAAGGAAACCTTTCCAAAAGAATTGTCAACTTTTTATATGTTAATGGAGACTACTTTGAGCATTTAATAAACTAATTTGAAGTAATCATCTGGGCATTTAAAAACTTGCTTATTCTATTAGCATTATTTTTTGCTATTGTATACTTCAGTAAAACACTTTAAAGGAGTTCAACAATTAGTTTCAGAAAAAAATGTTTTAATAAAACCTGTTTAGTTTATAAGGGGACCAGAATATAAAAAAATGTAATGGTTTCATTTAAGATCTGAGGTTGGGCGCCCTGTGTCTTATAAGGAGACCCGTGGAAATATTTCCCATATTTCAGTTTGGAAGTCCCCTTGCTGCAATAAGATTTCGACTTCTTGACGTCTGGTGTTTTTCTAATCATATAAGAGATATTCACCTGTAACAGTTGTGTGGGCACCCTGTATATTGTAGTTGTATTTATTTCTGTTATGTCGCAGTATTTTATCTTGTATTTATTGACCATGTACAGTAGATTCAGTAGTACTTATATAGGTGATGAATATGATTGTAATAATAATAATAATAATAATAATAATAATAATAATAATAAATGTAGTAGTGTTTAACACCCGCTGTTACTTTATGCTGCACCACAGGCCTAGATATGATGTCCTAACTTTTTCTTCGTAAAGAAAATTTTAACCAAAGGTTGGTGTGATTAAGAAATTCATTCTAGTGTATAAAGGTAGAGCAGTGGACCTGTAAAATATTCAGTCATAGAATATTCCTGTAAAAGATGGCTTAAATGGTTTCTGAGATAATGGCTGATAGGTTTAGCAGCTTTAACATTGTATCTCCCCTTATAGAAGAGGGAAAGTTGGGTGAAGGTTTCTAGAATTAGCACGCTTAGTTCATAAGTAGGAAGGAGAGAATTAAATTCAATATTGAAACAAAAATAACAATTAATTATTAGGTGAATATGATAAAAGGGTTAAGCTGATAAATAGGATTTTTCAAATCTACTCTTCACCAATTGTAGGAGTTAGAGTTGGTATACTTTATATGGATTCAATTACACTTTTCCTTTTTCAGCATCCCGTTGGCAGAATCCTATTTAAATCATTGCTTTTTCTTCACTACCTGACTTACTCGACGTTGTACTGGTGGCCATTATGGTTATATACGCATGAAGTACGCAAAAATAAGGTTTTAACGAACCAATCAGGTATTCGGACAAGGTTAAGCCGAATACGAAGTACTGGATGAATCCGCTAAAGCATTTGCGTACATAGTGCATACAGGAAGTTTTAGTAAAAGTTCCCTAAATGATATTAAACAAAATAAATATATGTTATAAACGTAACACAAGTGTAAAAGCCGTAGACATTTCTTGAGATATTTTTACAGCCGCCTGAAACCTATAGGAACATGGTAGAGAAAGTAAGGAAAAAGATTGGATGATAGAAGTGCAATAAAATCTGTGAAAGGAATAATATTCCATGGTTATTCTAGTAATCAAATTAATATCACGCACCTCAGTTGATAATGTTAATTTATAAACAAACTACGGCCTCTTAATATTGTGTGAGCTTATTAATATTAATTTAATGAATCTGCACAGATGTATTATGATAATGTATTGGGGTAATAATTCAGAGAATTATACAACTTCTGCAGTCTATATTAATGCTAGACTTACACGGTGATAACTTAGAGATTATAGTAAAACTAAATATCGCTGACTGCGCTATGTAAACGTTATTGAGAGATTCTCTAAACCCTGTTTAGAGAAGGTTTAAACTCTTGTTAAGAGTTCAGGTAAGATCGGACTCTCGTCGTGTAAACGGTTCTTGAGAGATCCTCTAAACTCTGGTTAAAGAAGGTTTAAACTCTTATTAGAGTTCAGGTAAGACCAAACTCTCGTCGTGTAAACGGTTCTTGAGGGATCCTCTAAACTCTGGTTATAGAAGGTTTAGAGTCTTATTAGAGTTCAGGTAAAATCTGTCACTGGTCGTGTAAATGGTTCCACGAGAGATTCTCTAAGCTCTGGTTAGAGAAGGTTTAAACTTTTATTAGAGTTCAGGCAAGAGCGGACTCCGGTCATGTAAGCGGTTCTTTGAGATCTAAACTCTGATTAGAAAAGGTTTAAATTCTTGTTAGAGTTCAGGTAAGATGGGACTCTCGTCTTGTAACTGGTTCATGAGAGATGCTCTAAACTCTGGTTAGAGAAGGTTTAAGCTTTTATTAGAGTTCAGTTAAGATCGGACTCCGGTCGTGTAAGCGGTTCTTTGAGATCTAATCTCTGTTTAGAGAAGGTTTAAGCTCTTGTTAGAATTCAGGTAGGATCTGTTTCTCGAGGTGTAAATGGTTCCACGAGAGATTCTCTAAGGTCTGGTTAGAGAAGGTTTAAACTCTTATTAGAGTTCAGGTAATACAGGACATTCGTCGTGTAAACGGTTCTTGAGAGATTCTATAAACTCTGGTTAGAGAAGGTTTAAACTCTTATTAGAGTTCAGGTAATACAGGACACTCGTCGTGTAAACGGTTCTTGAGAGATTCTATAAACTCTGGTTAGAGAAGGTTTAAACTCTTATTAGAGTTCAGGTAATACAGGACACTCGTCGTGTAAACGGTTCTTGAGAGATTCTATAAACTCTGGTTAGAGAAGGTTTAAACTCTTATTAGAGTTCAGGTAATACAGGACACTCTTCGTGTAAACGGTTCTTGAGAGATTCTATAAGCTCTGGTTAGAGAAGGTTTAAACTCTTATTAGAGTTCAGGTAATACAGGACACTCGTCGTGTAAACGGTTCTTGAGAGATTCTATAAACTCTGGTTAGAGAAGGTTTAAACTCTTATTAGAGTTCAGGTAATACAGGACACTCTTCGTGTAAACGGTTCTTGAGAGATTCTATAAGCTCTGGTTAGAGAAGGTTTAAACTCTTATTAGAGTTCAGGTAATACAGGACACTCGTCGTGTAAACGGTTCTTGAGAGATTCTATAAGCTCTGGTTAGAGAAGGTTTAAACTCTTATTAGAGTTCAGGTAATACAGGACACTCTTCGTGTAAACGGTTCTTGAGAGATTCTATAAACTCTGGTTAGAGAAGGTTTAAACTCTTATTAGGGTTCAGGTAATACAGGACACTCGTCGTGTAAACGGTTTCATGAGAGAACTATCGCGAACTGTAAATTCTCTTTGCACAAACTAAAATTTTTGAGCCGAGATAAGCATTTTTTGACCATAATAACGGAAGTGCTCTATAGGAAAAAGAAGAAGAAAAAAATGCTTTTTGAAATGTAACCGGCCATGGGGGAAATAAATGTATTTGAAACTTACGAGTCCAAACCGTGGGACGTTTTTGACTGGGGTTACAAATCAGTGTTATTCGCTACTCTCATGATATTTTGAGAAAACTGCATGCCGTCTAGTGCCATAAAGAATCCCAATGGACGCTCTGATAGAGATGCTCAAGATTTAACAACTAAGAGAACATACTACAAGGCAAAACGTAAATCAAATGGATTCTGCTCAGAATGGTGCGCTGTGTGTATGCGGTACTTATTTATTTAATTGACATATTCAAATACTACACATGTGTACAGAATGTGGTACTAAAACATAAAGGTACTTCTTTTCTAATTCTACAGATGTGTGTAGCGAAGATTATGGCATAGCAAAACTTTTTGGAGAAAATGTCACTGTTTTTCCTTTGGGTGCTTTAATCTAGCTCATTACTAGTGCATGATAAATAATTACATAACGAGAGAATGGTCCGTCGTAACAGGCGAAACACTCAATGCTTGAATCGCAGACTTTATGTTGGGTCCTTCATGTTCATCAGTTTGGCCCGCTTAAAAAGTTTTATATATATATATATATATATATATATATAGGGTAGTTAAACTATATTCGAACCCACTCGCGGCCTCTCGCTATTGCGCGAGGCATCCGGCAGTCGCCACGGAAATTACGCTGGCAGAGGCGGACTAAAATTCTTACCTTATAATAGATGCTGGAAATGTTAACCTTCTGCTCTCAAACCGGCAGCATATCTCGTTTAAATATCCTCGCTCGCTCTCCGAAGCTCAGCAGTAGCAATTCTTGTGGTGAAACGCCTCATTATGATCAGAAAACTGGAGTGCGGTGTGCGATAAGTGCTAGAAGAATAATAGGGTCCATATTCTTTGATGAAACAATAAATGCAGAGCGATATCAGAGGTTAATTCTGAGGCTATTTTGCAATCGCTTGACAGAAGAAGAGAAATCGCATGGTTGGTTCCACCAAGATTCCGCAACAGCACATACGGCTGCCGAATCATTACATGCAATGAGAGAGCTGTTTGATGGCGGAATAATTAGTGTTGATTTGTGGCCGCCTCATTCTCCTGACCTAACGAGTTGTGATGTTTAATTATGGGGTTCTTTAAAAGACAAAGTGTATCGTTCCAATCCTCGCACACTCCAGGAACTTAGAGAAAATATTGTGCAAGAAATCACAGGAATTCCTGCTGCTGAGCTTCGGAGAGTGAGCGAGAATATTTACACGAGATATGCTGCCTGTTTGAGAGCAGAAGGTCGACATTTCCAGCATCTATTATAAGGTAAGGATTTTAATCCGCCTCTGCCGGTGTAATTTCCTCGGCGACTGCCGTCTCTCTCGCGCAGTAGAGAGGGGCCGCGAATGGGTTCGAATATAATTTGTTGATACATAATTGCAGGTTGAATCGGAGGATATAAGGTTTTAAAATTGCGCCTTCTATGATTAATAAATATTATTTAACCATTCCATTAATCTTTTACCTCTAGTATAATGGGTATAACTTAAGGTTATAGAGCATTTCTGGAATTTTGAAGACTGTCGAGGGAAGGCTAAGAAATCAGAAACACAGTATCCGTCGATGTCTCTTATCCATTTCCGTGAATAACAGGATATTTCTCGTCCGTTATTAGATTATCGCACAGCTGAATGAAATTACAGCTACAAAGGGGAAGGACTCACTATAAATATTTCCTAGAAGTTATAGAATAAATATTTTTTACAACCGGTTTTTCTTCTTTTTTTTGAGCTTTTATTTATGGACGATCTTTAAATGCTGTGGTCCATAGCGTCCCATTCTACGATATTGGGCGTGAAAGACCGGTAATTTTGCTCAGAGGCCTCTTTAACAGACTTCAAGTTCTTTTACGTGCCGTAAATCTGCAATACGGGATTACCGGCTTTACTTCCCTTCCGAAGCAAGCCATGCTAAGGATTTTTACGCCCGAAAAAAAATTAATCGCCCTCCGCCGGGTTTGACCCCGCAACCTCAGGAATTAAAGGCTAGTATGGTAACCACTACACCACAGAGGACGACACCGATTTTACTTTCTACTCCTACGAGCATAGCTGCAGCTTCTTCTAGTTTAAGTTCAAATGAGCTGCTAGAGAATCAATATCAGCTGATCGGTACACAGGAGCAATTCCGAAAGCACATTATGGCATTATCGTTTGCTTTCATAGAGTAGCACCCTTTTCATCTGGCATCTCGCAAACCTGAGGGAGCGTACAGGCAGCACACGAAGGAGGGAGAGCATAAAATACCGTCACCGCAGAGGCTGCAATTTTAAATCTTGTAGATGAGAAACCCAGCAGCAGTAGTCGGGAATAGCTCGCGTGGTCGGCGTGTCTCATTGGTTTGTTGTTAGGATGCCGAAAGAACGGTTATTGCGGCCGTATCATATCCAATTGATACAGTGTCTCACAGCAGCTGATTGGCTTTGGTCAATTGGTTTCTAGAAAAGGGTGCAGATATGCCACAATTAATTATGGAAACATACGAAACTAACATTACAAAAATGACGCTTTAAATTTCATATTATTCATATATGATGCACCAGGGAGCATCATTTTCAACAGCGATTTTCTGTGAACAGGTATACACGAAACGTTTATCTACACTCATGAACCACGCATCAACGAAAGTGAAACCTGTTTCTGAGCTGACCTACTTTTGGTTTTGAAAGGAAGATTGCCACTCCCGCTCGCGGCTACCGTTCGGCGACCGCACCCTGCATGTTTTATGTTCTCGAAAAACCTAAAATATCTCCGCAAAAAATGGCCATAGAGAAAATAGAAGATACAAAATATATTTCAAATAATATATGTAACTGCTTTAAATTAATGTAATGACTTCCCTTCCAACCGGTATTATTCCTGCATCAAGGAGCTGAGCGTTTCTTAGTTATATAACTCCGTGAGAATTAAAACGACTTTATAGGCTAGTCATAAAATGTTAGCGCGTTAAAGCTTGCGCGTTATGCCAAGCAAGAAACGTGTTATTTAAATCAAAATTACAAAAGTCATTTGCTGAGGAAATAAAAAATAATAACACTATATCCATATAAAGAATACCTTATGTTAAGAGGAATTCCTATATACATCCGCCTAGCATTTAAGTTATTGGTATTATGAGAGCAGGTGACCGGTGGCGTTACACCTCTAGAATGCACATGAAAATTACATTGATTATGTGTATTGTTGGAGGCTTCGCCCGGTAACAATGGAGTGCTGACGGAGTCTGCCGATTTTTGGCAATCACTGGGTGAACTTTGACTTGCGTTAGGTTCCAATTCCAATCTTTGCACAGAATTTCTTAATTCATTAATTTCCTTATCATGTACTGCATTCATAGTTTGTACAACATTTCTAAGTTCATTAATTTCTTGCAAATTTGCTACCTGTGAAGCAGTTACAACTTTCTTAACGGCTGTGAGTTCAGAATCTACCCTGTTTACTGATGCATGTTGGCTTTGTGCTAATGTTTCTTTTACCTGCCCTAATTGGTTTAGAATTCTCTCATTATTAGCTGTTATTGTTTCTACCTGTGAATTGACAAAGTAGCTATTTCACCTTTACTGACTTGCAACTCCTTTTTTAACGTTAAAACCTCTGTTTGAATGTTTGCCTGTCCTAAACCAATTTGTCCTAACATTCCTTGAACAGGCTGGTTATTTGAGCTAATTCTTTTCTAAAATGCTGGCTATTTGTTGCGATTTGTTCTTGTAATGGTTGATTACTGTACATTTCCTGTATATGCCAGTTATTTGAAGCTAATTCTTGACTTATTGTTGGCTGTTTGTTGTAATGTTTTTTTTGTAATTGTTCCTGTAATTGTCTATTCGAATCTCTCAATGTTGAGGTGAGCATGGACTGCAATATCTGCATTAAATTGGCAGAGCTTTGTCCCGATTCTACTACATTAGTTGGTACATCATCTGCTTTATTTTGCATTACAACAATATGTAGTCATGTTGTGTGTTATTCTGCTGGTGGATCACTGGCTTCTCCCTTTACGTGGGTGTCAGCATTAGCTTTTTCTGCGATGATTAAAATTTTGTTATTCCTGAGCAACATGCTTTTAACAGTTAATAATTGTGTGACAGTTATAAGCTTATAAATTGTATTTTGGTACGTTACTCTTTGTAGACTGGAAGTTCTCGAATGTCGAGGTGTAGCTGCGTGGGTGGTGGCTCCTTTGAAGCTGATCTGCGTTGACTCCTTGAACTGCGTGGGTGGTGGCTCCTTTGAAGCTGATGTGCGTTGACTCCTTGAACTGCGTGGGTGGTGCCTCCTTTACTAAAACCACGTTGGCGCCATTTGTAGCGGGAAAGCCGTGTGCATCAATTGTAGCTGGAAAACTTTGTTCCTCTGGTTGATGCCCTCTGCCGCAGTGTTCCTGTCTCCGGCTATTGCAGCTCGTCGGCTGCTGTTTTCTCCATTATTAATCAATTACCTATCTAACTAACTTCACGGGTCTCGGGATTTTCGTAACTGAGGCAAATTAAGGTACACTGCATTTCCTTTAAAAATGTGGTTTATTATAAAATAAACACTTATGGGCGGCTAGCTTTTCCCATTGTAACAATTCCCATTGTTATAATAATAATTAGGAACCTAATCTAACTACACGCGCTTCCCGCCCTAATGCACACACAGCATCACTGTGTGTCGACGAGGTTCTATAAGAGAGTGAAAATCTGGGACTTTCTTCTCCTTTTTATACCTAAGCCTAGTGACCCTCGCCTTCGCGCCTCAAAATGTAACGATATTTCTAATCGTCCTCAGACCGCGTTACCTCATTAAGTATGAGAATATTCTGCTCCAAAAGATTACGCATACGCGGTCAAGTGACGCGCCGGAAGCAGATTCAATATCTCTGTCTCTTTCCTTTCTATATCTGTCTCTTTCTACTTCTCCTTATTGCTTACAGTTCCTTGCTCATTAGCTTGGTGAAAGGAGGCTCTAAGTAGAATTATCCTTTACCTGGAATTAGCTAGCTCGCCCGTCCCTTACTTATCTAAGTTACAATCCGCTTTTGTACAATTCTTGGTTGTATAACCCCTTTCAGATGGAATTAAGTATAGGTATAGAACAAAATATTTTGGTATCTCCTTTCCTCTACAGGACCTTCCCCGTCACTCCACGTAAGACCACTACTAGCAAAGGTAAATATCCCTTGAGATAACACTGTCCCCGACCAGAGCGTGCCTGGTTGATAAAGTTCTTCACCGCTTTCTCCTACTACCCTTTCGTCCATCGCTAAACATTAGATGAATTCTGTACACTTGTCTACAAACAGCACGTTTGGTAAATTAATTTGCCTTTCTAATTCTGGCTTACGTCTGTTTGTATTCATCCTCGGTATTAGCAATGCCTCCGATTCCTTTAGTTCTTTACGCGCACTGCAACGCTCCACTTGCAAACACCGGTATAATCTGCAGTTAGTTTAACAATGTTATTCACAACTACATTTGGTTTCTTCTGTATTAAACATTCAACACAATTCGTATCTCGCCGCTTTTAACAGCTTACCTTTAGAATGCTTCACACTTCAGCTCTTTTGTCGCTCGCTAAGCTAACAGCTTTTGTAGAAGCAGCCATATTTATTGATTTACTAGCTCCCATCATTTGGAGAGGTGAACCATACCACAAAGAATTAAACGGCAGCTACAAACTTCTTTAATTTTACTATTTACTACTTCATATTAATAAACAATTTCGACTATGACTAACACACTTCCTGAAAAACCACAGATAGTTGCACATATTTAAGTTATCATATGTTATACTGTACTTTGGTTTCCCGCGTATAGCCGGTTGCTTAATTTCCTCTTGTGTTTACATGAAGTTGTTATAAGAGTGAAGCACAATAGTGCACTAGTGTTGTGATCAAAACTAGCTGTGTCAGTAGGAGTGAATTTTGAAGTGAAATTTCTTGAGGCGCGGGAGGATAAATGGGCCTGGATCAGACGAAAAGTAAAACGCATGAGTTGATCGAGAGACTCCAACCGGCAGTTGAGAAGAAAGAGAAAGAAAATTATTTCCACTCTATCCGTCCATTGCTACCTAGGAAGAAGACCGCAACATTGAAATATGTTGGTCTATTGACGTCACAGTTAGGAGTACTTCGAAGTGTACTGTTATTAGTTTTGGGGTACCTTTAATTTATATTTTATTAGTGTGGTACATAACTGGTGACAAAGTGCAAAGGGTCATGCAAATACTATATGCCAGAATGCATTCTTTGGGATCGAAAGTCAGCGTGTTTAAGTTTCCATTAGACGAAAACTTAAGAATTAGTATTATTGGCAGTGTGGTGCGCCTATTGCGAAAATCCACGAACTTCAAAAATAGCATGCGTCTGTGACAGTCGCCAAAAACCCGCGTTTGCAAACAACTCGTCCTCGCCCATCATTCTCTCTGGCCATTAAGACCTCGTCCATTTCAACAATAGTACAAGGTACGCCAAGCATAAAAGGATTAACGATCAGCCACCGAGAGCAAATGTCTCTGAAACAATGTTAACACTTCATCGCTGTCTTATTGGATACTTTAGTCCACTCCTCTGCTATTCCAACTGAAGTAGAGTAAGCCCGATAGTAAGCAAGTAGACAGAAGACGTCAAGTCGGATGTTCTAGGAATGAGCCACTTCTGATAGTTTTCTGTATCCTTTCTGACTAGGACACCCATCACGCCGCACTGATCATCCGCGCGACGAACCTCAGTTGTCTTGCTTCCGTAGCGATTACAGCATCTCTCGCCAATGTTGTTTTGGCCCGAACAAATTCCATCTTCTATGTTGAAAACTGGTTGATCACCTGGAAGTGTTCATTTCGCTGTTACGAAATATGCTAGAATGAGACACTCGCACTAAGGCTTTCAAACGCAGAGGTGGAGAAACAGTGGTGGGGTAATATTTTTTTAGGGAAAACAGGAATACAGGTTTAAGGAAAAACAGAGATATATATATAGGTTGTAGAAAGGAAAAAGGAAGAGGAAAAGAAGGATTTTATTCTGTTGTGGCGTTATTTATTGGGGGCATAATTGGTGTTGTGTTGGCTGGTACCACCGTAGCAAACCTGCGGTTCGTGGGTGATTCCTTGAAAACGGAGAATTTCAAAATTGGATAAACTCCTCAGTGAGGAATAGGTAAGAGTCATGGCCGAGACCCTGAACAGTAACCTAGGAACAGTGGTGTCATAAGAGTGTGATTTGGTTCCGTGCCCGGGCCTGTTACCTACGGGCAGTGGATGTTGATGTTGAGCTGTGTCGGCGGAGATGCGGTGTCTATCTATTGCGGCGTCTGTTTTGTTGAGCGGGTTGATGTAGGACGTGTTGCTCCATGAAGTTTCGTATGAGTTGGTGTCCTTCCTCCAGCTTGTGGTGGTTGTCCTGTAGCATGCGTAGGCTGGTGGCGATGTCTGCATTGGTCCGTAGTTGTTCTTCGCGGATACCGGCGATTGAGGCCGCAATGGCCGTCAACCGCTCGGCCCGGTCGTCGGTTGTGTCATTGTCTTGTTCTTCTTCCAGGTAGTTTTCTATTCGGTACAGCTTTCGCTGTATTGACGGCAGGAGGTCTGGGTCGTCGTAGTGGGATAACTTCTCAATTGACGCCCTGAGTCTGTTGAGACTACCAGTGGCGCTGGCGTAGTTCCTGTTTGATGTGCGCTGCTTTGCTTCAATGCCTGCAAACCGCCGGTTGGCGGCTTGCCGAAGCGTTTCCAGCTTTTGGTTGAGTTTGGCGATCTCTGCCTGTATGGTTGCTGAGGCTGCTAGAAGCTCGGCGATTGAGGCCTCTATGGCCGTCAGTGTAGAAGCTGTGTGCGTGTTGGTGATGTCTGCGTTGTTACGCTCCCGGCGAGAGCGTGGTGGTTGAGGTGGTGCGTCTTGTTGCGTCTGGGTTGAAACTGCCCGTCTCGGGTAAGGCGGGCAGCAAGCTTGGCCCGTGAAGTGATCCATCCTGCAGCAGGTGGCCCAGAACCTTCTACGGCGAGAAAGATCATGCTGCTTGCAGGTGGGCGTCAAGGCCGGTGAGCCACAGTAGTGGCAGCGTGGTGAGTTGCTGCATTGTTCCGCCGAGTGCCCATACTGGCAGCATCGACGGCACGGTGGTGTCCGTTGTGTGCGGCTGGCTTCGAAGCGCATCGTGGTGCCGAGGAGCTCCACGTCCGTCTGAAGAGCAGCGTCGTAATGCGCCTTGTTGAGGAAAGCAAGGCGCACCAATGGAGTCGGTCCGTTCCTAGAAACAATTCTGGTCGCCTTCACCATTGAATGCCAGCGTTGTTGGAGCTGTTCCAGGAGAATCTGCGTTGCTAAGTTTCTCTGAACCCCGACCGCGACTGCGCTGAAGCGACCTCCTTGGTCGGGGGTGGTGTCCGGAGAGGCATCTGCGTTGTCGGTTGAGGCAGATGCTGCTTCGATAAGGCGCTGAGATACTCAGCGGTGCGGTTATATCGAGCAGCAGCGGCGGCGTAGCTCATTCGAGGTGCTGCAGTTGAGTCGCTGGAGGTATATGACGAAGTAGGGGGCAGGCCGCGAGACCGCAGCCATGTGTTGAGTTGCGGGCGCCACATGAAATCATCCGGAGTATCCGGAGAGTTCGGCGGTCTCCAGTGATCGTCCGCGAGGCGGTAGCGAAGTCCGGCGTTTGGCCCTGTTGACGGAGAGAGAGATTAGTCCTCTTCGTCCCAACTCGACGAGAGCTCGAAGCGAAGTCCGCATGGTTAGGTATCTTGGGGACAGTCACGTGATAGGAGGTGGAGAGTGGTGTGGGCACCTTCTTGTTCGGAAAGTTATTAGAAAATGGCTGTATATGGCGAGTAAGTGCAGGATCCTGACAGTTTCATTATTTCCGGAAATGCATTCAAGCTGTTCACCAGAATAATTTCATTCCTACAGAATACACAATGGTAAGCTTTTCATAAAACATTTATATACCTAGATGCACTATTAACAGCTCTTTACTTTTATCGATCTCGTGTGAAATTGCATTTGGTAATCTTTTGTAGAATGTTTAACATACCTAACTTGTACGTGCACATGTATTGTAGAATGTTAAATTGTTTTCACATCACTTATTGAAAGAAATTTTCAACTGCGTTATATAGAAAGAAGTGTATCATTATACGACAGTAAGACTGGAAAACAACTTACAGCTCCACTAGATCGTCCACGCCTGAAAAAAGAAATGTTAGTTTCTTTTTTATGATGTTCCAGGTACCTTAAGAAGCACCGTTCAGTATAACAGTATTATTAAGTAATAAATTAGGAATCGGTATGACGTAACCATGCGCACCCATTTCTCATATCCATCACAATCATAAAATTATACCATACATAAAGAAACATAGGTGCCTGCCATGTACATTTATAATATCTACTATTAACCAAAACATGCTTAAGTAGCTGGTAGGGATAACTATCCTTTCCCATTAAAGGATACGATGGAATATGAGCTGCTATAAGAATAGAGTTGTCTAATTTACACTATAATCTGCAATGGATTATTGGGTTTATACCTAAGATCCGAGGTAAAAGAACACCACAAAGTTTGATTTAACTGTTATAAATGGAGAAGATGAAAAGATAAAACTTAATATTAAAACCATAGAATATACTATACTGGAACCTTAGTGCAATAAACAAAACAGCAAATTACATTACTATTAAGCCATATATACATAACCCAAACCTAACCTAGAAATCACAAGGTCCACCACTGCTTAACTGCACTTATTATAGTGTATTGGCATGTGCTTGCCTTCTACGGATAATAAAATGAAGTAACAACTTGCATACAGAACATACACAACAAGTTAAACATACAGAACATTTTCAAATGAAAGCACAATGATAATTTAAAGTAGGTGTCACAGATGGAAGAAAATTGAAAAGAATAAAGTTTTATATGAATAACCATGGCATTATAATTACAGTATCGCTAATCACACACCCTACCCTAACCTACAGTACTAGATTTCTGTGCTTTCTATAGCCTATAGTATATTGACCTATTTTTGCCAACAATAATTAGCCATTAACAAAGAATATTCTGTAATGAAAGTGTACAGTGATGAATTAAAGCACTGACATATTTTCTCTGTCTTTAACAAATGATATGACAAATGAATAGGTGCATTTTAAGCCTTTCAGTCCATTTTGTAAGAGGATAAATGGAATAATGGCTCAAAATAGCAGCACGGTTGATATTTGAGCACTATATTGATAAGATAAATGTGTATGGATATAAATGATTGAAAAAAATGCTTGCTCATTTCCGAAATAATTCTATTGCTCGGAGCAAGTTGGTTTGCTTTTAAACCATTTGGAAGAGAAGTAAAGCTGTTGGTCAAATATTGTACTTTTAAAGCAGTAGAACTACCTTAAATCTGAAAAAAAAGCCTCTAAGCAAATGTTTACTAACATTTAACATCCTAAGTAAAATGGGATACTAGTGACCAACAGATGTTAATGAATGTAAGGTAGGCAATCGAATCATTTACAGATTTTTATCGTGTGCATCATTAATTTTTCTTTCATTTCTTAATTTTTTACACTCATATTTACTGCTATGAGCCTAGGTGTCCTTTCTATTTGTCAAACCCCTCTGCTTCAAGAGAGGATTCTGAAAAGCACAGGCAATGCTTGGAAAACGAGTCTACAATTGCAGAGAGTTTGAGTGCCAAAGAACAGTATGTCAAGAAACCCACATTTCACAGTGTAGAGGAACTACTTGAGAAGATTGCTTGCTATGAACTAAATGATGAGTGGTTTATTACAAATAAAGACATGGCATATATTTTATTTTAGTGATAGTCCAGTGCCAAAAGATGCATGTTATACTTTACTGGAAAAGAACTTGGCTTTATCAAGCCCTACTGTCCGGTACCCTTCAGCCAGACAATCGCACCGAGAAACACTTCCAAAAAATAGGCTACCCATGGTGGAGAAAAAAACGAAAACGAAAATGAAAACAGAAAACAAACAAAAACAGAGCCTCCTATAAAGATACCCCGGCACAGTGGATATGGAAACAATGTATAAAATTGTCGTTATCGAATTAATGCTACATAGAAGATATTGTTTCCATGTTATTATTATTATTATTATTATTATTATTATTATTATTATTATTATTATTATTATTATTATTAGCTTATGCTGCGCTGATTAAACTCCTTAAAATTGTAAACTGTGGTGAATTCCGTATATAGTTCAGCTAAAGACGTACTGTGCCGTTATATGCAGGTATATCGATACTATACAATTAAATACATACGCCATAATTCCCGCTGGAAAATACGCGATGGTAGTTCCCGCGTCATCTGTATGTTGGTTCAGTGTCTTATTGCATGATTCTCGATTTTCCCACTAGGCCGCGCCTAAATAGCTCTTCACCTTTTGTTGGCCTTAGCCATCGGTTGTGATACAGACGTGGTCGGTCTGTGCTGGAAGTTAGGGCTTGTGTGGCTTCCTCGTGGAAGCTCCCTAAATTTTTTTTGTGGTGTGCAGAAGCAGTAATTTGCGGGAGACATGAAGTCGTCCCTTGGCCATTTTCTAGATGTTGAGTATTGGCATCTTTATGCTGTTGGCTGTATTTGTACAACGGTAATGGTATTTTTGCACTCTCTGTTTTGCTATTTTGTAAATTTGTAGTACCAGTGCTACAAGTTTCTGATTTATCGTTTCACTGAGTGAAAACCTGGCTTTTTATTCGCAAGCGTAAGCAGTTGCAAATTCGCAAGCAGTAGTAAATTCTAGTACGGATTGTTTTTTAACACTCTTTAGACCAACTCTTGCTTGGAGTTAAAGTACATTTAGAAGCACGATTTAACTGCCGAATGCGATAATTTTCAAATCTTCCGCATAATTTAATTCCTATCATTATCCACATTTTCTTTGGTGTTTACTAAAGGTGAAGTAGCCTGCGGATACCATATATGTATATTGAGAACCTACATTTCTAAATTTCCGTGCAAATAAATGTATTTATATGTTTGTGTCGAGATTTTCATAATTTGTGTCAGATTATATGTTGTATGTGTGTGCTAGGCGAGTCCAAGTTTCATGCATTTACCATTATCTTGTTTGTAGCCGTTATGTAATGAAAGTTTGTTGTAAGGGAAGATGAAGTCATATTGGGCAGCATGAGATATACTTGCTGTGGCTATTTAATGTCTAAATATATTATCTATTATTGTGGTCTTACGCACTGAGTTTAGCTTAGTCTTGTGTTTATTTAAGTGAAACTTTTACAACACCATGGTACAAACTTAGTAGTTCCTTTAAGTAGTTCAGAAGTTGTGCCTACTAACTACTTAAAATTATCTCTTAACGCAATCACGTTTACTTAAGAGTCGTGGCCTACTCAGTATAATTTCTTGAATATGGTTGATATGCAGATATTGTCTGGATACCACCCATGGTTTCTTATTAAGGCTGTACTTTATTCCATGGGGTGTGCTTTTGATTTTCCCATAATGTCGCTTCTAAAATTTATTCTTTGAAATTTATGTTAATGCTCAGTTAATTACACTTTATTGGAATTCACTCAGCGGTAAATAAAGTGTATGGTTTTCATTATTTTATACTTCTGGATTTTGTTAAAGGGATACATGTATTAAATATGCATTATTAATAAGGTTCTTGACATAAATGAGGTGATATCGTGGTGTGTGAAACTTCTCCTTCTTTCTTTCTTTCTTTCTTTTTCTCTCCCTTTCTTTCTTTCTTTCTTTCTTTCTTTCAATGTCTTTCCCTACATTAACGCGGTGTTCTATTTGTATAATGATATCAGTCTTTAAACATAAAGAAGGTAACTTCAAAATTCATTGTGCTTTTAACCACCTTTTACAAATATATTAGCCTGCTTTAAGAATGAACTTTTATTTTGGCCTCTATAACTTCGCTATAAGTGTAATATACTCTTATGTTTCTAAAGTTTGTGACCGAGTTAAGGCATCTAAGTTCTGCTATACTTTACTTTTTATATGAAGGTATTGAGAGCCTTAAGTTTCAGCGCATTTCATTAAATTGCTAAAACTGATTTATTCCGTTTAATGAGTTTTGTTTGTACAGCTAGCCTTCTTATTTTATTTCTCATTTGCACTCAGTATTAAGCATTATAGTTTTGGTCTTTATTTCTGCATAATAGTTCTTCATAAGCTTATCATTCATTATCTCAGTTAAGAGAAGTTTCTTAACAGGGTCCACATTATTTCAGTGTCAGTGTAAATTACATTACAACTAGTTAATCATGCTGGCTCATGTAACTATTATTACTAGTTCAGGCACATTTACTAATTCTTTGTTTTCAAATGGGGTGCAATGTATTTGTGTTATACTGTGGTGAGGCAGTACAAAACTGTGGTTTCTTATCGCTTGTCTTATACTTTTGTACCACGTTATTTATGCAAGGTATTAGTACCTTTCTGTTTCACCTTAACGCTTTCAAGCCACAAACTTATCAGTTTTAAGGACAGCGAAAGGAGTAGAATTATTCCCTGGTGTAACTCGTTTATTGTAGTACAGAGTTTGGGCTAGTTTTTTCTCCTTTTATTATTATTATTGTGTTAGTTTATTAATTGTTCTTATTTAACATTTATTTTATAATCAGTTGTTAATGAAATAAGCGACTAAAGTTTGTATCTGGACTGCTTTCAGTTTCCCAGTAACCGGGTTCCGACGTCTTCTAGAGTTAGTTTATTCTTCTTGTAATTAACAGGAGCACTTCTCAGTACATAATCAAGGAAATACTTACAGCCACTACTTTATAAGCTTAAAAGCAAAAATTGTCGCTAATTATGAGTACTAACAGTACTGCAGCAGTAATAACAACACTATTGTTAACTTAAGGTAACGTATTAGCAGAAAACTAAACATAAACAGATTTTGATCAACTGAACGTTTGACAGTGATGTGAAACATAAAACAAGTTGAAAATACATTTTAATGAGATATATCAAATCTTTTTTGAGAGGTTAATTAGTGCATTTGAACTAGGGCTGCGACGTCGGAGTTTGTTTAGAGTCAAGTATAATGCCGCACAGTGTTTACGTAGACGAAATGCCAAAGGAAAGGGTAACAAAGTCAACATCCAACGCTGCAAAGCTATATATTGGAGTATGTCGAAAATCTTTTCTCTATTATTAAAGAAAACCATTATTACAAACCATGCCATGGCACAATTGTTTCTGCGCGTAGTAGATCGAGCGATTGCGATGACATGTCAACACAAACACACAACCGTTGTATTGTAAAATTTGAGGATAAACTGCTACAGCAAGAATCACCTCCATTAAATCAACGTTTAGTGAACTATGCATTTCTGCCGATATTCCTTTATATAAACTACAGCATACAGTTTTGCGGGTTGTAATTCATTGCAATAAATTGACATAGAATTTTATGTATTTGCACATTGTGGCGTAGCGTTTGGTATTAATGACTTCATAAAGACATTTCAGTTATATGTCTGTTATACAGTGGCGGCTGGTGCCTAAAGTGACAGTGGGTTCAACTCTTTTACTGCATTATGATATTTACCTTTCCAAATTATTTTATTTTCTAAATTATTTAAAATATACTGTAGTTCTAAAATTACATAGGCAACTACTTCATTGTTTCCATTTTACGAAGAGATGGCACAGGTAATACACACGTGTTCGCAGCAGGGGCTAGAATTAGCAATATTGCCCCTCTCGGTCGCGCTAAATATCAGAGCCGAAGATAAAACTGCGGTAGTATAAATGAAGAAATAGAGCAGAACAGACACGTAGAGAGAATGAATGAGGAACAGTACCAAGGAAATTACATACCTAAAGGAAAACGAAATGTCGGAAGACCCAGGAAACGATGGATAAATCAATACATTAAGCATTTGCAGCACGCAACAAGACCCGGAAAGGTTTAATGTTTGATGCAGAAGAAGAACTTATGTCATCTGTATATGTTTCAACCAGTATTGCAGAAATAAAGTAACTGTTCCGAGACATGCGTAATTCTTTTTGTATAGACTGTACCGCGCAGTCAATGTCAGTCCTTATCGCTACATCCTTACCTTTATATTCTAACGCTTTCCTCCAGGCATCCCTAATTAGAACGCATTAGTTTTGTGTAGGTGTTGTTAAGCTTTTGAATATTAGGAATATAAATTTTGCGATATATTTAATTACAAATGAATAATTTAATACTTGCTAATCATTGCAAGATCCTTAATATCTAAAGTTGTTCTGAAAACTTCAAGCATCCAAAGCATTTTGAATTGAGCAAATAGGCTTGAGGTTTAATACTGAACAATACCTCAATCTTCCAGGGTCAATGAAATGTCCATCAGATGCTTTTAAAATGACCGACATCAATATAATGGTAGTGTAGAATGAAAATACCAGGTATAAGTATATTTGAAGTACAAAAAACTAAAAGTTCTTAACCTTCGTCTTTTTTTTTTATTCCTTTATATATTGCCAAATTACACGAAGCATTTGCCTTAACGGTTCTCTGCTGGTGAGAACTAGATTAATGGTTGTGGTGTTACAATTTGGTCATAACTTGGGGAGGTAAAGCCAACTGCCAATCCAGTGGCTAGAATTATGCACAAGGAAAGAACGAAAATCACGTTGGAAGCGTGTGGGGTAGACTTGCCACCACCAACTAAATCGCTGCCGCCCAGTTGTTTAGCACCTTAATCTACAACCTCTACAGTTGAGATAATAATAAACAACTCAGACACGTGTCAAGGATCAATGTTCCGAATATTAAATTACAAGGGTCTCCAGTTTGAAAAAGACAGTTCTTAATATATATATATATATATATATATATATATATATATATATTGCTATCCTCTAATGTTCATTGAAGGTAAAAGTCTACAAACCAAAATAATCTTATAATACTTACTCGTAGTGTCTCAGCAGAGGATAGCTCTGAAACACTTGAAAGTGGTTACTGTATGTGTAGTCATAGACTACAAAGTTGTCATCATATGGGTTACTTTCAAAACTGAAGTTACTCATCTCAGGATTGTAATAGGAGTTGTAGCCAACAGTAAAGTTTTCTTCATAGCTGTAGTCATCGATCTCAGTATTGTTAAAGTCATAGTCATCGCCAAAGTTACTGCCTTGTTGCTGGGTGAAACGAAGCAGCAGAGAGAGTAAGATGACCCTTAGGGCAGCCATATTTCCTTCTTTTCTGTCTCCCATCAACTACTTGTATCTGCAAATTAAAGATTTCAGCTGTTCTCATTATTGGGGTTATATGTTGTTAGTCGTTAATCAGAGTTATAGCTCATATTAAGAACAAATCTACGTTGTATAGTTTTAAGAATATTCCTATTAGTGCATTTCTTTATTCTCTAATTTTTGACTTGTATAACTGCGCTTTTGTGACATGATAATGTAAATGTCATTCATAACCGGAGTAGTTCCCTGAAACAGTAGGAGATGGAGCTCGTATATGCATTTCAATGAGAATATGCAGGATTATCCAAAAAGAAGGAACAGAATTTACATATTCATTTATAATGAATGACAATAGATGGCGACACATGCGATACATCACTAAATAGAGAAAAATTCAAAGTTTTATTTTATGTGCTCAAAATGAGCACCATTTGTTATGCGAGGACGACCAATAATTTTCCGTTTGTATATGCAACCATCTTCTACGAATACTTTTCCTGTGGCGCAGTCATTTTCTCGTAAACAAATAGTGCAGCTGTAGGCACTGAATGGAACTAATAAGTGGGGCTTAGAACTTTGAACTTTCCTCTTTTCAATAGCGTATCGTATGTGTCGCTATCTATTGTCGTTCATTAGAAATAAATATGTAAATTTTGTTCCTTCTTTTTGAATAATCCTCTATGTATATATACAAAGAAATTTGTTTATCTGTGTGCTATAAACTTTGAGATGATTGAAACCGTACCGTTTAAAATTTATAAATATACTTTAGAGAGAATCAAATGATGTGCTTTACAGATTTTAAATTACTTTAATTTTAAACGACTTAAAGCATTGAAAACGAATTTAAAGTCTAGAATTTTAGAGCAGAAACGTTTATTGAAGAGAGAAGATACCTGGAAAGTGGATTAGGTTTTTCCTAAAAAAATTAATCATAGGTAAATCTTACGTGTTATACTCGCACAACTTTCTCTACCCATTCCAACTTTGCATAATCCCTTATAAATGATAGCATTCATATAAAAAGTGATTGTTGTACTCAGTTAAGTTATGATACATTTTTCGACACCAACAATCTCAAATTCAACAAAATGCCCTTTTTTCTTCCATTTATGTGAAACCTTTATCGTGTGGGTCATATCGGCGATTTTTGCCTTCGGAACAATTGCTCATGGCAGTAGTGTGCACTAGTTTACTGTTTGTGTGTATCTCCTCACCAATAATTCTCAGTGGTTGAAAGCTGGGCACAACTAAAGGTTGCAAACCGGACAGATTTCTCACACCCACTGGTTGTTGCACTGCAACCCAGTGTAACCTATACCACGGAATGAACGGGTGCATTATGTGGAACCGCAACAAACGTTCTTCCTACTCTGGTGGAGGGGTTTTAGCGGGTGTGATCTTCCTCGGATGGCGAGCCCCACGCTTCCAGCTTGTCTGGGGTTAGTTTGTAACTATATTTCCACTCGAATAAAAATCTATGGATTGTCCTTAAATCCACACAATCTCTTTCACACTTCCAGATAGGATAGGGAAAAATCCTGGTCAAAGAAAAGTAATCGCTGCCTCCAGCCGGGATTTGAACTCGGACCTCTGGGTTAAAAGGCTAGCATTTTAACCAGACCTTAGTTGTAGTCTAAAATGGACTTGTTTACATGTAATATACGGAAAGCAAATTCACAGACTTTTACTTATCTATAGCTTTTGTTACTAAACAACATGTGCGGTGTGAGCAGAGTAGGAGGAAGAACAGTCTGGTAAGATATTTTTTAGATGCACCGTCGGAACATTTACATTAGCTTCTATTCCCACCAGCGTTTATTTTTACAGAGCTTCTACAAACCATTCTTACAAACATTGTTTTTCTGTCTACTTCATGTCACTCAAGATAAACGTTTACATACAGTTACTTTGCATATTTTGTCGCAATTACAAGAGGGATAGCGGAAACCGAATTGATACTCAGATGTTTATAAGCGGATCTCCATATGATGGCCTTCAAATTCCGTACTCTTTCCACGACATCGCGAGAAACAACTTAATAATAAATAATAATAATAATAATAATAATAATAATAATAATAATAATAATAAATAATAATAATACTAATAACGAACCAATGAAAACATTCTAGCCAAATATAAGGAATAGGTCGCAAATAGCTGATGTCACAAACAGGCTATTTGAAACAGTTTGTGTTAGAGATCTACATTTGGCGCGAACTAAGTAACGTTTTGTCTATACTTTGAGGCAGTATTTTATATCACAACACTGAATGCCAAAGTGATAGTAGTGTAAATTAACATCATTGTATGACAATGATATTAGATGTTTGTTGGTCGTAAGTATTGTTAGGAAATAAGTTTACACGGCCTCACTAAAACTGACAATAGGAGCGGGTAACAATGAAGCGAGGGGGTGAGTTGTTTATCACTTAGAAGAGACAAACAAATCACGTCAGGGTAGCGTGCCTTTCTTTAGAAATGGAGGGAATATCTTCCCTAGAGCATATGTGTTTGTAATTATGATTGGCTGAAAAAAAGACGCTAATGTTGGCGTGATTTATTAACCAACAGCAGCTCTATTATAATGTTTAGGCATATCGGGGTGAGGGAGTATAAATTCTTGAGCCAAAGTCAGGTATCACGCAGTTCTACAGAATCATTCACGAGGTAAACGTCACGCAGTTCTACAGAATCTCTCGCGAGGTACACATTACGCACTTCTACAGAATCTCTCGCGTCGTAAAAAGTTAGTTACAAAATGTGAAGTAGGTACGCGACAACTATTAGGACAGTCATTACATTAGGAAATATAACAGTTTCAGTCAGGCGTGAATCAAGATTAAAGATGTGAAATTAATTAAGTGTGACGGCAATAAAAGTGTGAAAATAAATTCTTTTATCCGTGTTATCTTTTAGTAACAACTCCTTTCCGTTTACACGCCCTGCTCAGAGATATTTGCTCGACTGAGTAATAATAGCTAGCCGGAGGATAAAGAACGCAAAATTCAAAAAGTACACAATAACAGGCGCTCAGGAAATAAGATAACACGAACAGATTACTGCGACAATTTTATAGTTTGTGTGACAAAATTATATAAACTCCTTCCAAATGGAGACGAAAACAGGAGTAGGTACCATAGAGGCATCCTGGCCCAGTTTTTTGCGTTTATATGGGAAACGATAGGGTAAACGAGGGTGGATGCGAAGGAAAATGCGCTTATATGGGGAGATAGGAAATACGGGGACTCATGCTAGGCTAGACAGTGGTAGGAGGGGAATGCGCTTTATATGAGAAAGATAGGGTATACGTGGAGAGGTGCTAGGCTAGACAGATGCTGAAGGAGGGGGAATATAGGCTTATACTGGAGAGATGGGGAATACGAGGGAGGTTCTAAGATAGATGTTAAAGCTGGCATGCGTTTATATGAGAGAGATAGCAAACCGAGGAGAGATATTAGTCTAGCAAGGGTTGAATAACAGAGCATGCGTTTATATAGGAGAGACGACGAAAACCGAGAGAGATGCTATACTAGGAGATGGTTGAAGGAGAGGGAAATGCGTTTATATGGGAGAGGTAGGGAATACGATGATAGGTCTTAGGGATTGTGATTGTGACACAAAGAACTGCATTATTCAAGAACTTTAACAATACAAAGGTGTAAGTATACATCATTGCACGGTATTCGAGGAGGGGCCTTTAGTGCAAAAAACCCCTAAGTCTCGGTAGGAAGGAAATGACGGTTCTAGATCATTTAATATGCAGGAATGTTTATTCATATGCAAATGAGATGTCCCCTACCCGCTCCCCCACCTCCTGATACTTTCTGCTTGCAGCTGAGGGTCATAAATTGTCTTGTGTATAATGGAATTGTGAATAAGAGTCTCCATTATCTCAACTCTATTGAATTCCTGTACACTTACGGTGAATGGTCTTGTCTGTGTTTTATCGAGGGAAAGACAGAGAGGTCAGGACCTGCTAGATTATAACACATTGTACCACCGCTCGAACCCGACATCATGGCGTTGCCCTTGCCCCGAGGCCAGTTCAATCCGAGAGCAGTAGTGTCTTCTCGAACTCCTACGGATATACCCGAACATAGTTATACAAGCTCTGTTTATGCAGCTGACTCTTTTCAAACAGTGATATCAAAAATGTATTTAACGTATATCATTATCTATATGAAACCCATGTGTATACTTAGATATCCATAGATCGGTGTGCGATTCTTACTGCAATCAAAAAGTTTAATGTCTTAATTGCTAACGAGAAATTGACGGTTTGATAATATTATATCATTACCCTGATTTATGAAAAGGTGTTCAGAGAGTCCTAGTTCGATTCTTACCGTGCGAAACTCTAATGCTTAATAAATATTAAATTATGAGGGTATGTGTGGTCAGATTAAAATGTATTTAACAAATATAATTTAATTTTTATATATCATTACCCTGATTAATGAAATATGTTCACGGGTACCCAGAGGCCCTAGTTCGATTCTTACCGTGCGAAACTCTAATGCTTAATGAATATTAAACTAGGTGAGAATGGACGCTCGGATTAAATGCATTAAACAAATATAAATATTTATATTAAAACTTGGCGTATACTTAAATATCCTGGTGCCTAGACAGATTCTTTATTCTCTTTCTTCTTCTTCTCACTTTCTTTTCCTTTTTCCCTCTTTCAATCGAAATTTTTCTTTCTTCTCGACTTGCACACATCCAAGCGTTCAGATATACACGAGCACTTGTACATAAATCAACAAACATACACCAGTGCACGCGCTCATGCACCAGTGCACATACACACACCCATACACGCACACACGCGCACGCATACACACATACACCAGCGCATGAACATACACCAGTTCACACACACGCATACATTCACCAGCACACTTAAACGCACACACAGGCATACGCCTACAAGCATAGACACATACACCAGTGCACGCATACATACACACACCCACACACACATTCACCAGTGCGCTTACACGAAAACACACTCACTTACACACATACATATACCAGCGCACTTACATGCATACACTCACACATACACATACGATAGCATTGGAATTGATTGCCTTTACAGAATTCAAAAATCTTTCTCACTTCAGTGTAACCTAGCAAAATGTAATTCTTTTCAGTATACCACATTCACATGACTTTCATCCCAATGCATTCTTATAGATCGTTTAAAGACATTATGGAGGTACTCTGAGAGAGAGAGAGAGAGCAAGAGCGGGAGAGGGGGAATGAAGCAAGTAGGAATAGATGTGCTGAGAGCCTCTGAGCATTCGCAACAGGTGAGCATTCCATTGGGTGCAATAATCATGTGACGTGTATACATACCCCAAATATGGCGATGTGCTGGCATCGCCTGGAGGGGTTTAGATCCCTATATAAACAGATATCAACGCATGCTAGAGACATTGTGAGCTTGTTACCTCTACATTGAAATTTTAAAGAACTTTTGTTTAAACGACGCAGTACATGAAAGACGATCCGTTGCAAGAGATCATATGTCTTAATCTGAACTTACACTCACAAGAATTTCTCTATACAATCATTCTCAATTAACATTCATACGATTTTTCTCTTCTCATTCTCTGTTTCACTATACATTCACAGGATTTTCTCTACTCATTCTTTGTTTCTCTACACATTGATACGATTTTCTCTACACATTCATAAGCATACGTACGAAACCTTTGGTGATATATCACAACACACATTTTAGTTCTAATATAAAAAAATGTAATACTTGTCCTTTAACTTGAATAGATCATCGAAAATAATAATTCATATCAATGTCTGTTACAGATTGTTTAGCAGATAGACTAAATAAAAGGCTGAAGAGCGTAGCTTCCTACTGACTCGGCGAGTTTAAGATCTCGAAATAGGTCTTAAATATGAGATAAAGTCCTTAAAGGGAGTTCAAACTAGATACGTTACCAGGATCGTATCTTCATTGGAGGATTGTCAAGTGCTCTTGCTTGAGCGCTATAATTCGTTAACCGATAAATAGCTTGCAGAAATACCTGAAAAATTACGCATTGAATATAACGGTATTCCAGAGATAGGGAAATTTAAGACCTGAAAATCGTCTTTTGTAGCTGCAGCGAAGGTATGTAGAAATGTCAAACTTAAGTATTGAATACTCTACTTCTTTACCATAAAAAATTCATAAATAAAACAGTAGACTTGTTGATATTACATATAAAGACACAAAAGATGCATTTTATAGAATTTTATAAAAGATTCACGAAATCACAATATCACATCTTTTGAATTTAGTTATATCTATCGCATTGAAATGACGACCAATATCCGAGCGTCTATACAAATCCTTTATGTTTCATTTTAAGTGTGTATTAACAAAAAATGTAATTTTTTTCAGGTTACCTTTACTTCCCAAAACATGGTTTCTAAGAATTTCATTGTGCAATGTTTCAGACGGTGCAATAAGGGGAAGAAGAAGAGGAACAGTTTTGCAGAGCCGCAAAGAAGGCTGACGCTATTGGAGGATAGAATAAGCAACATCGACACCTCCAAGAAACATGCCGGTAGGAAGCGGGTGCCAAGACGTCTACATTTCTAAGAGACACGACTTAAGATAGGATTCTTCAACGATCTTCCAGTGCATATAGTGAAAAACACAGAAAAATGTGTATACATTTCAAGACTGGGGGATAATTCGAGAGAGTCTTCCTACATTCAAAGCATTCCTCAAATTGAGGAAGTGTCCGCGAGTGGAATATTGTGAAAATATTGTTTTCTCTTATAATATTGTTGCTTATATGCATCAGTCCGAAATAAAATTTTTAATACTAATTTAAATTATTGTGAAACACTTTTAAATAGCGATGAAATTTGCAGGCTAAAAGGACGAGAATCGTTTATGGATTACTATTTAAGTACCTAGCTGTTGCAAATGTATTGCTATATGCAGGAACAAGGATTTGGAGGAGGAAAGTGATTGAAATGAAAGATAAATAATAAAAAAAAGAATTAAGGCATCCCATTACATCGTGTTTTTATTCATTAAAAAATCCTTACATTCGTAATGAAAAAATAAATCATTACAATGGTTAGTTTAAAATATAACCTGCATCATATGAGTCAGAGGCTTGTATGCAAATACTTTATCTTGAATTGTTAAACAATACAATGAGGTCTGTGCAAGAAGGTTTGCACTAGCTTGAATTTCTATTTTGATGTTGACAGTACCATTTACAACTTCCTCTGGTTGATGTGAGCAATCTATAACAAATATAGGAGCAAATTTAAAAAAAAATCTTTTCTCTTCATAATAAGAGTTTTGAAACTTTGAGTACATGTCATACAATGATGCAAATATCAAGTTTCCAATGTCTAAATACATGTCATGATAGGGATAACATTCACTATTAAGATTAAGTCTCAAATTAGTTGTCACAGTGATCAAAAACGGAACCGTCTTTAGATGCATTACTCGATCTCAAAGTCTGAGCACCCAAAATGACAAATCTCAGCTTCTCCATTTTTTTATGTGCTGACGACATTCCAGGTAATGATTTAGTTTTGTGACACAGCAGGCTGAGTATGGAGATCCATGGTCCTAAATGGGCGGTACAGCACCTTGTCAACCTTGAACATCTTGAGAATTTCAACCTTTTCAGCCACAGAATGTCGAATCACAGGCATTCTCAACTCGATTCGTGCGAGTTTAACGCTTGCATTCTTTTCACCCTGAGGTGTTATAATACAGGTTTTAGAATCCTTGGATCGAATCAGCACCAGCTCAAACTTGCTATGAGTTCCTTGTGGTCGTCAGCAAATCGCAGAACCATCGAAAGCGATACTATAGCGTTGAAGGCTCCATTTGCTGCATTCACAGTGTCCATGTCTTCTCCAGGATAGCACCATCCAGCATTCAGCAGACGATCAGATTCCATGGGGTTGAGAGCAGCATAGTTGCGTAAAGTTAATGCCATCCCGGGGTTCCTGGTTCGATCAATAGTTGAACCGTTCATATCCAGGCGACTCTCCTCCAACATGAATGCAATAGCGTTATTGGTAAGCTTTGCAGTAGTAGCTGCTCCATTAGGTTTAGAAATACTCCCCTCGATGTATAGATAACTTCGATTAGGTAAAGTATATAAATCCTCAGCTTTACAAGGGATTCTAATCTCGTCATTAGCGTCCAGAGCTGATGTTTTATACGGTAAAAACACATGTTCCTCTTCTTTAGTGATTTTTGTCCTCGAATCTCGGTGTCTTGGTAACATTGAAGATGTCCATGATTATAGCATTCTGAAGCCCAATACCCGGAAGAACTGCCGATTGCGTGGTGTTAACCCGCTGGGTGTCAAGGGCAAGGTATGACGTGTGCGTCGAATCAATGCATTATTATATCCTCGACGTTGCTGACTTCTTCTAAAGTCTGTTGGCATTGCAACGGATGTGAAGCCTTATGCTTATATCTTCGTTTCTAAAGTCAAATGATTTTACCGTTCTGGTCCACTTCACGAAGACTAATTTGCTCTATAGCATTGGTGTTTATGATTGGAAGGTAAATTGGGTTTGACGTCTCTTGAGAAATGTGATACCCAGGCGGAACAGACGGGAAAATCTCGTAGATCGAGTGTCCACTTTTACCGTCGATGAAAGAGCCTGTTGCAATACTACACTCGATGCGTATGAGGCCCAATAGCGATCCTATAGAACGATCATTGGCAAAATCAACAGTGAAAGGACATTTAATTTCAACTATCATTGTGGTATTATTAGGTCTAATAAAGAAGACACTCTCATTCACCTCTAGCTTATCTCTAATGTATTCATTAATATCAGTAATCTCATAAGTTCCATCAGCTATATCAATGATCTTAATTTCATCATTGCGTATATAATGAAATTGATTACTAATCCGATCAACATTGGGAATGGAATAGTAGGTTTCAAAATTCAATAGAGCAATTTCATAATGACCGTTTGAATCTAACTGAAGAGGGGGATTCAGATATGTAGCAAGAACAGACTCGTTGGCACTGACGACAATAGTGTAACTCATTGCGATAGAAACTGCAAACACAAGTGCCCGCAGATGACTGAGCTGAAGCTCTGAAACCTCTTAGTGTTATACTAAACCTTAACGTCTCTGAGGTACTTTCTATCTCTTTTGGAACCTTCAATTTTCCAAAGCTATCGAAATAAGATGACACATTGCCATCCTTCTATATAGCAACCCAATGAATGCCTTCATTCTCTGAAGTATCGAGATTAACAATAATTCTCTCCCTGTAACGAGGTCTTGACGGCAGCTGATCGATCATGTATACACCCCTAAAATGAGGAGTCTTTAAACGCTTGGCATACAAGTCGAGGTCGATGTTACTCAAGGCTTTTTCCGGGACAAGTAAAGCCCTCTGCCGGAGTTCTTTGAATTCCCTTTCTGGCTCTATCTCCTCTTTCTTTCGGTGCTCCTCGCCTTATTTTTCTTCACTCAAAGACCTCTCCCTCTTGCTTCAATTTCTCTGTTATGTCTCATCATTTCGGCAAGTTTGGTAACTGTTGCCTTTTTCTTATTTACGGCTGTAGCAATTTGTGATACCCCTCCAGCGACAGCTTCTAGGGCTGCAATAATTGGCAAGGGAGGTAGAAATCCTCCTCGTTTCTTCTTTTTGGATCCAGCGCCACCAGTCACCTTTCCCTCAATTTCTCTGTTATGCCTCATCATTTCGGCGAGTTGTTTATCTGCGGCTCTTTTCTTATTTACTGCTGAGGCAATTTGCGCTGCACCTCCGGCGGCGGCATCTAGGGCTCCAATAATTGGTATGAGCGGTAGAAATCCTCGTTTCTTCTTCCTGCATCCGGCACCAACAGCCACCTTTCCGTTCATAATTGCTGTTACTAATTTCGCTGCCAACTTTTCACCTAATGTAGTATCAAATGATTGCACTCTTTTCCACGCCATTTCAGCCAAGATCTTGTCGGCAATGTTTCTCGAAGCAGAGTCCTTATGCTGAGCGTAGGCAATGTCGTGAAGTTTGCACGCTTCGTCTAATTGGTTGATTCCAGGGTCTCCTATCGTTAATTTTTTCTGGCTTTGTCCCGGGTCCGCAGTATCTGTAACCAGGAAAATGTGCTTCAAATGGTAGCCAGTTAATGAAAGAGTTAATTAAACCGGAATCTTAACCCCCTTAGCTGTCATAGTATGCTGATTGATTTTATTGCTGCATAGTTCTTTTATACTCTGTCATTGCTTGCGTTCATTAGCATATATACATTAAGAGTGATTTGTTTTATTTAGCTTGCAAGATGAAGTTGGCGAAGCAAGGTTCTTCGATACCTATTCAGGTGCTAGACTTTGAAAGCGACTTTAGACACAATCGTCACGGAAAGCTGTTTACTGGAAATGTTAGCTGTTTCATTGTATTTAAATAAATAGATTAGAATTACAGGTGTTCGTGATAATACAATCACTGATTTTTATCACTAGTATTTAATGTAATTTCAGCTGATTCATGTAGTATCCGAGGTATTCGAGTCCATTTTTTGAAAAGTAATTCAGTTTCATAAATCCTTACTACTGAATCTGCAACTAATGCGTTAGCTGCTGCTGTTACCATACGACGTCTTATTGCTACCGCTGCTAGTATTGTGGCCTCGACTGATGCTGCTGCTATTGTTGTAGCAGATGCTGCTACAGCTCAGGATCTGTTACATCTATTGTTGTACAGCCGCTGTATCTGCTACGATAGCTGCTGTATTTGCTTCTGCTACAGCTATTGTGCTGACTGTGTCTAAGGTTGCTACAGCTACCGGATCTGATGCTGCTATTGTTGTACCTGATGTTGCAGTGTTGTATCTACTACTACAGCTCTCGTATTTGATGTTACAGCTGCCGTGATGACTGCTATTGCTGTGGTGGGTGAATATACAGCTGAAATATCATTGCTGTGATGCTTGCTGTTGCTAAGACTGCTGAATCTATAGCTGCTAGATTAACTGCTGCTGCTACAGCTGTTATATAACCGGTTTTTGTCGATACTATTGTTGTAGCAGATGTTGCTACAGCTGAAGGATCTGTTACATCTGTTGTTATACAGCTGCTGTATCTGCTACGGTAGCTGCTGTATTTGCCGCTGCTACAGCTGTTGTGCATGATGTTTCTGTAGCTGCAGGAACTATTGCTGCTATCGATGTAGCTGCTGTTGATATAGATAATGTATCTGCTACTACATCTGTCGTATTTGCTGTTGTTGTAATGCTTACTGAGGCTGCTGAATCTACAGCTTTTGGATTAGCTGCTGCTGCTGCTACTGGTGTGTAACCGGTTATTGCTGCTGTAGCTCTTGTTGCAGTGGATGTTGCTGCAGCTGTCGAATATGTTGACGTAACTCATTCTTTAACCAATCACGAGCGATTATTACTGAAACTTTATCGAAATGAAAACTTCATTTTAATAGATAATTCATAGTATCACAGTTTATACGCTTTTCTAGACCCTACAAGCTTTTATATGTTACACAGTTAGCGGGTGAGACGGTAAGGATGAAGCAGTGAGAGTGCATAGAAGTAGCATAACTACTACATCCACATGGTTGAGTGGATATTATAACTTTTTAGGCAGCTTTATTGTTTTATATGTTTACATTTATTGTTTAAGTGTAGCAGCTTTATCAGAGAACGAAGCAACCGTTACGGTTAGGTACCTCTTCACTCATTCAGTAGCAAATGTGTAATCATACTTAGCTACTCTCCATTACTTTTGACTTTTTTTGGAGCTGGCCAATTCATATATTTCTTTATTAGTTTAGCTACCTATGATAGGTATATAAAGTACTGTATTCCATTTAAAAATTAAATTTACTTGAAATGCATAGTATGAGATCTCCTGAACCCAAAAAAGCATTTTAAGGAAGAAATCTGCGCGCGCATGTGTGTACAGAATAACTAAAAAAAAATTCGAATAATTAGCAACATTTATATTTAAGACCAACATCTTCCACGGATGTGGCACCAAGGTTTACATGAAATTTCACCTTCCCAAAACTATCGTTTACATGGAACTACATTCATTTTTACATTCTCTACTACGTATAGTAAGTAGGAAAGGTATAGCATTCCACCCAAAGATTTGATACCGATATTTCACCGGAAATACATGTTTTGAGACCCCCTGAATCCAAAAAAGCATTTTTAGAAACATATTCGTGTGTGTGCCTGTGTGCGCCTGTGTGCCTATCTCTGTGTGTGTGTCTGAACAGCATAACTCAGAAACGAACAGTCGCATAAACACCAAACTTGATATTTAGGTTCAGTATCTTCCAGAAATGCGACACAAAGGTTTTCAAGAAAATCCCCCCACCTCAGATTACTTTTTACATGGAACATTTTTCGAAAATTTTAATTTTCTCAAAAATGGCTAACGATTTTGATTAAAATATAATATGTTTAAGATATTTTCATGACAAAACCAAATGTAAATCTCAAATTTTCTGAGAATGTCTCAAAACGTTTCTTCATTGTGAACGACTTTTGCATAACTGGTAAACCATAAGAGATAGACAAAATTTTACTGCAAAAAATATAGATCGCCTTAAAATACACAATTTATGTCATACATTTTTTTTGTTGAGTGAACCCTTTTCGAGATATTGCTTGTTATTCCCTTAAATTTTCCAATACTTATACTTTTTCTCAAATTCGTTATTCATTTTCTTTGTCCTGGTAATGCAAAGAGAATGGAATACTCCACATAGCAACCACTTCTTAAAATATTTGACTAAATCTTAAAGCATAGCAATTCCCCTTGCATCTACAAGAAAATTAACAATAAGATTAACATCTCGATTAACATGAAGCATATGCAGAATAAGCGTTTGTAAAAATGATTTGTACAATAGTAGAGAGAGTCATGTGAGTGTAACACGTCAGATTTTTTTTTCTGAAAAACGCCGACTTTGATTCAAATGCCACATGTTGTCGATACTGTTTCGACAAACAAAATGTGTATTTTGAATTTTTACTATGTTTCTATTTTCACAACTTCAACAGCTGATTTTAAATATTTCTGCTGCATGGTTGCATTTTCCCAATGCAAGTAAATGTGACAATGGACGATTATAGTTTTGCGAAACTCTTTTGTTACTCACAAAAGCTTCATAACAAAAACGATTTAAGTCAGTTGTGAGCCTGTTTTAAATTTTGCATATAGGTGGTGGTAGTTGAAGTTGGAGTATTTGTGCTAGTGGCAGTATTAATAATGGTAGCAGCAATTTAGGAATATCATCTTTGTATATGCAATTCGCATCAAAAGAGTTACACCCCTTGCTTTTGCGGCAGCTTGCATAGAATGCGCAACATAAAACGTGTTTGGAGAAATACCTAAGAGTTTCGTTTCAACATCGAAAATAATTAATGCATGAATCAGACTTATGTCAGTGCTAGAACCGATATGATACTACGCTACTCAGTACCGATGCGTCTGGAGCCCTGAATGAGACCACACGCTGGAAAATGCGGCTATACGAGACCTGACAAATGACAACAGACTATCTCCGTTTCCGCCCCTCAACCTTACCTGCTTTTGTAAACAAAGCTGTCAGTCATTTGTCTCTAGTACCTTGGAAAAGTTGTCGTGTCCTTTGTGGTCTAGGGCTAACATGCTAGTCTCTAGTTCTCAAGGTCGCGAGTTCAAACCTGGAGGAGGGCGATGGATTTTTCGGGCATAAAAATTAATACCATGGCTTCGTTCGAAGGGAAGTAATGTTGGTGGACCTGTGTAGTATATTTGCGCACGTAAAAGAACCTCAAGCCCGATAAAGAGACCTCTAAACAAAAATTTCCGGTCTTTCACACCCAACATAGAGTGGGACGCAAAGGACCATAGTAGTTAAAGAGCGTCATATATAAAGCTCAGTTTAATTTTGGAAATATTTTTATTGCAATAGCGATCATTTATCGTTATAAATGTAGTTTAATTGCCGGAATGACACTTAAGTTTTTGGGGTCCATTATATTTCCAATCAACATGAAAGGTTTACTCGTTGTACATTCTACAAAAAGGGGTATTAAATTTTGTACTGTAGAGTCCTTCCATAATAATTATATACAATTAGTATTACCTAAGTAAAGTTTGTACCGCAGCTTTTTTTTGTTCCGTTTTCCTTGTTTGTTGCTGATTGTACGCATAGACAAGTAGTAATGAATATAACAGATTTCGTTTTATAATGGTCATGGGCTTCACTTTTAAGGTTATTCTAAATTCACATATAACGTAATAATGTATTCCTTCTTTATTTTCACTAAGTAATGGCGTAGGATTAACAACATTCACTAGTATCGAAAACTAAAATCATAGAGATACTATATCATAAGTTTATTTAAAATATTGGAGATACAAACTCTCTTACTAAGAATATTAAGGATTATTTTATATAATTGCATTGTTTAGTAACGAACATATTTATTTTAAAACCAGTCCTCTGCGCATGCCTGTTGTGATAAGACTTTGTTCAAGTCGATTAAATTTTTTATTTCAATGCAGTAAAATGATACAGAAATTTGGTCAGATTTTGAATCCCCCAAACATCTTCATTATATATGGGATTTCTGTATATTTGTTTTTCTATATAGAAATAACCATTATTTAGAGCATATTCAAAACTGCAACCGTCCGATATGATCTACGCAGTTAATGGACTTAAAACTACAAAAATAAACAAAGAATTACAACGTAGAACGTCGGATTATCCATATAATATATAACATACGAGCGATATGTCGGGTATTATAGGTACATTCTTCGCAAGCAACGCGCGAGCAATGAAGCAGAAAATCCCCCGTAGTCTCAGATCTCTAAATTTAAATTTAGATAAATCGGGTATGTTATAACCAACGATTTGGGTACATAATAATGTTGTAATTAAATAAATCGCCGCAGTTTATAAAGTAATGCAACTGTTTTATATTTCACCACTCCCAAATTTTGCCACCTCAAATAAAATCTCTAGTTTAACTTACATATCTGCTCCTGAATATACAGTGCCTTCGTTTTATGCTAAGGCCACAATCGTGTTATTTGCCGAGACAGCAGTGACCTCCATATTATGCCACGACGCAGCAGCGGCGCAAGACGTGTCAAAGGTACGTTTATCATATGTGAGCTGTCTCAGTCGTTGCTTTGTCTTCGTATTGTGAAGTGTTTCGACAATTCTTGTGTTGTATATGATTTCCTTCTCTTATTAGTCCACGGAAACGGCTACCAACAAATTCACCCTTGAACACCATATTTTTATGTACGATACATGTGTGAAAACCGAATCATATAGACAGGTGTGTAGACATTTTCAGCAGCGATTCCTGGTTATCCAGTTCCGGATAGAGACATTGTGAGATGTTTGGTCAATAAATTTAGAACAACGGATTCGCTATACGCAAAAACATAAAGTTAATAAGAACAATCCCCACATCATAGACGAACTTCAGGACGATATGAAAGCAGAAATCATTGACATTACACAAGAAGAGCTTATGCGTATGAATGGTAATTTCACTCGACGATGTCAGGAATGTCATCGCGCAGATGCACACCACTTTCCAAAACTTATAATAAGGTTACTACTCATTTCATATATGTTACTAACACTCGTGAGTAAGTAACGCGGTAGTTACGGATCGGAAAGCTCCGCAGTGTAGGAGACTGTGTGTGGAGCAAGCGTTCGCGCGATCCGCGGCTTTGGCATAAAATGAAGGTAGTGTAGTATTTGATTAGTGCCCGCTTCTGCTGAACTACCGCTCGCCGGCAGTTGTATTACAACTGAGACGCATCGAAGAACAGCAGCATTACGGTTGCTTGCGAGGAGCGAGACTTTACAGCAACCGACCAGCTGTCTCTGCTCAGCTTCACGCGCTCTTCTAAACTCGTCTCGGCTGCCGTACGTGGCAACCAAAGGTGGCCTGCTGAATCACGGTCGGTCGTTTTTGAAAATGCGGACCTCTAGCAAGTACATCCAACACCGGTTCTGCTCTTAGATCCATCAGTGGTAGATAAAAATTAGGTCATTGTAACCTGACAAACAAATCTAAAAAACAAGTGCGCATACTAAACATAGGCACCGTAGACTTCCGGTATGCCGTCATCCCCAGATCTACGTGAGATAATGCACGTAACCAAGGAGGGTACCCCTCTGTCCCTTAGGAAACATGGTAATCATTTCAGTATCATGCTTTCTAAGATGCTCCCGGAAACGATCTCCTGGAGGCTTTAGACTAATGGAGGTGTTCCTATAACGTTCTTCCAGCGCGGTATTGAAAAATGAGCGAATGTTGGATGCATAGGCATACATTTAAGCCCACATCCATAATATTTTCTAACGGGACACATCACGCCGATATTTTACTTCTGGTCTTTCACCCCAATATAGAATGGGACGCTAAGGACCACAGTAGTTAAAAAGATTCCATAAATAAAACTCAGTTTATTTTAACTTACGCCGATATTGCAGAGGGGGCTCTGCGGATTCGGAGTAAAGACTCGCAACTGGGCTAGATGGAAATGTCGGATACCCACAAGAATGCCCCGATTATGGACTGTATTTAATCTTCTCAGACAAATGGTTATGCTGAAGAAGCGATACACCAATGGTCTATACTTGGATCGGATCAGTGCACGATAGAGTAGCAGCAAACTGATCCGTTCCGCTCCCCAAGTTTTACTACTTAATACCCGAAACATATTCAGAGAACTGTGACATCGCACTTTCGACTGCGCTGTATGCCATTAGCAGCTAAATTACCTACCTAAGATCAACCCGAAAAATCTCGTCTCATCTGCTAATGGAAGTAAATCTGGACAGAATTGGAGCGAAGATGGTAATCATTTCCCATGGGATCAGAAGTTAATGTAGATTAAACTCTCAGTTGAGAAACAAATTTTGTTCTTAGAACTTCATTCTCCAAAATAGTCTAAGATCTGCTACATATGGCACTCCAAAAATAGCGCCCGCTGGGAAGTACAATAGATAAAAATTCGTCCACGAATAAGCATGACGATACTCCTGGAGGAATACATTTCGATATCGAATTAATTGCAATAGCACAGTCTAATGTTTAGTACCGATCCCTGAGAGCCCTCCATTCTCCTGAACAAAACGTTTCGAAAAACCGAACCGACCCTTACTCGGGGTTCATGCATTATCTCTTGAATGAACAATGGATACAACTTCGTCCTGGTGTTGATAATCGCGAAGATGTTCTACCTCCGCCACGGTGAAAAGGTGATTGTAATTTTCAAGGTTTTAGAACGAACTGAGAAATCTTGAGATTCAACCTTAGTCTTAACTGGAAGGATTTCAGGCGAATAATTGTTTGAGGTAGACACTTGAGCAAAAGCACTGCCAAAATTGATTAGCCTCATCAAATATATCAACAGCAGCTTCTGAAGCTGTTTTAAGACCGGCGATTAGCATGTGTCAATTTTATGGTCACACGGCTTAACTTATTCCATACGAAAGGAAGCTGCATGTCGAATAACTGAAGCTACAAGCTTGCTCCATGATGTCTTTTTACTATCTATAATAACTAGTCTAGACTTGGCACACATTTTGTTGTATTTCATCAGGTTATCCAGTGTAGGGGGACGCTGGAAATCCCCGAGAGCACGCCTACAAGCAAGGATGGTATTTCGGCATTCATCCGTCCACCAAGGGATCAGAAATCGATGGGAGGGTGAGGGATAGGAATAAATTGTAGAAGAAAGAATTGTCTGTGTGAGATGTTCGGCTAAAACTTTCAAGAATCGCGCTAATTGTAACTAGACACAACCAACGGGGAGTAAAGGTTCCAGTTGGCTTGATCTAAGCACCATATAGGCAAATATTTGGAAGATACATATTGTGATAAGAGACTAATAAGACATGGAATGTGGTCACTAGTGTGTAAATCAGATATGACAATCCATTGTAAGGAAACTTCTAACTGTAGTGAACAAACTGCTAAATCAGGATGTGAAGAAGTATTGAAGAAGTCTGAAAAATGTGCAGGCTCTCCGGTGTTCAGAACACCTCTATTATAATTGTCAAAGAAATATTCCTGCTTTCATAGTTTAGGCCTTGGCTTGTTCCAGTCTCATTTCCATATAAGCATAGGTTTTCCTATTTATCTTCTACCTTTTGGTTTATAATTTAACTCATTCCTTGGTAGCCTGCCTGTATCCATTCTGTTAAGATGGTGTATCCATTTCTGTGTATGATTTTCAATAATTTATGCTAGGAACTAATTCTTAAATTTTCTCTTGTTTGATCACTAGTTATTCCGTATTATAGCGTCACTGACGACTCTTAAATATCAAATTTCTTCTCCTTCAACATGATTCTTGTCTTTCTGTTTTAAATCCCAAGTTTCATTTACATTGTCAGTAACTGGGACGGCCATGACTTTATAAAGTTCAAGTTGTTTCCTTTCTTATATTATTTTTAAAATTGCTCTTATAATTCCACATATGATATGATATTTATGGATCTTATTATATATATCATTGTCATATTTATAAATTGTTCAAAAACGGCGATTAATTTGCCTCTCACACAAATCCGGAGTGATCCCCAAAGAGGGTGATGCATATTGACGTCTCCCACCAACAGAAAGGATGTTGGTAACTGAGAAACTGGATCTTCTAAATTAGTGAGCGAGAGGTCCTCAGATAGAGGGAGGTAAATATTACAAATGGTAAATTGGATTGATTGCAGTTCAATCGTTGTAGCGATGATTATGTCAGACCATATGGAAACAGATTACACGAATATATTATATCTGCTGAGCATCACAAGGCCCCGGAGCTGGGGAATGCCACATCCTGGTGTAAGATTACACTCTACTGGTGTATACAGCCTTATTTTAAGTTAGTCTTTCGGACGGAGCTTAGTGTCTTGCAGACATATGACCAAAGACTCATTCTTGCTGAGCAAAGCTTCAAGCTCTAGTCGATGTGTTCTAATTCTACGTATATTCCAATGTAGGATGGCCATAGTAATTATGATGGGATAAATTTTCAATCGTAGTTCTCCTCTAAGCAGAGGACAGTGGTGATCAAATCACATGTTTTCTTTGGTGTCATGTTAATACTTTTTACGATAGGTTTAACCCGCCTCTTTTTCACTATCGTTCTGGCAGTGTGAGCAGAATCCTCCTACTCCATCTCATCAATGGAGTAGGACCCCTTTTTCAATTGAAAACTTTGGTTGGAGAACCTCGAACTGATTGATAGAGATCAGCAAAGATTAAGATCAGACGATCTGAGTCCTTGCCAGAAGTTTCCTCAAAAGAGGATCTCCGAGGATTTGCTCTAGACTTAGTTTCCCTTTTGATGTTCTCGGCACAGAGTTATTTACCTTCAGAGGTCAGTTCTGTTATAGCTGGTCTTGAACTTTATCTGTGATTTATTATACGTTACGGGCTTGCCAATATTATTGGTTGGTTGACGTCTTTGATGGTGATTTTACTAAAGCGATCTTATCAGTAACAGACTTGGCAGATGTTGATGAAGATGCAGGTTTTGATTTCGAGGGCTTTGGAAGTGATCTGGCTACGAGTATATTTTTTGAAGTGGTAGTCCCGTTAATATCGCATTCTCTTCCACTCTACCAGGCAATGCAATGCAACAGAAGCATAAATATACAAAGTTCTAACAAACATATTAAGATTAAAAATAAAAATAGAATTCAATACAAAGTAAAAGAACTTAAACATCCAAAGGTACTACAACGGTATTAAAATGAAGAAAAAAGCCATAAAATTCTTTTAAGCGGAATATTAATATAGATAAAGACAGTACTCTAAATGATTAAATATCTAAGTTTGAAATTACTAGTTGCTAGTACACAAAATAATTCTACAGTAATAAATTAACGTTGCGAGCTATTTATCACTAAAATAGATAGGCAGATTAAGTTGGGCTACAAATGTATTCCATAATTTTTCGCTTGAGTGTTATAACGTTTCGTCAGATCTTATGCCTTCCAGGAGGGAATTCCAAAGACCAGCCAATGGTGTGGTAAATGATAAAGAATAGAAGATGGTGTTATGAGCAAGTATAGTAAGACTATAAGAATTTTGTGAGAGTTTCTCGATTATGAATGTCAGAAAAACATTTAAAGCGAACGTATAGTTTATGATGCAAGAATGAAGAAGTTGGTGGAGAAGTGATAAAGAATGTAAAATTCTTCGTTCAATAACCTGGAGCAAATATAGCGAGTCGAATGATGGTGTAACACGATAAAATCGACGGATATAGCATGCAATGGATACACACGAGATCCTACACACAGTAGGAGTTTTACTGTATTTTGAAACGGGATTTCAAAACTATTTAATTCAAGATGTTCTATGTTATCCGAATTCAGAATTGCCAACAACAGCTCGTGTCCGATGATTCTTTGTGACTTTATTGGTTTAGCTTTTGTACACATTTTAATGACCAGTTCGATAGTTAATTTAATTCTGTATTTACAGTCTTAATGGAGTCGCTTAAATTACTATAGTTCTTGTGCAAATACAGCCGCAAGTCCTCAGCAAAACGATTGGCGTTTACACTGTCAGAGGTTTATATAGGTAGCAAACAACAGAGGTCCGAACACTGTTTATTGTGGTACCCCGTCTTTCATTTCTTTCCAATGAGATGGGTTTTATCAATTAGCACCTACAACAGCTTGCTGGCGTTCAGATCAACAAGACTTGAACCATGCTGTAACCTATTTTATAAATGCAAATTTTCAAGCTTACATATTAATACGTCAATGCCCACGATATCAAAGCTTTAGAAAAATCCAATAATGTTATCAAAATCAACTGTCTGTTGTCTACGGTTTCACCTATGTACTCGGTAACCTTCAAGAGTGCACTATTTGTATTGTGTCCCTGTCTGAATTCGGTTGATATTCGTTTAGGAGGTAGCTTTCTTGAGATGGTCTGTAACTTGTTTGTGAATTATCCATTCAATTGTTTTGGACATACAGAAAGGGTACAAATTAACCGTAATCATTCGGGGAATGAGGAACTTTTATTTTATGAAGGGAAAAACGAGGGCTTGTTTCCACAAGTAGGGGGACATGGAGGTTATTATCGATGCGTTAAATATGTTAGTCACGGTAGGTAGTATAATGTCGAGAATCAGCGATGTTAATGTTATCACATCCTTCGAGTTAATGGTATTTCTCAACATCCCTTTCTTTATGTCTAGTTCAATAATGTAGTTGAAGTGGGATTTTTTCATCGCAGGGAGGAGTGGTTGTTTGTTGCAGTTCATTAATAGTGTCTTCTTTATCTAATGGGATGATGGCAACATTTGTGATGTATTCATTGAGCGAGTCTAAAGGTATCTAGATATTGTCTACCCGAGGCTTTCTTTCCCTATTCCCATTTTTAAGGTGCTCCAAAGTCCCGAAGTACTTGTAGAAGTCTTTACAGTGTCATACATATATTGACGATCTACATTTCTGATTGTTTGAGTTGTCCGGATAGTGTTCGCTTATACTGCTCAAAGTTGTCATTCGTTTTCTCTCTTCTGTAACTCCGATATATTTTTTCTCTTTCTATCTTCAAATTACGTATAGTGTCAGTCATGCAAGGAACTGCTTTCCTCTTCACAACTCTGGTTTTTCTTGGGGGAAACTTGTCATCTAATGCTTTAATAAAGCATATTTATTGTTTAACTTCGTCATTTATATTTTTAACGTCCAAATTGTATGCGAGGTTCTGTAGGTCATTCCCTGCCACAGCGGTTCTGTCACTTTGTTTATGGTCTCTATAGGTAACCATATGGCGCACATATTTTGAGCATTTGAGAGAATAAGCAATGACTATAATGTCATGCTTTGATATTCCACCTTCTGGAAGTTGAACCATAAGTTACCATTCTGTCCGGGTTATTGGTCACATCAGGTCAAGCAAAGTTGCCGAAATTGTGCATATGATGTGTTGGTTCGAGAGGAAGAATATTAAAGGCTATTGTAATGAAACATTATTGTCAGCTGTATGGTTGAAGCTGCGTTAGTGGCCAATAAGCTTGTATTAAAATCACCCATGAGGCTGACACATTCATAGTCAGGCAGTACGCCTTGTAATGTTGTCTACATGTTTTAAAGTCGTCCTTCGTGGTGTAGTGGTTACCATGCTTTACTCTCGTTCCCGAGGTCGCGGGTTCAAACCCAGCGGGGGCAATGTATTTTTTCGGGCAAAAAATCCTTAGCATGGCTTCCTTCGAAAAGGAAGTAAAGCCAGTGGTCCCATATCGTAGATTTATGGCACTAAAGGAACCTCAAGCATGATAAAAAAGCCTCTGAGCAAAATTTCCGGATTTTCACGCCCAATATAGAATGGGACGCTAAGGACCACAACAATTAAACAGCGTTCCATAAATGAAACCGAATTTAATTTTAATTTACATGTTATCGATATGGTTTACCTTAAGCGGTTTGTATACAGCACATGTTAGACTTTTCTCACAACTAGTAGTTATTTCTATGAAAAGAAATTCAGTTGTGCTGCGTACTCAGATGTTGGGTTCTTACGTAAGCAGCTACTTCACCACCTCTTTGTTTCGTCCTACGTGGTGCAGTGGTTACCATGCTAGACTCTAGTTCCCGAGGTTCAAACACGGTGGTAGGCAATCGATTTTTCGGGCGTAAAATTCCTTAGTATGGCTTCCTTCTGAAGGGAAATAAAGCCGTGGTCCCGTGTCGTAGATTTACGGCACGTAAAACAACCTCAAGCCTGATAAGGAAGCCTTTGTGGTCTTGCACGCTCAATATAGAATGGGACGCTAAGGGTCACAGGAGTTAAAGAGGGTCCATAAATAAAATTCAATTTAATTTAACCACCTCTTTTGCTGGCCCTATCATTACGGAGCAGAGTGCATCCATTCATTGCAATACGTGTTGACGGAAAAAGAAAATTTAGCCATGTTTCAGAAATAAGAATGACATTCAAGCTCAGGGCGAGAAGATACAAAATATTTCGTGGAAGTGCGCTTCAATGCTTTGAGCGTTTAAATTTGCTATTTGAAGGGAGTTAGGGAAGGGGGAGCGAGAGGAATTTAAGAAGTCAGAGGCATGCATCTGCCCATGTTCCTGATATTAAAGGAAGGGGTAGGGGTAGGTAGATGACGTATTTCGAAACTGCCGGATATACACCATGTGATCAAAAGTATCCTGAAATCCCCACAAACATACGCTTTTCATCTTAGGTGCATTGCGTTGCCACCTACTGCCTGGTACGTATTATCCGCGACCTCAGTAGTCATTAGACATCGTGAAACTGCATAATGGGACGCTCCGTGGAAGTCACGGACTTCCAACGTGGTCAAGTGATTGGGTGTCACTTGTGTCAGAAGTCTGTACGGAAGATTTCAACACTCCAAAACATCCCTAGATCCACTGTTTCTGATGTGATAGTGAAATGGATACGTGAAGGAGCATGTACAGCACAAAAGCGTACAGGCCGACCTCGTCTTTTGACTGACAGAACCGCCGACATTTGAAGAGGGTCGAAAAGAGTAATGGGCAGACATCTATTCAGACCATCACACAGGAATTCCAAACTGCATTAGGATCCACTTCAAGTACTATGACAGGCGTTAGGTGAGAAACCTTGGATTCCATGGTCGAGCGGCTGCTCATAAGCCACACATCACGCAGGAAAATGCCAAACGACGCCTCGCTTGGTGTAAGGTGCGTCAACATTACACGATTTAACAGTGACAAAACGTTGTGTGGAGTGAGGAATCACGGTACACAATGTGGCGATCCGATGGCAGGGTGTGGGTACGGCGAATGCCTGGTGAACGTCATCTGCCAGCGAGTGTAGTGCCAACAGTGAAATTCGGAGATGGTGTTGTTATGGTGTGGTCATGTTTTTCCTGGAGGGGACTTGCACCCCTTGTTGTTTTGCGTGGCACGATCACAGCGCAGACCTACATTGATATTTTAAGCACCTTCTTGCTTCCCATTGTTGAAGAGATTTCCGGGGATGGCGATTGCATCGTTCGACACGATCGAGCAGCTGTTCATACTGCACGGGCTGTGGCGGAATGGCTACACGACAATAACATCCCTGTAATTGACTGGCCTGCACAGAGTCCTGACTTGAATCCTATAGAACACCTTTGAGATGTTTTGGAATACCGACTTCGTGCCAGGCCTCACCGACCTACATCGATACCTCTCCTCAGTTCCGCACTCCGTGAAGAATGGGCTGCCATTCCCCAAGAAAACTTCCAGCACCTGATTGAAAGTACGCCTGCGAGAGTGAACGCTGTCATCAAGGCTAAGGGTGGGCCAACACCATATTGACTTCCAGCATTACCGATGAAGGGCGGCAAGGAATTGTACGTCATTTTCAGCCAGGTGTCCCGATACTTTTAATCAGGTAGTGTACATACTTTTACTCGGTGAATGCCAACCTTACGATCTAAAATAGTTTTGTTTGTTCTAAGGCCTAAACTGTTGCTTTAGTGCTATAGTATAGTAATTCTAAAGCGATAATAAGAAGTTAATGGTATTGAAATACGAATAGAATAGTATAGCTTGTAAGCAAAAGAAAGGAGTAGTTATACCTAATTACTAGCATACTAACAATAAGTGATGAAGTACCTGCTTGTGTGTCAATGTGGCTAGATAACTAAGGTGAGCTACTCCGGGGTGGGAGCTGCCATTAGCTGCCCGCCTGTGACGTAAGTGAGAGTGAAGACGAGCGCGCGGAATACAAACACAGCGCAGTGAACACACTAAATTCCTCCCGATTAACTCCCAATTGTTTATTATTAGCACTTCTTCCAGTTTTTTTAAAAAGGTATACTATTTCAGGGCATTCTAAAAACATTGTGGGCTAAACATAAAGCAAAACGAATGGAAACTGCATTACATTAGTAATATATTTACGTATAAACAAAACTACTGGAACACATCCAGGACTTCAACGTAAACTGTAGGCGCTACAAGAGATTCAAACATACATTACTTTAGTACTAAAGGAAAATTTACAACTACTCTAAAGGAATCGCTAAATGGATATGCTGGTGTATTTTTTTACCGTAAGAAATGAAAACAATAATTCCAGAATGCATTATTCTGTTACAGGATGTAAAAATGAAAAAGACATACCTGCAACGTTCCACTTGTACTTGGACCTTCACTAAGTGCATATCCATGCCAATCGGGAATGAACTGCTACGGAACTGCATCTGGGAACAGAATTTTCTTAACCGGCAAACCTAAAAGTTCTCTTCAAATCCCGTTTATAGTTACTAGGAAGAAAGTGCACTGAACATACACGTGAATTGTCAGCGTTAAATTTGTCAGTACTCTTACAGCGAGACACCCACACGCGCTTTAATTGCTCATTTTTGTTTTGGAAATATGTGATAATTCACACCAACCGTTTTAAAACCATAATTACGGTATTGTGCTACAGCACAATAATTCTACTCTTAACGTTCTTACTCATTGCACACCGCCTTAAACACTTCACCAAAGCAGGGAAAACTGAATCTATACTCAAGATTCTAGTTTAAATATGTGTGTGCAACTTATTTGTTGAAGTGGGGCGGGGGTATATGACTGAGTGATAAGGAACCATGTACTTTCGTACATCTGTTGTTAAGTTGTGAAGTTTCCGCCAACATAGCGAGATAAAGTATGATAATTGTACGTGACTTTTAAAGCGAAGAGAAGCTCAGGTTAATATCTGTTGCCTTTTACGCAGTTGAGCGGCATAATTATTTCAAAGGAAATGCTGTTTGCTCTTACAGCCAAAGTTTAACAACCGTTTTCCTTTCACTGTGGTTCTGTAAATGATTATATACCTGGAAAGGCTTGCCATTTTCAGGCAACAATACCTTTGGCCCGCATTACATCTGTTTTCATGTTATGAGTCGGCCTACCTGCCAAAAAGTAAGTTCTTTATATTCCTCAGGAATGCGTATTAAACAGTATATTATTGTAAGCAGAAGCTATTTGAAGACCAAGTATCATATAAGCATGATCCGGATTCTGATGACATGCCATCTTTTAATTCTTGCAATAAAGATATTGTTTAAGTGTACATAAATCCTTATCATGGGTCCCATATTAAGAATATATATATGTTAGGTCATTTTGGTAGTTTCAAGTTTTCTATTTTGGATAATGTTTTTTTCGATATTACATCACTAATTTGTAATTTCTTTGTCCTTTGCCGCTTTATTTGGTAACTTCCTTGCATAAGTATAGATTATATAAAGATTATTGGTTGGTCTGGAAAGAGTTGCTTGTGGGTGGAGAGATGGTTATTGTCAGGGAAAAACAGGTATAACCACTGTTATGAATTCAAGTCCAAAATTAGGGATGAGGAGGTCAGTTTACCCTTTTTTGCTTAATAAGTGCGTATTGCTCTTATTTATGTATGACATGGACTGTGAAATCCTCTTCATTTGCAATAAACATTGTATATTCTGAGTTCTCAAAAGAGTTAATGCTACACTTCTGTAAGACCTGTTTAAAAACACAATAAGTTAGAAAATTAATTGAAAATATATTTGTTCTATGTTCTTGTTTGGAGAATCTGAAAAGCAAAGAAACTAATGTTCTTACTTGTTTGAGGAATCTGAAAAGGAAAGTTAGAAAATTTTCTTTTCTTTTCAGATTCTTTGAACAAGAACATTTTCACTGCTCTTTTACTTATTTTTTCTTCTTGTATAGGAGTTATATCAATATAAATTAATTTATAACTTTCTGTACACTAATTTTAGTAAATCAAATAAATCTCATTTTAGATAATTTTTTGTAATTACAAAGTCATTTTGAAACAAATGTAGTCATTTTAAAACAAATGTAGTCATTTAAAAAAAATAATCATCAAAATCCGCGCTCTGCTTATAAAACACCGCTCTGACATTTTCTCTCATGTATTTACGTTCATCTCGCCTGTATTTGCTCACATAATATTGATTTGTTTCGTAAAGCCTCTCCTGCCAGTTTGGCGTGAAATGTGTCCATGTTTTATACAAAATAACGAAAACTAAGATACGAGTAAGTTATTGCACTTTCCTTGCATAAATACTAAATAATATAGGCACCTAATTACAATTGGCAAGTTCCTTAGATCTACCTCGTTTTAAAAAGATCAGTGTAATATGTTTCAATGATCGCCAGTGCAATACACAAATACACCTCCTTTTAACAACACCCACTTTCCCGTGGGTGAAAGCATTACATTTGTGTGCTTTTAAGGGTATTGGTTGCGAGCGTATACTAAAGCATACAGGAAAGGTTGTTCTAAAATTAATATCTCCAAAATATTAAGGCTAGACGCATCCTTGTTCTTACTCTTTCAAGTAGGAAGGATCAAGTGGGAACTATGTACAATTAATTATTCATTAATTATAAAATTAAAACAACTTTATACTAGAAATAATTAAGAAACTAGGTTTATATAAGCACATTCTCAGCCTAAATAATGAAGCCAAAATATCCAAATTCTGAACACATCATTCGAATGTACACTACTCTGTAAATTCGGTTTATTTGAAAATTGGAGGATATTTGCAAGACTTGCTGTGTAGATAACTGTTTTTCAGCATGTGTCCATTATCTACTTCAAGTAGTCGAATGTTATGTGAATTTAATTCATTTTGTGGAGTTACTCTCTTCTGCCAAAATAGTTATATTAATAAAATTCTTTTTAAAAAAATTATTTTAAATATGCATGTCGATTATTCATGCTTTTACCTAGACGCGAAAAAAAAAGTCTCGGAAAACATGCACATATATCAAGTTTTCAGCTATCATGACTTTTAAAACAGCTATGTTTAAGTCGTATTACATAATAGCATGATCAACATACAATTTCTCTCATTAAGCTGCGTTTTTCACAATCCATAAACAAACAATACAATTTAATTTCGAATCAAAGTTTAAGACCCGATAGCGTATAACGTTGAATTTTATATAGCGTATAACGTATTTTATTTTCGTTGCTAAAATTGGCCGAATAATGTGTTATTGGTTTTCTTTAACATAATATAATTAAAGTCAAGCAATAGCATAAACTAAGAAAATGGTTTTAAAGCTTGCAACTTAGAGCTTCTGAACAACTTTAATATAACAAATATCTGCTTTATATCTACATATCTCTCTTTCTTTGAATAACAGGTATGCTGTAAGTCATCCCTCAAGACCAAATTTCATATATCGACAGCATTTTAGTGAATATTTCAAGGAGAAATGAAATTGGCGCCAGTTGGGTATTTAGCTGTAAAAAGACAGGTTTGTGTTTATTATTTCCAAGACTAAGTCTCGTTATAGATGCGATTTTGTTTCAAGTAGTATAGGGTCGAAACAGATCGTATAACGAGAATATTATACGAACTTTCATGCCGAAAAGTACGGTGCAGAATACTGGCTAGCTAAAACTTCACTCTCGATGACGTCATGCAGCAGGCGGACCGAAAGCAGTAAAAGCGAAAACGGTGCGGGAAGAGACCCCCCTGCTTGTGTGTATTATTGACTGTTGACTCGCGCATTATATATGTTCCGCACACTTGTCATTTTGCGGTTTCGGTTACCTTGCTTCACACAAGTTAAGCCAAAATAGTAAAAGCGTCTTTAAGTCCATAATTATGATGCACTGTTGTAAAATTCCATACCTTAATCGTGTCAATTCCTCTGTTATGGTAATTGCTTGGCCCTTTACCTTCTTCTTATTCTAGAATATCTTGGATCTTTATCTGTAGCTCAAAAATTTCACTTTTACTGGACGCGGTCTTTCAGTCCTTCTGCTCACACGATGGCTGCGGTCAATGTCACTCACTTCCAGATTCACATCGATTTTCACGGCCACGGTTACCACAATATTGCCTTCCCTATCTTCTTGGGGGATTCCAAGTGTTCGGAGATATTACCTTTGCTGGTACTGCTTTGACACTGCGTTTCATTTCAAGTTCTGCAATTTTATAGTCTTTTTTGTTCGGCGCATGCTGCGGTTTTTTAATTACCTCGATGTCCCTGCTGATGGTCGCTCGTAGCTCACACACAATTGTTTCACTTATAAGGTTGGCAAGGCTCTTCAGCATATCGGGGTTTTACCACATTTCTTTCTTCACGCGTCTCACACATTCTTCGTCCAAGAGTTTCTTTTCCTTAGGAACAATGGTGCTGTTAGAGAGTTAGCAGTTGAAAGCAGTAAGGCGATGAACACCTATTTTAAGCTATTCGTCAGGAGCCGAAAAACCAATCGTGAGTATTGGGAGCCAGACCTTTTTACCTGAACACATGCTTTATTATAGAGTGATATGATAACTCTTATCCCAAAAACTGAATTCGCATTCCCACTTATATCGCTTATGTTCTTAAGGAACACTGGAATTGAAATTTTAGCTGAAAATGACATTTTCAGTTAAGTTATATCATATAAATAGTCTAAAAACACCTATGAATCATTTTGGCCTAACTTTTCTAAGCATTCGCCATTTTTGGAAATCCAGCCCTTTTAGCCCCACTGCATCGTTTCTGTATGTTTTTTTTCTCTATTTTACGTTCTTTGCGTATAAAATTTATTCCTGAAATTTCAGTTTTGCTCTGATTTCTATGCAACTTTGCGTATATAGTATAAAAAGTACTATCCAAATATTCAAGCATCCGTTTTATGATTACTTTATTCATTGGTCTACAAAAGTTAATTTATGCTGAAAAATAGGGGAAACTTTAACAGTGACTAATGTCATAGTAACAAAAACATATGATGCGTTACATTCACATGACTTCATCTGCCCTCTATCGCTTATTAGTTGGTAAACAAACTATTCTTACTAAAGCTTATCTTTCTGTCTACTTCATTTTAATCCACATAAACCTTTGCAGAAATAGCTACATTACACCTTTCATTATAGATACAAAGAGAACAGCGTTAGTCAAATGTTAAGAACTGGACGCTATGCGTTCGCCTTAAAATTCCATAGCGTTTCCATGCAATTGTGATAAACAATCGAATGTTGAAAGGACTTTAAAGAATGACCAAGTAATGCAAATTCGAACCATTAATAACGGATAGTTCGAAAATGGCTTACGCCAAAAAAGTCATTTGAAATCAATTGTGCGTTTTACAGAGGTCTACACTTCGTGTGTTGTACGTTTTCGTCTATCGTTTAACGTTTACTAGTTATACAAGATTATACAAAATTCCTTGCGAATGAAGAGGACTTCAAAAGCTATTCCCAGATAATTCAAGGTATACATTTTGTTATGTAAAAATCTTCAATACATAATCTTTTAATCAAAATCATTATTAATTTTTCAAAAATCAAAAGTTTCGAATAATGATCCAATAATGATTAGTGTAGCTTGGGGAAGACGGATTTTCTTGAAAATCATGTCGCATCACAATAAGGTGCTTAACCTTAATGCCAAGTTTGGTGTTTATGAAACTTTTCGTTTTGAAGTTATGCTCTTCACAGACACGCACACACACGGCTCTTTTTCTAGAAATGCTTTTTGGATTCAGGGGGCCTTCAAAACATTATTTGTGTGAAATCTCGGTATCGAATTTCGGTTTGTAATGCAATATCTTTTCTACCTACTATGTACGTGGTAGAAAAATACAAATCATTTCTGTGCAACTAACATAGCAACTTCAATCAAATCCTTACATTTATTTTCACTGTACCAAAAGCATTAGAAAATGTCACTATGATACACTGACAAATCTGAAAATACAAAGCAATTTACAAAATTTACCTGTTTTAATAATTAAAACATTTCATTGTATTATATGAGAAACTATTTGAGCTAGAGCTTTGAGCTTATATGAGAAACTGTTTGAGCCAGAGCTTTCCGATTATATGAGAAACTATTTGAGCTAGAGCTTTGAACTTACATGAGAAACATTCGAGCTAGAGCTTTGAGCTTATATTAGAAACTACTTGATCTAGAGCTTTTAGCCTGTATGAGAAACTATTTGGGCTAGAGCTTTGAGCTTATATGAGAAACTATTTGAGCTAGAGCTTTGGGATTGTATGAGAAACTCTTTGAGCTAGAGCTTTTAGCCTGTATGAGAAACTATTTTGGGCTAGAGCTTAGAGCTTATATGAGAAACTATTTGAGCTAGAGCTTTGGGATTGTATGAGAAACTATTCGAGCTAGAGCTTTGAGCTTGTATGAGAAACTATTTGAGCTAGAACTTTGAGCTTTATGAGAAAATATTCGAAGTAGAGCTTTGAGCTTTATAAGAAACTATGAGCTAGAGCGCTGAGCTTATATGAGATACTATTTGAGCTAGAACTTTGAGCTTTATAGCAGTCATTTCTTTATTTACTCGCTATATGTGCTAATTTTCAAGTGAATAACTTTAGAGTTAAAGAACTTAGAATATTCAGTCCGAGTATACGTTAAGGGAATTATAGTATAATTGTTTTGTTTTATTCTGTTGTTTTTATTGTTACTACATTCTTACAACCAAGCCTAAGAGAAAGCTTTTGGAATTCTGATATTTTTTTTCGGAAATAGAACTACATTACATCCCTCAACCATGTGGAGCAGGTATAAGCTAATGCAAGTCGACTGCACCTGACAACTTTATGATAACGTGCACTACCTTTCCTTTTCACGGCAACCCACGTGGCCTGGATAACAGTTGGAGTAATCAGCACATGGTAGAGTAAGTAGAAATCAACCGAGTGGGGTTACGTCCGTCGCCCGCATTCGGGAGGTCGTCCGACCTTCATGACGCAAGGGTTCCTTTCAGGGGTTTCCCTGGGACGCCAAGCGAATGCTAAGAAGGATCATTACATCCCCCGAGTTTTCTGTCACATCATTTCATCTCCACTCCCATTACACTTCACATTTTATCTGCTTAGTCTCTTTCAGCGTTGCAAATATCGGCGGGAGGTCTCGGCGTGTGCATAGAAGAGGGAAAGGATGCTCTAAGGAAACCTCCATCCCCCGGAATGCGAGCGTTCTCTGGGTCCGGGGCCCCCCAGGAGATGTGTAAGCTTACAGGGGGAGGAGCCCCAGCTGCACCAGCTAGCACCCTGGGGTTTCACATCTGTAAATATTAGGGGCCGTGGCCTATGCCTGTCGTGCCTCCTGGTCCGTCGCCGTGTGTCTCCTCTCGCCTCATCCCGTCCTCCCGGAGGTGCCCCGTCAAAAGCCTAGACACAAACGATCTGCGTAGTTCGAGCTGCTAATTCCCCCTCCGCTTCTAGCCCTATCCCGTTCTATCCTGAGTAGAAATTAAAAATATAACAACGAATCTTTCGAAAACGGCTAATGCTACAAACATATTTTACATAAGTTGTATATTTCTTTGATCTCCACTTTTCGTTCGGGAGGTTTTTGTCTATAACTTATGTTTTGCCAGTTAAATAAAATTATAAAATAAATCGTTCAGACTACGGAGCACTTTACAGCCCACTAACAAGAATTTAAGTCTATAAATTTTTACCAATTATCTTTTTTAATTTAAACTCTAGCCTTGGGCTTACAATGTATGCAGACTATACTTCCCTGGTTTACAGTGGAGCACCCAAAAATAAAATTGTGTCCTAATAAAGCAAGATATAGATTTACTGCTTACTTGGCCTAGCGAGAAGAGTCTGTTACTCAACTCAAATAAAACTAATATACGTTTTTCCATAATAAGAATTACATATTTAAGCCAGATGATCCACTAATTATTGAAAACAATATGATTGTATGTGTAAACAAATTTTGTTATTTGGGATTAATTCTAGACGCTCGTTTGAACTGGGATCCGCACATTGAACTTGTTCAAGAGAAAATTATGCCAATAATAATAGGGGCATTTTCTGGATTAAAACATTTGGTTTTACCCGTGAATAATTTATTTTAAATATGCATTACACTTCGATTTATTCTCAGCTTACACACACGAACATTCTGTGGCAAGTTTGTACCAAAATGTTAATCAACTTCGAGTTATGCAGAACCCTGCTTTAAATATATTATTTAAATTCCATCATCAAACCAATATTTGTCCCACAATTTAAAAATCATGTCGTTATCAGTTTCTTCTCAGATTACATCTTTGACCTCAGTAAATGAGCGTATTAAACAGAATACACACTCCCAATTAAATCTTACAAAAGGTAGTAATGTTCATAACGACAGCACCGGAAGATCAAACAACCTAATAACACAAACCATGATTACGTCTCAATATGGTTCTCAGATTATTACATAATAGACTAAGTTCATAATTATAATCTTAATTACTACCTTATACAACAGTCCACCTCCAGAGGTCCATCTCCAAATTCAGATAATGCGTTCAGAAAGAAAGCAAAGTGTTTCTTCTTAGGTAAATGTTTCGATAATTAACTTCTTCACATGTTTTCTTGCATGTGCATATTTCTGTTTGCTGTTTACTGTACCTTATATTATTTTCATACTTTTTATAGTGTTACAGAGATTTTTTACCAACTCATTTACTGTTGTTGATTTAAGTAAATTAAGCACAATAACATAATCTCCCCCCCCCACACACACACACAAATGCGCTGGTAAGGGTACACACACATATACAAACACATTTGCCCTTTCTAAAGGCGCATTTGTTGGATTCAGTAGACCTCAAAAATTTTATTTCTTGTGACACTCGTTAAGAAATTTTGAATGGGATACAATACTTCCACTATCTACTATAGGTGAATGGTAGAGAAAGTAATTTTATTACTTTCAAAAAATGTTCATTCTATAGGAAACAATAAGGATGATAACGATGTACCAAGTAAAAGAGAGAAAAAAACAGTGAAAAACTGAAATAGCGTTTATTTTACACAGTTACAATATTGTGACATTTGAGTGTGTTCCTCTTCGCTTTAAAAAATTCTAGCAGCCAAACTGAAAGGGAAAATTCTTATTTGTAATATGCGAAGAAGCAAACCATATTACAGTTACATAATGTATTTTCTTTCACTTTAGCCGTTGTAGCATTAAGTGGGAAAGTTGAATCAGACTTGAAAAACTCAATGCCATGGCCGTTACTCGATATGAGATCAGCTTGAATATTTACCGAGAAACTTGAATTACTTGAACGTCAATGCGCACTCGCCGTCTCGTCAGGATAGCTCAAGCAAGGAGCAGAAGCCCCGTGGTTCGATGTCCCTGACATTGAAATTTTCATTGATCTATTCAACGAATTTTTTAGACGAGTTTACTTGTTCTGGCTTTTCTCCAATTTTTAATTTTATTAGCTTTATAACTTGTTGAATAATGCACCAATTTTCAACTTGTTCATGTGTAGTGTTTATAAACTTTCTTTATCTGCATTTATATGGGCACTGTTTACTTTCTTTACCACTTACTTAGGATAAGTAGAGGAAATATTGTATTCCCCCCGAAACATTCGAAACTGAGATTTCACCGAAAATACACTTTTTAAGACCACCTGGATTTGAAAAAAGCCCACCTCTGTCTCTCAGTGTATGACAAACAGCATGACTAACAAGCTAAGTGGTGTGGAGGCATGTCTGCGTTTCATCAGGAGGTCTTGTTTGGGATTCCGGGCTGAAATATCTCAAAGCGTTGTGGTTAATACAGAGGAGTTCTAAAAATGCTCTAAACGATTTAAGAATATGAAAAAATCCATTGGATATTGACAACGCAGAAACTGGAGACATCGGAATACAAAATCCCCACAGGTGGTATATTAGCCGAGTTACTTAAATGTGCCCCTTTGGTACTTAAGCTTAAGCTCCTGCAGATGATGAGCATATGTTGGATTAAACATTGCGGTGGTTTTTAATAATTATATTAACGTTCATATGCTGTAGTGTTTTAAACATACATGCGTGAATGAGATTCTCTTCCAGTATCTACACGGTACGGTAACAGGAGAGCAATAATTTTCTACAAAGTTTCCGGTTATTGAAGTTTTTAGCTTATGTTTATTAAATACTTTGCAGTATATAAAGTTGTATTTCTGTATAATAAATTAATAATACATATCAGTTTTTATAACTATTAGCAATTCTCTTTCAGCCGCGATCAATTCCTCCTACAAGTCGCAATTTCTTCCGACCCACAGCAACATGTCTGCCTCCAACGATATCTCAGGAAGAAGTGTGGAATATTTTCTTTATCTACCTACCGCTTATTACGTTGCCATGATCGCTTTTTACATAGACTATCCAGAGATTAGTTTAAAAAATAATGTGTAAATTCTTTAGCAAATGCTTATGCGTTATCGACGGACATATACATGGAATTTAAAACAAAGCATACTTATATCAAATGTAACTTTCCCAATTTGTGCTGAAACAAACGCTATTCACCATATAAAAGGTACAACTAACAGTAATAACATAATTAATATATATTAAATTATAAAGAAACACATTAATAATAATTTCAAAATTAACACATGAATATAATCTGTCTGAACATGGAATACCAGGAGAATAGAAAAAATCCTTTTGAAACGCCCCTTAAAAATATAAATAACCAGAATAATTGTTGTGAGAGCAACGCCTTAAGCACGCTAAGTCACTAGCAGTTTGAAGGTGATTGCAGAAGTAATAATGCCAGAACATTAACGTATTTTTAAAAGGTTCGTTCTTGTCTAGAGACCACAATAACTCAGATTACATGACAGATACTGGTTACTTACGTATACGGCCTTCGATCAAAGTTAAAAAGGAAATTTTGGAAATGATTATAACATAGTATTAAAATGTTAAAAGCCATGTAGGAAGAAACAGTACCTAATAAAATTTAGGAATACTCAGACGGTTAAGTCTCTGACCCACATTCGGGAAGTCCCGGGATCGATCCCCGGCGACCGTCCACTCTAACCCATGGTTTTTTTCGGGAGTTTTCCCTGATCGTCAAGCGAATACTGAAGTGATTCCTTTCATCCCCCGAATTTCCCATCCCTCCATTTCGTTCCATTCTTCATTTCATCCCGTTGGTCTCTTTCAGGGTCTGAAGTGTCGGCGATGGTGTTTCGGTGCGACGTCGCAAGGGAAAAGGATGCTCTTTTTGGCTCTCTCTCTGTCCCTCGGGTTTCGGCTAACTGCCGGGGTATCCGAAGCCACTTGAGGGACATTGGACCCGCCACTTTCAGGAAATTGTAAACCTACTAATTATTATTTTTACAAATAAATAAGCGAGGGTAGCAATATCAATTATGTGGATAAATCCTCCTTATTTACTGGAAATTGTTATCATTACAATTATTATTATTATCATTATTATTATCATTATTTAAGGTACGTTAATCTGATAGGCCACATCGGGCGATGAATGAAATGGATGAAATCATGCTGAAATGACCTCGGGATCCGTGGAGCTTAAAGTTACCTCATTCGTCTTCCTAGGATAAGTAAAAACTCGAGGAAAAAGCCTTAACACGTATCTCGCCCTAACCGAGATTCAAACCTGGGACATCTTGAATGTTGGGCAGACACGCTACCACTGCACCATGGAGGCGGGCTGAAAATTATTATACATATTTCTTCAAGAACTCCTGCAATGCCACGCAATGAACATAGTGCCTTTACTACTTCAGCATTAGATACATATGTTAACATTTATATTAAGATATTTAAATTTGGCACGATATTAAATAGAGTATTGTGCATTATAAGATTTGAAAATCTTTCAATGATTTGTTTCGAAATTGCAGCCTCAGCTAATATCTGAACTCATTCATACAACCAGCATTTCAATCTTTGTGAAGAAAATCCTTGTAAAATTAGGCCCTAAGATTGGGCGTTGAATAGAACAAGAATGCTAGAAGCAGAAACAGCTAAAATGGGATTTCTAGCACAATCTTCTACAATTTACGAGATCATTTTAAACAATATATTAAATAGGGATTACAAAGGTATTTTAATGTAGTTGAAAAAGCGCAGGACTATAAACTGCGGTGGACAGAACAGCTATAATGAACAGCTGATAATGAAGCACCGCAGGAATGAAACATGGCGGTGAAACCGCAGAACCCGGGGAAATCCCGCCCAAATGCCGCTTTGTCCACATCAAATTCCACGTGCCGGTCCCTGGGTTGAACCCGGACCGCCTTGGTGAGAGGTGAGCGATCTAACCACTCGGACACGGTGCCCCCGCCTTTAGGGAGATTATAATTTGGAAATACTCTCTATGATACCCCTGTTGCTTATTATAAAATAGTCTGGAAGTAAATAAACAGAATTTGTCCATTAAATTTCTATTTCTAAGCTCCCTCAATTACTTGTAAAATTACAAATTACGTTTGCCAATGTTTATTCACGTGTTGGTGAACGTCTTCCCTATTATGAACATTACTGTAAAGTGCCAGATGAGATGCACATGCTGCCTTCAGGACAGCGTTTTGAATGTTAAGCATTGGCTCTTTATAGCCGATTTGTGACGTATGTTTACTTTTATATGTTTGAGTTTACAGTTTTGTTTCAGTCAGTGCTTATTTTTTGTTAAAATCGGTGTTACTGTTGTGAACTGAAACCTTCTTATTTACTGCTCATTATTCACAAACATGAACGCCTATGAAAAGTATACATAAACATTTGGGGGTTGTGTATCATTTGGGGATACTGGTGTACACTATACCTATCGACATTCATAAACGTAAAGTAAAATGCGTAGAAAGCGAAGAAATGTACAATAGGAATACTAGGTAAAAGGGTAATCTGCATACACCTGTTTCAGCAGCCTGTCACTTAATATCAAGGCAATTTAATATGTATCCTGTTTGCCTCAAATTAATGATCTTCATTCAAAATTGCTCTGAAAAAATCTGTGTAAAAAGAATTGTTCTATAAATGCTTATAGACATAACAACAGTTGTAAATGATATCTGTTCTGTACGTAAACGTGTGTAGAGATATCAACTAAACTTCAGAAGTACGTCATTTCTTTTGCTAACCATTGATCTACACGTTATTGTACAAATAACATATGCTTCTTTGGCAATAGTTAATGAAAAATATTAATCCCTCGAGTTTTTATGGAAAACCCATTTCAGGAAAAGTTATTTGTATCACCTAAATACTATCTTGGTATACTTTATATCTGTATTTCTACATAGATTGGTGAGTACGTTTTTTGTCCGTTTAGTCAGTATGCGATAGCTAACTCAGTAGCAACTAAGTGTTATTTACGTATTTAGTTTGCTAGCAATTACTTCACCACGGCTAGGCGGAATGTCCCTCTGTGCTTTTGTTTATATCAACTATTTGATTATTGCTGTATAGGTGTATCTTATAAGAATCTTACCTCTTTTCTAGAATTATTATAAGGTTGCTTTAACACGGTGCACACTAACAAGTCTGCAAACTTCTGTGGTGTATTAGCTGTGATCGGCTATCTTTACGCTACCACTTCCTGAAATGTGTTTCCTTGTTTCTCTTTCCGTAATACTTTATATTATGTGTAAGTTTAACATACTCCTGGGACGTTATCAGTTAAGGCTTTTTCCGTCCTATCACTGCATTATGATACTGGTAGGATTGCAAGACCGGTCACTCAATCCATAGTTTGATTGGTTGTGTCACAAAATTAGGGCATGCAACCTCGTTTTATAAACTAGCAACCACAATTTGTGAGACAAAATAAAATGAAATTCTTCACTTAGAGGTAGCAAGTATCACGATGGTAATCACACAGAGAGAGAGAGAGACAGAGAGGGAGTGGTTTAAGGGTGCACAACAGCCCAGGTTATAAGCGACCTCACTAAAGCTAAAAGCGCCAATAGTTAAATTAAAATCATGATAAAAATGGGACTAAAAGAATCGTTAAAACAAATAACTAAAAAAACGGTAGAAAACCAACTGAAAGTCCTAGAGTGTTAACAACAGGGCTAAACAGTTAAAAACAGGTTGCACAACTCTCATTATGAGTTAGAAAAAAACTGATAGGACAAGTTGTATTCGGGCAGTAAAACCACTTTTGGAGATAAAGGCTAAAATACGTTCTACAAGACTTTCTGCAAGCAGATGAGAAACCCGGCCTGGCAGAGATTGACGCCGATGTAAAGGAGCTAAAAGGTGACACTGGAGTAAAATATGACTTACCGTCAAAGGTACATCACAGTGCATACAAACTGGTGCGGGGTCATCATTTCTGAAACGGCAATGTCCAATTTTCAGTCTTGTTAAAATTACCTTTTCGCGACAAGAGGGGCGTATAGAAGCAACACTGGACCATGGACCACTTCTCTCCCCAACGCAAATAAATGGCGTGGCGTAAAAACGCAATTAAATCGCGCAAGGAACAGAGGAACTAAAACACCTGGGCAATAAAATAGCAGTCTTAGCAGCAAGCAGTCTCGTTCCCTGGCAGGCCCACATGTTCAGGAACCCACACAAACGACACGTTTGTGTCGGCGTGGCCGAGAGTGCGAAGGCAACCCTGAATGCGCTGCACAATAAGATGCTATGTGTACAACGGCCGAGGCTCTGAAGTGTACTCAGGAAATCCGAACACATAAAACACTGCTGTATACCATGTCGCCGTACATAGAAAAGAGCCTCGGGTATACTAGCAAGCTCGGCTATAAGAATGGAACACTGCCGTGAAAGACGAAATTTAAAACTGCAGGACGAACAACAAAGGCACTTTTCACAACAACAAACCCATTTCTAACTTCATACTTCTCATCACTTCACGCGGATTCTTCATGTATTTCAATACACTTTTTCTGTAGGCAAACAGATTTTCTCCCGTTTTAAAGTAATAAAAACACTAAGGTCCCTCGTAGCCGTGGTCGCGGTGCGTATATCTTAGTCGCTCCGCCAAGTTCTGGGTTGCGGTTTCGAGTCCCGCCAAGGAATGGATGTTTGCGTGTCTGTATGCTGTATATGTGTAACGGTGCTTGTGGTAATATGTAAAGCAGGGAGGACAGAGTAATGATAAACTGGGGTAAACAGGGGCACATTAAACAAAAAGGCTAACCTAAGCTCAAGAAATTCAGTTACATATTGTGTACTGTGAGTCCTGGGAGTGGATCCTCCTATAAAAAAAGAATTACGGGAAACATATTATATTAGGCACAACACAGATGTCTACTAGTCGCATGGAGGTAGAATGTGTCAAGGTCGCTCGCAGAGTAAAGATATACACATAATTTAGAATAGTTTAACAATTTCTTCTGTTCCAAATTTTAAGAATGTTCTGGATGCTAATTTGCCTTCATCTAATCACTCAGAAAATATGTTATATACCTTTATAAATACTTTTATACAGTTTCAACTAAGACTCTACCGACAAACTTTCAGAGGTTGCTCAGGAATACGTTATGACTGTTTTGGTATAAGGGACCTACAGTCTCTGGCGGCTTGTCACAGAGTAATAGCATTTCGCTTGGTTTCTTGCCCCAATTAGCTTTTTATCTGTATTGCACTGAAAATACGTACTCCACAACAGTGTAAATGTGGACGGTATGCGCTGTGTTTCTCTCGTGTTGACAACACTAATGCCCTCTTTAACTCGTTGCCGTCAAAGTTTGCAGTTCAGTACTGCTCGGTTCCGTCTAGGGTTTTGTTTTTATGGCAGTGTTAATTATGCGTTAAAATGATACACGGCGGTATGGATAGGTTTACTGATGAAGAATTGACCGAGGTGCAATTCGTGTATGGGTTCACTGAATGCAGTGGAAGGGTGACACAACGACACTATGCACTGCACCGACGGCAACCACATCACAGTGCTTTTGTATCTGTACACAGGCACCTGCGAGAATGTGGGTGAAAGTGGAAGAAGTAGTCAGAATACTGAATCTGGAAGAAAATGTGTTATACGTGATTGGTGACAATCCTGCCGCTAGGAGTCGGCACATTGTAGGAGCTCTGAACACAAGCCAGTCAACTGTTTTGAGAGTTGCACATTAACAGCAATTGTACCCGTATTATCCACAGAAGTTGCAGTCATTGCAGCCAACAGACTTCCTATTTTGAGTGGAGTTTACAAATTGGTTCCCACAGCTTTATTGCGAAAACCGCAATCTACTTTGATTTGATGTTTACAGACGAGGCCAAATTGCAAGAGAGGGCGTGTTCAACAGTAGGAATAGCCATGCATGGGATTCCGAAAATCCACAGGCATTGGTATGTGGATCCTATCAACCGCAGTTGCTGTGAATGTATGGGCTTGGTATTGTGAACGATTTTGCGGTTGGACGTTACGTACTTACTGATACACTGAACGTTCCTTCAGCATGTCCTCCCAGAGGGCCTAGTAGATGTACCGCCGAGAATTGGTCAGCTTATTTGGTTTCAACATGACGGGCACCGGCACACTTTGCACCTTATGTTAGAAACCTCGTTGAAGTACAGTTTGGACAATGGATTGGTCGCGGTTGTTCTGTTCCGTGGCCAGCTGTGTCACCAGACATGACACCTATGCACTACCTCTTCTTCTGGGACATTTGCAGAGCCTAGTTTTCGAAACTCCTGTCGATACTCCCATGGACCTGGTTGTTAGGATTATCGCAGCCGCGGAAGTAGTACGCTAAACTCCTTTTGAACAATACCTCTAAGGGAAGAATTTTAATGTTTTGAGAACTGTATTGTACACTGGCAGATCAGATTTAACACACTGTGATAAAAGTGTACGTATTTCGTCTGCGGAATGTTGCATTACTCTGTGTTGTTGGTTGTACTTTTTGTTAGTGCATAATATACAGTCTTCTTCACTGTTGTGAAGGTGTTTTCACATTACAGGAGTGATTGATGTAAGAAACCGAATCAATCACAATTACAGCATTACTATGTAACAAGCCGCCGGAGACCATGGATTCCTTATATAAAAATACACAGAAGGCATGCCTAACAACCTCTGAAAGTTTTTCGGTGGAGTTCTGGTTCATCCTGTACATTAAAATAATTAAATCGCTCTAATTTGAGCATTTAGTATTAATAGGGTATTGCTTTATTGATTAATATCAATACTAGGAGGATGCCTACACTTCCTCAGGTTTGTTTTGTGCGATTGTTTCAAATGAAACCCTAATAAAAGCATCTTGACTAGGGGACCGTGATGCTGGCCACGTCAGCTTCCCGTATCACTTGGATGATCACCCACCTCTGCCGTGCACATTGGGGCGTGGGTCGGCAGTTGGGTTGGCAGGCCCAAGCCCTTCGCGGGCTGTAACGCCACGGATTTTAAAATCTTCTTGAAGCCGAAGGCAAGAGTTACGTAATTCATAAGTTTCCAACTTACCTAGTTATGTAGTATGTAAAGGGCATTTTGTACGAATACTGAACACCAGATATGCTGTATTACAATAAAAATAAAATGTTGAGACGTTGACTTAACCGATATTAGAAACTAACATTTTAATTATTTAATTTATATCCCTTTCGCTAGTTATGCTTTATCTCTACTACCACTGCGATATTTAAGTTAAATTTTCATTACTATAATTTTTGTTTCTAGTCTGTTGCAAATTTCCTTAGTCTTTACTCACGTTAACTGGATCCATTAAGCTAGCTTAAAAGTATACAATAACTTGGAAAAGGAAGGTGAATCCTTAGGAGCAATGTATTCCCTTTGCTGTGATAGTTTGCTTAATAATTTATTTCTAAAACATAATATCAACAGAAATGAAATAAAGAAAAACACGAATATAAGGAATGGGTTTCAAGTCCAACTCACCTAACTGCACTAAATGTCAAACAACAAAATATAGTTGCCTTGATGTACTTTCACATATCCTCACGAAGTAGGTAAACTATCATGAACAAAGCAACTTGTTTAATTTTACTTATACTAAGTACTAAACTTTCTCATTTAATTAATTACTGTTCAAACATACACTTAAAAACCTTTAAAATTACAATTCAGGGCCACCCAAGCCAACATATAATTTGTCGAAATATTTTAGTTTGTTAAAGTTTACGGTTTTCTTCCACGGTAGAATTTGAAATTTGGAAATCTCCAACCAAATATATATCTATGGCTGTGGTGGAACTACGTACATACATTTAGGAATCATTAAAGTTTCGCAATGCTAGAGCTAAAGACAATTTCTAAATAATTGTATTTATGATGATCGATGTAATTTTGTTGTAAATCTCGTAAGCAGCTATCGTCAGCCGCTATGTCCATCTCACTTTTGGTTGGAGTGGGCACCACAATGCTTTGCTGTGGCCATGCTAGCACGTTGACTAATACGTTATTCTGTTGGCGATAACAGTGTAGAACAAGCTGCCATCTTAATGCTATAAGCTTCTATACTGCTGGTGCAACTAAATCTGATGACTGGTTGTGGAACAAGCACTCTCTTAGCAACTGATGACTGATATCTGTAACTGTATGACTCGCTGGCAGCACTCTCTCAAAGCAATTCAGACTGCAACTCCAGGCCATTACTGACGACGAGCTCGTAACTCAAATACAACTGACGACGGCTGGGTGGCAACTTCTAAGCGCTGGCCTTTTACACACGACCATGAGTGAAATAATTTACCTCTTCTACTTACTGTAAATACGTATTGGAAAAAAGTAAACAGTTTAATAAAATCCATTTTGTATTTAATTTCCAATCATGACAAACCATTTTACACCACCTTTATACCACATTGAAGTATATATAAAGATGTCAAAGGACATAACACAGACTTGAATTTTAATACTAATGAGAAAGTTTAATTTTGAGTATGATTTTTCTTTTTCTCCTAAATTCTGAACATGAACTTCTGCATACTGCAATATCATTCTGTATTTTGGGACGCTGAAAACTTATAATAAAGTAAAAGAAGAATATTTGCCAACTTATTTTTCCAAGATAAGTATAAAACATAAAATACTTAAACAATTGTTATGCCCCTTTCTTTTGTTTTTCGGAAACGATTGGATAACAAATGCCCAATGGACTGGCGATACTCGTTGCGCGGCATTAGTTTTACTCAAAATTCGATTTCCTCAATTTCCAAAATGTTGACTCTGTTTTGCATAATTGTTTAATTTAGGCATCAAATTTCTTGGTTTAAATATGTACCGTATAAATAGGTTTTCAAAGCAGAATGCAAACATTTATCTTCTGGATAGGGAATTTTGTTATATTTGTAGGAATTTTTTAATTTTGTACACTGTTTTCTCGTATTTAGTTACAATATACCAGTAGCTCGACAGCAGCAATGGAAAGTGAATTTTAAAGAAGCACATTGGGAATTTCCCAATTAAGGTTGATCAAGTTCCACATAAAACCTTGAAGATGCAATGTAATTAAACACTACTTCCAGATTAAGTGGTTGAATATTTTCTGGTAAACAATAAATAAAGCGAGAAAGCAAAATTCAAAACTCTACTTTGGTTCTTTATTCTTAAAAGCGATTGGATTCTGATCGTTCTTCTAAAATGCACATTTGAAAGCCATTATCGTTATAACACAAATCTAATGTAGCCACTGTTAAATATTTCTTTCCACTATAATTAGCTATTGTTAGTTTTATTGCCATTTTGATGCAATCTAATCGTATTTTCCAATTATCCTATCATTTGAGGATAGGTAAAATGTCACTCACAGTGAAACTTAAGATAGAAAACAAAACATTATCATAGAAGCTTGCTTAATGTTCTCTTAAATCACATATTCAGGGCTTACTCTACTGCTTTGTTAAATTTAACAAACTATAAAATCCACTAAATAAATTGTTACACGTTATCAGGATTTCTATATTTCCTAACGAAACAAAATTTTGTTAAAATAAAGATCGGTTGTTGAACTCAAGAAATCCCGATATCCTCTTGCTAACGCGTTTGTTAAACAAAGATTCGTATACCTTAGACGTCGTTTTGGTGCTGCTGTAAGAGAAAAATAATAATAGAAATTTGACACCTTACTTATCAGATATTTATTTATTCGTTACAGCGTAAGATAAAACCGTTACGGGTTACGCTTGGATAGCCTGTTGAGCAAAATTCCGTGTGATAGCTTTGGTAAATGATGCTCCCAACATAACTTTTACGAGAGGAATTTAAATAGCAAAATATGTATTGTGTAATCTTGTATCGTAATAGAAAGGAACAGTTTTAAAAGTAACGGTTTTAAAAATTTAAGTTCAAATAGTGATTTCTATCTTGTGTTGGCCTGCATGATTCACGAAAATATTTGCTTCATTTTTAGGTTAAAATTAGGAACTGAGCTGTTTTGAAGACTGCTTTGCTCTGCACTTTTGAGGATGTTATAGACATACGTTTTCGTTCCCAGAATCATTTTAAAAGAATTTCCAATTTGCTAAAAGAAACGACTAGAAGAAAGCTATTTAGCAGCTTCCCATGACCATAGAAAATTAAATTTGTACTAATGCTGCTTGAAGAGGAGGAACATAACAGAAGACATTTAATTTGGCTATAAGGTGTGAATTTATACTTAATAAATTTGCGTATGAAAAATAATCCGAAATAGAATACTAGTAGCAGCAACATTCCCCCAGATAACAGAGCTAGAGAAACGAAGCATTCTTTTCACTTCGATCTTCCACTTAGCGAATATCTAAGATAATATGTATATTACCAGATGCCAATTATGATCCTCATTGAAAGGTTAAGATACAAGAACATTTCTACAGAACTGAACTAAAGCTGAATATTGCCAGCTCATGAATAAAATAGTAAATATCCACTTATTCCTGATGGTATACAATAAAAAGTTCAGAAAATCTACATGACAACTGCTATTTTAAAAAACTATTACTAAAAGCCAAAAGCCCAAGAAAAAACTTAATAATTGTGAATTGATATATTGACATGAGGAAACGTTACAGAAACATTCGGTGGTCAGTATTCCGGCGCTGGTGACAGGGGGAAAACAAAAGGCTATCGCAGAGAACACGAATTTTCTATTAGTCACCCCAGTTTGCTAACAAACCGCGAGAAAATAAACATAGCGATATAAACAAGTTACAGAATGCCAAATAGCGGCACACTTGTTAAGAGCGGTTCTTCAAGCTTAAGAGCTGTAGCCGCCTACTTAACACGAAGTTACAGCATAGCCTAGATTTACGCGACTGACGTGTACATAAATATGGCCCTAAAGTTAAAACTTAAACCCAGAAGTTTGCAGGCTACAAACTTTCATATTTATGTCTACAACAAATACAAGTACTAGCTAATCAGAGAGCGAGCTTCACTTCTGGTTTTCCATGTATTCACACATGTACAGTGACCGTTCGGCCTTCTCATTTTGATCATGTCACCACTCGCTTACTGCGTTTCATGAAAGTTCACAGGAATTATTCAGATGTGTAAAAACATAAGAGTATGGGATGCAGAAAAACCAACAGTGACGGTAGCTATACTCCTCGTTAGGTCAAAAAAAGAGTAAATGTATTACTCTGCGATTTCACGCCATCTCTCCCTCACCAGCACTATTTGGGTCCTGAAGCACGACCGCGAAGAAACAAAATTACGTAAGATCCTATTTTCATCTAAAAGCTTTTCAAAATTGCTTTATTTTGACAGAGTACTGAAAGTTTCAGATAACAGCGAACAAGGAAAGAAAATTAATTCATAAACAGCAAACCATTTTTAAATTAGCGCAGTATACCTAATGTATTTTGTCCCTAAAGCTAAACAAAGATTATTTGACACCGTATTCATGCATCGTGCATATATTTCTTTTAATTAAATGTCTTTGTTTTAGGTTAGGCTATTCAGGTTTAAACACAAGTTACGAAGTACGAAATGAGTGTGTAATCTAAAACACAATACAGAACAAATGGTAAAAACAACGAAATTACTCACGGTTATAGGTGCCTTGAGTCCCGTTGGAAGTCCATCAATAAATGCTTGACGTTTACTTTTTATTGCAGAAGCTTGCCAGAGTTTCGTTACCGTATACCCTGCATCCGCCCGAGCTTCATCCAGAAAATAATTCGGATGACCCTCATTTCTGAGCCGACGAATACTGTGTAAGTTTATATGCCGCCACTAAATAATAATATCGCGCTTTAACAGAACTGCTGCTTTGCCGCGCTTATAGAAAATGAACCCTAAATCTTTCGGTAATCTTAGAACAGTACTCTTGCTAAAGCCTGGAAAATCACTGTCAGTATCTGATGTATTCATTTTGTTTATTCTGGAAGACACTTTTCTAAATGTCGGTATTTCGTTTTTCCGTAAAAATTAATGAATCTCCTGCCGAATGCAATGAAGAGCCTATTTGGAATATTTATTTTTTCGCACTCTCTTACTTTGGGAGACGTGGTTTACTGGAGAAATCACTTTACTATGTACTCTAAAGTCATTACAAGCCGCGTCAATGGTGGAAACCGACACTGCCTTTAAGTAGGCTGTCTTTTGCACAATTTCATTCACAGTGCAGCTCTTATTTTCTTCTAATAGCCTGATGTACACAATCAAAACAATTTGTTTACACTTGGCACTTACGAGTACTTTCGAACCACTCCTGTTTGCTTTAAAATGCCGAGAGGGAGAACTCATGGCACTACACATGGTGGTCGCCATTTTTATCTATCAGCAGATTCGCCAACCTCTGAGATTACAAACGCTTTCGTACAACTGACGCAATACGTACAGGCTATGAGGTATAATGTATAAATATAATTTATTTTACGTATCCATACTACTCTTTCTATGGTAGATTACTGTTAGGGTCGTTGTGTGCTTAAATGATTCTATTGCTTGCATCTTTTGGGATAGTTTTGTAAACGGTTAACGTTGATATCAACGGGATATTTTCAATTTAAACCTGGAATAGTTTCATTAAAATTAATTAACATTGGTGTGCTGTTGTTGTGTAGCAGGAACTTTACAAGCTTCTCTTTTGACATGTAATGAAAGTTCTAGGGTGGGGCAATTTTTGGCTTCAGCATAGCTAGCCATGTGGAGGGTAGCAGAAAAGATCAAAGCCTGACAAAAAATAAAAAAAGGCTTTTTTGTTGACCTGACGAAAAGTATTATTAATATTTTGTGAGTTTAACATCCTAACCAGGTATAGCTATATTGCGGTCCAAATCTTTCGCGAGAACAAATGCAGTGCAACTTCACTCCATTTCGACACAAATGTTTCGCATTTGTGGTAAACGCTATCGCAACTATATAAAGGCGAGAAAAGCTGGACATCAACAACATACTTCATCGAAGTGTAACTCACAACTGAGGTACCTACAATCCTTCAGTACTCATTTTGGTTTTGTTTAATGTCCGCCAAACCTTAACTGCTACAACCTGGAGAAAGTTACGGACATAGATGTCTAACCACTTGATGCTCTATATATCCTCTTTTACCTGTTAAAGGATTGTTTCAAACAACTCATGGCTTTTATGCGAACTGGGAGTTTGAGTACTTCTGTTAGCAATTTGCAACATGCCACGGAGCAGGCGTAATTTGTAGAATCACACACATTTCGCTTTATCAAATTGTGAAAACATTGCAGCCAATCGACATTAAAGAAAATGCAACATAATTTATGCCAGAAAATTATTTATTAATTATTATTATAAGCATAACTGTAGCTATAACTCCTCTTTAAACATCACGAAAGATATTTATAAAGTAATAAAACAAAATTCAAACGAGTGAGTCTAAAAGTATGATTATTTTTGCACAAGTTCAGTAGCTATTTGTTCCTAGCCATTTGTTTTTTTCTAAAGTATGAAATACGCATGCGCGCAAATGATACCGCGTTTCGAGTTTTAAAAGCTGCACGTTCTATTGCCCCTAAGAGGCAACGTCGCACCGCTGCTACTCGCTAGTGGACACGCCTCAAACGTCAAGAGATTTGGCCCCGATAATACTCTTGTTTCATTTTAATGTAGACATAATGCTGTGTGATCTGCCTGCCGGTGATCACTTCGGGGTCGCCATCTACTCAGCTGTTTCGCGCTAGCTTCCTTTGGCTACTGTCTTTGCCCCTATTTGTCGCTGTGAATAATGCCCTGTCACAATAATTTTGCGTTTAGTTTTTAATATGAATGGCCCCGCAGTGTTTCTCAATTCGAACACGTATTTTTCTCACTGTCTTTTTCTTCCCCAAGGCACCTATTTTCTTTATGAAATTCAGGGTATTCTCTCTAGCATGATAACACTTATAACTGGTTACGTTAGTTCGCAGTTCTTAAGTCATGAGGATGAATTTGAAGTAAGGGTTATACGTCAGGAATACTAGGGATAATCTAACCTAGCTAGGCAATAGCCACCATGGAAACCGAACCAATCAAATTCACGTTATAGGTCCAGGAATCAAACTAAGGAAAAGGCAGCCAGACATGCTGAGCACCAGGATAATCGATTGGCCTATGCTCAGTATGTCCCTACATAATACTTGCTGATATATCCCTAAGCATTGGTGCAGTAGTTAATTTTCTCGAATCGACAGCTGGTAATGTAGGCTCCTCCTTTTGTGTGAAATCACATCTTAGGCGAAGTATCTCTTTTATCTATAGGGTTATTTAAATTGGTACTAACAATAAGTAATTCTTGTGATAGCGTTATAAATGCTATGAATACTCGGGTTAAGAACCTTTACATTAGTTTCCTTCTATTAGTATTCTGATTAGCCCTTATGTGTGCTTCCCAAAGTGTGCCATTTACATGTACCACAAAATGCATAGTTGGACAGAGTGTATACAAATATTTAAATGTCTCTAACAATACGTTTACTTTGTTACAGTTTTATGCTAACCTTTTGTGCTCTTGAATACGACACAAGGAGTATTCATCTTCATAGCGTTTACCTGCAAAAAGAAATTTCGAGGAGAACTACAGAAAGTATTCAAAAAAGCATCAAATTCAAAACCAGGAATGATTCCCACAAGAACTGAGAATACTTGGTGAAGAATTACTGTAGAAGAATGTTCATTTTCCTACTCATCTTAACCAATTAATCTTTGGAACCTTAATCTACCAAAAAGGAATGAATAATTGGATTGGGATTTTCAAGCACAATATCTCTGATGTTAACTTCTATCTAGAACACTAAAAGGGAAAAGGGAAAAGAAATGCTTGTTTTTTCGTTTGGATAAATTTTTTCTGCAACATTTCATTTCTGTACCTCATTTAGTCACTACCACCACTGTAAATATTTAACTAGATACCTGACCAATGCTCCTATTAGTAAAATATTTGAATATTATTGGCGCAAAGATAAATTATCTACGGTCAGTGCCTTAAAGTATTAACCGTGAAACGCTTCATTCACATATCGTCGGAATTTAACTGCACAATTTACGTGCTAAAATAAATTTGGGAAAATAATAACTAGCTTTTACAGTATCTAAGCTAAAATTTTAATAATTTCAGGATGATGTGTTCAAATTATTAAAAGGTCTCCTCCCGGGTACTAAATACCTTAATGTTCCCGAAGTCGCGGATTCAAACCCGGCGGAGGGCGATGGATTGTTTCGGGCGTAAAAATCCTTAGCATGGCTTCCTTCGGAAGGGAATTAAAGCCGGTGGTTCCGTGCCGTAGGTTTAAGACACGTAAAACAACCTCGAGCCCAATAAAGAGGCCTCTGGGCAAAATGATCGGACTTTCATGCCCAGTGTGGAATGGGACGCTATGGTTCACAGCAGTTAAAGGGCTTACATAAAACTCAGTTTAATTCAATTTTTGAATCGTTTAACAAGATTTTAACATTGCTCAGTGAAAATGTCTGCAAAACTTCTCATTTTATGAAAATAGGCTTATCAAAGAATTTATTATTCTACGAATTATTTTTTATCCTGGAGTAAAACCAATAGAAATTAGTATGTATCTAGCTTTGCTTTTATGTAAATAACAGGAATGTGACATCTAATAGGGTAGTTGCTTTCAACCAAGTCGCTTTTTACAATTTACTCACACATTGGATTTCACGTATCACCTTGAAATTCCCAAAGCAGAGGGAGGGGAGTTCGTTTGACATTTCGGGACCTATCATGAGTTTATCGGTCACTGCCACTCAATGATTTTAAAGAAACTTCCTGGAAACTCTCAGAGACTTCCAGTAAACTTTTTGGGTGCTTCCACGTCCTGCTTTGTTTAATTCTCGCCGGAGCTTTCACTTTAACACGCGCGCATTTAATGTCATTATCGTGATTGTCTCCTCTGATAAGCACGTACGAGTTGCTGCAATGACAAAATAAGTCCTTATTTCCCAATCATCAAGTGCTTGCGTAGGACGAATGAACGGGATGTTGATTAAGCGGGTAGTTAGTAAACTCAGTGTTTATCAACAGCGTCTACAGCACGTAACCAAAATTTTGATGTCTGTTTATGCAGCAAAATTGTATCTGGTGCAGATAACAGAAACCAACAGTGTCTGGAAGTAATTCAGGTACTAAAACCCACGTTTCAACATCTATATTTAATTGCAGTCATCGAGTTTGTGAACAACCTAAATGATGTGGTTAGTAGGCACGATCTTGTGACATTTTACATTATCTGGCTCAAAATTAGAAATGAGCAGTTGATAAAATATACAATATCTGTTTCCAAAGAAAATTTGTTTATGCAGCTTTAGTAAAAACCATACTGCAGTTCTGAAAAGTGAATTTTATGGATCACAAAGTTCTTTCATAATTTGAATGTGAAAATTCTTTCTTGTATTCCCTTACAGTTGCACCAAAATACATAAAATGGGAAGATAAGTATGTTTCAGAAAACTAACAGAACAATAATTCTATAAATATGGAAAACTCTTCGTACATGAAGGAAACACTTTGCTAACTGGTACACGCTTTCAGCACTCAGGAGGAAATGCGAGTAACTACTACGTGGTCGCTACTTTTAATTAAATTAAAGCCGGGTGAATATAAAGTATAGCAGAGGGCAATAGGGGAGAGCAACTGAAGTTAAATAATTTGTTATATTATTGTTATTAAACAGTTTTATAACAAATTTTTGTTGTGGTTTATAAGTTCAGTTGCTCTTCCACATGACAACGGAACAGCTGATTGCCACTACATTGACCATTAAAAATAAATATCGTTATTTAATAAATGCAGAAATACGATTCCGTATATTCTTCCTAAATAAATGCTCGTAATGTACTGTCTTGGTGAAGGTACAAATAACAGCGAATCCCTCTGTGACAAAGTAATCATGGGTTAATACCATGAACATTCTTGGATACTTTCTAATGAAGTTTCATCAGATTTTGGTAATCTTTCCGATGCTTTCATTAATCTGGTTGTGAACAGTATGACGTTATACCACTGTCAATACCTAAAATATGTAATCAGCCCGAATTTTAGGCGCCGACATCGTTACCCATAGAGCACACATGTATTGACGTTTTCCTACAAAAATATAATTAATACATTTCCATTGCAGAGCAGTATTGGCGAGCAAACGATTGGCTTGCATTTACTTTAACACAATGCTCCATTTTCATTGCAGACGTCACATAAGATAAAGGTTAAAGGCACACCTATTACCTAATGTCACCTCCATGTAGTCAGTAATGATATTTTATGTGCTTAAGCTCACTTACATGTTGCCAACAACAAACTTCGTATGGAAAATTGACTCAATTATAGCATTTCTCACTGTTTATTGTTATCGTGAGGTCAACATAATATATATATGTATATATATATATATAATACACTATATTATAGATCATTGAATGCAAGAGTTACAATATGTTTGTGTGTATTGTGATCTAAAACCTTTTAATTTTTGGTTTTGTGCCACTTTTGTAACGAATACAAGATTAAAGTCATCGTTTACCGAGCGGGATGGTTCAGGCGGTAACGCCTATGGGCCACAGTCGGGAGGCCGTATGTTCGATTCCCGTGGCCGAGCTGCCTGATCATTGCTCTTTAGGGGTTTCCCGGGTTGCCAGGCGAATCCTCGGAAGGACCATTATATCCCCCGAATTTCCTGTCCCTCCATTTCATGTCCATTCTCATTTCACCTCACTTCTCATCCGCTTGATCTCTTTCAGGGTTGCAAGTGTCTGCTGGAGGCCTCGGCGTGTGCATGGCAGGAGAAAGTAGGCTCGTCCTGGATTGCGAGCGGTCTCTGGGTCACGGCCCTTCCGGGGGATGTGTAAACCCACAAGAGGGAGGTAAGCCTGCTGCTCCGAGCAGCACCCGGGGAGTTCAAATCTGTAAATGGTAGGGACCCCGCCCTCTGCCTGTCGTGCCTCCGGTCCGGCTCCCTCTGTCTCCTCTCACGTCATCCCTCCCTCCCGGGGGAACCGTTAGGGGCTAGATAAGAGATCTGCATAGGTCGAGGTGCAAAGCCCCCCTCCGCTTCTAGTCATACCCTATCCTAAAGCCATCGTTTTAGTCAGGTGCTCTCGTTATTAGCATTCAAATATGCGATTCTTAGCAAAATTGCAATCCAACAAGTTGATAAAACCCAATGTTGTCTATTTCTGTTAATGCCGTATTAATTAGCTTGTCTTATTTTCACGGCGTTCATGCATATATGGTATCATTATCAACTGCAAATGGAGTATGACGGTATTTAATAGTGGGTTAACAACAGCAACAATTGCTCCTAGAATAACAGAAAAGCTTTGCGTTGGGTATAACTAGTGATTGCTTGAATAACGAAGCAGAGAGAGAAAGAGTAATTCAGAAGCCCTCGTCATCAGTTTTAACAGGTTAATTCAAGAAAGCGAAATTGGTTGAAAGTAGACGTTATTTACGTCCTCTCCATTGTCCGAATAGCATTTCACACAATGGCAGGAGTCCACACTCGGGATTGTTGTAGTTGCACAAGAGCAAGTCTAGTGACATAGCGAAACTCAGGCAGATCTGCTGTCGCGCAGCTGTTTCTTGCCACGTATTTGTAAATCCTTCAGCACTGTTAACAGCCAAATGTAGCACAAAAACCAGTGTTTCCTACAGTAGCATCTTGCTCTGATATGAGATTGATTGATTTGTGCTGTGTATCAAAAGAAAATGAGCGCATTGGAAGAAAGTGCTTGAATAATAAACCAGAATACTATTTAAGTTCTAGCCAAAAATAATTGTCATTTGCTTATTGCTCTTTGCATTATGTAAACTATAACATTAATTTAACTGAATTGCTATGATCATTATCACACAAAAGATAGCACCTAAGATGTGAGGGGTAAGTGCAAATTTACTTTTGCCTTTTCTTTCTTTCTTTCTTGCATCAAATCTTTTTCTTCACGATCACACTGGCTATTAAAACTCACCTGCTTGAATAAGTACTTAGATAAGTGAGAAGTTGTGGTAAAAACAAGAGTAGTTACAGTTTATTTATGTTTATTTTACGCTATACAAATGTAGTTTTTGGTGACTTAGCTTATTTAGCTGTATGATGTACTACTTATCCTCGTGTCTTCTTATATCTTATAAATGTGTAGCATTGTTTATTTTGTAGCTCTAAAATTAATAAATTCAACATTGTTGATATCACTGTCAATTGCCCTATTCCTTGGTGTTTTCCAAGTCCTAAATTATCCCTTGTATAACAAGGCCACAATTTAAGGAAATGTACTACTGCGTGCATTTATAAATACTCGATATTTATAATTTCAAAGTATTCTTTTTTTTAAACATAGTGTTCCAATTCATTTTTCGAACTTTCGCTTATTTAAAATGTTCCATAGGACAGAACATTCCTCAAATTCTGTGAAATCTTCGATGTATATTCTTAAAATAAAACCATCGAAGTAGCTACCATGAATCCATAAAGTATTCATCTCCACTTTAAAAGCTCTAGTACCCAAATTAATTCTTTCCCATTTTTACGTTTTATACAAAAACAAAAACGATTTTACAGTTTACTTCCTATGGCGTTTTCAAACACTTTTCATTTTATTATTCATGTACATATATACACATTTTTTTCAATTGAATTACTTTTTCAACTTTTCATATATCGTGTGTATAAATTAATTTTCAGGCAATTAGTACAGAAATGCTTTTCATATTATACATGAATTTGCAGGGGAAATGACGGAAAGGCATGCCAAAGTCAGGAATTACCAGCGTTTTTAGTGAAATTTCTCAGTTGTAGAACTTCACCAACATACGTCTCCGTCAGTTTATACCCGGTGACGTAAGTTATTGTATTAGAAAGTTCTCTAACAAGTACGTATTAAATAATTTTATAAACACTACGCATTGAAACGTAAGGTGGGTGGATTTTCCAAAATTATAAAAGGAATAACATGCAAAAACTTCAGAACGTAAACTATATCATTTGTTCTTTCTCCTTATTAAATATAGGAATATTCTCTGACTATATTTGACTGGTGCAGTATTTTAAAGTGCTGACGAGTACTTTCTAGTCCTTTCAATTAACAATTTTTAAAAATTTAGCAATTACAGTCAAAGGTCGTAAACAAAATAGTACAGAAAAGTTACAATTTTCTTGCTATTGACAAATAAAAGACATATCCCTCTTCCTTTTTCCCGCTTATCCTCCTCGTTGTTAGGGCTTACATCCTTCCGGACTTACAAGTAGGTGTCTGCGGTCAGACGACTGTTGGGTGGGCCATGGATCAGAGAGAACAGCCAGGATGGGTGATCAGCCCGAACCCTGGTATGAAAGCGAGGAGGGAGAGATGAGTTTTGTCCACCACAAATCCCACATGGAGTCCCTGTAATTCAACTCGGGCCGCCTTGGTGAGAGGTGAGAGGTCTAACCACTCAGCCACGGCATATCCCTGACATATACATAAAGGTGAAAAAATATTTTTAAATTTTAATCGCCTGTAACATTTGGATAGGTTTGTAAATTTAATTTAGTAACGTAAACTCACCTACTAATGTACATAATTGTCGGTAACAGAGAGCGTCCCTACCCTCAAGTATTTACTGTACCCAGCACATTGCTTTAAAGAACTCGGTATTCTCCATCCATTCAAGACAGTGACTGTCAGTTTATCACACAGTTTAAGGGAAAATTAAAACATCAGCTGCTGAACTTCAGTAAAACGTTATAAGCAGCCGTAATTTTCCTTTATCACTTTACTACGTATAGCAAGTAGGGGAAGTATTGCATTCCACCCAAAATTCGATACCGAGGTTTCACCGGAAATACATGTTTTGAGGTGCCCTTAATCCAAATAGAACATTTTTGGAAACATGTCCGTATGCGAGTATGTGTCCACGTGCCAGTCTGTGTGGCTGTCTGTGTGTCCATGAACAGCATACCTCAAATTCGAAAAGTCGGATAAATACCAAGTTTGCGACACGAAGATTTTCAAGAAAATCCTCCATCCCAACTACATGTAATGTTTTTCGAAAATGCTGATATTCTAAAACCTTGTTCTAAAGGTTTTGATTAAAATACCATATATGAAAGATGTTTACATGGCAAATACAATGTATATCCTGAATTTGCTGGAAATAGCCTAGAAAGACCCCTTCATTCGAAAGGAATTTTGTATAGCCTTGTGTAATTTGTAAACTTTAAGCGATAAACCAAAACATACTATACAAAAAATGTATATCTCTGTAAATACACATTTTGCTTAAAATAAGTTTTTGTGTGGCATAAGCCGTTTCTGAGATATCCATTATCAAATATTCGAATTGTTCAGTACTTGTCATTCTTTTAGTCCCATCGATTTTCAGCTGTTTCTTGGAATTGCATCGAAACAGTATAGAATTTTAAGGCCAGCTATAGCACCCAGTTCTTAAACATTTGACTATCGCTGTTCTCTTTGTACTTATAACGAAATGCGTAATATAGCTATCTTTGAAAAGAATTGTTTGGATTAAATAGAAAAATAAACTGTAGTAAGAATAGTTTGCACACACACTAATAAAGACAGAGATTACAGAAAGTCATGTAAATGCGTCACATCAGATATTTTTTTTGTACAAATATCTAATTAAAATTAATTGTTATAATCGCCATTTCCATAAAGTGCTGCAGTTTTACTGTCGTATTTATACGTTATGAATGTTTCCTCCTTGCTCCTTCACCCCTTTCCCTCCCTTACTGCACTGCGCATGGTCTTCGCGTTTTCAACTTGAAGATTGCAAGAGAGGGTTTAATGACACGAGCGCAAAAATTAGAATGAATGGATGGAAACAAGAGATTACACGTTCTTCTTCCACAGGATGTCACATACTTATCTTATGTGAAGAAGGGAGACGCGAAAAAAAAAGAAACATCTGAATTCAGAAGTGAAATATCCCCCGCTTGTTAGGAAAAAGGTCTCTTAAGTCGTTTCTCTCACGATTATTTAACCTTATTAAGGCAAGAAGTTATAACTTGTGAGCGCAGCGCACAGAATGAACAAGGTCTTAGGAATTATCAGAACTAATCGGCTCGTGGATGGTGGCGAAATCAAGGAAACGCAACTCCGGAAGTGGGAACGTATAGATAGGCCACTACCAGTTGGTGTACCTCAGAGGTTTGTGGAGTTGTTAGTGTACATCGTGATAAAGCTATTTTCTAATTCTAGAAAAGAGGTAAGATACACCTATACAGCAATAATCAAACAGTTAATGTAAACAAAAGCACGGAGGGACATTCCACCCGGCCGTGATGAAGTAATGATTAGCAAATTAAATTGAGTGCTAAAAACGTTAGTAGCTTAGTTAAATGTTAAGTTTCCAGAGGTCCAGGAGAAAGTAATTTCGCTGTATGTTCCAACAAGAATATTTACCAGAATAAGATTTTTAAATTTAAAAAAAGCAAAATGCACTAAAAAAGCTGATGTGTTGCACTCACATGACTTTTTCTACTCTTCTACAAACTATTTTTATAAACGCTTATTCTCCATATGCTTCATGTTAATCGAGATGTTAATCTTATTGCTAATTTTCTTGTAGATGCAAGGGGAATATGGTAGTCTTTAAGCGATAGTCAAATATTTTAAGAGCTGGTTGCTATGTGGAGTACTCCAGTTTCTTTGCATTACCAGGACCAAAAAATAAATTAACTGGCATACTTCTGAAGTTTAGTTTACATCTCTAAACATGTTTAAGTACAGATATCAGTTATAATTTTTGTGATTTATGTACCCATTTATAGGATAATAAGTCGTTCACAATGAATACTTTTGGAGACATTCCCAGAAAATTCGAGATATACATTTCATTTGTCATGAAAATATCTTAAACATATGACATTTTAATCAAAATCGTTAGAGCCATTTTTGAGAAAATTAAAATTTTCGAAAAATGTTCCATGTAAAGGGTAATCTGGGGTGGGGTATTTTCTTCAAAATCTTCGTGCCGCATCTCTGGAAGATACTGAACCTAAATACCAATTTTGGTGTTTATCCGACTGTTCGTTTCTGAGTTATGCTGTTCACAGACCACACATTTCATTCCATTCCAAATGAAGAGGACTTCAGAAGCTGTTCCCAGAAACTTCAAAATATGCATTTTATACTTCATGCAAATATCTCAAATATATGGTATTTTATTGCTATTTTGTATTCAGGAGCCTGAAAACATGTATTTCCAGTGAAATATATATTGTCAAATTTATGGGTGGAATTGAAGGCTCCTTAAACTAATCTTAATCTTAACATATGTCCAAATTTCCTTACCAGCTATGCTGCTCTTTTGCCTGGCACCCTGGCCTTCTGGCTCCTCTAAACATTCCTTACTACCTTTTATCCATATTTGCCCATCTTCTCCTTCCTCCATTTGCCTTTCTACCTTTCTTATCTCTCTTACCACAGACCACACATAGACACACACACAGACACACACACACGGACATGTTTCCAAAAATGCTTTTTTTGGATTTGGGGGGGGGTCTCAAAACATATATCTCCGGTGAAATCTCGGTATCGAATTTTTGGGTGGAATACAATACTTCCCCTACTTACTATACGCAGTAGAGAAAGTAAAAATACACAGCTAGGAAGAATAAGCATTGGGCAGCTTCATCTTCCAATACATCACGAGCCTGCACTGGTAACACATAAGTTTAAAAATCTTTACCAGCGTTTCCATTTCATGTATTGCTTATAGCAAGTGTAAATTTTCCTTTATTGCACTTACAGAAATGAATGTTTCAATTTATTGTAGCAGCTTTTGCTCAAGTAACGCATGTATCCCAGTGATTTTGTTTATACGTAAATATACTAATTTAATCAGTTTTGATTGAGTTTGCTTTCCAGGATTTATCCACAATGTTTAGGGAAAGCTCTGAAATAACATGCCTTTTAACCAAAAGTGGGAGAATGTGTTAATAATAAACAATCGGTAGGAATTAGTGCGTTCACTGCACTGTGTATGTACTCCGCGTGCTCGACATCACTCTCATTTACGTCACAGACAGGCAGCCAATGGCAGCTTCGCACTTCGGAGTGGCCTACTTCCCTTTACTCTACTTACCTTTTTTTTCCTTTTTTTATTTCTTTTTTTCAGATTTTTTTAATAATTTTGTTTACTATACAAAAAAGTGTGGATCCCTTTTTTATTGTTTTATTTTGTTTTTATTTATTTATTTTTTATTATTTTTTTAATGTTTTTTTGTTTTAATTTTTGTGCAATGTATTTATTTACTGTATTTTAGGACAGGTTTTTTGGAGAATATGGAAACTACTACACGAGAAGGATAGATCATTTTTGTTTCTTCTTCTTATCCCTATTCTCAGCATATGCCCTTCTGCAGTGGACACTTAGAGCTTCCTTAAATGCGGGAGATTCAAGGCCAAGGTCCTTTTGTCCAACTCCCAGCGTTCCTTCCGAATAAATCTCTGGAAGGCCTGTAGATTCACTGCGTCCCCAACTTTTAGTACCCAAAAATAGGTGGCAAAGATGAGCCAAATAAGGGCATCTGTCAGTTTCTTGTCACCGTGCTTGAATTCGAGATTCAGATAGACCTCCAGCGGAAATATCTGCACGCCACTACAAATCACTCCTATGCGACCATATATGCAGTCCCATATTGGGCGTACGACGGCACAATCCACCAACTTGTGACTCAATGTCTCCACCGCAGAACACCTGAGGCAGAGATTTGATGTTGCTCTGCCATGCCGCCACAATTTGTCAGCTGTCGGAACAACCTCATTGACAGCCGAGTAAACCGCAGCTTTCCAGTCAGTGGGGATCTTCGGATTCTGAAATTTATCCCAAATTGTACTCCATCGTCTCTTTGAACTACTGGACTTGCTTCCTACAGTTATTGGTGTCCGGAGTTGAGGCAATGTTGAGTGGTGATTGCTTAGCAATGTATTGTGAGAGTGTGTATGAAACTTGCATCGGTCACTACACGATTATACAGTTTTCTTAGCTTTCTGGGCGCATTGCTGTAGGCTGAATCTGGAGCACATAATTACTGATGTAAATATTTAATTACTTACATTAATGTAGGTTCTTGTAGAGGTTTCTCTTGCCTCGACTTAGCTCTGGTATCTATCACGGTCGAACAACTTTCTCGTCATCAGGGCGTAGTAGCCGAAGGAACTTACTTATGAATATATGGTACACAGTTGAGAATAATAACACAACTGGGTGGAATTAAACTTCTCATGGATTTATTTCTAGAAAGTTTAAAGCTAACACTCTTGCTGATAACACATGAACTATCTATTGGTGAATCTTATACTCTGATGGCTTGTATTGCTGTTAACAGTTAAAATTTCTAAGTTCCCGTGTAGCTGTTTTAATATAAAATCTCCTGCTTACACGCTTTACCTCGACGAATGTAGATATTGTTACTGAATCTGAGTATACTGTATAATATGTTGTGAAATTCACATTATTAATTACACTACATACTCAACATACCACAAAACACGTCTTTACCCCTTGACGGTAAACTAGCAACTCGTACGTGTGGGTAAGCTATTCTTCTAGCTCTTTAAGGGCGTCCTGTGACATTATGACGGCACAGATGGCAGTTTTTGATAACCGGGAGAGGACCGTCTATATGAGGGGTTTGATGAGGAAGGTTGTAGTGTTGTTTACACCTGCGATAAGGTGCGCAAACTACCTGTGCGTCTCTGGGAAGTTGGTTCCACACAAGGTCGACGTCGCTTGGGGGATAACGTTCAAAGATGTATATGCCGTTCTGCAGCAGCACTTGGCGTTCCGTGGGCAGTAGCAGGTGGATTCCTCGTCCGTTATCGAGATACCGAAAGAGCACGATGAAGCAGTTCATGTGGTGTTTCTAGCGGAGTACCTTCGAAGGAATTGTTGAATGTGCTTGTTGAGTTGATCGAGGTCTTCGTAGAAACCGAGTTGACACTGCGTGCACAGGCGGGTGAGACGGTGCCTAAGTTCGCAGCTGCACGTTTGGTGAAAGCAAAACGAGCAGTGGAAGTCTTTACACGTCGGTCCTGGCATTCCCCCACGGCTGGCTAGCACCGAATGAAGGGGAAAAGAATGCGCGTGCATAAATATAACCCAACTGCCGGAAGCAGGAAATCACTGGTGGGGGAAAAGTTCGTTGGAGATTTACCACATCAGGGGGAAGCACTGGTGGGGGAAAAGTTCGTTGGAGAATTACCACATCAGGGGGAAGCACTGGTGGGGGAAACGTTCGTTGGAGGTTCACTACGTCCGCCGGAAGCGCTTAGCGATTATTGCACAACATCCGCAGGAAAAACACTGTGTCCGTTGATTTAACGGTTTTGCTCTTGGAGGAGAACTCTGTTTTGAACGGTGCTGAACATGCAAACGCCGTGAATGTGATCGGGTATGATATAGGGTGATTCGCGACCCAAATGCGCCGCTAAGCACGTGCCGTAGCACATGGGTTTTTCGTTTAACATTTGCTGCATTTTGTCTGTGGAAATGTATTGCTGTTCGTAGAAAACGATGTATAAACCTCTTGCGGGCACAAATTGGAACCACTGATGTTGTGCGTCTTCTTTATCTGCTTTGAAATGGATATCGTTGAAGTACATGTTAGATAGCACAAAATGAATTTTGGTTTCGCAGCTGTGAACTCCGGCGGAGACGGATTTTCCGTCGTAGGTGCTGTCGACGAAGCGAAGTGCATAAGGTGTATTTTTATGGGGGTGACCGTCCACCTCGTAATTTTTAAACACCTTTCTGTCATGGTAGTACACCGACAGGTAATTTCTGTAACCCATGATGCGGGAGCGAAGGGCGCGAGATGATTGGGTGAGGTGCGGTTGGAACGCTGGTAGAAATACATGCGCACTAAGGACTATTTTGTGAGATGCGCAGTGCGAAATGGGTGTTGAGGAAATGATGCACCTCGAGGAATGTTCTAAAATTGGCGCACCGTATGTACTTGGTGAACTGCGTGAAATTCATGTTATGTAAGGGAACGTTGGAGGCATGGTTGTGAAGCATGTACTTGTGGTATGCCATGATTTGATTTTGCACGTCCATCTCTTCCTTCTTTTTGTGATACATGATGTCGGTAATGATGCGCTGCAGGGCATGCAACACGTGCCATTCTTGTTGGTTGAGCGCAACGGATGCGCCTTGCGGGTCTTTGAAAACGAGCTTTAGCTTTCCGAACACAAACTTAAACACGATGGTGACGCTGTCGCTGAATTGAAATTCCTGTAGACGTCCCTGTGGGTCATTCAAGCGTTTGTGAATGATGGGGATGGCTTCGACGAGTTTGTGCCACTGCGAGGATCTCATGACGACTGCGTTGTGCTGTCCACATTTGGCAATGGTGACGACGAGATGGTGCGGCGACTGGGGGGAGAATCCCACACTGACGAATTTAGTTTGTTGCGGGTTGAGGAAGTAGATATCCGCCAGAGGACCCACAACTGCACTGTGTTGGAACTGTGCTGGCGGAGCAGGGCTGTCGGAATGCTGTTGGAGGTCGAAGATGGGTAGTTTCCTTTTTTCCCCGGGTTTTGAGGTGGTCTGGGTTTGAAATCCGGTTATACTGGAACACAAAAAACAATAATAATAATGTGAGGGATAGAGAGATAAACGGGATAGAAAAAAGCAAGCTAATACATAGGTGCGGACCTACCTGGTCGGCGTGCTGCATGGCACACTCTGAATGAGGCGAGCGGCACCGTGACGTTGCTTTTTATATGAGCTGGAGCGTCTTCTGAAAGCACGTGCAAGAGGATGGATTAGGTTAGATGTGATGAATAGTGACACACACACACACACACACACACACACACACACACACGTACTCACCTTCAAGGGTTGACAATTTTGCTGAGCGTCAGAGCACTTTGCGCGGCATGCGTCTTTGTACGTTTTGCGAATGACGACATCATTATGCGCGTGATTGCTGACGTGAAATTTTGAGAAGAATTTATGCTTAGGTAAGCCGGAGCAGCGGTGGGTGAGGTAGGCGATGACGTAATGACCGCAAGTGGTGCTGTCGAAACCTTGCAGCCTTCTGGCGTTGGTGGACCAACGCGTCCCGCAGACCGAATTTAAGAACCGGAGAAAATGGGGCGAAAACGGTCCTATGCCGTAACTGTCAAAATATTCTCCATGCGAGTTTTTGTCCACAAAGATGCAAACCCAGTGTTGCCCGGATTTGGTGCTGGAGTCGGTGTTAGCCACTAGCGCCAAGGGAGGCGTTCGAATGCCGTGAAGTACGGGTAGTTTATCGCAGGGGTAGACGCCTAAAAAGTGAGAGCGCGTAGAGGGGCATGTCGATAGAAACCGTTGAATTTGAAAGGTGTTCATGATACCAAAATGGATCGGTTGGCGTCGATTTAGACCGTGCAATGTATTTCCGCTAGCAGCAGAAGTATGACCGGTTCTGTCAATTTATCGGCAAAACCGATGCTTATAGAAACGGTTCCGTGGCGCTGACACGAGATGTGAGACTCGTTAGCGCTCATGTCTGCAGTGAGATCGAAAACCATTATCGTATACCCTTGCGGGTAGGTTTCTCTGGAGATGGAGTGTCCCTCGTCCTTGAAATGAATGCCTAGGCCATCCTGCAGGGTTTGAAAGCATTGCAAATAGTGTCCCTTTGTAAAGTCGGGTTGCAGAGGTTGGGAGGGAACGGGTTGCCCGTTCACGTAGAGCTGAAAGAAGTTCATTTTAAAATGTTTCAAATTGTACGGATTTGAGTTAAAATGGCCGGAATAGGCCTTGTCGGTGACCATGGCTACTACCACTCTCCTGGGAACTTGCCCTAGCACACGTCGCTAAACGTCATTGCCCTGGACTCCTTGGGGATGCTGAGAGCGTGAAAGCTGACGTCCTTGAGATGGTACTTTGCGTTGCCCTTTGCGAGCACGGCCTGGTGCGCGAGCTTTATGGTCGGCGAGGGCCGCACCGATTTTAAGCGCAGCGTGGCAGACACGATGTCGGCGTACCCCTTATAAGGTATCTACGTCGGAAAACAGATAAAACTGGGGAGAGGCGGGAGTGAGCTTGACGGTCATGCTAACGTTGTTCAAAAGCAGCTTATCCTGTCTAAACAGAACGTTGGACAGAGGACCGATGAGCTGTACGACGTTGCTCCCTTTGGTAAACCCCTGACGCCACTGAAAACCCGCATTGGCGATAAAAGTGTCCATGATGCCTGCCGTGTCCTTTCTCCAGAGGGTGGATTCTAGTTTGGTGTTCATGGCCTTCTTCGGAGTAATTGAGAAGCGTCTCGAGGTAGGTTCTATAGGGGTAACCGGCTTGCGGCATGGAGACGATGACGTTATTGAGGGTTACCTCCACCTGTTGAAAAAGGGGATTTAAGGCGTTGTTGACCAGAGTGGCGTTAGCGTCAGCGTTTAAGTTGTCTCCTTTGTCATCTACAATGCGCACCATGAGTTCGAGTACGACTTAGGTCAAGTCTAGGTAATCGTCCGCATTTCCGGAATAATGAAAGATGATGGGGGCATTTTTCATTAAAGTGTTTTGAGGGTTTAGGTATAGGAACCGTGACTCCTCGATGCTCATCTGAACTGGCACCTCTGTAAAGAGGTCCAGTTCGGAACTCATGTGGACGGCCGCGTCTGCCATTACGAAAATACGTCTTGCACCTTACGCCTACCGCGTTTCAGCTTCGACTGCTTGCTCTTTTTGGATTTGCTCGGTTTTATTCTCTTGAGGCGCCTGGCGCTGGAACCGAGCATGGCATCGAGCTTTTCGTCGGCTTTTCGCTTTAAATTGTATCCGGACTCCTTGAGCCTCCGTTGGAGCGCTTCCTTTGGCGCTGCTCCCGCGACAGCCACATCGGACAGAACGTGAGCGCCCGCCTTTAAGGCCTCCTTTCCGACTGCTTTGCTCCGCTCTCTAAAAACGGTGGCAACTTTCTGAAGAGTCCTCCGAGGGCTGAAAAGAGACCGCTGCCTCTTTGGTAGCGCTTGCCCCTGTAGAGAACAAAATCGCGATCGTCGAACGTGCCGCCGGCCTGATTGAGGTAGTACTGCGTCACGGCGTGCACGTCCATTACGTCTGTTTCGGACGAAAAGCGAGAACTATAGTAGAGGAAAATCCTTCGGCGAATGGCAAGAGATCGCCGTAACCGTTCCTTAAATCTATGTTGACCGTCTTGAAGTCTTGCTAAATCAAAGGTACCCAATTTTGGGGAAAAAACGTCTTTTCGTCGCTCATGTAAGTGTTGTTGCTTCTTTCGTATTCCACGGCCGCGCTCTCTATCACTTGGGCGAAAGTGTCGCCCACGACTTGCCGGGTCACTAGATTACAATAGATGAACATTTCGTAAGGAAACCCCATATAAGTATCTACGGGCGGTTTAGGAGCTTTTGTCGAGAATAACGTTGACGTAGGGCTCAAAACCCAACATTTTTGCCATAGCGGGCGTTAAGAGCAAACTGTGGATGCGGTGTAGAGGTCCCGGAGGGTCCTCCGATTTTGAAACGTCTGGTTTGGGTTTTGTGGTAGATGTCGCGGGTCTGACGGGACGAGCCGCCGCGGGTTTATGCTGCCCCGAAGCCGGGGGCTTCGGTTTCGGCTTGGGTCTCTGGTGGGGCGCATCGCTCAGAGCTTCGTATTCGCCGACCGCGTACGGTACGGCCGTGCGCGCGACATTTTCCACAAACCCGTCGAACGGAATGTCGGGTAGTGGTTCGGGATGGGCGACGGCGGCAATCACGCCCACCGTCTTCTTGCGCTCGTCGAAGAGGAAGAAGTTTTCCACGTGCAAGTGTTCGAGTAGAACGGCGTTGACGATGTTCACCAAGTCTTTGGGATTGTGCACGATGCCTTGCGGCATTTCCAGGCTGAATTTAGAATGCGTGGGGGGGGGAGCGTCATGGTGTACTTGGTGCCCACCAGACGGGCATCGTCTCGCGAAAGGTTATAAAATTTCACCGGATACCTGACCTTTTGCAGGGCGACCTCCCATTCTCCCTGCAGAACGATTCTCTCGGGCAAGATGTTAGAAAATCTGGCCGTGGTGTTGTCGGTAACGTGTTCCATGGAAGCGTTACTCACGAGAGTGATGGAGAAGGGCTTTGTCTTAATCATGTCGAATCGATGGTCGAAGCCAGAACCCACGAGTTAAACTTTGCCGGATACCCCTTCCACTTTACCAAGACCTGCTTGTTGCGCCCTCGGCCCTTGGTCTGTAAAACGCGTTCGATCTTAAAAGTCCGAGGTAGCGCGACCTTTTGTAGCTCCTCGGTGTAAAATATGCCGTCTATGGCTTCTCCGGCCAGATCCTTCAACTTATATACCACTAGCCGACAGCGCACCACCTCGGCTATCCGAAATATTTCGTCCGTCCAATTCTGCTCGTACCCCTTGTCGAAATTTATTTTTTCTTTAGAGATGCGCACGTGATCGCCCACGGAAAATCTGGGTTTCCCTGCGCGAGGTAGGGTCCTATTTCCGTAGAGATTGCGGTACACTCGTAAAATGTTAGATTTGTTCACGTCCTTCGGAGCCATTTTTATGGACCTGTGATGCGAGCTGTTGTACGACTCGAGTAAGGCCGGAAGGACCTGCAGGTATCTGTAACTGTTTTTGTGCGTGAAATACCTCCACATCTTGGTTTTTAAGGTGCGGTTGAAGCGCTCCACGACGCTGGCTTTAACGTTATTTTTGGTTGTGTAATGTTTCACGTCGTGTTTCTTCAGAAAGTCGCGAAAAGTCTTGTTGGTAAACTCGGTTCCCTTGTCCGTTTGGAGGACCCTGGGGACGCGTTGGGAGAATATGGAGCGAAACGCTTGCGCAACCTCGGTACCCAGCTTCGATTTCAGGGGTACGGCCCAAGCATATTTGGAAAATACGTCGATAACGGTCAGAATGTACACGTAAGGTTTGTTATGTTCCCTCACGCTGTTCATGACGTTTAGATCGGCCTCCCAAAGATCGTCCATATTCGTCACGTGATAACATCTGGTGGGGAACCGCTTTCTGACCGGTTTGTGCAGAGTGTAACTGTCCTGGGTTTGAAGGAAGGACTCGATGTTCGCCTTAGACGCACCCGTGGCCTTTCGAAGGGGTTTGACCGTACCCAAACCGGCATAGTGTTCCGGTTTGGCATAGTATCCCCTTAGCGCCTTCCATTCCTTCATGCTTTACTTGTACAGGGGTACGACGCGGAAGGGGATTTCGATTTCTTTTTCGGAGTGGCAGGGTTTGCCCTCTTCTTTTTGCGAGGCGAGAGGAGGTTGACCTTTATGGTTCGGGGTTTGACCTCCTGCTTCACCGGCACGCGTTCGTACACGTCTTCGTAATCGTCGTCGTCGTCGTCGCTTTTGCTTCCGCCGAGGAAGGGCTTTCTGACTTGTGCCACGAGATCGAGGTAGTTGTCCAATTTATATTTTACGAGCCGCCACTTTTCGTCGGCAGAGAGCTTTGCGCTCTGCAGGTTCTGAATTTCTTTAGCCAATCTGGATATGGTGCGGTCTATAGCGTGAAGCTTATCGACGGTCTTTGGTTGCGGTGCAACGAGGATCTGCTTGCCGTACTTCATCCTGTTAATTTCGACACTAGCGCGCCGCCAAGCGAAGCCAAGACGGGTAGGAGAAATGCCGGCAAAAAACCTCCTTCTTGAACCAAGATGCATTCTACTTCTTCAGAGGATCCCGTTTATCCGTCAACTTCCTCCAAGAAGCCTTGTGCTTCTTTAGTCGACCCAAGCACTTTGCGGGAAGTTGCACGTGACCTCTGCACACGTTGAGCATACATTCGCTAATGACCTTGATCAGATCGCCATCGGCATTTTTTAACAACTTTTTGCGCAGAGGGGCCTTCGCCTTGGCCAGAGCCGTCAAATTACCGTGCTGTCTCGCTATGCGAGGACTGGTCAGCGTTGCAAGCCTTAACCTACCTCTAGCCATGCTTGCGCGATAATGACGTTCGCTCCCAAAGCGGTACTTTTTATTTAAAATCAATGGCCTCAGTTGGGTAAGACCCTGCCAGGATAAGCCACGCAAAAAAGCAGAAATATAGAACGAAACGAACCCGAGCCCTCTCGGCGGTCTCAGTTGGGTACGAAATAAGAGAGGTTTTCCCCCGGCAGCACGCCGGTTCGATACCTGTATCGGGCGGGCGTGTACTGAGTGCAGTCCAACACGAGATACCCGTGAGGGCGTTCGGTGGCCTTCTCGAAGGCCTCCAAGAGAAACCTAGAGTTCCTGGGTTCGATGTGCTGGCACAGTCACTTGATCTGCATCTTGTCCCGGTTGTTCTTGAAAACCACGACGTAGTTTGCATTCAGAGAGATGTTGCGATATTTCTGACCCTGCGGAAACACGTTCTGCAGGATGTAGACGATGCCGAAGCGCTTGTGATGGGAGTCTCTGGTGAAAAAATTGGACACGTCCTTCCCGCCCCCCTCCAGCATCAGATCGTCGAGGACGACGAGGTCGTTCTCGCCCACCGAAGCAAGTTCGGGTATGCCTGCGTGGGTCTCGCAACGCAGAGCCGAGGGTTCGAGTCTCGGCGAATACTCCGGCGGGTGGCACCACAGCACCCTCCTGGGGTGCACGTCGAACATCCGGTGCGCTTGGCGTAACAGGTTTTTCACGAAGGTCGACTTGCCGCAGCGCGACGGCCCCGCCACGAGCATCGTGCTGGGAAACTCGAATCGCCCCAGATCCCGGGGACCGGGCATCCTCTCCTCAGGGGCGCCCGGTTCGAAATGACTTTGGCGCGGCTCTAGACGTCTCATTTATGCGTTCCTCTTGAACCCGTAGGGATAGGAATCGTAATCGCCGGCGAGACCTAGATTGTTGACCACCATCCTAAACGTCTACGAGCTGGGTTCGGTGACGACCGTCCAAGACGGTTTCCGCGAAATCTGCGTGTCCGCCAGCTTCACCGCACGCTCGCTGTCCCTCAGCACCAAATTGCGAATCACCTCGGCGTTCACCAGCTCCAGATTGCCCGAATTGAGCGTGATCCCCTTCACCTTGCACACCGAGAAGGTCTTGCCCATTTCGGGGCAAACGATCTCCATGCAGTAGCTCTTGGGCCCCGTGGAGGCGAACCGGGCGATGTAAGAGCCCCTCCCGTACTTCTCCAGCTCGTCCGTCATGTCCCCCATAAGGCGTCCTACGGACGGCGTCCAGTCTCCCGGATCGGCGGCGAGGACGACGGAATCGGTGTCGAAGTCGCAGACCCGTTCTCCCAGCCTCTTGAGGTAGGAGTAGAGCACCAGGCGCGCGTGAGCCGTGGTGTAGGCCTCCAGGACGGCGTTGGCGGAGGGGTTGACCTTGCGGTGCTGCTCGCAGTACCTCCACACCGCGTACATGATCCGGTCGGTGACGGGCACGTAGGTCTGCACTTCCATGCCCGGGTCGTTGAGCAGCTCCAGGAGGCGGTCGTACCGGTCCACCAGCTCGCACGTCTCGCACGTGGGGAGGTTTTCCCAATGCCCCAGTTTGCCCCAGAAGCTGTTGAGCATCAGCTTGGCCAGCTCCCGCCTGCCGGGGTTGGTGGCGATGGCCTGGGGATCCAGGGCGACGCCTTCGTGCTCGAAGAATTGCTCCACGTAATGCTGCTTTGCGGCAGGGTCGTCGCAACCCGAGGGCCAGCCGGAGGCTTCGGTCTTGATCTTCAAGAACTGATTCACGTAGTCCTCGAAGAGACCCTTGGCTCCGGTGGTCGGTTCGTGCCGCACCACGTCGTACTCCCAGATCTCGTGGACCCGGAGGAGGTAGTACCCCTCCTCCAGGGCGACCTTCATCTCGTCGATCAGCCAGGTACCCGACAACGCCCTCTCGCGCTCTCGGTGGTGGCACTCGTCTTGGTTCTCCGCCTCCGCACAAGCGCGGCATAGCGGGAACATGAGCTTGCCGGCGATGCGCGCCGGTAGCACCGGGTGGTACAGGTGTTACGGCGGTAGAACCTCGCACTTCACCAACCCGCCCCCACGTCTTCCAAGCGCGGGAATCGATCCACGTGGATCTTGGGGTGGCCCGCGGGGTAGGGCTTCGTCTTGTTCACGTACGGGTACAGGCTGCATACGTCGTAGTAGTAGATCTTGCTATCCCCCTTTGCCTCGCAGTACGTCTTAGTGCAGTTGGTGCGCCCTCCGTAGAAGGCGTCTCTGGGGTTCAGGGGTTCGGGTACCGTAAAGTCTCTTGCGTGGCGCTCGAGGTCCTGGTTGGCCTTCATCGCGGCGTTGAACTCGCACTCCCACATTTCCACCACGGCGTAGCCGGCGGCCTTGATATTGGCCGTGACCTTCTCGGTGCTCTCTAACCTGGAGGTCATGGTTTCGTGTCCCGAGTTATATATCACTGCATGGCGATTGTGAAAGCACCGCCTGCAGCCGTGGTAAAAGCAGCCGTGGAAAAAGTACGCGGTTTTTTCAGCCTCTCTGTACCCGTTCACCTTGTGCCCCACGATTTTAATTTCGCGTCCTCGCATGGCGTGCTGGATGACGATGCGGTTTTCCATCTCTAGCCAAGTTAGCCATATGCATGCGGGGCGAGACTGCCGGTCCGTTAGTAGGTACCCGTCCGCTGGCAAGAGGGCAATTTTTTTAAGCGGCATGAAGCGCTTTCTATACACGCTTATGCACGCCTGCGCGATGGTGACGCATTCTCTGAACGGGTCTATTCCGTTCTCGTCCAAGAATTCCCTTCTGAATTTGGAAACTCCCTGACTAAGTAGAAATACGTCCATCTTGCAATACGTCACCATTTCCGCCCTCATGTCGAAGACGTACCCGGAGGACGCCTTTTCTTCGTGCCACTGCTCGAAGGCTTTCCGACCCTCCGCCATGCCCTCCGGACAGTAATGCCTTTTGTCGGGAATCGAACCCACGTACTGCTCGTTTTCCTTCGTGTTAAACAGGTACGGGAAATAACCTTTGCATTCCTTCAATCCGAAGGTCTTGGAAAAGCGGGAGAGTGGCATGGGTATGAATTTGAGCGAGTCTAGAAATGTGACGTCACCGTACCTCATCCTGTAGATCTTGCTCCCGTTCATGATGAGCTCCGACGCCCAGTCTAAGTGCACCACCATGTACTTTAATAAAAACTGCCCGTCGTAAGCTCTGAGGTTATGCGCCACGACGTAGACGTCCCAGGCTTCGAACCTCGCCTGCGCGATGTGTTCGAAAAGCTGCTTCACGGGCTCGTCCATAAACACCCATTCTTTGCAACCGCATTCGGTACAGTATGCCGTTTTGTGGCGTTCATCGATGCAGAGCGGACAGGCTTGGTACAACACGCCGAAGTTAGGTACATGCTCGTATGTGTCCTTTTTGCCGGTATATGGAATGTTTTGCGTGCATTCAAAGTCGATAAACATAAACACGTACCGGTTTCTTTTGTTCTTTGTGGCATACGGCTGCATATAGCACATGTGGCTAGAATTCATGTGTGTCTTGCAATGATAGCAGTACTTTTCCCCGCACTCGTGCGCGGTTTTTCTGTGCCTCGCATTCACGAGCTTATTGCAAGACGTGCACACCTTTTCCACATCGCACACCGACAACGCCTTTCTTTGCGTGGTTTGCAAAGCATGTCGGTCCCTTAAAATCTCTGTTGCACTCGGCGCAGCGTATGTAGGCGTCAAATCGCGCATCGCACTGCTGATGGCATTTAGCACACCTGGCGTCGCACCTATGAAATTCTTTTTTGTGTGCCGAGGAATGATGACACTGGCGGCAATACCATTTGCATTTAAAGCACTTGTGACGGTTCACGATAGCATTAAAGCGCCCGGCGTGGAGCATGACGTCGATGTATTTATCGCATTTCTTATCCGGCGCGTACAGCACGTGCTTCCCCGTATGATTGCCAAACACCGTCACAGCGTAGCCCTTTAACGCAGCGTCAAAGCGTCTGACGTCATCTATCGTACAGCTGTCGTGGCCTTGACCGATGCTCGCACACAAGGCTACGGCCTTCGATTTTTGCAGATAGTCGGAGCGCGTCATCGTTTTATAGTTGACGTCGCGATCCACTTTGGCTTTAACTACAACAATGGCTCTTGCTAAACACAAGTTGTCTTTGTTGGCTATTTCGACAATGCCTTTATTGTCCTTACAGGCATCGCAAGGTTGGTGGCACGAACCCGAGACCTCCTTGGTCCACACAAACGTTACATGAAGAGGACCGCTTAGCAAGAATTGTTGGTTACTTTGCATTACTTTTTCGATGCTTCGAACAAGGACATCCGCATTCAATTGCTCTACGCGCCTCACGCTCATATTGAAGGATTTAGACGCCTCCTTTTTGTCTGTTATGGATATGCCTAAATATCCGGGTTCGTTTTCTAACAGGTTCTTTTCGCAAAGTTTAGAATATCGTTAAACAAATGCGATACCCATTGCTCCGGGTTAACATCTCTGGGGACCGGGTTTACGGTAATTTGCGACTCTGTAAAGCCGGAAAAAAGCTTTGGCAGCGTTCTCTGCTTGTGCCCTATAGTTTCGAACGTAGGCTGCAAGGTGTCATCGCGACTTCCCCCGGGTTGCGGCTCCATCTTATCGTCCGAATGCACCGATCGCTCTTTACCTGCAAAGTGCTGCTGCTGTGTATTTGTGCTATTTTGTTTTTATTTTAAACTATTTTTCTCCGCTTTAACACTCTGGGAACAACTGCTGCGGGTATGTTCTGCTATCACTAGGGCGATGGTCAATACCGATCGATGAACACACCCGCACATGTGCGCGTATTGCTCTAAAACTTATATCACGTCAAATAGCACGATTTTACAGCAAAATCCACTATCGCCCCCGTTTCTCACTACGGCCGGCTGCTCTTGGCACTGGGTTTTTATAAGTTCGCTTATCGCAACCGCAGTTTCTGCATGCGCGTCGAGTTAAATGCCTCATTAAAAATCCTGGCGCCACAACTTGCCAAGTTGTAATCGCATCTATTTCCGGTGCACTTCCGGTCACTCCATCCATTCACCGCTGCACTTTTTCCTACCATCGACCATAAAACCATATTTAAAAGATTTTCTCGCAGATGTGCATCCGTTCGCACGGCCATTTTTAAAGTTATTGCGCAGTTTGCATCTCTTTAACCGCGGTGGCCATATTGTGATGCACATCGGCTGCTCCATCAGCACCCGTTCACACTGTCATTTTTCAAGTTATCGCGCCCTTTGCAGCTCTTTAATCGCGGCGGCCATATTGTAACGCACATCGACTGCTTCATCAGCATCCGTTCACACGGTCATTCACGTACTGCTGCTGCTTCCGCTGCGCATGAGTATCGTTCTTTTACTGTTTTCTCCGAGACTAACGTGAGCAGAACTATAACGCTTGCTACATGTTGCTAATAGTGGTTGAGCTTGCACTCCCAATAGCGCTTTTCGTGGAAAGTTAAGTATTTCCGCACAGCTATGTGATTTATTAAGTGCGTGTGGAGTGAAAAAACAGTGCTCCGCCTCAACTTCAACATCAGTGTCAAATATTTAAAACTATCAGTGTCGTGTGTACTGATTTTGTGTTTTGCGGTGCATAAAATCTGAGAAAAATCACGCACAAACTTTCGACGCGAGCAACAAGTGGCTGTGTGCCCTTGTTGCACGCATTGCAATAAACTGTCGAATATGGCCGCCAACCGCACCATCAGCAACAGCATGGTAGGAGGAAAAAGCCTGGTTAAGATGCCGGAAGCCACCTCCCTCCACAACAACATGGCCGCCGGGCGAAGTTTCCAACCAACTTTTGCCATCCCCTCCACATCTGCCGCTGCACAACAGCACGGCCAGGTCGATCATTCCATGGCTACTCAAACCATGGTAGGTGGAAGTTCCGCGGAACCCAGTGTCCCCGGCCCCATGGATCCTACTATGTACTATCTAAATGGCGGCGATCTCAGATCATTCATGAACAATGCACTCATTGTGGATCCTCATATTCCGCTGTCTAATGAAGTGGCGCTGAATTTGCATATGGAATTGTCATAAATACAAATAGAAAATTCCATTTTCGCAATCCATTATATAAAATTAATGCAAAAAACCTATGCCAAAACGTATTGCCATATTATTGCGTTAAGTTGTATCACGCTCGTTGTTGTTGTTGTATAATTCATGTATTCTAATCAGCACCCGTTCACAGTCATTTTTCAAGTTATCGCGCAGTTTGCAGCTCTTTAATCGCGGCGGCCATATCGTGACGCACATCGACTGCTGATTACCACTCTTGCATCTGCCATGTTGACCACTAACATCAAATCCCCTCGTTCTTGACTTCTTGTCTCCGCCATCTTGTTTAGTTCCCATTTTTGCCACCGCTCCTCACATCTCCGAGCTAGATTGCCGGCAAGAACAGATTTCGTTCATTCACACCTCGACAGTTGACTTCGACAGTAGCTACTGTGAACACCTGCGTCGTACACTTTTTTGACCGTTTTCGAACGGCAATGAGAACCCTGCTCCTACGTACGTTAGCGACCATTACGATGGTCCAGTACCAGTTTTTTGGTATAGTTAAATTACGTCTGTGCAAAGGGCGTCTGTACCGCTTTAAAAACCTAGGTATATCAGTGCGTAGTGATGTTGGTTGATCTTAAAGCTGGTTAAGCATTTTCAAAAACAGTTTGCTTTTATTTTTTCGCGTCGCGTGAAGCTGCTGCGCTTTTGGTGACGCATCAACACCAGTAAGAGGTAAGTACCACACGCATAATTATTTTTCGGGCCTGCTTGGCGTAGGAATATATCCTTTGGTGTTTTGGTACTGCGTTTGAGTCCCAAACTACAAACTCCACATTCCACCGCATTTTAAAATAGCGTTGCGGTAGAAATACATGGTTTAGTGTTCTGGTACTGGGTTTGAGTCCCAAAGTAAAAAAGAAGTCCACATTCCACCAACATTCCTATTTAAAATACCGTTAAAGTTCACGTTTAATTCGAAGTTGTGATGTTACATTCAAAACGAAGGTTCAAAGAGTAACTTTTGAATGTGTTGGGTTTTGGTACTGGGTTTCAGTCCCAACAGATGCGTTAACGATCACGGCTATCGTCAATACCGCCGCAAATCACCTTCACTTCGCCTTATTTATTCCTTTGTCCAATCCAATCACGTTTTATTTTCACCAATCACAAATCGTCTTATTTTCTCCAATCATAACATGCCACGTCAATTCCTGCCTTCCTTTTTACACAAGCATTATATTTCTGTGCTCTTTTGTGTTTTCAACTTTCGTGTTAGTTACTTGGCTGCTTCCATTCTCGTTCAAGGTATGATATTTATTTTTTCTTTTGTGAAATTTTCTTCACCACGCGCGTCCGCCAACTTGTTTAGTTTTCACAACATCAAATCTCCTCGTCACCATCTGTTGCGTTCGGCATCTTTCGCTTGTTGACCCTAACCTCAAATCTCTTCGTCCCTCGACTTCTTGCCTCCGCCATCTTGTTTAGTTCCCATTTTCACCACTACGCCACCGCCATCTTGGTTTAAGTTCTCCACGTTTACCTCATATTTTTAACCTGAACTTCCTGCCTCCGCCATCTTGTTTAGTTCCCATTTTTACCACCGCGCCTCACATCTCCTCGTCCCATCCTTGCCTCCGCCATCTTGGATTTAGTTCCCCTTCTTACGTCCTGTTTTAACCTAAAAATCTTAACCTCAAATCTCCTTGCCCCCCACCTCTTGCGACCGCCATGTTGACCACTAACCTCGAAATCTCCTCGTCCTTAGACTTTTTGTCTTCGTCATCTTGTTTAGTTCCCATTTTCGCCACCGCGCCTCACATCTCCTCGTCCACACCATTGCCTTCGCCATCTTGGATTTCGTTCCCATGCTTACGTCCTGTTTTAACCTAAAAATCTTAACCTCAAATCTCCTTACCCTCCTCTTGCGTCCGCCATATTGTTTAGTTCTCACGTTGGCCGCCGCATCTCCTTGTTGCCGGCCCTACGCCATTTTTAGTTCCCACTATTTTAACCTCAAAATCTGCTCTTCTAAGCTCTTGCTTCCGCCATTTTCTTTTAGTTCCCATTCTCACCACCGCGTCTCCTTGCCCCCCACCTCTAGCGTCCGCCATGTTGACCACTAACCTCGAAATTTCCTCGTCCTTAGACCTCTTGTCTCCGCCATTTTGTTTAGTTCCCATTTTCGCCACCGCGTCTCATATCGCCCCATCTCTCTATCCACTCAAGAAAACTTCCATCCAACGTTCAAAAATTGCTGATGAGTTCTGGAGAGGCTTTTGCAAATCTTGTTGGTAGGAAAACTTACCTTTCCCATCACCTCCAACATACCCCACTCCCACACCTTTTTCTTTCCACCAATCATAATCTCTCTTATTCTTACCAATCAACAACTTTCATTTGTTCCTTTCCACCAATAACATCACTTCTTATTCCCACCAATCACAACTTCACACGTCACTTTCTGTTATACTTTTTATCCCTCGTTCGCCATCTTTTCCCTCTTTCAGTCCCGACCTCCGCACAGACAACACCTCGCCGCTCCGCTCCTCTCCATCACGTGTCCTCCATACTCTTTTATCTTCCTTCCTTCATCTTCCACCCGAATTAACGAACCAATCACATTTCGTCTTATTTTTACCAATCAAAACCCTCCACGTCACTTGCTGTTTTTCGTTCATCTTTCCCTAATCCTCAATTCTTTTATCTCGTCCTGGATTAGCCAATTACGATAACGATAATCCTTCCACTCATGGCGCTTTTCAAACCTACCGCCGTCGCTGTTAATCAGCGGTGACACTAGCGACACTAGCGCCCCTAGCGGCAGGATTATCGTTAATCCAATTGGCTCATCCGGGACTATTACTACTATCCTATGATGTTGACCGGATATTGGATCACCTTACGTCGGTCATTCTTTCTGCTGCCGAATGTGCTATCCTTCGTTCGGCTTCCCATCCAAAGCGTTTACCGATCCCCTGGTGGACCGATGAATGTCTGGCGGCAATCCGTGCACAGAGGTCTGCCCTTCGGGTATTTCAACGCCACCCTACGATTGATAATGTGGTAACTTTCAAACAACTGCGCGCCAGGGCTCGCCGAATAATTTAGGGAAGTAAAAGGACATCCTGTATCCATTTTGTTGAATACCTTAATCCCTTCACTCCATCATCTGTGGTTTGGGACATGCTTCGTCGTGTGGCTGGCAAAGTGTCACTGCTCACTATTCCTCGTCTTAGGATTAACAATTCCACCATGGTTTACCCTAAAGCGGTTGCTGACACTCTCGGCACTACTTTTGCGGGAGCTTCCAACTCCTCTCATTACCACCTGGATTTTTGTATCTCAAGAACCGGGTTGAATCCCATGAACTCTCTTTTTCCTCATCTAACCGTGAGTGTTATAACGCCCTTTTCACCATGCCGAAGCTAGAGCGGACCCTAGCCTCCTCCACGCCCTCTGCTTCTGACCGGATGGTGTTCACCCGTTAATGCAGCAGCGCCCTTCTTCGACTGGTAATTTTTTTTCTCTTGCAGGTCTATAACCACATCTAGCGAACCGCCACTTTCCCGTGAACTACGCATGAGGCCACTATTTTCCCAATTTCAAAACCTGGTAAAGATCGCCATCTACCTTCCAGTTATCGTCCGATCTGTCTCACCAATTGCATATGCAAGGTGATGGAGCGCATGATCCCCGGGCGCTTGACATGGTGGCTTGAAACAGAAGATCTGCTGTCTAACGTCCAGTGTAGTTTTCGTCGCTTTCGTTTAACGGTCGACCACATAGTCTCTTTATGTACGCATATCATCGACGCCTTCTGCGAAGAAGTCAGATGGTCGCTGTCTTCTTTGACCTCGATAAAGCGTATGCGACTTGCTAAAGGTACGGTATTCTTGTACCCTCCATAATTTGGGCACTCGTTGTCGTCTGCCCCTTTTTATTCGGGAGTTCATAAAGGAAAGAGTTTTTCGCGTACGCTGGGGAAACACGTTTTCCCTTATGGCTCAAACCTGAGACCAACGTCAATCTGGAATTGCTCTCCATACCTATGTCGTCGACAGCAGCGTCTTTTATTTGCTCGGCCTTGTTAGAAATTAAAACGCAGTTAAGACACTGCAGTCGTATCCACACTAATGGCTCGAAAGACGCCCGGGGAGTAGGATGTGCTTTTATTCATGGCCGTCGCAGTATTACGTTTCGGCTTTTTCTGCAGTTTTCAATTCTTACACCCGAGATTTTGTTGTATTTACCTGGCTCTGTTATACATCCAGCGGCTTGCCTTGCAGCTGTGGGTTATTTGCTCTGATTCACCGAGTCCTTTCAGAGTGTCAGGTCTCTGTACAGTTACCATCCTCTCGTGCAGCGCGTCCTGGTTTGCCTTTGCCTACTCGCCGAATTTGGGATTAGTGTGTCCAATCTGTGAGTTCCCGTACATAAGGAAATGATGCTGTCGAAGCTGCTGCAAAGGCAGCCCTTTTATCTCGCAGGTGTTTTAGCTCTTGTGTTCCTCCTGATGATTTTAGCACATTTTTAAGTGGTTTTATACTTTCACGCTGGACAGCTGACTGGGCTGGTCTTCAGTTCGGCACAGTCTTCGTCTTCAGCTTTGTCGCCGCCAGCCTCCAAGACGCCTACTAGTGCTCTCCCATCAGCGACGTCTGCTGAGGGTGTTCGTTCTCGACCGTTTTTGACATAGACCGAGTAGTCGCACTTCCTCTCTGAAGTCCCGGTCCCGCTCCACGAGACGCAGGGGCTCTTTTGGTTTCCGGGCATCGGAGGGTTTGGCAGAGGATGTTGATTTTAGTATTGTCGATCCGAAATCTGTCAAGTTGAGGAAGAAACTCAAGCGGACTCCTTAACCTTTTCTTTAAATGGAAATACTCCAGTGGAATGTTAATGGGCTCCGGACACACCTTTCGGACATACAGTGATTAATCCCCCAACGTTCTCTCCCAATCGCCTGTTTACAGGAAACGCATTTGCAGCCTACTCAAGGTTTTGATCTTAGGAGTTTTTCCTGCTTTAGTCATGACTCTATTTGACAAAAATAAATAACTAAATAAATAAAATGTGCAAGCCGGTGTCCAGGTTACTCGAGTCTATGCCTGGACGTAGTTTGCACATCTGCTCTTTTCAAATACATTTTTTTCAATACAATTGTGCAAATAGATACCCTTTCTAAGCTGTCTAAGTAACTAAGCTACCGGTTACTGGTTTCCAGTAAACTCACCTTCCTATATAAACCAAATCTATACTAACAACAGTCTCTAAATATTACTCCAACAAATAAACTAAATTATAAATGCCTACTTTGTAGTAGTATTTGCGAGTGTTTTACTAATGTTATTTATTTAACATTATTGTAGCCCCACGTTGTGGTGCCAATTTACGGTGGTATTACTTATAAAGTTTGTGTATTTGTGTTTACTTCACGCGTTGAAGCCATCTTGTGACGTGATTCATTTGTTAGGTTTGTTAGCTCCATCTGGTGTTAGCAATTTGCGGTAGTATTAGTGTTTGTTTGAAAGAATGCGATTGTTATTTGATTTAATTTTTGTTTACTGTCCTCCGGCTAGCTATTATCTTTTCTTGGGTCGAGCACTTCTCTTTATACAGGTTGTGTAAACGGAAAGGAATCTTTTATCCAAAGATAACACTGATGAAGAAATTTATTATACACTTTTATTGTCGAAACACAGTCACTATCACATTTACATATTGATCTTGACACTCGCCAAACTGAAACTGTTATAATAACTTCATTACTGATAATTCTTAATTCGAGTACTTCAACTTTTTGTAAAATTAACTTTATAACACTTGAGATTCCATAACTCTGTTACGCGTAACCTGCAAATTGATATCCGAAGTGTGCCGTACAAATACTTTCGACGAACTGACGGGAATGCGACGTGTAGTGTACAAAGAATTTTGATGAACTGACGGACTTTACCTCTAACCTACTCTTTTTATACTCCTTCACCCAGATATGCCTAAAGATTATAACTGAACTGCAATTGGCTAATAAAACGCGCCAACATTAGCGTCTATTTTTATATCCAATGAAAATTATGAATACATATGCTCTAGGGAAACGTTCCAGAAGATTCTCAAGGAAAAACGCGCCAACATTACGTAACTTCCTCGTTTCCAATAATGATAAACAGCTCACCCCCTCGCTGCATTATTGCGCGCTATTATTGTCAGTTTCAGTAAGGCAGTATAAACTTACTTCTCAACAATAATTACAATCAACAAACATCTCAAATCAATGTCACATAATAATGCATATTCATACTACAATCATTATTTACATTTAAGTAATTTGTGATACAAATTACTGCATCATATGCCCCACTATAAACATAATTATAAATATTTACAACTTGTTTGGAAATTTTATAATTGGGTTTTTAGTCTCCTAAATCTTGGAACACACGCTATCACTTTCACTTAACACATCACACGTATTTAACACACGACATGTTTTTCCTCTATCTTGCCACTACTTACTGGCTCTAGTTTAATGTGTTTTGACATTAATCTGACATTACAAAATTTTTTTGAGAGCAAATACTGTATTCTGAATTATTTAGTTATTGTTACAAAATTGTTTGCTTTTTTAAGTTGTTGACAAAAATTTATACATATAAGAATTTTTGTAATTATTAAACATATTTACGAAAAATATTCACCCTCTACATAAATATATTTACATCTCTTAAATCTAGACACTGTTTCACATTTTTCTGTTTGCTACATAAGTATTTGTTTTTTTGTTTTTTTTAAACTATTTTTACCCAATTTTTGTTGTTTTGTACATTATATTCACAATACTCTTGGAATTATATTTACGTACTTTTACTTTAATATAACATCATGCTTTATTTAAAATGCTGTTACAGTTACTAATAAAATGTTATTTTCATTTTAAACATTTAGTTATGTCCAAAATTTATTTCTCCTTTCTTATGACATACATACATAATTAACCCTCTTACGTTCCAATACATTGCTCTGCATTTCGTCTTTAACTATCCAGCATTTACTATTTATCCTCTTTGTTTTCTGTTTCACCTTTATCGTCATTGTTGTATGGTTTCAGCATCTCAATATGGAACTTTCCAATGCTTTTTCGAGTTGTTGGATTACATAACTCATATGTATTTGTTCCATATACTTCAACAACTTCATATGGTCCATGGTACTTGAGAAACATTCGCCAATAAAGTTTATTTGCTTTATCCGACAATTTCTTGGTTTTAACCAAAACTAAATCTCCTATTTTGATCCTCCATTCCTTTCTCTTCTTTTTTTCATGTTTAATTTTTCTTTTTATGACCTTTTTCTTCATCCTCTCGAATGCTTTTCGGAACATCTCTTCTTCTGTTTGTGGTATCGAGTGTGCATCTGGAATGGCTTCTGGAATTTTCTTACACATTGTATTGATCTTCTTTCCTAACTTAAGTTCACATGGTTTGTATCCTGTCACATTGTTTACGGTTTCATTTAGTAGATTCTGAACGAAATTCACGTATCCATACCATTGGGTTTGTTTTCGATGACACAGCACCCTTAAATAATTTGAAATTTCCTTAATTTCCCTCTCCACTGGGTTGGAGTTCGGTCTGTATCTTGACGAAAAATATTGTTTAATGCCATTTTCTTTCAGTCCATCCATAAATTTTTTTCCTGTGAAGTACGAAGCATTATCGCTTAATACAGATTGGATCGGTCCTTCTTCTATCACATATGACTTGAGTAGTCTATTCAAACATGCTAAATCTGTAGGTTTTCTCAAAGGGTAAATTCTTACATATTTGCTGAATATATCATAACAGACAAATATATATTTATTTCCTAACTGACTTGGAGGCATCGGACCATGAATATCGATACTAATTACACATCTCGGCTAATCCCTTATAACCGAATTAGTCTCAAATGCATATGCTGCATTTATTTGCTTTGCCTTCTGACACAGGTTGCAGCACGATATAAATTTCCGAACTTTCTGACGGAATTTGGATATGTATACATTTTCTAAAATCATAGAAGTTGTCCGGTCCGTCCCTGAGTGTGCTAACCCTTCGTGAAAATTCTTAATTAGTTCCTTTTCCATGCTTTTCGGAACCATTACCTTCCAACTAGGCATTTCTTTTCCATACTTCTTGTATAATGTCCCATCCCGAATTGCTACAATTTCTTTCTTTGCATCTTCAATTAATGGTGCCTTTTCTTTAAGTTCAAATAATTTTGCGTCCTCATTTTGAATTTCCCCCATATTTTTCAATTTTCTTATCATTTCTTTGCCTAAGGGAATTTCAATTGTCAATATTTTGACTTCATTTCTAGGCCTTTCAATAATTTCGGGAATTTGTGGGTTGTAGTTTAATCTTGGTAGCAAATCACTGAAGGTATTATTCTTGCCATGAATGTGTATAACCTCAATATCGAATGCAGATATTGCATGAATGTATCTAGCAAGTTTTCCACTACATAATCTACACCGTTGTATGAAAGTTAAGCTGATGTGGTCTGAATATACTTTCACCTTTTGCTGATAAATATAGGTTTTAAATCGAATTAATGAGAAATATAGTGCTCCAATTTCTAGCTGAGTCACTGAAGAATTCCGCTCAATATTTGTAAGTCCTCTAGAAGCTGTACTAATGACGTGAAAGTCATTGTTGATGTCTCGCTGTCCTAAAATTCCGGCGTATCCTTGCATTGATGCGTCGACATAAATCTCATATTCCAAATCTTCTCTGGGCCTCTCGAGCAATATGGACTTGGCAAAGAGTTCTTTTACTCTCTCAAAACATTTTTGATGATCCTCTGTCCATTTCCACTTATTGTTCTTTCGGAGTAGCTGCCGCAGTGGTTCTATTTCAGCCGAATACCTTGGTACGAACTTACTCTGAAAGTTCAATACCCCTAAGAGACGTCTAATTTGTTTTACGTTCCTTGGTGATGGAATTTTCATTATTGCTTCTATTCTCTTCTGATCAGGTCTTATACCTCGTTCATCCACTACATAACCCAGAAAATTTATTTCCTTGACACAAAATTTTGATTTTTGTTTGTTCACAGTCATACCATGTTGTTGCAGTTTATTTAACACATAATGGACATTATTCATGTGTTCTTCAAATGTTTGACTAATGATTAGGAAGTCGTCAATATACTTTATTAAAAAGTCATCTGCAGAATTTCCAAAGATACTGTGAATGGCTCTCAAAAATCCACTTCCTGAATTTTTTAAACCAAAAGGATTTACACAAAAACGATACTGGATCCCCGAGTATTGAAATGAAGTGTAATCACGCACTTGTGGATCTAATTCCATTGCCAATATGAAGCAGTGAGGTCAATGGATGTCAGAAATCTCCCTCTTGAAAGTTTCGTAATTAGTTGTTCAATTCCCTCACTTTGAAAATGATCTGGCTTCATATACTTGTTGACATATCTACCGTCTAAAGTTAATCTCAAACTACCATCTCGTTTAATACTCCAGCAGATTGAATTTATATACTGAGAATTACTTTGCTCAATAATCCCATTTTCTAACATGCTATTTATTAGTTGTCTAGCTTTGTCCCGAAGACTTATAGGTAAATTGTCATACTTGTGCCTATATGGTGGTACGTCTTCTACTTGAAATGTATGCTGATATACATTACATCTGCCTGGGATATTACTAAATACTGAACTATTGTTTATCAAAACATCATGAAGGATTTGTTTTTGCGTTATCGTAATATTATAAGCTTCTTCACACTTGTGTATTATTTCCTCATTTCTCTTCCCTTCCCACTGTTGTCTGTCTCGCTCACATGGTCGTCTTTTGTTTGGATTGTAAGTTTCTCTACTTTCTCTGGCATTTCTGCTAGCTGTTGAAAATATGGCGTGGTATTCCCTTCATATTCTGTGACTACCTGCTTTATCTGACTATTTGTATCAGTCTCTGTTATTTGCACAAAAACTCTTGGTCACAAAGATTTTTCTCATCCTTTGTCATCTCAATCACAGAAACTTTCTCTTTTACAAAAGGTACCTTTATTTCTCTATCTTCTTTTGTTATTTTTAACTCTTCATGTTTAAAATCTATACGTGCTTCATATTCATGTAGGAAGTCACATCCTATAATTATGTCACAAATCAAATGGTTTACAATTAGAAACATAACCTCAAAATTCTCTCCGCCGATAAGTATGTTAAGTAGAGCTTGTGTTTTTATGACCTGTGTCGTTCTTCCGATTGCAACACGACAAACTAAATTACTAGTGGGAAGAGCCATAATTTTGTTACCTCCATTAATCAAATTTATGTAAAATTTCTGTGAGCAAATTGAAGCTGACGAACCAGAATCTATAGTTGCAATGATTTCTTTCTTCGCAATTTCCATCCTAACATGAGGTGATTCAAAATTGTCTCCCTTATCTTTTGTTGCTGCAATCTTATTACAGGGTGTGTGTGTAGGCATATTATTTGTATTGGTAATGGATACCGAATTATAAAAGACGTCCTGAGAACCTACTGCACAGGAGTCTATTAACAGTTTTCCTGGTTACTTCCATGTTCACGTACGGGACTGCCATTCCTAACAGGAGCTAAATCTATCTCATTGTCGCTTCCATTGTTTTGAGTTCCCCTTCCTCGAGTTCGAAATCCTCGATTTCTGAAATTATGTCCCCTTGGTACGTAATTTTCTTGCCGTTCCTCAGATCTTTCCCTGTTATTGTTTTCCCTCCAGTGAGTGAAATTTCCCCTTTGTCTAATGTACCGCCTTCCATAATTTTGTCCTCTTTCAGGCAATCTTTCTGTCCTGACATAATTTATTTGTTCCTGTCGACCTGGTCTCCCATCTATCCTCGATCTTTCAAATTGTGGAACGTATGATTGATACCGTTGTCTGGTATTATTTTCATGACGTCTGTCTTGTCCTCTACTTTGCTGATAACTACTTTGGTAATTTCTTCTATCTCGCACATCTAAAAATCTATGTTCCCACTCTCGAGATATATCTCCTTCCTGTTGTTCCAAAGCTGTCATTAATTCTGTCATCTCATAGATGCTACGTGGTTTTGCAATTAATAAGTAATTTTGTATCCTTAAAGGATAATGCCTTGTGAGCAAACTCACAAAATCTTCCTCATTGATTGGAGGTGACAAGTTCCTAACCTGACTTGCATGTTTCAGTAAATAATCAGTCATTGATATTCCCTCTCGTGGATCAAATTGACCATGACTAAGCATTGCTCGAATTCTGTGCTGTACCGTAACATTCCAAAATCTGTTCATGAATAACCTCTTAAAGGATTCATATGAAATTTCACCCCCTGATACCATTTGTAACCAATCTAGAGTTTTCTGGTCCAAACATCTTTTGACAACTATCATTTTTAATGCTTCAGGTATCTTTTTAATTTGAAAATACTCTGACAAGTCTGCAATAAACTGTACTGGACTGGAGTTTTCATTAAATTATGGAAGTGGAAAATCACTTAAGATATGATTGTAATTTTGCAAATTCCCTACTCCCATATTTAAATTCTCTAGTGTTACTTGTGCACTCTGAGTTTCAGCATTAGCTATAGATGAAGCTGCCGCATCACTCACATTATTTGTCATACCTGAGGAACTACCTCTATCATTATTTTGTACATCTGATACATTCACATCACATATATTGGCCCTTGAATTCAATTCTAACCTATTTACAGTACCTTGCAGATTTTCTATTGTCTGTTCCAATTTTTTATTATTCTCATTTTGAACAGCTTGGTGTTTGTTAATTTCAGAAGTTAGCTTTTGATTCAAATCTTTAGACAAATCTTTAACTTCTTCAGACAATTTATTTCTCTGTGTTTCTGACTCCTTCTGAATTTCAGATATTTCCCCTCTGAAATTAACTTGCACCTGATTTAAACCTGCATTTGTAGCCTCCATCATCTCTCTTAACTCACTTGAAATGCTACTCATTCGGCTACCTAATTCTGTACATTTTACATCAACATGCTCTATTTTATTATTAACCTCATTTTTTTGGTTAGATATTTCTCTGCTCATGTCTAACATTTTCTTTGCAACTTCACCTATTTCATTTGCTATCATTTCCTGATTTTCATTTCTCATTCTCATCATACTACTATCTAGCTCCGTGAATTTCTTTTCAATTTCTTCCCTGTTTTGTTCTAAGCTCTTACCAATATCTTCCCTCAATTCTCTATTATTCTTTTGCATATCTTCCCTTAATTGATCTGTAATACTCTTACTAATATCTTCCCTCAATTCCCTCTTATTCTGAGTTAGTTTTTGTTCTAAACTCCTACCAATATCTTCTCTTAATTCCCTCTTAATCTGATCTAATTTTTCACCAAAATTTCTAAACATTTCCATAATCATACGAGCATCAAAATTAACATTTCCTGCTGTTCTATTCTCACTTTCTGCACTAACATTTCCTCCCTCAAATACTACATTGTTTGAGCTATTTTCTGTAACCTGTATTGAATTACAGCTAACTGTTACATTATCTCCCTCCATAATTATTTCTTCTGTATTATTAGTAGCCATTGTTTTCTTTATCCTACCGCTCCTAAGGTACATTTAAATTTTTACACCTTTTTTTTAGAATAAAAATCACACGTTTCTAACCTTTCTGATGGTATCTGCTGATGTTGCTTTGATATCCAGCTTTCTGCCCCTCTCTCCTAGATGTATATGTCGCCTCTGCGTTGTATTATGATGAATCTGCGTTGTCTCGATGTTTTTGTGTCCACTCATCCGCATCGTCTGTCGTTCCTCTAGTTGTTTCTGGAATCTGCGTCTTGTAGTTCAGTTTACTACTCCATTCGCTTCACGTCCTGGTTCCTTCGCCCCTTCCTGGTTATTTCACTCCTTTCCTGGTCACTCTGCCCCACGTTCTGGGCGCCAATTTGTAGTAGTATTTGCGAGTGTTTTACTAATGTTATTTATTTAACATTATTATAGCCCCACGTTGTGGTGCCAATTTGCGGTGGTATTACTTATAAAGTTTGTGTATTTGTGTTTACTTCACGCGTTGAAGCCATCTTGTGACGTGATTCATTTGTTAGGTTTGTTAGCTCCATCTGGTGTTAGCAATTTGCGGTAGTATTAGTGTTTGTTTGAAAGAATGCGACTGTTATTTGATTTAATTTTTGTTTACTGTCCTCCGGCTAGCTATTATCTTTTCTTGGGTCGAGCACTTCTCTTTATACAGGTTGTGTAAACGGAAAGGAATCTTTTATCCAAAGATAACACTGATGAAGAAATTTATTATACACTTTTATTGTCGAAACACAGTCACTATCACATTTACATATTGATCTTGACACTCGCCAAACTGAAACTGTTATAATAACTTCATTACTGATAATTCTTAATTCGCGTACTTCAACTTTTTGTAAAATTAACTTTATAACACTTGAGATTTCATAACTCTGTTACGCGTAACCTGCAAATTGATATCCGAAGTGTGCCGTACAAATACTTTCGACGAACTGACGGGAATGCGACGTGTAGTGTACAAAGAATTTTGATGAACTGACGGACTTTACCTCTAACCTACTCTTTTTATACTCCTTCACCCAGATATGCCTAAAGATTATAACTGAACTGCAATTGGCTAATAAAACGCGCCAACATTAGCGTCTATTTTTATATCCAATGAAAATTATGAATACATATGCTCTAGGGAAACGTTCCAGAAGATTCTCACGGAAAAACGCGCCAACATTACGTAACTTCCTCGTTTCCAATAATGATAAACAGCTCACCCCCTCGCTGCATTATTGCGCGCTATTATTGTCAGTTTCAGTAAGGCAGTATAAACTTACTTCTCAACAATAATTACAATCAACAAACATCTCAAATCAATGTCACATAATAATGCATATTCATACTACAATCATTATTTACATTTAAGTAATTTGTGATACAAATTACTGCATCAACTTTAAAATTAAAAAAAATACTAACAGCAATTTTACTACAAATGTTCTAATTAAATCTACTCTACTATCTACTAAAATCTCTACAAACATTTTACTTTATTTCACTACAGACTGTTGTCCTACTACTAATACTTCATCCTCTTGCTAGAACTGGTATCCTAAACTTCCTCATCTGGAATCCAGTTGTTAAACGGCATCAAATAAGGAAGGCTGGTGCATCAGTTCCCGGTTATTCTATATTCATCCTTCTTCCTTATCTGCGTTTGTTGTCACTGTCGCTTCTCTTAGTGACTGCACATTATTCTGCTGTGGTTCTGGTGGAAGTCCTGTCTATTTGTGCATCTTTCGGCTACTTATGCTCTACCTGTAGACATCCAAAGCTGTCTTCATCTGTTAATTTATTGCAGTCTGGATTCTGCTTCCTCGTTTCCTTCTCTCGTCTGTTCTAGTTGTAGATTTCCCTCCTCTTCTATACTTTGAAGCCGTTCCATTCTTTCTTCTCTCCTATTTAATAATCGCTCTGATATCCTTAGCTAAAGCTGTTTTTTTCTTGTAGTAGTTGTTTGTGGGGTCCTTCATTCCTTCTGTGTTATCTGTACCCTTTCATTACTTCATTGAATATTAATTCCGTCATTTATTCCAATTGTTGATAATCATCCTTATTCCTTATAATATTCCATAGTTACTTTCCTTGTAGATATTGTCCACCTTCTTCCAGTAAGTCTTGGTGCTTAGTACATTCGAACAGTACATGCTCTGGAGTATCCGTTTGCTCACATGGGTCACAATTATCATGCTCTCTTCTTCCTATCCTCTTCAGGTATGTATTATACAGCCCATCACCCGTTAAATAGTGTAATAGTCCTTTTTTCGGCTTCCTGTGTAGTAGCCTTAATCTTTCCGTTATGTTTGGAAAAAGGTCATGTTCGTCGTCCTTCTTTAAGGATATTCCATTCCTCGTGTCATTCTTTTATTAGTTGCTTTTTTATTTCTAATTTAGACTTACTTCGTTGGTCTATTAATTCCTCTATTTTATATGGTTGTCCCTTCTTTAGACAATATATTGCAACTTTTAGTCTTATTGAAAGCTCTTTAGCCATGACGCCATTACGACAAATATTGCCATCGTTTTTGTTGTCCTTACTGCTTCTGTTCCTTTTAAAATTATTTGCACCGTGTGCTTCTTAACAGTCTTATGTTCTTATTCATAAGAGTGTGTGCAGGTGTACTTGCCCCATATCCCATTATTCTTGCTCATATGCTTGTGTGCTATTGGGAATTTCCATCTGATGTTATTCTGTAGTTCCGCTGTATGATAGACAATAGTTTCATCTTCACATCCGTTGCTTCAGTGCAAATATAGTGGATTTGTTTTGTAAAATTCAATTTCTCGTCTAGTTGAATTTCTAAACATCTGAAGTTTGACTGTCTCTAAATATTCGGATTATTAATATTAATTGCTGAATTTCCCTTTAGCTCTCCTTTTAACAACATGTATGTTGATTCTGCTGGGGCTATGGTTAATTTTACTTGTTAACAACATTCTTGAAGATGTGTTACTATTGTTTTTACCTTTTCCCCCAATTCATTCCCATTGTTGCTGTCAATTATCATTAGATCGTCCGCATATGCAATAATTTCGGTGTTTCTTCTAATGCATCTAATGTTTGTAGTATCGGTTCAGTTAATATATCCCAAACTACAGGTCCCAATATTGATTCTTGCGGACATCCTTTCATAATTTCCTTTGTCATATTAGTGGTTTCACCTAGATGATGATGATGAAATGGGGTTTAAAGACGCTAAACATCTAAGGTCATCAGAGCTCTTAGAAATTATAAAGTTTAAAATCCAAAAACTAAAATACGAGACACAAATCCGCTTAGTCTAAAACACTACAAACAAGACAGCAAATTCTAAAAACACCACATTCAAACCATGGTAAATAAAACAATGAAAGAGTAAAACGACGTGTCAAGAAGTGTAGAACGCATGAGTCAAGAGCGCCATATGTCCGGCGGGGAAAAGAACCACCATTAAAACAAGCAATATAAAATCGCAGAACTAAAAGACGCTCAGCGCATCAAATGCACCGATTAAAACCACTGCCACTGATAAAACGTGAAAGGCATTGTACAGCATGCGCGTCGTCTACCAAAACGTTGGCTATGCCAACAGGCAGATACACACGAACGCGCAATGGAGCTAAAACTTTTCACTCTGTTAAAATGCAACGCACCGTTAAGGGCGCATCACACTGCTCACAGAGTGGTGCGTGGTCCCCACTGAGCAAGTATCTTGGACTAAAAATGCAGTGACCGATTCGTAAACGAGCTAAAATTACCTCTTCCCAACGAGAAGAACGAGAAGAGGTACCCCATACTAACGGGAGAGGTTTCTCTTCCTGAAACTTGTTCCCCTGGAGGGCTGTGCACTCATCGTGCCAAAGCGAGAGGATGCAGTGACGTAAAATAACAGACAAATCTGAGGATGGAACAACCGAGGTAAAAAATCTGGGTGATAAAATTGCCGATTTGGCTGCGCCGTTGGCACACTCATTCCCTGAGAAGCCCACAAGTCCATGAATCCACACGAAGGAGACGGTGATGCCAGAATCACCGAGCGAGTGGAGCAGGTCATGGATGCGCTGTACGAGAGGGCGGTAGGTGTAAAGCGCGAATACATTGAAGAGCACTCAGAGTCGGTACAAACAACACAGCGACGTACGTCGTGCCGCTGGATGTATAAAAGTGATTGATAAATACTAAAAAGCTCGGCGGTGAAAATCGAACATTGCCCCATAAACGAAAAGTAAAACTATGCAGACCAAAAAGAAAGGCACACCCTACTCCAGCATCTGTCTTAGACCCATCGGTATATATCAAATTAAATTCCCCGAAATGTGCCTGAGTTGTAAAAACGCTAATTAAGGACTGAAGAGGGGATCTCATTCTTCGGCATCGATTGATCCAAGGTGACAGTGGGCCTCAGCGCGCATACAAGGAGGTAACCACGTTTCCCCCTGTGAAGGGTCGGCGCTGGCGTAACGTCCAAATGCTGAAAAAGCTGGAAAAATGAACCCTTGGAGGGAACAATGCAGAGGAGCTAACTACATACTGCAGATCAAACGAATCCTCGAAAAAAATACTCGAATGACGTGTAGTCGGGCAAGCTTGAGAGTCGACAGGTATAGCTGCACAAAAGCATCTCACGCCTGAAGGACAGCGGAGGCTCTGCAACTTCAGCACACCAACTGGGCACAGGGCTGGTTGGAAAGGCCCCTGTAGCGGCTATTATGCCACGATGGTGAATGGCATTCAAGCGACGTAACACAGATGTACTCGCCGACGAATATACAATGCACACGTAATCAAGCTTGTATAGGAGCAATGAGCGATAAAGGCGCAGAAGGCCGGTTTGATCAGCTCCCCAGGATGTGCCACTTAAAACACGTAAAAGATTAAGAGAATGGTCACACTTTGGTTTTAAAAAAGAAATCTGCGAAATCCAGCTTAGCTTCCGATCAAAGATCAACCCCAAAAAATGTCGCCCCTTTTGCAAATGGAAGACTTTCTGTCCAAAGATGGAGAGAGGTGTAAGAGAGAGCTTTCTGGTGCCAGAAATTGACACAGACGGATTTCTCGGCGGAAGAAGTAAAGCCGTTAGCGTTACGTAGATACGATCGATACAGCTCTGGAGACGGCGTTCTAGCAGACTGGTCTGCCGTGAACTGCAATAAATGGCAAAATCGTCAGCGAAAAGTGACGATGAACTACCAGGGGAACACACCCAGCAATGGGGTTGATAGTAATCGCAAAATGTGTGACGCTGAGTACAGGGACCTGCGGTACTCCGTTCTGTTGAATAAAACGATTAGGCAAAGCCGAACTCACACGTACACGAAAGACGTCATAAACTCACGATAAAATATGGGAAGACGACTGCGTATATTTCATGCGTGGAGTGTACGTAAAATGCCGTTCTCCAACAAGTCCATAAGCTTTCTCCAGATCAAAAGCACAGCCACGGTTTGACAATTTCTCAGAAATCCATTCATAATATGAGTCGACAGAGACACTAGATGGTCAAAGTTAGAGCGATGGCGACGAAACTCGCGCTGACCCTTCGCTAGAAGATTCTGAGACTCAAGCCATCACGTCGACCGTCCATTGATCATGCGCTCCTTCACTTTGAAAATGCAACTAGTAAGGGAAATAGGGCGGTAGTTGGAAGGTAGTTGGCGATCCTTATCAGGCTTAAGTATAGAGAGATGGCGACTTCACGCCAAACTGAAGGAAAAACGCAGTCTTGCCAAATACGGTTATAGACCTGTAAGAGAAAGAGTTTACTGTCGGCTGAAAGGTTCTTTAATATCAGGGCATGAATGCCGTCCGGCCCAGAAGCGCAGTGCCTAGAGATATGGAGAGCGTGCTCCAGCTCCTGCAATCAGAAAAGTTCATTATAACACTCCTGATTCGGAGACCGAAAACTATAGGTCACGGAATCCAGTCGGTCTTTGAGAGTGCGATAAACCGGCATAATAATGGTGGAACTGGAATCCGCTTCAAAGGCAGAACCAAGAGTATTAGCAATGGTGGCATTGGAAACCTGAAAGCCAGACACAGTACAATGCGAAATTTTACCAGAGAAGCGACGAAGTTTATCGCAAACAGAAGTTGTGAAGCAATTAAAAGACTTGACAAAACGAGTCCAGGAGCCTTCTTGCTATCTTGAATAATGCATCGAGCCCTGGCGCGTGATTGTTTACAGTTAACCAAATTATCAAGTGTAGGGTGTCGCCAAAACACCCTAAGCGCAGTTATATGGGCATGGACGACGTCCCGACAGTCCTCGGTCCACCACGGACGCCGAGGGTGGGAGGACTACGGGGAATTGTGCATTCGGCGGCAGATACCATCGTGCAGGTAAGGTTCTTCACCATTTGGTTAAAGTCAGTGAAAGGGCTGGTCCACAAAGGACACCATGCTGGAATACAGTCTCCAGTCGGCTTTGCTAAATTGCCAGGTAGGTAACGTGGAGTGCTGTACGTGGTGAGGTAGAAGAGAAATGATGCAGGGGTAATGATCGCTGGAGTATGTGTCAACGACAACGTTCCACTGCAGATGACAAGCAAACTAATGGAGTAAACGCCAAGGTCCAAGTGAGAGGATGTACCACAAGAATCATAAAGAAAAGTAGGCGCATCTGTATAGAGGATGGAGAGGTTGAACTGAGCAAAAATGTCGGAGAGAAGCGTTCCGTCGCAGAAGCCCTAGGCGAACCCCATCAAAATCTCCCAACAGAAGAAATTGTGTTGAGAGAGCGGACAGGAGATTTCGAATGTCCGCGCTAGCTAGGGGCAGACGCTGGAGGTGAATAGAAGGAGTAATTGGTAAAGAAAGGGCCGGATATTTGAAGCCGAACGGCAACAGCTTGCAAGGCAGATGTAGGTGTGAGAGTCTGAAAATAAACTTCGTTACGGACTAATAGCATGACACCTCCATGTACAGCAGTACTCTCATCCTGTGCAACATCGTAGCGAACCGGAGTGTACCCTCGGAGATCAAAAGGATCGTGAGGGCGAAGCTTATTCTCCTGCAAACACACGTCCATAGCTGAATGGAAACGCAATAAAAGTTGCAGTTCCGCACTTTACGATCGTATATCACGTAAATTCCGGGTCTGGAGAGCCATTAATAAAATTGATAAACTGTCCACTTAGAAGGGTGGCTCAAAATAACCTTCTGCTTAAGTTTGGGGTTCAAGCTTTTTGTATGAAGTTGGTCAGATTCCATAGACTCCTCGAAGGGAGCGCCCACTAGCTCAGTGCCAGAAACCGATTGAAGCGCCGAGAATCTGTTCTGGGTTGCAATGGGTGAAGGGTGCCCTGACGCGGCTTCTCCGAAGAGGAGGAGGAGTAGGTGAACTTTTCTTATCCTGCGCACGTGGACGTTCAGAAATTCTTCCTTACGAAGTTTCTGCTTGGATTACTTCTCAGTGCCTTGTGAGCTCAGTACCTTAGGAACAGCTTTAGATGGCTTGATATCTGTGCCAAAGATGGACGGCCATGGTAGTGGCGGTCAAGACAGTCATGTTCCAGGTCTAAGTTTTGGCATCATTCCGGGGTACTGGCGTGGCAACAGCAGAGCTGAGTGAATCCGATCGCAGGAGGGCAGGTTGGAGCGGGCTTCCGCGGAGGATAGTTTTTCCTTTACCCGGATCTCCTGGAACGCCTTCGCGTCCAAGTACAGCGGACAGTTGGCAAATAACGCAGAATGAGACCCTTTGCAATTAATGCAGACGGGGCTGATGAACAGGTACCACCGTGTGAGGTCTGACTGCATGAGGCACAGATGGAATTCAAGGTGCAGTGCTTCTCAACAGGGATGGGATAACCGTGGTGAAACGTCGAGCGGAATAAGGTGTTACTTTGCTGCTCGGACTTGCCTTGAATTAACAAAGAACCGTTCCGAGTGCAGGAATGAACTGAACCAGCAATAGATTCAATGTCCTTCTGGATGATAAAAGGGTTCAGCTTCTCAAAGCGTTGTCCTTCCTCTGTTCGTGTAATGCCCAAATAACAACCAGATATCGGTGTTGCTACTTTTGTTACAAATACTTTTAAGCGCTTGTGTTAGAAATGAAAAAATCTGATGTGTTACACTCACACGACTTTCTCTACTCTTGTACAAACTGTGTTTACAAACTCTTATTCTCCATCTATTTCATAGTAATCGAGATAAACATTTGCAGAAACGATCTTTTGACATGCAAAGAGAATTATATTTTACACATAGCGACCAGTTCTAAAAATATTTGACTATCGCTTAAGGCGTACTATGTTCCCCTTGTTTTGTATTTGAAACGGCAATATAGAAATACAGTAGCCTTCAAGCATAGAATATCTCTTAATAGCTGGTTGCTGTGTGCAGCAACATTCTCTTTGTCACAGATTAATACCCTTTGCATATCCAAGACAAAAAAAATGAATAAGGAATTCCCATTTGAGAATGTGTATTGAAAAATTTAAGGGAATAACAAGCAATATCTCGAAAATAGCTCACTCAACAAAAAATGTATATGATATAAATTGTGTATTTTAATGCGATCTACATTTTTTGTGTAGTAAAATTTTGTCTATCTCTTATGGTTTACCAGTTATGCAAACGTCGTTCACAATGAAGAACACTTTTGGAGACATTCCCAGAAAATTCAAGATATACATTTTATTTGTCATGAAAATATCTTAAATCGTTAGAGCCATTTTTGAGAAAATTAAAACTTTCGAAAAATGTTCCATGTAAAGGCTAATCTGGGGTGGGGGATTTTCTTGAAAACCTTCGTGTCGCATCTCTGGAAGATACTGAACCTAAATACCAAGTTTGGTGTTTATCCGACTTCGATTCTGAGTTATGCTGTTCACAGACACACACACACACACACACGGACATGTTTCCAAAAATGCTTTTTTTTGGAATCAGGGGGTCTCAAAACATATATTTCCGGTGAAATCGAATTTTTGGTGGAATACAATACTTCCCTTACTTACTATATGTAGTAGAGAAAGTAATAAACTTTAGTAAGAATAATTTGTATACCGACCACCCCAGAGCCGGGAATCGAACCACGAATTCTAAGTTCAACAGCCGGAAACGAAGTCACCGCGCTACCCCGGCGCACCGTTTTGTTATAAGTTGAAATTGGTGATTTTGCGCAACGAACTAACACTGCTGTGATCAGCGGCTTTTAATTAGCTAAAGATGTAAATGTAATTAAAATCGATCACGGGTGATGAACCTCCCTTGTGAGTCTTACAAGCATATTAAATTCATAACATAGTCTTCACCAACACGCAAGCTGAACGAAGTTCTGCACCAAGGCGGTTGTTAACACTGGACTTCACAATGTTGCCAATATATGTTGGTTGACCCAAAGTTTTTATGACAGGCTGTTCCACTGCTCAGGTATCAAATTCCCTGGATTCTGTATAGAGTATTTAGCGTCAGTCATACTGGATTTCCTTCAAAGTTTCAGCAAAGTTGATCAATTTGTTCATCATCCATGTAGAGATTTGTTTTGAGGTTCCATCAACTTCATTTCTTAATTTTCAGTACTCGACTACCTCCAATAACTCATCTTAAAATTACCCATTATTAATTACGCCAGGCATTAAAATAAAACAATAAACAAATAAACAGTTTATTGCTACATATGCATGCCACTGAAATAGTGTGAATTTGGTAGTTTTGTTCATACGTTAACAATCCCAGAATTAGGAACCACTTAATTTTAAAACATTATTGAGAGGAAGGGAAACAGAGGATACCTGTGATAAGCAGACTTGGAACAGGTCAGAATGTGAAAGGGAGATTTTGTACGAATAGCAAGAAGAAGTTGCGTATTCATTTTCCCAAGAAAAGGTGTAAAGCAAAAGGCCATGATCAACGTGTTGGGGTAAGTGAGAAGTTTTAGATGCAATACCATTACTTAAAATAGATATGTACCAGTCAAAACAGAATGGCGGCTTCATATTTAGCCATTCGTATAGAGAATATAATACGATTCTGTTAACTTTCGTTACAGTTCGGAAGTACTGGACCTGAATATAAAGCCCCACTTAAAATCGACAACACTAACCTCTGTATCAAGCAGAGAACAATAACAGAGTTTTAACATTTAAAGGGAGTTTATAAAAGCTTGGTTATTTACTTTCTCTACTACGTATAGTAAGTAGGGGAAGTATTGTATTCCACCCAAAAATTCGATACCGAAATTTCACCGGAAATACATGTTTGGAGACCCCCTGAATCCAAAAAATCTGATGTGTTACACTCACATGACTTTCTCTACTCTTGTACAATCTATTTTTACAAACGCCTATTCTCCATATGCTTCATATTAATCGAGATATCGAGATGTCAATCTTATTTGTAATTTTCTTGTAGATGGAAGGGGAATATGGTAGCTTTTAAGCGATAGTCAAATATTTTATCGCTGGTTGCTATGTGGCGCATTCCATTCTCTTTGCATGTCCAGAACATAAAAAAATGAATAACGAATTTGAGAAAAAGTATAAGTATTGGAAAATTTAAGGAAATAACAAGCAATATCTCGAAAACGGTTCACTCAACAAAACAAATGTATATGATATAAGTTGTGTATTTTAACGCGATCTACATTTTTTGTGTAGTAAAATTTTGTCTATCTCTTATGGTTTACCAGTTATGCAAAAGTCGTTCATAATGAAGAATACTTTTAGAGACATTCCCAGAAATTTCGAGATATATATTTCATTTCTCATAACATTATCTTAAACATATGATACTTTCATCAAAATCGTTAGAGCCATTTTTGAGAAAATTAAAATTTTCGAAAAATGTTCCATGTAAAGGGTAGTTTGGGGTGGGGGGATTTTCTTGAAAATCTTCGTGTCGCATCTCTGGAAGATACTGAACGTAAATACCAAGTTTGGTGTTTATCCGACTGTTAGTGTTTGAGTTATGCTGGTCACAGACACACACACAGACACACACACACACAGACACACACACAGACACACACGGACATGTTTCCAAAAATGCTTTTTTTGGATTCAGGAGGTCTCAAAACATGTATTTCCGGTGAAATCTCGGTATCGAATTTTTGGGTGGAATGCAATACTTCCCCTACTTACTATACGTAGTAGAGAAAGTAAAAACAGGTATCCATAGTGAAACAAATCCTCCACCATTGCAACCGTCTCCCAACTCGGGTTCTGACTTCCCGGGTGTTACGCGGGCTTGGGTAAGTGGCCTATCCATACCGGTCTCACCCCAGGCTCACGCCTCCCAGAACTTAAACAGAGGGACCCAAAGGCCGTGGGGAGTCAGCAGCTCATGCAAAGGATCTCCGCGGGACTGCAGTTGAACAGCGGATACAAACACACACCCTACAACACGACCCCGGGTGGAGGGGATGACGTTATTATCCACTCACCCAGCTGCGCACCCAGTGCGCGGTTATACGTCAGGTTGTGTCCACTGAGGATTGAAACAAATCGAATTGGAAAATAAACCAAAAGTGCGTGGGCGTTTTGCCCGCAAGGTGGGCCGGTGAGGAAGGAAAAGAGATGTGTGAATGGCTGTGGTGCGAAATGTTCGTAAATGGACTAGAGAAGAAAGAAACAATGGCGAGGGGCGGCATGGAACGAAATGCAAGGAACGCACGAGAGTCTACCTTGTGTTCCCCGGTTACGAGGACGAACCCACCTCGACTGGACGAGGGTGGAGGGATGATGATGGCTATGAGAGGCTCTGGATCCCGGGTGCGCTAAACCCGTACTCACATGAAGCCAACCCCTGGGGGTTACACCTTGAACTTGTTACACTTCGATCCTTACAATGGTCCTTTAATATATTATTACACTTCTCGGATAATTCTTCGATCGAAGTATATTAAATAATTCTGGCTCCCGCGATGTTGCCCAGCGTTAGGTACTAACGCCAGAAGGACTGAGAATGTGGGACACATTATCCGAGGTTGATCATTCCCATCAAAACCCCTCCATCAGAGTAGTAAATAAGGGCTTGCTGCGGTATCGCATTACGCACGTGCACATCCATGGTGTAGGATAGACTGGGTTGCAGTGCAACAGCCAGTGGATGTGGAAGGTTGTGCGGCTTGCAAGCCCGACACACCCAATGAATACCATTGCCATGAGCAATCGTTCCAAAGGCAAAAACATCTTATATGCCCAAGATGTCAAAGGTGGCATATAAATGGAACAAAAAAAGTTCTTTTTTAAAAAAATTGAGGTTATTTGTGGCGAAAAATGTCCATAACGTAATTGAATACCATAATCACTCTTTATGTGTACACTATCATTTATAAATTATTATGCAAAATTATAATGGGTAGAAACAGTTGTATGAGTGTGACAGGTTACATTTTCCTACGAGTCATCTTTCAAGAAAAATCAAAGCCACCATCTAATACCTTCTATCTCCAATAAACGTCTATGCTCAAACATGCTAGATGAGAAAATAGTTTTTTATGCTTTAAGTTATTTAAAAGTTGAAATTGAAAGCTGTAAAGCACAACATTCGATGCTCATGTAAAAGTTGCTTATGCTATATTTATAAATTTTTAAAAGGGATGGATTCAATCGTCTCAACGAGTTTAATACATAAACAAACATGTTTCTCAATGAAATGAATATATGAGCTTCCAACTCGTGCTGTTTCAGAAAACTACTCCCGTTATGAATGGCAATTATATTATCATACCACAAAAATGCAGTTATCAAAGTCAAAAACTAAAAGAAAAAACAGCAAACCGCTATAAAGAAATGCATTGATAGGAATATTCCTAAAACTACAAACGTCGGTTTGTTTTGGGTATGGCCTTAGCTCTAGTTAACGACTAATAACATGTAACTCCAATAATGAGAACAATTGAAATATTTAATTTGCAGATACAATATGGGTATAGCCTTAGCTCTAGTTAACGACTAATAACATGTAACTCCAATAATGAGAACAACTGAAATATTTAATTTGCAGAGTTGATGGGCATCATAAAAGAGAGAAATATGGTTGCCATAAGGGTCATCTTACTCTACCTGCTGCTTCGTTTCACTCAGCAACAAAGTAGTAGCTTAAACGATGTCCACGACTTGGACAATTACGAGATCGATGACAGCAGTTATGAAGATGAATACGATGACTACCCATACAGCAAACGCATTGAAACGCCTAAATACGATGTTCTACTGAGAGACGAAGAGTAAGTATTGTACTATTTATTTGGGTGTGCAGATTTCCACCTTCAAATTAATATTAGAGAATAACAAATAGAACAAAACTTTTATATTAAGAACCGTCTTTTTCAAACTTGAGATCCTTGTCATTTAATACTCGTAACAATGATCCTATGACACGTGTCTCAGTAGTCTGCCATTATCACAACACGAGACATTTGTTCATTACGGTGCTAAAGTAATGGTTGATAATTTAACGCAGCGATTTAGTTGGTAGGGAAAAGTCTAACCTCATCCTCTACCAGGGAAATTTGCTTTTTTCCTTGTGCTCGTGCACAATTGTAGACATTGGATTGGCAGTTTGCTTTACCTCCCCAAATGATGGCCAAAGAGTAACACCACAACACATTATTCTACGTTCTCACTAGCTGAGAACCTTTAAGGCTTCGATAAAATTTGGTACAAAAATAAAGTATAAAGGAAAAAATATAGGTTAAGAACTTTTTAGAATAAGCTTATACCTTGTATTTTCATTATGCAGTACCATTTTATTAATTTTGGTCCCTTTAAACTCAGCTGCATGGAATTTCACTGGCCATGCAACATTGAGGTAATGTTCAGTATTAAACCTCACACCCGTTTTTTCAAAATTCAAAATATTTTATGTACCCCTCCTCTAACCTACATGCTTGAAGCTTTCAGAATAACTTCAGATATTAAGGATCGTGCAACAATTAGCATATATCAAATTATTCATTTGCAATAAAATATCTCCCAAAACTTATATTCATAAAATTGAAAAGCTTAACAAAAGCTACGCAAAATTATATTGTGTTCTAACTTCCACAATAACTTCGGTATATTTGTTTTGAATTCAAAATAAAGCTTTGAAACAGATACAATAACTTGTTGGTAAGAAGACCGTTATATATTAGTACACCAAAGTTTTTAAATATTTGTATAAAAAAGCATTAAGTTCTCAAAAATGAGACCCCGATGCGTGAACGCTTAGTAGGTCTTTACCAACTCGGGAAAGTATTCCGAAAAACTTTAAGCTACTCAAGATCCTGTCTTAACACAAGTTTTATTTAAAAAAACTGATCCCACAATGATCAACATACAATAACACAAATCATGAACAAGCCCCATCCAAAACTCTGCTAAAACTCATCCTAGAGGGCTTAAGCACTTGAACAAGAAGAGGCAAAAAGGACACAGGAGTGGATGTTGCCCTAGCAGAGTTGCAGAAGAACACAAATTATCTTTAGTTACCATCACAAACTGAAGCACTAAGGCAGAGACTATTAAGCACAGATTAACAATTAAAAGGTAAATACTTAACCTGCAAAGCGCAAGATGAGTAATGGGTTTGTTAACCGTCTAAGGGCTTTACTTGAAAGTTCTTCCCTTCAAACACACTGATAAACACCGAAGCATAAAAGCTAAAGTTAAACATTTGTCCAACACTGCAATTTAAGCCAAAGCTACCAATTACTGTCAAACACTGAAGTAGTAATTAATGTTGTTGCATAAAAACAGTGGCTAAATTATTAGGCACATAATGAGTTAATTCAATGCTACAAATTACTGTAAAGCACTGCAGAACCTATTAATCCTGAAAATGAAATCTGCGGCTAGATTAATAAGCATGTGTTATATTTTAAAACAATGCCACAATTACTGCAAAGCACTGCAAAACTGATTAACACCGAAGTATGAAAGCCGTGACTTAATCATTAGACATATACACTGGTGTACAAAACCTACGAACGAATGTGATCTTCGCATGCTGTGACATTGCCAAGCAACATAGCTCGACGAAATTTGAATCATACATAGAGGGAACTGCTAAGGTATGCTACAGTAGGCAACTAAACAAAATATGCAATGAGACGAACAGAAATGCCACTTTTAATCATAGACCATATGCTACACTAAAGTCAATACGACATATGATGGCTCTCTAGATTTACAGAAACAGATACATGCTCCTTAAAAGGGTGTACGATCAACACGGATAGCAATGCATGCTCTGCATCGTGCTCACATGATGGCCAAAAGGTTGGTAAGCAGTTCTTGTGGTAGGACGTTCCAGTCTTCCACCAGCGCTGTTGACAACAGTTGGGTGGATGTTGGTGCATGTGGATGTGCTGCAATGCGTCTCTTCAAAGCATCCCACACGTGTTCGATGGGATTTAAATCGGAGGAACGGGCAGGCCAGTCCATTCACCCAATATCCTCTCGTTCCAAGATATCATGCATCTGTGCTATTCAAAGTGGTCACGCATTGTCATCCATAAAAATTAAGTGAGGGCCAACTGCACCCCTGAAAAGACGCAAATGGGGAAGTAGTACAGTATCACAATAACGTTGACCTGTGAGAGTACTGTGTTCAAAGATTTGGAGGTCGGTGTGTCCATGCAACATTATACCTCCCCAAACTCTAACACTCGGACCACAAAAACGATCATGTTCAAGGATGTTCCTGGGATCATTACATGTTCCCACCTCTCGCCAGATGAGAGTACGTCGAGAATCAGTACTTAGACTGAATCTGCTCTCATCCGAGATTCCTCGTTGGTCCAATTTTGATGCTCATAAACCATCACAAACGGTGCCACCGATGTGCGGATGTCAATGAAGCACAATGTACTGGCCATCGGGTAAAGGGACCACCTCTGCGTAGTCGCCGTGCCACTGTGTCTCGTGAGATTGCGTGCATAGCTGTCCTGTTAAATGTGGTTGCAATTGCACCCGCTGTTTGGCGTGGATCCCTTCTTACCTGCTGTACAATGTAGCGATCATCTGCTGTTGTAGTTGAGCATGGTCAACCACCACCTCTCCTTGGGACAGCTGTGCCTGTGGTTTGGAAGGTTCCCCATGCACATGAAACAATGCTGTGAGAAATTCCAAATTCCTGAGCAACACTCGTCATACTTCGCCCTTCTTCCAGTTTCCCGATGATTCCTCCCCTTGTGAAGTAACCAAAATGATGTCTACGGGATATGTTGCAATGAAAAATACCACTACAGTGTACCGTAACAGCTCGCTAATTGTCACACACCGTCTTGTCCTGTTTCGTCAACTGCCCCGTGTTGGGAACCAGACCCATTCGGCACTATAGGCTCACTACACTCACGCCATGTGACGTGCAGGTTTCTGTGAACGTGTGAGAGACCTCTGGCAACATGCTCCCGCACCGCCATGTACTTCCACCAAGTAGTTCATTTGTTATGTTACTTTACCCATCTCGTCCTTAGGTTTTGTACACCAGTGTGTTATATTGAATTAATTCAATACAACAAATTACTGCGAAGCGCTGTAGGGCCAAATAAACAACCACGATGAAAATTATGGCTGGATTATTAAGCATATATTATAAATTAAATCATTGACACAAATTACTGCAGAGCACTGCAAAATTGATTAACACTGTAGCATAGCACTGCACAGCCAATTTCCTGAGGTATAAAAACTTTGGCTAAATCATTAGGCATATATTTTAAATTAAATCAAAGTCACAAATTACTGCAAACCTCTGCAAAACTAATCAAAACTGTGTCATAACAATGCAGTGTTAAGCAACCCTAAGCATGAAAACTGTGGCTGGATATTAGGTGTAGATTATAAATTACATCAATGTCACAAATTACTGCAAAGCTCAGCAGAACTGATTATAACATAAACCATTGAAATTCTGTCAAAATTATCAGGCATATATAACGAGTTAATTCAATGCCCCAAATTACTGCAAAGCACTGCAGGGCTAATTAATCTTGAAGGATGAAGACTGTGGCTAAATTACTATTCATATAGTATAAATTAAGTCAGTGCAACAAAGTATCCCAAGCCACTGCAAAACTGATTAATATCGTAACATAAAACTGTGGCTAAATTATTAGGCATATACAGTGGATTAATTCAATGCCACAAATGACTGCAAAGCACTGCAGAGCTAATTAACTCTAAAGCATCACATTGTGGCCGGATTATTAAGCACACACTGTAAATTAAAGCAGTGCCACAAATTACTGTGTAGACCAACAGAGCAGATTCACACTAGGGTACGGAAATTGTGGCTAAATTATTACTATGTATAAAAACCAAATATAAGCCATAATTAAAGTGAAAGAAGAACCCATTACGACCGCTGCAAAGTTTAGTTACTCGACCCGAGATTAAGCTGGATACTCCTATACCTAAAAATACTTAAAATGTCTTTCCGCCAACATGGTCAAACCACATAAGGAATCACAATATGTCCTTAGCAAACTGTAACCTAAACCATATAACTACAATAACACTCCCCGGCGAAGTCACCCAAACAACCTTGGGCTTGAAACTCTGGAGATAACAGAACAATTATAAAAGCTAATTAAAGGCAGACACTGGACGATCAGTATAACATAGCCTCTTTTATCTAGGACAATTGAACTAGCAAGGTGCCCGCAAATTCACCCTGAAACCAAATGCTAGGGCAAAAGACCATCACACTCCGCTCGTATCGGAGCGACTGTCTCCCCACCGCGAGCCGACAAACTACCCCAGCCAGCCACGACTAAAATAAATACCATGACAGGCTGGCAACCTGATCGCGGAAATTTTGAAACTAACAGACACAAAAGGGATTTGATACATTATTAAAATGTATTTTTAGTTTGCTTTAATTTTCCACATCATTATCAAAGTTCAGTAATCAAAGGCTGTTTATGTTTACTTTATGCAAATGCATTATCTTAAGTTAATATATCGTGTTTGAATCAGTACTACAGTACTATTATTACTCATATATTTAGCGTCCCTGTTTTGCTCTTAAGGTTGTAAAGCAGTGGCTGTAAGCATTTCCTTCATTATGGATGTCTTTAGTTGAATTGTATACATAATTTACCAACGCTTACAATTTTAAGAATTTGAAACACCGTGGCATAAACTAGCTTACTATTATTATTATTACGTAATAATAATAATAATAATAATAATAATAATAACAACATCACAAATGGAAATAATATCTTCTTTGCGTCGTAATTCGATAAAGACAGTTTTAGACTTTGTTTCCATAACTACTCTGCCGGGATATCTTCAACCTAGGCTCTGTTTCTTTCTTTGTTCTCACCACGCGTAGCTTATTTTTCGAAGTGGTTTTCGGTAAAGTACTGTATAATACAGCGCTCTAGTTTTCGGTACTTCGTTACGCGTTGCGTGACAGAGTGTGGTTTTCTGGCTGAGGATGAAGGGCCGCCGGCAGTGGAGCCGATGTGTTTAGCCTTCGGCAGATTCATGAAATATATTTCCGGTCGCTGATGTTTGGGATGTGTATTTTTGGATTGTACATTTTAGATTTATATTTTAAATTTCATTAAGTTTCCGTTCTGTCCTCAGCACCCTTTCAATTCACTTTTAAATTGCCTCCGTTTTATTTTTTCTAAAGTTTCTGTTGTATAAAATGTGGGGATTCTCACTTAGATTGTATGCTACTTATTTTTACAATATACACGTTTGTACTTTATCATATCCGCGTTTACTGTTAGTGTGTATTCCTTTCCCTTCCTATTCAAAGATGGCACATATGTCTGAAAAATTAAGGTCCAAGTAGTCAGGTAATTCTGGTAAAATGGGGTGCTAAGTCTGGCCCATTGCTTCCAAAGGAAACGTTTGAGGAAAACATTATACAGCTGTTACGCATTTGAGTGTTGCACTTCTCCCTCTGCAAGATTGAGTCTCTAATCATATTATTTTGGAATAGCCACATACATGTTACACCAGACACAAATAGTTCCCAAGGTCGCGGATTTAAACCCGGCGAAGGGCAATGAATTTTTTTCGGGCGTAAAAATCCTCAGAATATGTCCTTTCAGAAGGTAAGTAAAGCCGGTGGTCCCGTGTCGTAGATTTAAGGCACGTTAAAGAGCCTCAAGCCTGATAAATATGCCTCTGTGCAAAATTTCCGATCTTTCACGCCCAATACAGAATGGGATGCTAAGAACCTTAGAAGTTACTGAGCGTTCATAAATAAGGCTCAATTGGTTTAGTCACAAGAGAATTCGTCAAGAGAGGTCATCTCTGACCTCTCCTTAGTTTCCACCGTGTAAAACACCCTTCGTTGGTTTATGCTCATCTCTTGGGATTTTTCAAGCCAGCATACAGATATGTGATAATGTTGGTTAGATAATGTGAGCAAGAGTTACGGAAGAAAAAATACTAATGCGATCCTGGGTAATCGGCCATCCCTGTGCTCCAGATGTACAAGGAAACGCACTAAATACTGTCAGGTTGTAGCATGGCAGTGCCAGTTCGTAGCGAAAATCATGCAGGAAGGTCAGAGATAGACGATGTTCCAGGAGTGCTTCTAAGAATAATTTAGGGAGTCATTGGAGGTTGGATAACAGTTTATACGAGCATGCACATTGATTGTGAGGGTGTATTGTTAAATGTATCTGCTGCGCGACGTATGTACGATGCATAATGTAAGAAATTTCTATGATGATTACTTTAACCTAACCTAACATACCCTAGACAATCATAACGTTCCATCCTGTCATTGTCTAACGTAACTTACATATCCTAAACTAACCTACACCATCCTCTCGTGATCTATTACATTCTGGAATCAAATTAAGTTACATTGAGTTTTTACTTATTGATGCTCTTTAACTGCTGTGATCCTTAGCGCCCCATTTTAAATCGGGAGCGAAAGACTGGTAATTTTGCTCAGAGGCCTCATTATCAGGCATGAGGTTCTTTTACGTGCCGTAAATCTACGATATGTCACCCCCAGCTTTACTTCCCTTCCAAAGGAAGCCGTGCTAAGGATTTTTACGCCTGAAAAAATCCATCCACTCCACTGGGTTTGAACCCGTGACTTCGGTAACTAATGGCTGGCATGACAACTGCTACACCACGGAGGACGACATATCCTGTCATCGTCTAACATAACCGAATACATACAATTCTAAACTAACTTAGACTATCCTCTAATCATCTATTCCATCCTATTATCACCTAATGTAACATAATCTAGACTTCTTCTCTTAGTATCTATTCCATCCTATCATAATGCCCTATCTGATACCAATCATTCTAAGCTAACCTAGAACACTCCTTATCATCTATTCTATCCAGACATCGCCTACCCCAACCTTTCACCGAACATCCTAACCAAGCCTGAGCTATCCATTGACAACATAACCAAACCGATCCTGACAAAGCTGATGTAACCTAGAAGAGCCCTCTCATGCTCTAAATCAAGAGCATTTAATCACATATACGGATCCAAACATCATCCAAACGACATTTAAATCGTTATTTTGAATGGCGTTTTACAAGCATTTCGAGGTACCTTGAAGGTATTCTGAGTCCTTTGAAGACATTGCACCCACTTTGATAAGGCCTATAGACACTGCAGTGGATATTTTAGAATAGTTTTGCGACCATTTTAGACACCGAAGAAGGTATTTTAGGGTGTTGGTACACACATTTCGAGAGTATTTTGGATGCTAGAGCAGAAATTGTCAGGCATTTTAAGGTATTTTGAGGGAATTTCACCTCCTGGTGTAGGTATTTTAGAGCTTCGCCATTTTCACGTCCTAAATAGAAAAACGCTGTCCCAAGAGCGGATTCAAGAGAATGAAGTGCCGCAGCTGTCCATTTACTCTCTTTTCCGTAGCCATTAACGACATCTCTAGCGTTGTTTGTAGTGATCTTCGAATGTCTTTATATACTGACGACTATGGAATGTATTATCATTCTTATAGTCTCGACTACATCGAGCGCCAACAACAGCTGGCCATATCATTGCTGCTAACTGGACGCTTCGCAAAGGCTTACGCTTTTCACCTACGAAAACAGTGTTTTTGCTTTTATCGCCTTCGTGATGAGTGATGATGATGAGATGCGGTTTAAGGGTGCTAAACAGCTAAGGTCATCAGCGCCCTTACAAAGTATAAAATTTACAGTCCAAAAATAAAACACGGGTAAAAAACCGCATGGTTAAAAACCGGGACACAAACCCGCGATGTCCAAAAGGTGCAAAAACAAAACACTAAATATCAAAAACGAACACACTAAAAGCATGGTCAATAAAAGAGTAAAACGACGTGTCAAGAACTGTAGAATGCGAGGGACATGAGCGTCAGATGTCCACTGGGGAGTAGAGGCCCCATTAAAGGACAATATAAAATCACACAGTCAAAAGGCGCTCAGTGCATCAAATGCGTCGGCTAAAACCAATGTCACTGATAAAACGTAAAAGACATTCTAACCACGCGCGTCGTCTGCCAAAACGTTGGCTAGGCCAACAGGCAGACCAACACGAACGCGCAACGGAGCTAAAACTTGACACTCTGTTAAAACGTGAAGCACCGTTAAGTGCGCATCACACTTCTCACACAGTGGTGCGGGGTCACAACTGAGTAGGTATCTATGACTAAAACGACAATGTCCGATTCGTAAACGAGCTAAAAGTACCTCTTCCCGACGACACGAACGAGAAGAGGTACCCCAGACTAACGGGAGAGGCTTAACCTCCCGCAACTTGTTCCCCCGGAGGGCCATCCACTCATCCCTCCAAAGCGAGAGGATGCGGCTACGTAAAATAACAAACAAATCTGTGGAGGGAACAACAGAGGTAAAATATCTGGGTAATAAATTCGCCGAACTGGCAGCGGCGTCCACAGACTCAATACCTGAGATGCTCACATAACCTAGATTCTACATGAAGGAGACGCTGATGCCAGAAACACCAAGCGAGGGGAGCAAGTCATAAATGCGCTGTACGAACGGGTGGTAACTGTACAGCGAGCTAATACTTTGAAGAACACTCCGGGTGTCTAAACAAATAAAACAGTGCCGTAAGTCGTGCCGCTGAATGTATAAAAGAGACTGATAAATGCTAAAAGGTTCGGCGGGAAAAATCGAACATTGCCCCGGTAAACGAAACGTAAAACTATTTCCACCACAAACAAAGGCACATCCTACTCCAGCATCAGTCTTAGATCCATCGATAAAGAGAACATGAAAGTCCCCGAATTGCGACTGGAGTTCTAAAAACGCTGATCTACAGACTGAAGAAGGGGTCTAATTCTTCGGGATCGACGATAACCCAAGGTGACAGTGGGCATCAGCGCGCAACCATGGAGGAAAACGCGTTTCCCCCCTTGGAAGGGTCGGCGCTGGCGTAACGTCTAAATGCCGAAGAAGTTGACGAAATCGAACCCCTGGAGGGAGCAATGCAGAGGAGCTAACTAAATATTACCGATCAAGCGAATCCTCGTAAAATATCGCGAAGGACGTGTGGTCAGCCAAGCTGGAGAGTCGACAGGCATAGCTGCACAAAAGCATCTCACGCCTGAAGGACAGCGAGGCTCTGCAGCTTCAGCAGATAGGCTAGATACAGGGCTGGTTGGAAAGGCCCCTGTAGCGACTCTTATGCCACGATGGTGAATGGCATTCAGTCGACGTAATACAGATGGACGCGACGACGAATAGACAATACACCCGTAATCAAGCTTGGATCAGACCAAAGAGCGATAAAGATATAGAAGGACGGTCCGATCAGCTCCCCAGGATGTGCCACTTAAAACACGTAAAAGATTAAGAGAACCGCCACACTTTGCTTTTAAAAAGGAAATGTGAGAAGTCCAGGTCAGCTTTCGATCAAAGATCAATCCCAAAAATTTCACCTCGTCTGCAAATGGAAGGACCTCCAACCCAAGATGGAGAGAGGGCGGAGGGAAAGCCTTGTAAGAATGATAATACATTCCAAAGTCGTCAGTATACAGAGACATTCGAAGATCACTACAAACAACGCTAGAGATGTCGTTAATTGCTACGGAAAAGAGTAAATGGACAGCTGCGGCACTTCATTCTCTTGAATCCGCTCTTGGGACAGCGTTTTTCTATTTAGGACGTGAAAATGGCGAAGCTGTTAATAGTCAAAGAGAAATGTAGCTACGTGACCGCGCAAACCGTAACCATACAGCGTACGGAGAATACCATAGCGTCAAGCAATGTCATACGCCTTATGTATTCCAGAGAAGACACCCACGACATGCTGCTTTAGGAGAAATCCATCTTGCTCATAAGCCTCCAGGCGTGTCAGTTTGTCGACACTAGAGCGATGACGACGAAATCCGCACTGAATATTGCAGAGGGGATTATTCCTTTCGCGCTACCACACCAAGCGAACGTTGATCGTGCTTTCAAAGGTTATACACACAACACTCTCAGACAAATAGACCGGTAGCTAGAAGGAAGCAACAGGTCTTTACCGGCTCGTGGGATAGGAATGACAACACACGCCGGTCACGAGTACGGGAATTCCTGTTGAAGCCAGATGCGGTTGTATATCCGGAGTAAGAATGAAATTGCCTCAGGCTGAAGTTGAAGCATCATTTCTCGGTGGATGTCATCGAGACCAGGAAAGAATCCTTGGCGACAGACAGAGAATGCGCCAGCTCGGCAACGGTAAAACGCGCGTTGTACGAATCACTACAGTCGCTGTTAAAATCAAGGACCAACCGCTCCGCAGAGGCTCTGATATTCAAAACGAAGTTGTCATAACTAGCCGTTTGACTAAAAGTAGCGAAGGAACTGGCAAGGGATTCGGCTATATCCGGTTAACTGGTATAAGTGGTCAGTTTACTGCAAGATCGGGAATGGTCGTCTGGCGACTCCTATACGCCGAACTGCAGTCCGCTGCGAGTAAGAGTACAAGTAAAATACTCCACCAATTCATCTATGGTGGCAAAACCATTAGCGGTGAGAGGAATGTGGGAACGAAACCACTCCCAGTCAGGCTCAGAAAAAATCCAGGGGCGATGTCTTGTGGGTATAGGATGGTGACCAGATAAGCGAATGGCAATGGGATAGCTGCCAAAGACTTCCGAAACCACTGACTATTCAAGGAGGGCAAGTAATGTGGGGCTGCTGAAATACACACACAAGGCTGAATGGGTGCCATAGGTAGACGATAAGAAGCTAGGGACACCAGTATTTAGCAAAATAAGCTGGATATGTCACAAAAGTTTGCTATAATAACTACTCGAGAATTGTCAGTGTCGGAACCCCAGAGAGAATATCTGGCATGCAAATCACTAAAGAAAAGTAGCAATGAGGGAATCTGTGCCAAAAGAGCCCGACATTTGTGCGCTTGAACGACACTGAGCGGTGGCAGATAGACATTGCAAAGAGAGAAGCAGACGCCCACCAATTGGTCACGCAAAGACACAACCGACAATGTTGTGCGCAGCGGTATGTTTGGTGGCACAAGTATGCCCCACCAAAATAGCAACCTCACCGCTGGCACGCTGTTCCACAACAGAGTCGTACCTAAAGCAGGAAAATCTCCGCAGATGCAAAGCGTGAATAGGTTGTAAATGGGTTCCCTGAAGACAGACGATTGAGGGAGATCGTTCCGAAAGTAAACACTGTATGACCGGAACCCGTTTACGTTCTACTGGAGTATTTCCATTGGAGGAGAAGGTTACGGTGTCCGCTTGAGTTTCTTGCTCACTTTGACGGATTTCGGACCGACGACAGTATAATCCCCATCCTCTGACGAAACCTCCGAAGTTCGGGAACCCAAGATCTCTGCGGCTCCTAGAGCGGGACCGGGAATTCACAGACAAATGCGACAATTCGATATATGTTGAGACGCGTATGGCGATCACTGGTAGACGGTTTGAAAGTTGGTGGCGACTAAGGCTGTGGCTTAGGTTCGACTTGAGACGATAGAGAGGTACTCGCTGGCAACTCCGTTTCTGTCGAAGAATCGAAAACGAGCTCCGTTGGTAATCCAACAGTGGCAACAGATGAGCGGTGGACGGCGGATGAATAACCATTGGTGCTTGCAGGTGAAGCTGTGAAAGCACCGCCGAGCTTCAGGAAAGGTGAGGTGCTTTTAATGCGCAGCGCCTTAATACGTCTTTCGTTCAAAAACCTCGAACACTGTCGCGAGCTAGATAAATGACATCCTCCAAAGTTAACACAACTAGGGTCTTGAACACAGGACGCGCCGTAATGGACAGGTAAGCCACATCGCTCACAAATAGTAGGATGGGTGTACGAGCGAGGAGTATGACGGAAACGCTGGCACCGAAAACAGAGCATACGGTTTGGGATATATAGGCGTACGGCGACACGCTCGTAACCGCAAAAAATGAACTCCGGCAACACAGTATCGTTGAAGGTGAGAAATACCGTAGGCAAGGGGCATTCATAGCCCTCCTGCTTGTGAGATAACCGGTACGCCTGAGGTACACGTTGATCGGAGGGACAAGTGACTATTTCCTGTTTGGAGAGTTCTCGAGATTGGGGGCGGTGACTACCCACCTACAAGATGTTAGCGATTTGTGTGGAGCTACCCGGATGGGATAGGAGCCCAACTAACTCGTTAAAATGTTTTTGGGCCTGTTTGCCTCGGCATTGTTTGTCTCGATGAACAACGCAGCGCCTCTATTTCGCGTCGCGTTTTTTTCACCACAGATCCCATCCACCTCACGTTTGATGTAAAAGGGTTATGGCTCTTAAACGTTTTACCATCACCTGCTAAGGTCACAACCAAGATAGAGGCAATGAAAGGGATTTTACACGCATACACGATGAATAGACCCCATCCGAACGTGGCGTCAGCCTGCCATTCGGGAGTTAAAGAGAAAAGACACCATGTCTTCACGGTTTGTGCCTTGGTAACACTCAAGGCGTACTTTGCAAGGGCTATCCCCTAATTTCCACTGCTGGTCCATGTGTGTAATTCATTCACGACATATACGCCGGCCTTATGCCCCTACCACAGAAATAACCGCCCACGGCTCCCCACTCTAGTCCACCCTTTGATCAAGGCGCAGACACGAATTCAGGGGATTTGTGGTTGAGTGCACCGGAGCTCTGTCAGCGGTAACACGTCCATCGCGTGATACTAATCCATCGACACTGGTCGTCGGAGAATTAATACAGGTCGGGTACCCAAAGAGCTCTTTGGGTGTACAAGAAGGGCTCTGCACCTAAGTTTACACACAGGGACAGTGAAGGGGTCAGCCCGACCTTCGCGTCTGAGACCTCCGTAGAGCACATATGTCGGAAGCCGCGCTGAAGCCATGGGAAGGAACCACGGAGACAGAAAGATTCCTGCTGGTGAGACAGTAATTAATAAACCTAAGACCGTAAAAATTAAGAACTCCTACTCACATAAAGTGAGCCCTGGGGGACTGCAAGTATACAACAGCGCATGTGGTATTGTGGTACGTTCTATTCCTGTGTGTTTCCCATGACGAATGAGTTGGAGAAGATGAGTTGTAACTTGGTAACAAAGCGTTTCCACACTGATATTAATAGAACATAATTTCTTGGTCTACGTGTAAGGAATGTGTCCTGCAATTCGTGTTGTATGGTTTTGTTACAACATGTCTGTTTATTCAGAGTTTGCTCATCCGAAGGCACTACTCCTTTTGAATCCTGTATGCCAGTTCTTGGCGATATTTCAGGATCGCTTGCTAAAGTTCCAAGTACTGCACATCTTGAGTCTAACACTTCAGGACTTGATGAGATATCAGGATCGCTTCCGGATATTCCAGACACTAAACAGCTGTACATCTCTTTACCTTATCTTCTCCTGTGCTGTTTAAGTGTTGAAATGCACCTGTGTTTTAAAGTCCTATTGCATATGCAACACTTAACAAAATGATTCCTTCTGCCATGGGCAATATATGAAAAATTAAAATACTCGTAAATTGCTGTAATTGAACGTCTTTATGAGGATTCGTGTTCAAAGTAGTATATCTCTACTAGACAATCTACACTATCGACGTGGAATTCGTAAACGACAACAGGATACTTAAATACTATTCGCTTATTTACTCATTTTGTACGTGATCTTTGAGCATGGATGGCTATAAACACCATAGCCAAGTTATTACTATCTGGAATATGCTACAATTTCCACGTTGATTACTTAATTCTGCTAATTACAACTATATGATTAATTACATTCAGATTCAATGAGCATGAACTGGAGGCACAGAGTTCGAGTGTAACTTTGATGGTTAGATAGCACATATGTCTAAGTGGGCTAGATACTGGTTAGGTGGTTCAGATATATACAAAGCTAAAACTCTTGCATGCCAGCATCCTACTTTTTAGTGAAATGGGGCTAATTATTTGCAGGCTTCAGCGAGACAAGATTAAATTTTAATGAAACGGGGTTCCACATATGCTGTTTTAGTGTGAGAGGGCTATATTGCAGTGAATTTGGGTTATGCATATGAGGTCTTTTAGCAAGAGAGGGTTACTTTATAAGACCGGGTTACATATTTAGTTGCTTTTATCGAGAGAGAGTTACATATTGGTGAAGTCGGGTTACATTTCTACTTGCTTTTAGCGAGAGAGTATTAGATTCTAGTCAAATGGTGTTACACAGAGTTACATTTTTGCGATCCCTGGGAAGTTAAAGGCTTCAACGTGTCTCTAGGATTCTTTAACTCGCTTACTTCTGTACTGAAGTATTCGCAGGCTCATCGGTGCTGGCCTTTAGCTAGACTGGGTTACGTTTTAGAAAACACTGGAATGTTAGAAGTTTCAGCGTGTCTCTAGGGGCCTTTAACTCACTTACTGCAGTATTCGTCGGCTCATCAATGCTGGTTTTAACGAGACAGGTTTACAATTTAGCGAACCCTGGAATATCAGAAGCCTCAGATAACCTCTAGAAGTCTTAAACTTACGCATTGATGTACATTGGTGTTTCGTTTGCTAAGTGGTTACGTTAATAACTTTATGATTAATATTGATCTCTATCTCGTGAATGATTCTTTATTCGCCGACTCATCAATGCTGGTTTTAGGGAGACAGGGTTACAATTTAGCGAATCCTGGAATATTAGAAGCCTCAGATAGCCTCTAGAAGTCTTAAACTTACGCATTGATGTACATTGATGTTTCGTCTGGTCAGTGGTTTCGTTAATAACTTTATGATTAATATTGAACCCTACTTCGTGAATGATTCTTTATTCGGCGACCTCTTTCTCTATATTATAGGTTCCTATTTTTGTCTAACTCTACATATATCAATATGTATATTTTGCTTTTCTAAAATAACCCTGACAATTTTAGCGAAGTGTGTACTTGTATGCTAAAAATGACTGTCGCTGTTTCAGGTTCGAATATTTGCTCATGTATTGTCAATTGCAATATTTCAATATAAATCTTTTTTCTATCATTAATTTAAGTGACTTTTATTTGACATCTATTCTGTCTGTATTTCTGATATAACAGTAATAATAAAATAATAATAACAATAATAGTAACGAATCCAATTATATGATTCATCAGATCTCCATTCTCATCGAAGATGATTCGCAACTTTCCCTTCTCGGCAGACCAACTGTAGGTTTTTTATGAACGTATCTTTTTGCCCTCTTATACACAGAGAGGGCTCCGTGATGGCTCTTTTCATTCTATAGCTTAGGAAATATTATTTTTTGCTTAGTTAATGTGTAACCAACCTTAAATATAATAAATTATCAACCAGCATCTAGCATGTTCAAATACAATGAGACAGGTCTCCCTATAGATCAATGAGCAGTTTTAAGTATTCTTCTGATATGCAATTCAAAAATTACGTGAAGAAATAGTACTGTGATCAGAACTTGAAATAAATCTGAATGTTTAAAGTAAGTTGTCTCAGTGTGTTACATAGGAATTCAGGCATAACTCTAAGGAGTGTCAATATAGAAGTCTGAAAAATTGTTTGTTTAACGAAATTTGTTTTTACTTTCTGTACTACTTATAGTAAGAGGGTAAGTTTAGCACTGTACCCAAAAATTAGATACCGAGATTTCACCGGAAATACATGTTTGAGGTGCCCATAATTCCAATAAAACATTTTTGAACGCATGTCTGTGTATGTGTAAGTGTGCGGTTGTGTGTGTGCACGCGTGTTTGTGTCTCTCTCTCTCTCTCTCTGTGTAGGTGACAGGATCTGTGCTTATGTGAGTGAACAGCATAACCCAAAAAACGAAAATCGGATAAATACCAAAATTTGCATTTATGTTTAGTATCTTCCAAGGATACGACACGAAGAATTACAAAAAAGTTCCAACCTTGACTATTTTTACGTGCAACATTTTAACTCTCAAAAATGGGTCTAACGATTTTTAATAAAATATCACATGTTTAAGATATTTTTATGTCAAATGCAATGTATATCGAATTCTCTGGGAATGTCCCCGAAAACCTTCTTCACTGTGAATGACTTTCGCTTAACTGGTAAACCGTAAGAGATGGACAAAATTTTGCAAAAGAAATGGGGTTCTCCTTCAAACGCGCTATTTGTTTCAAAAATATTCTGAAGAGCGAACTATTTCCTAGATATTCCTGGTTATTTGTTCAAATATTCAAAGATTTATACTTTTTGTCAAATGTAATTTATTTTATACCAAGTACAAGCAAAGAGAATGAAATGAACCACCTAGCGACCATCTCTTAAAGTATTTGACTGTCAATTAAAGCCTAACATACTCCCTTGCACCTACAAGAGAATTTGCAACAGGATCATTTCTGCAAGCGTTTACCTCATTAACATAACTTAAAATAGATGCCGAATATGCGTTTGTATAAATATTTTGCACAAGAGTAGGGAAAGTCATGCGAGTGTAACACATAAGATATTTTTCAAACACTGCACTCAGCAGTCTCATCCCTGGTCCACTCATGTTACTTATAGGTACATTTTCTTCATTGGGGTTTATATTACACATAAATGAAAATTAGATAGATAAGGTATTTTATTGCATTTCAAATTATTAAACGAAAAAGCCCTGATGCATAGGTCGTTAATGCATTCATGTTTGATGGCAATGCAAGTTGGTAGAACGAAATAAGGGTCACATTTGCCTCTCGTCATACAATATTCTCTACCTCTCTCTTCTTTTCAAGCTTTCCATGGGCGATATTTTGGACTACCCTTGCATCCTATTCGTCTTATAGGTCGAGGGCAAATGTTCACTTTACCTGTAATCTGAAAAGTTAAAAACGGATTTATTTCTATCTCTTTCTAGCATCCTGCAATAGCACAATTATTTGTGTTATTGTTAATCATTGCCATATTTGACCATCAGTTTCAACTTTTATTTTTCACTGGACTACTTGGTGTAATCACTCAGACATCTGCCACTATTTTCAGTCGTTTAATATATATATATATATATATATATATATACATACATACATATATATACACAGGGTGAATCACCTAAAACTTGCACCGCAAATATTTCGGAAATGGAAAGCGTTATTGATGTGCAGTTTTCATATCATTGATTGTAGTCAGGGGATCGTAGGTTTAGTCTATAAACAAATTTTAATAATACTGAGAAAGTGTACTTTTTGAGCAAACATACAAGATTTTAAATTAAACAACGCCTAGTTACATCAACAGAATAAAATTAGGTTAAATTAGAATGTCAGTATCGTTTGTTGCAAGATTCTAGTGAAAGTGGTTTACGAGAAATCTTATTTTCTAAAATGTGTACGCACCGACACTTATAGAACTTGTGGTTGCACAAACTAAAACAAAACAAAAGGGAATTATAATTTTTCTGTGGGTTCTTACAAGTAAGAAGAAAATAGCCCTTCAAAGGTTGTGTTCAAAATAACTACCGGCAGCTTTAATAAACGCTTCCAGTGTGCTATGGAAAGACTTTCTAGCACACGTTCTAGCATTTCAGCGGAAATTTCAAAGCAGGCAGCAGTAATACGTCGTTTCATATCGTCTGGTGTAGTTCGTACATCCTTGTACACTAAGCCTTTCAGCCTTCCCCACAGAGAAAGGTATAAAGGGGTCAGATCTGGTGAACGGGCCGGCCAAGTTACAGGTCCCCTACGTCCAATCCAACGATTTGGAAACAATCCGTTAAGGCAAGCTGTAGTACTTCGTGCACTATAGGCTGTACAGCCATAATGTTGGTTCCACAGGTTCCTCCTAGTCTGCAAAGGAACGTCTACTAGCATCTGTGGGAGATGGTCTGTCAGAAAGTTGCGATACGTGGGCGAGTTCATTGTTCCTTCTTTGAACAGAGGGCCTATGAGCTGATGGTTTACTATCCCACACCACACGTTTAAACTCCAAGAATATTGACGTTCCACCTGACGAAGCCAACGGACCAATACTACATGTTTCTGCGGTTTACCTGGCCATATTAATAAATGTTGCCTCATCACTAGACAAAATACATGATGAATCTGTAGTATCATGTCTTAATGCCCATATACAAAAGTTCACACAATTCTTCAAATAGTTTCCATGCAGCTCTTGATGGAGAGAGATGTGATAGAAATGGAACCTATGTCGATAGAGACTGCGCAGTACACCTGCCTGGATTATGCCACTTCCACGTGCGATTGTACGGGAACTAATTTGTTGATCTACTGCAGCGGCAGCCAAAACATTAATTTCTGCCGCTTCTCCAGTCACTTGTTAGTTTCTGTTATGTTTTCTAGATACTACGGTACCACCTTCACATAATTGGTTGAAGAGGTTGATAAATAATTGCCGAGATGGTTGACGACTATTGGGATACGTTTCCGCATGCACCGTACAGCAACAAACTGCATTCTTCCTACACTCTCCATACACCATGAGCATGTCGGCTTTTTCTGCATTAGTAAACCTCATCTTCCACTCACGACTTATTGCTTGAACTGTCACAAACTAACGGACCAGAAAGTTGCAATGAAATCAATGAACAGAAAACACAAAGCAAACAAACTTAACAACATCGTACTCAGCAACTAGCAGTTTGAATGATACAAACAATTGTCTGGATGGAAACTTTTCAAAATACGATTTCTCGTAAACCACTTGCACTAGAATCATACAACAAAGACCATTGGCATTTAATTTACCGTACCTTTGTTCTAATGATGTATCTAGGCATTCTTCCGTTTAAAAATTGTATGTTTGCTCAAAAATACACTTTCACGCTATTAACATCTGTTTATAGGCTAAACGTACGAGCAACTTACTACCAATTCCTGCCGCGAAAACTGCACATCAAGAACACTTTCCATTTCCGAAATATTTGCGGTGCAATATTTAGGTAATTCATCCTGTGTATAAATTAATTTAATCATAGTGCACAGCGATTCGTGCATACTTTATAAGTATATAAATTGTATCTTTTAGATGTATTATAATTGCGACAGCTGTTATATTTATGTATTTTTATCATTGTGAAATGAAAAAACATTGAATGCTTAAGTTTGAGATTTATATATATGTTCGCTATGGGCACAAAAGCCAATTTACTTGTTTTAAATTTCCCCATCTCTATCATGCCACTGTATAGCAGATATAATTTTCCTGGCATTCTTGCAAGCTCTTCGTCTGTTATCGAATTATATCTTGGAGTCAACAACATTTGGCATTTTTCCAGCGAATATACGATCCTGGTACCATATGTCGTTTCCGCTCTATTTATTGCTTTTGTCTCATCTTTCCTGCCTGTTTCGAGATCTTGAACTCTCCTAACCAGTGAGGAACTTGTCTCTTCGGACATTCTGTTAAGACGATCTGCTAAACTCTCTGAAACAGGCATTCATCACCTATACTTTTTTCAATTTGTTATTCAAATGAAAAGACAAATTTTGCATTCTTCTATTAGAATTACATGTAAATATGCGCGAATCTGTATGTGTGTATGTGTGATGCACTTAGCTAGCTAACCAGCATATCTGAATTTTCTCGGATGGTTTAGTCTGCGTCAGATATTCTCGCAAATTAGCATTGCATTCAATTGATCACTATATTACAGTTCTTTTCACACTCATAAAAACATCTCGTGTAGAAAACATGTCATGCAAATCTGCTATGGTAATTTATCTAACCTTCTGGGGGCTTTTTCGTAGCTACATGGAAAGTGAGAGAGTATTGAAGATAATTCACGTCACGCTTCTAGCAACGCATAAGCACCCTGAGCTGAAGAGTGAGTAAAGAAATATTTTAAATATAAGACACTGAAAACCATAGTAAGTTTGATTTTTCTGTTTGCGATGATACGGTAGAGAAAATTGTGTGAATGTATATACAAAAAGACTTAGTAGAGAAAGCCTTGTGAATGTAACACAGCGCATTAACATCTATGTAAACGCGATTTTCTTTTTTCTATCTGAAAGAAGAGTAAATCTTAAAGAACATTTTGCGATTCAATAGTGTATTCCTTGTCTTTGTTATGCACCATCGAGTAGAATAGCGGGTAGAAAAACCAGTGTTAACGTAAATGATACAAGAGTTGAGAAAGACACGCAAATATGATTTAGTAGATGGTAAGGCATTTCTTTGAAAGGCTGAGTAGAGACGGTCATGTAAATATTAGTGTACAAAGAGTTAGTTGAGATGGTTTAGTGGATCTAATTCTTTAGCAGATGTAAGATGTTTCCCTTATGGAAGACTGATTAGAGACGTCATGAAATATTGGCGTAAGAAATACGTGAAAAACGTGCGAGTGTATGTGCGGGAAGTATGAGGTGCGAAAACATCGTGAAATTGTTCACAAGCCGATTATATCCATGTGAATGAGTAGAGAAATTAGTGTGAATGTACTGCATTGGTTCCTAAAGAAATATGTCAGGCAAGAAACAAAACTCTGCATGTTTATTTAAAAACATTTCAATGTTGGATAATTGATGTTTTGAATATATTTCAGATGAAAATATTATTCCAATCCACAGATTCGTATTTCAACCACGGTAACGTTTAAAGAAAATTAAATACTGTGTAATTACTACTCTTTTTTATAAACATATAAAGCAATTAAAGAAGCCAATCACCTTGCATTTTTAATTGTGGAGTGTCCTGTAGAAATCAAAACAGCTATTTGGTTGTTTCTCGATGAACACAGCAAGTTGATATGCGAAGAGTGGCTTTATCCTGCCTAATCACGTCCTTATATAATCCTAAAGGATTTTAAGGCGCATGCGCACCTTTGGTGGGGTGTTTACTTGTCACGTGATTATTTTACCCAATGGAATTTTATAAATTCAGGATCTCTGCTAGATGTGGGGTGCTGTACATACAGGAGACCAGTTATACTTGAATAATGTAATCCGTCAAAAAAATGTTACCTGAAAACCATTTTATCTGTGAATATTCGTTCAATTTTGAATAGAACTCGTAAGTTTGTGAACAATGTTTTCTGGAAATTCTGGAGTTTTTATCTCCTATTGTAAATGCAAATTTATTTTTGCATTCTGTCATGAATACACAGTACCTCATATAGTCACAGTAACCATCCCTAACTCACCGAGGTATCGTAATGGCAGCGCATTGGTTGTTTTGAAAGAATATAACTGAAATGCTTGAAAGAGCATTAGCAATACATACAGAGAGCAGTTTTCCTACTACCTTTGTTGAAAAAAGCATCTCTTATCATTCACTCACAAAGACCATCCAGCATCCAACTCAAACTCTCTCTCTCTCTCTCTTTCTCTCTCTCTCTCTCTCTCTCTCTCTCTCAGGGAGAGATAAGCGTGCCGAGTATCAACGTAATGTATTCTCGGTGTCTAGGGAGATAACATTTCATTTTTTAATTAGCGTAATCGCATTGAGCTGCCTGTCTCTCCCCCTCTCTCTCTTGCTGAGAAGTGATTTTAGCATTGAATGAACGTACTGAATATCATCGTAACGTATTTACACGAGCGATAAAATGTCTATGCTTTGAATCCGTGTACAGGCACCTTTCTCTGTCCTCTCTCTATCTTTCTCTCCCTCTCGGAGAGAAGTGATTTTAGTATTGAATAAACGTAAAGAGTTGCGTCGTAATGTATTCTCTCGAGCTATAAAATGTTTTTGCCTTAATACCGTCTACAGGTATCTCTCACGCTCTTCCTTTCTATCGGGGAGAAGTGATTTTAGCATTGAAACATACTGAGTATAATTGTAATGTTTTCCCACGAGCTATAAAATGTTTTACTTTGAATTCGTGTACAGGCATCTCTCTCTCTCCCTCTCTCTCTCTCTCTCTCTCTCGGAGAGAAGCGATTTTAGAATTGAAGGAACGTACGAGTATCATCGTAACGTATTCCCACGAGCTATAAAATGTTTTTGCTTTGCATACGTGTGCATGCATCTATCTCTCCCCCTCTCTCGTAGAAAAGTGATTTTAGCATTGAATGAACTTACCGAGTATCGTCGTAATGTGTTTACACTAGCTATAAAATGTTTTTGCTTTGAACCCGTGTACAGGTAACTCTCTCTCCCTCACACACATACAGAGAAGGGATTTTGGCATTCAATGAACGTACTGAGTAACGTCGTAATGTATTCAAACTAGCGATAAATTGTTTTTTTGCTTTTAATCCGTGTACAGGCATCTCTCTCCCCCCTCTCTCGAAGAGAAGTGATTTTAGCATTGAATGAACGTACTGAGTATCATCGTAATATATTTCCAACAATAATAAAATGTTTTTGCTTTGAATCCGTGCCCACGCATCTCTCTCTCTCTCTCTCTCTCTCTCTCACACACACACACACACGCACGCACAGGGAGAAGTGATTTTAGCCTGAATGAAATTACTGAGTATCATCGTAATGTATTTAGACGAATGATAAAATGTTTCTGATTTGAATCGATGTACAGGCATTTCTCTCGTGCCGGCTTCAAGACGAAACGGGGTGTTTCGTCTTGAAGCCGGGGATTTGACTATTGTAACGTCCTACCCTTGAATGGGCAAAGACATTACAATTTGGGAACATAGCGGTGAGCAACTCAGAACAGCAAGACACAATTAAAAAAAACGATAACATAGATTTAATATAATAAACGTGCAGAGCGAATGAAAGCGAGCAAGCAAGCCATGTAAGGCATTTAGTGAGATATTTAATTAAGAGAAAGATCAGTTTCTGGTTACGCATACCATAAACCAGCTGTTACGTTTGATGCCATACCCAAAGGTGGGTGTTGATCTGGGCAGCGCCTCCGGCCAAACCTGGGGCTGTTCCTATCAGAACTGCCGCGCCCATAGATTTATGGAAGGATTTTTATATTATAGCTACACGCCTCCACACAGGCATGACCATATATGGGGAGATAACCTCTACTCTATGAGTTGGCATCAACAATCCACATAATACCACAGGAAATGACTAGTGCTAAACGACTCACTGTACATCTTGGGTTGCATCATGTGAAGTAAGAATGCAAGAAATAAGCTTCACATGAACCAAATTCTAAAGAAAAGTCATCTTTGGGAAAATAATTTAACTTAACCTACCCATACGTTAAAATATTATGACTGATAAAAGGGATTTTGACTTTTTAAATTATAACCTTCTACAAGAAGGTTTACAATAACACCAAGTGCTAGTATTTTTTAGTATTTATAAAAAGAAAGCGATATTTTATAAGCCGACATTATGTTTGAAAGCATTCTCCTTAGGACTGTACACAAAGCTCTTAAACACGATTCTGCAGTGTAAAGAACGCATTGCATCTCGCCCTCCGAGTCATAAACAAAAAGAAAGAAGGTATGCATGCAATTCACGAGAGGGAATCAAATTTCTTTGTACACAATTGAACAGGTGCCTGTCGAATGGGTGCGATACTTTCGTTTACCACAGACACATATATGGGGGGACAGTTTTCGTTCGGGATGTGACAGTTTTGTCCTTAAAAAGATAGAATTATTGTACGCCATCTCGCATGCAACTTGGGGAATCAATGGTCAACTGACTTTTATCAGTGCGGGCTGCAATATGATGCATGTATACAGGCACTAGTGTCCAAGTTCAAAGGGCAGTATTTGGTACATGCTGTGGGGTTCGACGCGTGGAAATGTAAGGTTTTCTTAGGAAGATGGAATTATGTCACAGTATCACACAACACAGGGTAGAGGAATGAGGTATTCATTAGCATTTGCAAGTGGTCCAGAACGCCCATGATAGTGTGTTTAGTGGGACACAGACTCGCAGAACCAGAACATGACCCACTTCCTGAATATAAAAAAATACCAACAAGGAAGTGATAGACAATTCAGGGGACAACAAAACAAGATTAATTTCACTCATATCTTGACAATAGCAGGCAGGAAAGGAGTATAATACATGGAACTGTCACCTGTGTTCCTTTTGTTCAACACGGGAGAATTTTACAGCCTCTAAAGCCACCTACAGAAATTTATGGTGTGGTGCTTTCTCTTTGGGCAAATGACAGGAAAAGTGGAGAGAGATATTAAGTAACTCAAACTAGTAGTCTGGAACACGCGTGATACTATTTTAAATGGAATACAGACTCGAACATGATTGTAAGAACGAAAACATATACCACATCCTCAATATAAAAAGTAGCAACCACGAATGAATGGATCATTCAGGGAACAAAAACATAAGATTAATTAAACTCATATCTTGACATAGCAGGCAGGTGGAAGGTATAACACTTGGCAAGGCCAACTGCCTTTTGTTCGACAAACAATGCAAAATTTACGATAGCTATTGTCGGTATTGTCTAAGAATGTGAGGATGGGCGATTTATTATTACAAATGATTAATTTAGGGGCATTCTATGCTAATTTTGTGCCCGAGTCTGTATTCGAACATTGGCTATATTTTCTGAATCCCGCTAAGTCTCTACTACTGAGCTTTAGTCTTGGCGAACACTACAGGGTACCTTATAACTTAAAAAACTACTCATTTTTGCATTGTAATTCACTGAGTAAAGCTCTACAGCAACATAATAAGAGCTGCGATTGTTAAACAGGAAATAAATTATCTTAATACTCTTGAATATAGAAAACCTTATGCACAATTTAAGTTTTGCAAGAGTACACTTTAACGTTATATTGATTTTGTAACATCTATGAAGAGTTACATTGAATCAGACTGGTAGATTTTCATTTCAGCTGATTCTGTTTTATCTTCCAGATTCGTCACACTTCAAATTAGATGGTGCTATACATATCTTATTTTGAACATTTGTAGCTGTTTAGCTCTGTGAGAAAGCTCCTCGATTGTAATTGTGTGCGCGACCTCTTCTTAAAGATGTTTTCATTCCAAAAGTTAGATTATGATGAACTTAAACTTCCACACATAATGCCAGTTATTAATTTCATCCGAGTGAATTCAGCTTATAGTTTCCCTTAAGGAATGTGCTTCACCACATCGACATTATTGTTTGTTCAG